>OZ004716.1:4329958-4929958 GCA_963924515.1 Vespertilio murinus | reverse complement strand
AGACCGTGTTTGCATTGCTCACCACTTCATGGCCGGGGCAGGACCCAGCACCCAGAAGCACCCACTCATGTGCTGAGTGAATGGGTGAGCCCGGGGGAGCAGGTGGCTTGGCCTGCAAGCTCACTGGGTGTTTCTGGGGCCTGTAGTGGCCTCGGCACAGTGTGTTGCCTTCGTAGCACTGGAAGCACCTAATGTGCGCATTCCTTTCCCTGGGAAAATGGGGGGCTGGCCCGGCTCTTCAGATGTCAGGGCAGAAAGCAGCTGACCGGCCGATTTACCAGCCCCACCATTCTGCAGACAGAAAACCTGGCACAGAGAGGATGGGGGGGTGGGTGGAGGCTTGGGGGGGGGGTGATTTACTCTGGTGATCTTCAAAGAATGCCCTCCACCTGCCCTCCCCCTTGAACTCCCAGCTCCGGCCTCCAAACTTGGTGCTGCGGGTGTCTCCACTGCAATGTTTTATACTCCCAGGAGGCCATGTTTTGACAGAGAAAGTACATCGTATCAGTTCCCAAATCTGACTGGCTCCTTAGGGGCCAGCTCAATGCCATCTTCTGCAAAACACGTCCCTTAGGCCTCCTGCACTCAACAATGGCTCCCTCTCTTCGAGTCCCCAGCCTGCCACGTGGCCCAGTGTCCCCCGCCTTCGCACCAGGGTGACGAGTGCACCTACCTACAGAACATTCACCTTCTTAGGCACCCCATTAGCTCCTTCCGGCTCAGGGGGGCATTCCACTTCTTTCACACTTTGCAACTACCCAGCCCAGTGGTCGGCAAACTCATCAGCCCACAGAGCCAAGCATCAACAGTACAACGATGGACATTTCTTTGGAGAGCCACGTTTCTTAAACATAAACTTCCTCTAACGCCACATCTTCCACATAGACTCGCCCAGGCCGTGGTATTTCGTGGAAGAGCCACACTCAAGGGGCCAAAGAACCGCATGTGGCTTGCGAGCCGCAGTTTGCCCACCACGGACCTAGGGCAATGCCTGATGCGTTCGGGAGTCAATGCATGAGTCAGTGAGCAAGATTTTCTGGCGGCCCCAGAGCGCACCCCACCCCCAACTCCACCCTTTAACTGGCCAGGGCCGTGAACTCTGCTATAATAGACCCGAGAGACACACCCCAGCCAGCCGAATCAGAGGGAACATCAAGGCTGTGATTCCAAGACAAATCCATACAAACTCAATTTTAGCAGCTGCACAGAGGAAAAGGAGCGCTCACCAATTTCTACGGACGGAGAAATGACCCCGATTATCACATCAGCGGCGAGAGCCTACCCGAGGCCACGCCTCCTGGGCCAACAGCGGCAGATGAGGCATCTCTACCTAAAGGCTTTCCTCATCGCCGAAACCGGTTTGGCTCAGTGGTAGAGCGTCGGTCTGCGGACTGAAGGGTCCTAGGTTCGATTCCGGTCAGGGGCATGTACATTGGTTGTGGGCACATCCCCGTTAGGGGGTGTGCAAGAGGCAGCTGGTCGATGTTTCTCTCTCATCGACGTTTCTAGCTCTCTATCTCTCTCCCTTCCTCTCTGTAAAATATCAATAAAGAATATTAAAAAAAATAAATAAAGGCTTTCCTCATCTATAAAATAGATAGATGTCGTTTGAGGGACATCTTCCTGGCTCAGGTGTCCTAAGACTCCAGTGGAGGCTGATTTTACCCAGGGGAGAATGCTACAGTAAAACGTGTTTTGAAAAAGTAGTGTCTGAAACACTAGCACTAGGGTAGACCTCAAAGCGGCCCATTCTGGCTTATTTTCAGAGCTCTCCAGGCGTAACTGGGGGTCGTGCTAGAGACCTGGTGGCTCCGAGCACTGAGGAGCCTGCCCATTCTCCCGACAGCACGGCGCTCGCCCAGCCTGGCTGTGGTGGCCGGCCCCCTGCCCACTGCCCTCCTTGGTTCCAGTCTCCCACAAGGAGCTCCTGGGTGGCAATGAAAGCCTCCTGAGCTGGGAGCTGAGTGAGCAGAGGAAGCCAGGAGTCCGGGGAAGGGAGGGTCTCACGGGGCCCAAAGGACCTTGGAGAATCATCCTCTGAGAAAGAGGTGGGATCCCCCCAAACCTGCCGCGGGCCTTCCCCACCAAGCGGCCGCAGGACATGGGCGATGCAGGCTCGCTCCACTCCGCAGCACCCCGCAGGCCACGAAGGGTTCAGTTTCTTCTTCTTGCTAAGCAGAGTCAAGTATGCAACGGCTAATCAGAGCTTCTCATCAGCCTGAGGTAACCAGGGTTACGGCCTGGCCGGATGTAATTCCAGCCGGCAGCAAAGACGCTCCGCGGTCTCCTTAGCCCGCGGGGTCTGATCACAGATAGAATCTCTACCAGGAATTGTTTTTCTTTTCATTTTAAAAAAAATATATTTTTATTTATTTCAGAGAGAGGAAAGGAGAGGGAGAGAAATATAGAAATGTCACTGATGAGAGAGAATCACTGTCTGGCCACCTCCTGCGCGCCCTCCACTGGGGATCGCGCCTGCAACCAGGGCATGGGCCTTGTCCGAGAATCAAACCGTGAGTTGTTGGCCATTTCTATATCATCTTTGGAGGTGTCTATTCAGATCCTCTGCCCACTTCTTTTTTCTAAAATATGTTTTATTGATTTTTTACAGAGAGGAAGAGAAAGGGATAGAGAGTTAGAAACATCGATGAGAGTGAATCACCGACCAGCTGCCTCTTGCACACCCCCTACTGGGGATGTGCCCGCAATCAAGGTACATGCCCTTGACCGGAATCGAACCCGGGACCTTTCAGTCCGCAGGCCGACGCTCTATCCACTGAGCCAAACTGGTTTCGGCACTTTGCCCACTTCTTAATTGGGATATTTGTCTTTAGTTCTTTACATGTTCTGGATACAAATCCTTCATTGTTTTCCTATACTTTGGGTTATCTTTGCATTTTCATGATGATATCCATTGAAGCACAAAATCTTCAAAATTTATGAAGTCTAATTTATCTGTTTATTTATATTGTTGCTTGTGCTTTTGGTATGATATCTAAGAACCCTTTACCAAACCCATAAAGATCTACCCGTTTTATGGGTTTTGCTCTTAGGTCTTTGATGCATTTTGAGATAAACATCTCATACGGTGTGAGGTAAGGATCCACGGTCATTCTTTTGCATGTGGCTATCGAGTTGTCCCAGTGCCATTTGTTGAAAAGACTATTCTTTCCCCAATGAATGCTCTCGGCACCCTTGCAAAAAATCAGTTGGCCATATATGTATGAATTTATTTCTGGACTCTCAGTTTTATTTCATTGATCTATTTACCTACCAGGACCCCAGTTTTGATGATGGTTGATCTGTGGTTAAGTTTTGAAATTGGGAAGAGGAAATCCTACTTTATTTTTCATTTTTTTTTCAGGATTGCTTGGCTATTTGGGGGGGGGGGGTCCCCTGACATTCTGTATGTCAATGTCTACGAAGAAGGCATCTGGGATTCTGATAGGCATTGCATCGAGCCTGCCGATCATTTTGAAGAGAGTACTCGATAATATTGACTTTGCCCCCCCCCCATCTTTTTCTTTTCTCCCTCTTTTTCTTATTACTACCACTCATACTTAAAACCCGTTAGCTTGATGTGAAGAAAACCCACATGAAGTGCCAGCATGCAGTTAAAAGAGTCCCATACACATTCGCTGTTAGCGTTCTTGCTATGACTGCTGAGCCCCAGAGGCCCTCAGGAGAGCGGCTGAGTGACCTCCGTGGCACCCCCCAACTCTGGCGGTGACCTCCCAAGAATGTGGGCTGTTCTCAGGTACAAGTAACTCCCAAGCCCCAGGACGCTTGGGCCGGGGTTCCTGCCAGCGGACAGTATGACCTCTGGCCAGAGTCAGCAACCACGGGCCTGTAATCAGGAGCTGCTGTGAGTGATAGAACCCACATGCACTCCATCCAAATGCCTTCGCAGCTACCTGGCACGAAGTGGCGCTGGACCACGTGGGAAGGAAAGGAGCGGGGTGCCTGAGTGTTTCTCAAATGTTAGTCTCTCATGACTTTTGGTCACAGCCATGTACCACGCATGTAGTCAATGAGCTGAGTCGTTTCATTTAATTCTACGTCCTTAGAAAGAAACATTATCTTATTACTTAAAAAAGGACATTTTACATCGCTGACTTAAGTGGAAAACCAGTGTCGCATGCTTTTAAATAGTAGATAATAAGCATGAAAATAAATACAGTGGCCCTAACTGGTTTGGCTCAGTAGATAGAGCGCTGGCCTTCGAATTGAAGGGTTCCAGGTTCGATTCTGGCCAAGGGCATGTGCCTTGGTTGCGGGTACATCCCCAGTAGAGGATATGCAGGAGGCAGCTGATCCATGTTTCTCTCTCATCGATGTTTCTAACTCTCTATCCCTCTCCCTTCCTCTCTGTGAAAAATCAATAAAAAAATATATATTTTAAAAAGAAAACAAATACAGTGGAAACAAAACCATATAATAAAACCATGTATGAAACTGCTCTTTGTTGAAAGGGCAGACTAGCAAGCCTTAGAAGGATATTAAAGACATCCTAGTGCCCCATGGAAACTCTCCCCTTGACGACTACTACTTCTTCTTCTTCTTCTTCTTCTTTTAAATACATTTTATTGATTTTTACAGAGAGGACGAGAGAGGGATAGAGAGTTAGAAACATCGATGAGAGAGAATCATCGACCAGCTGCCTCCTGCACACCCCCTACTGGGGATGTGGCCGCAACCAAGGTACATGCCCTTGCCCGGAATTGAACCCGGGACCTTCCAGTCTGCAGGCCGACGCTCTATCCACTGAGCCACACCGGTTCCGGCAGGATGCTCTCTTTCAGACGAAGAGGGAAGAGAAGGAACTGCCAACCTGCATCTCAGCCTTGCTCAAATCCCAGGCCCAAAGGCTGTCACAGATCAGGGAAAGCTGACCCTCTTGGGTACCAGCTTTTGACAACCTTATCTTGTGGCCAAGCATCAAGAGGACCCAATAGGTCTGCTAAAAAAGGGGGGCCCACCAAAGGACGCAGGTGCACGTGGGTCTCTGTGATGGGGATCCACAGGCATCTCCTTCCACCCCCACTTCCTTAGAACAGGGTAAGGTGTATGAAATAGTGCGCCTGGCTCAAAGCTTTGAGAAAAATGGAGAAAAGAAGGTATATGGTGGCCGGCTAGGAGTTACACAGATGAACCGTACAAGTGGTATCACAGGCCCCTAGACCCTACACTCGGCTTCTCCATCCGTTGCCAGCTGGCTTTGCCATGTGCAGCTGCTAAACGAACAAACAGAGGATTCACATTTGAATTTGTGCTCCCTAACGTGCCCATTCCCCCCTACCCCCAGGAGCCAGCGTTGTTTGTTATTCCTTTGCAATTTCAGAAGTTATGAAATGATTCATGGTTTTGTTGGAGCTGAAGTCAACCAAAACCATTCATAATTGTGAACAATCTCAGTTATTGTTAGAGGGAAAACGCCAAGGCATCTGTGCTTCCCAAAAACCACATGGGGGGAGAATTCCAGTTTGGAAATGGAGCGGCTGTGTTTTCCCCCCCCCGGAGTTAAATTTGCACAGACCAATTTCCAGAGAGAAACACGTACGCATGTTGCATTCTTCTGGTTGGGAACAGCGGGGCGGCTGCCAGAATGCACGATTCCTTCCCTAGCACAGGGCATCCGTGTGGTAACGCCCCCATACGGGGGTGTAATCACCCCTTGTAATCACCCCTTAAAAGCCTGTCTCCCTTGCACACGGGTAGGATTCTTTTATGTATGTATATATATATATAATTGATATTTTACAGAGAGGAAGGGAGAGAGATAGAGAGCTAGAAACGTCGATGAGAGAGAAACATCGACCAGCTGCCTCTTGCACGCCCCCTACCGGGGATGTGCCCGCAACCAATGTACATGCCCTTGACCGGAATCGAACCTGGGACCTTTCGGTCCGCAGACCGACGGTCTACCACTGAGCCAAACCAGTTTCGGCACGGGTAGGATTCTTGAAGACAGGACCACATTTGTCTTACTGACCCCATTGTGCAGCTCTACGTGTGGCACATAGTAAGTGCTTAATCACCACCTGCTGGATGACTGTACTAACCCTACTGGGTGAATCCTTTGATTCTTCATATTCTTTGCACCGTGTTTACTTGTGTGGGTTGGTAACACCTACAACTATAAGAGAGTCCGATCTTAAAACAGAAGGGAGAGAAGACGATGATATTACCAAATATCGGTCGATAGCACCCACTTCCTTCTCACCACAGCTTTAGGAAACCGGTTTATCACTCCCATCTTACAGAGGGGGTAACCGAGGCACAGGTAAATAGTTATTCAAGATCCGCTAAGTGGTGGAAACTAGACACAGATGTCCCAACTGCACAAACTCACACCCTCCAGCGACACTGCCATTGGTTAAAGCCTTCTGACCGTCTTTTCCAGAAGGTATTGGGCATCTGAAAACATTTAACGAAGTGAAACTTCATTCTCTCTCGGCGAGTCTGACCGCGTGAAGCCAACAAGAAGTCATTCAGAGCCGTAAGGTGCGTGATCGTTGCCGAGGGCGGCTGAGCTTGGGAACAAAGCAGCTGGTGTGACCATCATGCCCTGTGACCGGCTTGCTCTGGTGAGTCATGGGCCACTGGGAACGGTCGCTCCAGGAGAGAAGTAACAGGGGGCAGCGAGCAGAGCACTGGGCGGGGAGTCGGGGGGTTTGTTTCCAGGATGGCTGAAGACTGGAGCTTCACCTCCCTGACCTGGACCGCGAAAGGGCTGGGATGGGCTGGCCTGGACCATGCAGCTCAGGCCCACTTGGAAGTCATACTTGGGAATTTCTAAGGTCGTCAAGGAGGGCACCAGCACTTTGCCTTCCTCTCTTCCAGCCCACCACGGACAGTCAATTCAAATGGAATGATCTCTCTCAATCTGTGTGTGTGTGTGTGTGTGTGTGTGTGTGTGTGTATGCATGCGCGCACATTGGGGGGGGGTGTAGAAAATATATAATTTAACACTGGTTCTCTCTTCTTTAACACGTTGTATTTTACAAGTTGTGCCTAAGGTTTGATTTTTCTTTTTCCCCCTCTGTGAATCCTCACCTGAGGATATATTTCCATTGATTTTTAGAGAGTGGAAGGGAGAGGGAGAGACAGAGAGAAACATCGATGTGAGAGAGACACATCAATTGGTTGCCTGGTTCCACATGCACCCTGACCAGGGCCAGGAACCTGCCCTTGACTGGAATCAAACCCAAGACCCTTCAGTCCACAGGCCAACGCTTTATCCACTGAGCCAAACTGGCTAGGGCTCGGGTTTTCAATTTAAACCGCAGCCGGAACTACCGAGGACTCCTTTCTTCTCCCCCCAAGTGGATCAGTGTGGATTTGATAGCGAAGGCCAACCGGCTCAGCAGCTCCAGGAAGGATCTGGGAACCATCTGGCACTGACGGGAGAACACCGTGTTCTCTCTCTCCGCCTAAGAAGTGGGGTCAAGGATGAACGCCCGAACTCAAGGGGAGACCTGATAAAGGCTTGATCCTTAGGCCGGTGCATCGTCTCCCCGTGTCAATATGAGCTACGACTCCAACAGTGACCGTCTCAGGTGAGACCAGGATAGTCTCGGGATAATTTCAAAGGACAAAGACTCCCCTGAGTGCCGTACAGAAAGTGCCACTCCATTTCCCTTCCCGTTTTACACGCGGCCATGAGCTCCCCACGGGTCAAATGATGAAGACAAGCATCTTATCTCCTACCGGAATCACCCCATATTCATCTTAAGTCCAGCAGGCAAGTACTAGTAGCTAGTTACAAGGTGGGTGGCTCTTTGTTAGCTCCAGGATAGAGCTGAGGGGTGAGGGCAGCAGGTGAAGGATGTAGAGACGGTGGCCCCCACGGCAGGCCAGCCAGGGAGAGCAGAGGAGGGCGGGGCATACTCCGTTTCTCCATCAAAGTCCCGTGGAAAATGGAAGGTTCTCTCTTAGCAAGCATTCCTCCATGAGTGCTGCCTTCAAAGGCAAGCTCTAGGGCAGTAGTTCTCAATCTTTCTAATGCTGCTGCCCTTTAATACAGTTTCTCCTGTTGTGGTGACCCCCAACCATAAAATTATTTTTCGCTGCTACTTCATCACTGTGATTTTGCTACTGTCAATGGATCGTGTAAATATATGTGTTTTCCGCCGAACCCGGTTTGGCTCAGTGGTAGAGCGTCGGTCTGCGGACCGAAAGGTCCCAGGTTCGATTCCGGTCAAGGGCATGTACGTTGGTTGCGGGCACATCCCCAGTAGGGGGTGTGCAAGAGGCAGCTGGTCGATGTTTCTCTCTCATCGATGTTTTCTTGCTCTCTATGTCTCTCCCTTCCTCTCTGTAAAATATCAATAAAATATATTTAAAAAAATATATGTGTTTTCCAATGGTCTTAGGCGACCCTGCTAGTGGTTCTCAACCACTACTGTAGAGCCTAAGACCATCTGAGTAGCAAAATCACAGTGATGAAGTAGCAACGAAAATAATGTTATGGTTGGGGGTCACCACCACATGAGGAACTGCATTAAAGGGCCGTGGCATTAAGAAGGTTGAGAACCACTGCTCTAGCTCAGTGTTTCCCAAACTTTTGACATAGGTGTACCCCTTCTATAATTTTCGTAACGCTGAGAACCCCTCGTCAAAATAAATAAATAAATAAATAAATAAATGGATGTATTTTAATAACAATCAAAATATATTTCTTTTTTCTTTTTATGGTACATACATAAAATAATAAATGAAAAAATAAAAGTATTCATAATAAAATATAAATAAAAGTTATATTATAAATAACATTTATTTGGATCAATGAGAAGGATGAAATTGACTTGACTCATGAGAACGTAGAATTAGGCGCAGCTAAGCACGGTGCAGTGCATATCCCCACCAAACTCTGGTGCAACGCCTACCCCCACCAAACTCTTCCTGTACCCCTGGGGGTACGCGTACCACACTTTGGGAAACACTGCTCTAGACGAATGTGAGCCCTAAGGGGATGCCCAGGAGCCGAGGGGAAATGGCCGGTGGGCGGAGGCTGTAACCATGGTGGCCATCCAGCTGGGCTGCCCTCCAGATCTCTCGCCTCCCTCAGTCCTTGTGGTCTCTGCGGGCACTCGCTTCTTCACCTAGAAATGGGCTGGGCTCCGGGCTCTCTCTAGGATTCCACATCTATATCAAGTTTCCGGGTGATCTACAGAGACCGAGACTTCGATGAACATCCCGAAGCCACTTGCAAGCAAACCAGTGTCCTGGAATCTCTCTGGAGGAGCCAAGTGCTAGCGGAAGTACCTTGTCTCCATCATCAGCCCTCAAAGGACAGGAAGACTTGGTCCCCCTTCCTCTCTTCCTCCTACAACAGCACCCCGAGAGTTGGGAGCTGTGGCTGAGCACCTCTGCCTGGCGAGAGGATGGGTGCGCTTGTGGCACGTAAGCACCCGGCACCCCATTTAAACTCCCCGGGGAGCTGGGGTGAGGGGGACATGGAGGATGCTCCCAGGGGAAGCTGGAGGCTGAACCCTAACCAGCCAGGCGCAGTGTCGCTGCAGATGGCCATGTGCTCCGAGGGAACGGGGCCGATGACCCAGACCGATGACCAGGATGATGGAGGAAGACCGCTCCCCTCAATTCTCCTGGAGAACCTCTGACTTGGAAAGGCCCCCTGCACTCCCGGGGTGGTCACGGGAACAGCGGTGTTGGGGCTGGAGGCGAGGGTGGATCCAATTCTCCACTGCCCGTCCTCAAGAACTGCCGTACCTCCCACAGGGCCCCAGAAAGGAGAAGCCAATGGCCTAGGGCCGTGGTCGGCAAACCGCGGCTCTCGAGCCACATGCGGCTCTTTGGGCCCTTGAGGGTGGCTCTTCCACAAAACGCCACTAGGCCTGGGCGAGCCTATTTTGAAGACGTGGCGTTAGAAGTTTACGTTTAAAAAAAATGGGGCTCTCCAAAGGCATTTCAGTCGTCGTCCTGTTGACGTTCGGCTCTGTGGACGAATGAGTTTGCCGACCCCTGACCCAGGGGAAAATGGACGCTGTGGACCCCGAGTCAGCTTTGAACTAGTTCACAGGCCCATCAGGCGTTGGCCTTGGGTGAGATCTCCCCAAACTCGCTATTGGAGCCCCACGGGGGGAGCCCGAGGGACTGTCAACTCTCTTCTCAGCTGCACGTCCTGGAAGATGGCCTTCGGCTGCAGGCCCGGAGAATCTGGGCCTATCCCCCCTCCAGAGATGGGTTTGATACGCACACCCCGCCCCATCCATTAGTACCCCGGCCTAAGGACGTCCTGGGCCAGGGGGCCAGGGGGCCAAGGCCATGAGCCCGGCTGGCCACGCAAGTTTTGTTCAGGCCAGTGCCACTCTCCCCCGCCCACCCTGGTGGCCACTGGGTCCTTCCGCCACAGAGGGTGAGACAGGTGGACTCTCCTTGGGGTGTCACCTTCCACCCCCGCCCGGAGACAGGCCTTACAGATACCCGCCTCGGCCCAAACCTGGCTGCTTGGGGAATAAAACAACTCGGGGTGGCTATTGGGAGGAGCATGCTGACGTGGGACAGGGCGCGATCCACCCCCGGCTCGGCCGCCCAGGCTGGCAGAGGTTACGGGAGGCAGGGAGGAGCCGGGGAAAATCAACATCGCGCTTCCCGACAGAGCCGCGCCGGCACAGAGCCGGGGCTGCTTATTTTGGGGCAGCGCCTGGGCTGTGTTTCCTCGCGTGGGGGTAAGATCAACACGGCCAGGCCAAGGGTGAGCATGCCGCCGCGGTGGTGCCAGCCCGCAGGAGAGGGAATGTGAGCCTTGGGGGCGGGAGGCGGGGGGGTGGGAGGGGCAAGAGTTCAAGGCTCTCGGTCCCCCCCACCCCCCTTGGATGGCAAAGGGTAGTTCGCCTCCCAGAAGCAGCTCCGCAGAAGGCATCTTCCCTGGGAAACGCCAAAGATAACGGTTCTCATGCCGGCAGCTCTGCGGCCGCCCCCCCCGCCCCCCCCACCCCCCCGCACACACACACCTGTGTGCGGTCACCAGAAGCGGAAATCCACGGGGCCCGGAGCCTCGAGGCCCCGAGCGCTCAGGTGACACTGTCACCTTCCAGGAACGCGCCTCACGCTCCGCGGCTGAGTGCTGCCCCGTGACCCGCATCCTCTGGGGGTGCCGGCTCCTCATTCCCACACAGAGAGGATCGGGCGGGGGAAGCAGCAGCCTCGCCCTGCAGAAAGCAGCTCACCTGGTGCCCGCGCGGCCCGAAGCGGGCGCTCAGACACCTGCTCTGGTCTCCATACAGGGGAGGCCGACCATTCGTTTTCTCGTCTGTCCATTCATTCATTCATTCATTCAACCAGTCTTTACTAAGCATCTACTAGGAGCCACACCCTGATCTAGTACCGGGGAGGGGAGAGGGGGTACAGGAGTGAGCAGAGCAAGGTTGCTGTCTGCATAGAGCTTTCATTCTGGTGGTGATAATACGAATAGGTCAAGTGCTCGGTGAGGATGGGGGGGCCATTCTAAATGCTAGTCACAGATAATCTTCAAGACAATGTGAAGGTGCGATGCACACCTGGATTTACAGGGGAGGGGGCTGAACCACAGCCAGAATCCCTGGTGATGGCGACTTCAAACCCACTTCATCCAGCGGCGATGCAGTTTCCTGACCGTGAACACCTTGGGGGGGGGGGCGTCTGGAAAGCCATCAGGGGCGGGGACAAGCTCTGCTCGCAGACGGAAAGAGCCCGCAGGCTTTCTTGGGACAACACACACAGAATCCCAGGAGAGAAAGGAGAGAGGGGTGATCTCCGTGGAGCTGTGTTTCCAGTGAAAGGAGCAACAAGCTGGTTGGAGGGCACTCCACCCCCAACCCGAGATATATGACTGTGGAAGTAAAGAAAAGCCCAGAATGGGGCAAAATGAAGAAGAAAAGCTTGGTACTACCTGGTGGCAGCCATCTTGCTGGTGGGCCAGAGGAAGACCAGCTCTGTGAGGAGCCAGCAGTGTGGGGAATGCAGAGCTGCCTGCCAGGATTAACGGCAGAAGTTCTCAGAGCCTTTGACATGCTCACGTTCATGTATCTCTCATATATATATATATATATATATATATATATATATATATAATTGATTTTTTACAGATAGGAAGGGAGAGGGACAGAGAGCAAGAAACATCGATGAGAGAGAAACATCGACCAGCTGACTCCTGCACACCTCTCACTGGGGATGTGCCCGCAACCAAGGCACATGCCCCTAACTGGAACCGAACCCAGGACCTTTCAATCTGCAGGCCGGTGCTCTACCACTGAGCCAAACCGATTTCGGCAAGCCTGGCAATTTTTGAAAGAATCACGGACAAGCCCCTTGAAGAAGCTCTGAGCACAGGCTGCATTCGAATTTATGTAAATGGCTCAGCAGGCAAGGGGTCCTTCACGCTCTCCCTCGACCCAGTCCTTCCCCAGCCCTTCCCCAGTGTTCCCCCAAACCCTACCACGTTTCCAACCCCCACTCCTATCCCCTCCCCCATTCCCACTGCTGCCGGCCGGTCCCTAAGCACCTCCGCCTCTTGCCGGGGGCCCCCCATCCCGTACACTTCCTTCCTGTCCGTTCCCTGCCCCCTGACCCTTCCCGGAACTGCGCTATCCTTCCCAATACCCTGACACCGCACCCGGCCCTTCATGTTCTCCGTAATCCCCCATCCCTCCTCTCTACGCGTCCAGCAAATATTTATTCAGCGCACAGGACGTGCAGGTACTCTCTGAGGTTCTGGGTGCACGGCAGAAACAAAAAAAAGACACGGGCCCGGCTCTGAGGGAGCACGGTCTAGAAAGAAAGGCAGAAAGGAACAAGTGCCCACGTGAGGTGGCGATAAAGGCAGGAGGGTTAAGCGGAGCAGGGAACAGGGAGCGACCAGGAATGCTATTTCAGGGCAGGGTGTCACAGGAGGCCTCTTGGGAGAGGTGACATTGGGGCAGAGACCGGAATGAAGGGAGCCCCTTCCTTGGGTAAGAGCGAGTCTGTTCTGAGCCACCCTCAGTAGCTCTCAAAGCTAGCCACGCTGGGTGTCCGCAGGTCAAGACCCGGCCCGTGGGGAGGCTGGGCTGGGCCTGCACCGGGACCCACCCAGACCCTCACCGCCAGCCAGCCAACTGCCCACCTGCCGAGGGTGGCACATCCTAACTCTCCTCGCCTCCGGCTGTGTCTCTGAGTCCTGGCTTCGCGATATATCCCCGAGGTGGGGGCTAACCAGGCAGGAAAAGCCGGACCAAGCCTGTTTCTGGACGAAGCAGACAGCCAGGGCACCGCCGCCACCTCTGCTCCCTCGTCAGAGAGGATGATGGGAAACTCAATCCCGGAAGCCTCGCTCCAAAAAGGGGTCCTTCTCCCAGGCCCTTAGCTCTCCATCATCGAGGTCTGGTGGGCTGCCTCACGGGCGGGGCTCAGTGGTTGAGCGTCGACCTAGGGACCAGGAGGTCACGGTTTGATTCCCGGTCAGGGCCCATGCCCGGGCTGTGGGCTCCGTCCCCAGTGAGGAGGCATCTGATGAGTGATTCTCTCTCATCGTGGATGGTTCTGTCCCTCTCCTTCTCCCTTCCTCTCTGAAATCAATATAAAAAAACCACACAAGGCCGAAACCGGTGTGGCTCAGTGGATAGAGCATCGGTCTGCGGACTGAAAGGTCCCAGGTTCAATTCCGGTCAAGGGCATGTACCTTGGCTGCCGGCACATCCCCGGTAGGGGGTGTGCAAGAGGCAGCTGAATGATGTTTCTCTCTCATCGATGTTTCTGACTCTCTGTCCCTCTACCTTCCTCTCTGTGAAAAAATCAATAAACTGGTCGATGTTTCTCTCTCATCGACGTTTCTAGCTCTTTATCTCTCTCCCTTCCTCTCTGTAAAATATCAATAAAAATATTAAAACACACACACACACACACACACACACACACAAAACAAAAACAAAAACCACAAAGTGTGGTGGGCTGACTCAGCGTGGTCCATTTCGCATACGGCACTGGACCTCTGGCTCACAGAAAACAAATCGTAAGGGTTATCCCAGCAGCCTCCGGGGTGTCTTATTCTCTGTGCACCGGCTCTGGCTGGGGATGAAGGGCCGGGCTATAAAATCGGCCTGACAGGCAGCCCTTATCAGGGGGCGGGGCCAGGCACTGTTTGCCCAAGGCCCTGCGCGACCAGGTGCGGCCGCCGTCCGGGTCTGCGAGGACAGATGGCGCGGGCTTGGGAGTGCACATCCCGTTTCCTCTGGACACGCCGTGTTTGCACAGCGGCAGGCGGCGTGACAGCCCCACGCCAAGCTCCGCCGTGGCCGCTGCTCGCTGGGCTGGAGGCCCCGGGGGTGCACGGACGGGGATGTGCCCGCAACCAAGGTACCTGCCCTTGACCGGAATCGAACCCGGGACCTTTCCGTCGGCAGACCGACGCTCTATCCACTGAGCCAAACGGGTTTTGGCCAGAGAGGCCCTTTTAAAGTTAAAAAAAAAAAAAGTATGTCCTGGAAGTGACTAATCCAAAGCATCATGCTTGTAGTCAAACAAACAAGAGGGGTTTGGTTGACTCTATGCAGGCAATGCAAAAACGCATACGAGTTTTAAAATGAGAAAAGCCAGATGTCAGAGGCCCCGTGGGCTTGACGTGGGCTGGGTCAGGGCGTGCCCTTAGGACTTCCCTGGCCACGCTCGCCGTGCTCGTCCACGAGGGCCACGTGGGGGGAGCCCTGGGGGGCTCTGGGACTGAACGGAGCTGGGTGTTTGCTCACTCCACAGATTCTGGGTGCCTGCCACGTGCCAGCCATGGTTTTAGGCACGTTGGAATTAGAAGCACTTGAGTTTCTAGGCCTTAAGGTGTGTTTTTTTTGTTTGTTTTGTTTTGTCTTAAATCTGTATGATGGAGAGAATGAAACTTACCCCATTGGGTTACTGTGAAGATCAAATTAATCACATGTATGTGACAGACCCTCTCTTCCTCCACTTGATGGACAGGCGTGAACCCCACCTGCGGCCAGACATTCCTGAGCTCTGAACCGCCCATCAGCACCTGCCAAATACCCTAAGCCCCCGATTCCTAAGTCCCTAGGTCCCTAGTCACCAGTCAGCGTGTGCTGAGTGCCCTAAGCCCTGTCCTCTGTCCTTGTACCCCGGTCCTCACTCTCTTCCGCCCCTCTCTCTGGAAGCAGCTGGCAGGGGTACCCTTCCCTCCAATAAAGCCTGAATCCTGCCATCCCAGTCTCAGACTACCTTCTCTATTTCATCTATCAGTATGTATGTATGTATGTATGTATGTATGTGATGTCTGTATGTAGCATCTCCTAGAACCGTGCCTGACAGCCACCAGAGAGATCTGATTCCTCGCAGCTCCGTCCCCCAACCGCGGTGAAAAGAACAACGGTGTCTTCCATCAGAGCAGAGAGTCCGTAAAATGATGCCCCGCCCACCCTCTAAGAAGGCATTTTCCATTTCTCTTCCATCACAAGACCTCACCAAGGCAGCATGAGGCTAATCTGTTCCACCAACAAGTGTTTACTGAGCTCCTACTACGTGCTCGGCACGCAGCCCAACCACCTGCGGTCTTTTCTTGGCTCCCCCGGAGCACACGCGGGGGAAGACAGAGAACAGACAGGGGGTACTCAGGCATGCCAGGTGGCCGTACCTTTAAGAAACAGAAAGCAGGGTGAGGGGAGAGGCGGTGAGGGTGGGGTGGGCTGCTGACGTGTAGAGGGTGGGCGGCTGGCAAAGGCCCGTGAAAGTGACATTTACACGGACCCGCAGGGCAGGGGCGAGGCGGCCAGGCAGGGAGACGCGCTCGCAGCAGCACGCAGCCAATTAATTAGCGGCCCTGGGGCTTGGGGCCAGGTTTTCTGAGCACCCAGCGTGCTCCCCGCTGCACCAGCTCGAGGCCAGCGGGCCCAAGACGGTGGGGGGATGGGGGGTGTGTAACATGGGAGGGAGAACACCACCGCGACCCCCAGGGCAGGGAGGAAAACACTACAATTTCTAGTTAATATGTATTTTGCTATTTGTTGTCGGGCATTTCAATACATAGCATAAGCATATTCTTATTATGTTATTCATAACGTTATAACATATATAACATAGCATATAATTATGGCATAATAACATACCTGCATTATAAGTATATAGTAAAGCATATAAATGCATGTATGCAATACAGACGCGAACATCTGTTCCTGAAGCGGTGCGCAATCGGAGCCCTCTGGGAGCTCGGCGCACCTGGCTGCGCCCCGAGAGCGGACCGCCTCCCCTCTGGGCCCCGGGCACACACAGACTGGTACAGAGGGAGGCAGGCCGGCCTCCCTCCCCGGCTCGGGGAAGTGCCCACAGCCCCAGAGCGGTGCCCAGGGCCACCGAAGGGCGTGCCAGCTCTGGGGTGAGACCTTCCGGTCAATCCTGCGATGCCACTCCAGGTAACCAAGCCCGGCACGGCCCCTCGGTCCAAGGGAGCCAGGCAGACGGCGGCTACCGTGGCTCCTTCCGCCTCCCCTCCGGTGACGCCGAAGTTCCCCGTTACGTTGCTTATGTCCCCAGAAAGGAAGGCTAGAAGGCTGCAGGCGGAGATCAACGCCCGCCAAAGCCTCATGAGGTTAGCGAAGGAACGGCAGCGATGCGGCCGGGGAAAGGGGTGGCGGAGTTGGAGCATCTGCTGAGTCAGAGAGCTCTCAGCTCTTCCTGCGGAAGGACAAGGATGCCTTCGGGTGGGGAGGGAGCTAATGACACCCGCCACGGGCCCCCGGGGGGGATGGGGGACCTGCGAGGGGAGGTGGGTCCCCCCGGATGCGCGAGGACCGAGCCCAGAAGCAGCCGGCAGAGCCACTCCACCCGGGCTCCCGCAGAGCCCTGCCTCCCGGGCCGGGCCCGTCACGCGTGTGGAAAGCGGGCAGGTGGCGAGGAGGGGGAAACCGAGGAGCCTGCGGCGGCGGCCAGGGAATTAAACTCCCGAACGCAGTGCCATGTGTCCCTTTCTTCTTTTTAAAAATGCTGTACAGGCCAACAGGACAAAATAAAACAGGCGAAAAGCTCCGCCTCATCACACACACACACACACACACACACACACACACACACCCTCCATCAAACACACACTCACACACATACACACACACACCCTTCATCAAACACACACACAGACACACATATACACACAGACACACACCCTTCATCAAACACACACACACAGACACACACACCCTCCATCAAACACACACACACACCCTCCATCACACACACATACACCCTCCATCACTCACACACATGCACACACACACACTCCATCACACACACACACACCCTCCATCACACATACACACACACACACACACACACCCTTCATATCACACACACACACACACACACACACACACACACACACACACACCACAAGAAAAAGCCACACCCCACGCAGCACGTCTCTGCTCCGGTCGGAAGGCTTTCCGAGCGTTGCAAAGACCCACTTCCCAAACCCCGGGAGACGGAGGGCAGAGTGATGATGAGGGTGGGACGGGCAGCACTGGCAGTGGCTAGGCTTCTGGGCTGGCGTCACCCCCAACCAAGTTCTAACTCAGCCCTGCCACTGCCCGGCTGGGCAGCCGCGGCTGAGTTTCTTAGCCCCCTTTATCCTCCGCTTACGGCCCTGTAAATGCAGAAGAACCCACCGGACGCAGAGCTACGGGAAGGGCGAGCGCCTCAACGAGGTCAAGGACACCAGCGCCCAGAACTTCCCAAGTAGATGTTTAATATACGTGAGTGGCTAGATTATTCTGATCTCTGAATGCATAATAATCAGGGAAGTCGGTATATATATATATATATATATATATATAGCCCAGTGCATGAATTTGTGCATAGATGGGGTTCAGCCAGCCTGGCCAGAGGGAGGGGACATGGGCGGTTGGCTGGCCTGCCTGCTGGTGGAACTCCTGGTGGAGGGGACAATTTGCCTATTAGCCTTTTATTATATAGGATACACACTGAGTGGCCAGATTATCATGCGTTCAGAGATCATCATCATCTGGCCACTCCGTGTATATTAAACATTAGCATGGCCCCAGCAGACCAAGATCCTCCTTCCACTGCCCTCTCCTCCTCCCCATCCCCCAATGTTTCCCCCCTCAGTGGGTGGCACTGCAAACCACCCTGTTGCTCAGCCCAAAGACCTGGAAATACCCCCCCAGTTCTCCTCGCCTCCTCACCCTCCTCAGCCGGGCAGCGGTGAGCTGGAGCTGGCTCAGGCTGGCTCCAAGAGCTCCCTTCATGGGCACATGGGTAGCCTCGAGTCAGCCACGGTGGGACTATGACGCCACATACATGGGCACGCTCTGCCCTCCCACCCTGGCTGCCTCACCCACCGCCGTCCTGACCATAGGTAGGCCTTATGGACCCCAGCCCGGGCCCTGGTTTCCAGCCCCTCTCGTCCACCGGGGAGGCCACGTTGGCCTTCTCCCAGCCTCCCTGCTTCTGCTCGTGCCCCTCCCCTGCCCGTCCTCCACACAGCAGCCAGAGCAAACTTGCAAAGTCTAACTCAGATCATCTCTCTCTTCTTCTTTTTTAAAAGTATATTTTATTGCTATTTTACAGAGAGGAAGGGAGAGAGATAGAGAGCTAGAAACATCGATGAAAGAGAAACACCGACTAGCTGCCTCTTGCACACCCCCTACCAGGGATGTGCCTGCAACCAAGGTACATGCCCTTGACCGGAATTGAACCCGGGACCTTTCAGTCCGCAGGGCAACACTCTTTGAGCCAAACCAGTTTTCAGTAGATCATCTCTCTCTTCTAATGAACTCCCTCCAATGGCTTCTCAGCAGACTCAGGAAAAAATCCTTGGGGGCCCATCACATGCACACCACAGTCTCTATCTTTGTAACTCCACTTCCTTCTGCTTGGGAAGTGGCTTCCCGGATCCTTGCATGGCTCCCTCTCTCTCGCCCTTGGTGGCTAAGCTCAGACCGCACTCCTTAGAAAGCCCTCCTTGACCGCCATAGCCAAAGCAGCTCCGAGTCATCTCCCATTACGCTCTCCTCCTTGATTCTCTTCAAGGCATCCAGTACCTGCAACTCACTCTGTGTGTGTGTGTGTGTGTGTGTGTGTGTGTGTGTGTATTTCTGTCTGTCTGTCTGTCTGTCTTCTGGAAACTAGAATGGCAGCCCTCTCGTTTACAGCGATCCCACCAGTGCCTAGAGCGGTCCACACAGCAGACACTCAGTAAGCACCTGTCTCCCTGATCCAGGGGGCTGCCATGACTGTGCCACGGTGTTACCCGCAGCTTCCCTGCTGGGACGAACTCCATCCGCCCATCCGAAGGCAGGGCCGTGGGCTCCAGCCCCATCAGTCCTGGGCAGGCCCGGATGCCGATCTGACAACCAAACGAGGCTCCGATGCCACTAGTGAGGGTCCAAATAATTCCCGCTAGTGAATTATCTGTCCCTGGTCACCCCTTCCCAGCCCTCATGCCCTCCTTCATAAAACTGGGAAAAGCACACCTGCCTCAGGGGAGTCGCGTAAGTCGATGTAAGCAGCGGACAGAAGTGCCATGCCCTGGCCTGGCACACAGTAGGGACCACCCACCGCATACTTCATTCCTCCAGTGAGCTACACGGTAGCCCTGACGCTGACGCCTGGCCATTTCTTATCCGAGCAAGAATAATTCAGGCCGAAACCGGTTTGGCTCAGTGGTAGAGCGTCGGCCTGTGGACTGAAAGGTCCTGGGTTCGATTCCGGTCAAGGGCATGTACATTGGTTGCGGGCACCCCCCCCCCCGCCATAGGGGGTGTGCAAGAGGCACCTGGTCGATGATTCTCTCTCATCGACATTTCTAGCTCTCTATCTCTCTCCCTTCCTCTCTGTAAAATATCAATAAAAATACATTAAAAAAAAGAATAATTCAGATTGTTGCCCTCAAATACCCAGACCCGACGACGAAGAAACCCTAATGCCAACAAGACGGCATCAATGCCACATTCTGCTCTACCGAGACACAATGGCTTTGCCTGTGGCTGCCTGGTGTCAGGGGCCGCCTGGCAGCGCCTCGGGGCCCGGAGACACTGGGCACCACCCATCCGGCCCTCGCTGGCTCTCTTGGAGAGAGAGAGGGCACTGCCAGCTGCCCGGAAAGATCTCAGTGGCCGCCGGGCTGCCCTGAGCTCAGGCAGAGGCAGCGCGCCTGTCCCCGAGGCTGACGTGAACGCTCCCCAGCCGTCCTTCAGACAGGGGCCTGGAGCCCGCGGTGACCTGGGATCCCGGAGGTGCCCCGATGGGCGTGGAGGGGGCCGCCGAACTCCAAGGAGCCCAGAGGTGCCCAGTCCCCTATGTGGTCAGTGTGACGGGCAGACTAAACCCAAGTCCCCTGACTCCGCCATGCTCTGATGCAGGCCCAGGTGGGGCCACAGTCCACGCCCCCCCAACCCCCCACTGGACCGGCCTCGGGTGTGGCTGAGACCATAGTGTCGAGAAGCCCCTACCGAAGGGAGCACAGCCTGGTGCAGAGGAAGACATGCTAACACAGGAGGCAGAGGCTGCATGCTGGGGCTCTGCCATCACCAGTCGCCTGAGCCGCTGTCTTCCCCCCGGGGCCTCCGATGCCCAGCGGCGAAACCAGGGGGGTGAGAGCCCGGGCTGGCGATCTCTGTGAGCCCCTCCGTTTCCGACATCCTCCAAGCCTAACGGTTCATTCTTCCCGGCCCTGGCTATTCATTCCACAGAGCCTGGCGGAGCGTCACTTCTGGCCCGGGCACTGCGGTAGGCGCCGCAGGGGATACCAGAGAGATGGGGAAACAGCAGTCTTTTTCTCTCAAGGAGTTGCTAAACCCATTCCTTGGGCGAGCTACTCAGCGCACCTATGTCTCAGGTTCCTCGACGGTAAAACAGGGTTGATAGCAGTTCCCGCGGCGAGCGCTAAGTAAGGGCTTACACGTGTGCAGGGGGGGGGGGGGCGTGCCGAGGGCCTGCACCTAGCAGGCCTCACCCCCCGAAGGTGGGCTTTTCCCCGAGGGCCTCCCAGGGATGGCCACACCCCAATCCCCGGAGCCCGGCCTGGCAAAGGGGCTTTGCCGATGCCATTAAGGTGATGGATACTGAGATGTGGAGATTATCCCGGACAATTAGATCAGGTGGCCCCATCTAATCACAAGCATCCTTGAAGCGGAAGCCTCCCCCCACGGGGTCAGAGAGAGACGCCGGGACGGAAGAGGAAGCAGGGGGTGCCAGGGAGAAGGACCCGACTCCCCACGGCTGGCTCTGAAGGCGGAGGCGGACCCCAAGCCAAGGTACGCGCCGCCCCTAGAAGCGGGCCCAGCCCTTCACTGTCCACCAGGAAGAGAAGGGGGCTCCTTCCACCCCGAAGGACCGAATTCTGCCAACGACCCCCAAGAGCAGGAAGCAGAGTCTCCCCTGGAGGCTGCAGAGAGGAAGGCAAGCCGGCGGACACCCCGAGTTTGGTCCCAGGAGACCCGCACCTGGCTTCTGACCCATGACCCTGAGATGACAAATGTGTATTGTTCTGGGCCACGGAATCTGTGCTAACGTGGGACAGAGGCAACAGGAAGCGAACAGAGCCACTCCCCATGCAGAAGGTGCAGAGTGGGTGCCGGGCCCCAGTGCCTCCACTCTGTGTACCTGGGGCTCCACCGCCCCTCGGTGCTCATCTTACAGCCGGTGCATGGCATGATGCCAACTTTCCATGCCTGGCACTGCCCGGTACACTGACGTGCTCAAAATATATCTATTAGCTTCGGCGTCACTTTTTCTTTTCTTTAAAAAAAAATATATTTTATTGATTTTTTTTTTTTTTTACAGAGAGGAAGGGAGAAGGATAGAGAGCCAGAAACATCAATGAGAGAGAAACATCGACCAGCTGCCTCTTGCACACCCCCTACCGGGGATGTGCCCGCAACCAAGGTCCATGCCCTTGACCGGAATCGAACCCGGGATCCCTCAGTCTGCAGGCCGATGCTCGATCCACTGAGCCAGACCGGTTTCCGCAATCACGGCGTCACTTTCACCATCGGTTCCTACACCCCAGCAGCAAAGCTATGCCTCGCTGCTTCTCACGTGTCAACGAAGGGGCGGAGGCCGCGTGCTCCCAGGCTCGGTGGCTCCTCGGCCAGTCCGTGGCCCTCTCCATTCCGCACTCCCACCCCAGACAGGATTCCCGTGTCCAATGGGCACACGTGAGGGGGATGAGGTCTCCCAGGGGGAATGGCTCTCTTTTTTGGGGGTGGGGTGGGGGGAGGAGCACCAATCCAGGGAATTGCAGGGCTCCAGGGTTTAGGGGGAGCACTGCGATAGATGATCACATCATCCTGGCTATCGAGGTGCAGCCCACTACCTCCTGCTGCAACAGGCCTGGGGTTCTACAATTTCGAGGGGACGGGGGGCTCTCTACCAGCCCCACAGGTCTGCTGCAGGAACCACGAGAAAGGCCTGCAGAGCACGTTGCAAACCAAGGAGGCTGCCTCACTTGCCCTCCTCAGAGCGGTGCACACGCGGCTGCTCCCTCCCACGGCCATGCTCCGCTCTTAATTAGGCTCCCATAAAGATCTCTCCTCCGAGATAATCACAGACTCTGGGGGGCACGCCACTCTCAGCTGTCAGCACCCTTCAGGAGGAGGACCTTATAAAGGCTTTCAGCCTCCCGCTCGTCTCCAAGGTGGATTCCTTCAGTCCCGCTGCCAACTTCTCTGCTCGACTCCCAGCTCTCCTCCCCGGTCTCCCCCACCTCCCACCCAGCTCCCTGCCGTCCCCACACAGAGGTGGGGTGCTCACCATCTCTGGGAGCACGCAGTCTCTGGCCACCGCTCTCTCTGTCTTGGTTTCCTTCACCAGCCCCAGAGTGAGGCGGGGGGGGGGGGGGAGAGGGGGGGGGAATGAAAGACCACGTGACCCGACCTGTGGACACCCTTGCCGAAAGGGTAACAGTGACCACGTCACACCCGCGCACCCCTCCCCGGTTCACCGTGACAAGCTGCCGTTGGAGAACGGACAACTGTTCTCGAGGAAAGACACTCTCATCTCGTTACCTGGCCGAGTGTTCCTACCTGCCACCCACGGACACGGGGGCAGGCTGCGGCAGGTCACTGGGAGACTGCTAACCTGTCCACAAACCTTGCCTTTTCTTTTTTTAAAAAAATATATATTTTATTTATTTTTTATAGAGAGAAAGGGAGAAGGATAGAGAGCCAGAAACATCGATGAGAGAGAAACATCAATCAGCTGCCTCCTGCACATCTCCAGTGGGTACATGGTACCCTGACCAGAATCGAACCCAGGATCCTTGAGTCCGCAGGCCAACACTCTATCCACTGAGCCAAACCGGCTAGGGCAAACCTTGCTTTTCCCAACTCAAAGAGGCAGGGTCGTTTTTCCCGGGGAAGACTCTTCCTAGCGTCCATCAGTTTCTCAAAGGGTCTGTGACCCCAAAGACATCAAGAACCCGCGTTTTATTTTATTTTATTATTATTTAAAAAAAATATTTTATTGATTTTTTACAGAGAGGAAGGGAGAGGGATAGAGAGTTAGAAACATCGATGAGAGAGAATCATCTATCAGCTGCCTCTTGCACAACCCCTACTGGGGATGTGCCCGCAACCAAGGTACATGCCCTTGACCGGAATCGAACCTGGGACCTTTCAGTCCGCAGGCCGATGCTCTATCCACTGAGCCAAACTGGTTTTGGCTGACCCCACCTTTAAGTAAGGTCCCACCCCAACGAACCGCGGACCCCACACATTTTCCCAGCTCACTTGTGACTCCCTTTACACAGATGCCTTTGGGGGCTACACACACACACACACACACACACACACACACACACGGGGCACACACCTGTCTCTGGGCCTTCGCACTTTCTATTCCCTCTGCCTCCAACCCTCTTCCCCGTTGGACATGGCTGGCCCCCTCACCTCCAGCACGTCTGTGCTTGATTTCACCTCCTCAGTGTGGCCTTCCCGGACCGCTTTAAAGACTGCAACATCTCCTCCCCATTCCCGACCCCTTCCCGCTTCACTCTTCCCCATGGCATTCATCACCTGGCGACCCCATACGGATTTGACGTATTTGTTTAGTGCCCGTCCCCTCTCCTGCCCCCAGAATGTAAGAATGCTCCACCAGGCAGGGATCTGCTCAGTTCCAACACTTAAAGCAATTCTGGGTACATAGTTGGAGCTCAATAAATACCTTCAGAGTTAAAAGGAGGAGAATGAGGAAGAGGAGTAGGAGGAGGAGGAGGAGGAGGAGGAGGGAGGGGGGAGAAGGAGGAGTAGAAGGAGAAGGAGAAGGAGGAGGAGGAGGAGGAGAAGGAGAGGAGGAGAAAGAGGAGGAGAAGGAGGAGAAAGAGGAGGAAGAAGAGGAGGAGGAAGGAGGAGGAGGAGAAGGAGAAGAAGAAGAAGAAGAGGAGGAAGAGGAAGAAGAAGAATGATGATGATGGAAAGCATGTTAACCAAATGGTTTCAACCCTTCATTGCCAAGGGCTACCACCAGCTGCAAACAGCCAGGCCTGCGGCCTCGGAAGAATGCGTGGGTGTCTCACCCAAAAGTAGGAGGAGGGAGGGGCCTGGCTTAGTGACCTTGACTGCTCAGGCAGATGCCCACTACCGGGGAGGGTCCCCGGGGGGTACCCCTGCCCACCACCCGGTCCGACCCTGAGTGGTACTCATGGGAGCCCACGCCCCTTTACAGAAAGGGCCCATCAGCGCACTCCTGCTGCGGAGACTTTTCATCCCAGCCTCCTTGCTGCGAGGGTCAGCCCGGCGCCTTCGGTAGCCAGGACAGCACCTCCCGCTCACCTAGGCTCGACGTGCCCGGCCATTCTGCCAGGAACCCAGAAGAACAATGAAGAACTCTGGGTCCCAGGCTGCGCCACAGCCGCACCCGTCACCACCCCTGACACGTGAACAGCGCCTCACATTTGCCAACTCATTTTTACCCACCCAATCCCGTGCCATCAACGGGCACAAAGGCAGACGCGTCCTGGCACGGAAGCACCAACACTCAGGTCTCAGCCACGTGCCCCGGGCCCCGGGCCCTCACTTGCACCCTACATGCTCTCGCCCTGCACGCTGCCGAGACAAACCCAGTCATTTCGTCCTCCAGGCCCTGGCGGATTCAGAGCAGGAGGGGGACACGCATGCGGTGGTAGGCACACTGCAAGGTGCTAGCTCGATGCTACAGGTGCCAGCACTCAAAGAAATGGAGAATTCTATAAAGCCCATCAAAGCGGAGCTCACCACATTCCAGGACCGTGGTGGGAGGTCTGGGGGTGGGGGTGGGGGGGGGGGAAGGGGGGAGAGTCTGTACACCGGCTGCTCTTAGTGGCACTGCCAATTCTTAGCACAAATGGCTAAAAAACGATGACGACCACGACGTGGCCAAGGTTAAATACCGTGGGGCCTTCCGTTACTTCCTCGAACACCAGACGACCGCTTTCTTTAGTAAACGCCTCTCCTCGTTGCTAAAACGCTCCCGGAATTGGTAAGCAGGGTTTGAAAAGCACATTTACAGTTTTTTTTAAGTAACCCCCCTTCCCCCCTCTCACAAGGAGCCCTGGGACAGGACTTGCTGGCTTTTCTCAGCCGCTCAGGCCTTCCTCCCATCCGCTGCCAAGCAGCCCCGGTGTGCGGTGTGCTCGCTGGCGTTTCAGGCCCAGGCTGCGGGCCAGGCCGGCCCTTCCTCTGCCCCGGCGGCGGCGGCAGCGGCTCTTTGTGGAGTTCCAGGCCGGCATCATTGACAGTCGCCCCGCGAAGGGCCGTGGGCTCCCAGGTGGGGAGCTGTCACGCTGAATGGCGCACTGCCGGGCCGTGTGCACAAAAAACAGGCCCCTGCACAGTTCCTCTGCGGCCCCCCTCCCGTGTGGGCAGCTGCTCCCCACCATCAGCGAGGCTGGGGGAAGGGGTGCCGGGAGGGACCACGGCCATAAACTCTCCCGGGTCGGCTGTAGAACACAGCAGGCTCATAACATCACATCCCGGGGCCACGCTGTCCTGGCAGGACCGAGACAAGATGCCCAGGGCAACTCCTAATTTGGTCCCCGGTCCCCCACAAGTCGTGGCCAGCCTTGTCTCCGCTGGGAGGGAGCTGCGCGGGGGGCAGGGGTGGGAACGGACCTCGGGACTGGCGGAGGCACCTGACGCCGGCGCTGACGATAAGCAGGCCTCCGGAGGCTGCAGGCGCGGGGGCGGCGTGTTGGCGGCTGCCCCGGACCTGCACGGGGCCGGGCCCTGGGAGACGGTGTGGTTGAGGGTCGGAGGCCCAGAGAGGTCTGAGGGAGTCCACGCTGCGTGCAGAAGGTGTGCAGGCGGGCAGGGGCATGGCAGGGCGAGGGGACGCCTCCAAATCTGGGGTGTCCTCCAGGTGATGGGCCAAGAGAGGACCTAAATGCATGTTTTGGAAAACCTCTCTGAGGCTCAGTTTCTTTATCCAGAATGTGGGGATAGCCAATAACCAGGTCGTGAGTGACACTGATGGTGTGTATTAAGCATGTTAAGTAATAGGTGTTCAGTAAATATTATTGCCCTCTCCCCAACCCTTCCTGACTACTTTCCCTTGGGAAGTTAAGGGGAACGGGGACCCCATTCATTCTTGCTCTGTTACCAGCTGGCCATAGGAACCTGGACAGGCCACTCCCCCTTGTCTGGGCCCCGCAATTCTCAGAGTAACCATTAGACTTTATACAAAATTAAAGGAAGGCTGATGAATGCAAAGTCAGCATACCCCAAACCATCTGTATTTCTAGCAACAGACACAAAGCGCAGTTCATAAAAAGCAATGACAAGACCATCAGATATCTAGCCATAAATCGAACAAAAGCATATAAAAATTTCCCCATAGAGATACAAATATCCCCCTCCCCCGATACAAATATTTTGAATCGGAATGAAAACAACTCCAGTATACGGGGAAATGTAACATGGTCATGGACCAGGAAGACTCCAGATCTAAAGATGTCAATTCTACTCAAGCAGATTAGCAGAGTCAAAGAAATTAAAATCCCAATAGGTGTATGTGTGTATGTGTGTGTGTAGCATAAACTATTCTAACGTGTACATGCAAACACAAAGGGCAAAACACCCCTAAAGAGGACCCATTGGGGCTATTTGCTCAACCCAACATCCAGACATGGTACAAGCCATCCTAATCAAGACGGAATGGCACTGACCCAGGAATACAGAGTCCAATGGAATGGAAGCGAGAGCCAAGAAACAGGTCCCCGCATATAGAAACACTTGACTTAAGACGCAGTCGGCTCTGCAGGACAGGGTGCAGAAATGGCCTTTTCAACAAGCAGAGGTGGGGCAAATGGTTAACCATTTGGGGGAAAAAAATAAACTTTCGCCACACATAAGAATCAGTTAAAACAAAGAAGGGAAAACGGAAAGATGTGTCTACGGTAAAAATGAGAACATTTTTTTTTTATCCCATTAACAAAGCGAAGACCCAGAGAACAGGAGGTAATATTTGCAACAAATACATTTGGGGAAGGACTGGTACCCATAACATACAAAGAACTCCCACAAATCAATGAGAAAATAACAACAACAACAAAAAAAGGACGACAGAAGAACAGGTGATTCACCAAAGAGGAAACCCAACATCCATTACACACAAAGAATGCTGTCCACCTCATCAGTAGTCCAGAACAGGTCCAGTTGAACCACATCCAGGTACTACCCCTTACCCGTCAGTTTGGCAATATCAAATTAAAGAAAAAGCGTGGCAATATCAAAGAGGAGCAAGGACTTGGACTGACAGAAACGCTCTCTGCGAGCGTGAGTATCACACAGAACCCCACCTGGGAAAACACTGGGGCCTTCGCTGACCCCGTGGGCGATTCATTCCCAGCAACTCCGCTCGGAGGAACACTGCGCCGATGCATGTTTCCCCGGAGCTCTCTAACCAGGGGTGCACGGCAGCCTCCCTCGCGGCAGCCCGAAGGCACACGGCCGGCCCCGGGGGGAAACACTGCAGTGTGCTCACGCCGGTCCACAGCAACCCGTGCTACTTAGCATCGGAGCGGCTAACGCCGGGTAGGGCAGAAGTGGGTTTAGGGCTGTCCGAGTGGAAGACAACACAATAACTAATGAAGAAGAATACAGGAATAAACTCTGTGCTTCGCCTACTCACAACTACGAGTCTACTTTTTGCCCCAACCTCGTGTAAGAGGGCGCCTACATTGGGGGGGGGGGGGGCAAGTCTACAGAAAAGCAAGGAAACGCCGTGAAAGTCAAGGTCGTGGGAGGGAGGGAGGCTGCTGTGACCAAGAAGGGATATTCAGGGGGCTTCTTGGATTCTAGCAATGCCCTAGATTCTCACCTAGTGATGGTGACATGAACACCTACTCTTAAAGCACAAGTGAACCATGTAACATTACCGTACCTTTTGCATGTATATTGACCTGGGTCATAACAAAAATGCTTCTTTTGTTAACACGGAAAGACAGTTTCAATGTTACCTCCTCAAGAAACCTTTCTAGCCAAAATCGGTGTGGCTCAGTGGATAGAGCGTTGGCCTGCGGACTGAAAGGTCCCGGGTTCGATTCCGGTCAAGGGCATGTGCCTTGGTTGCGGGCACATCCCCAGTAGGGGTTGTGCAAGAGGCAGCTGGTCGATGATTCTCTCTCATCGATGTTTCTAACTCTCTATCCCTCTCTCTTCCTCTCTGTGAAAAATCAATAAAATATATTTAAAAAAACCTTTCTATATTGCACCGAGCCCGGAGCTACCTCAGCATCCTCACCCCACAGCTGGCCGTAAAGCCTAAAACGGGACGGCATCTCCAAGCTCGAGGGCAGGGGTGGACCCTGCCTTGGCTCACCCCTGCCTCCTGTGCTGGGCACACGGTAAGCGCTCCGTAAGTATCCGCTACGTTACTCAGTGTCTGCGCCGCAGGGTGTGAGCTGGTGGAAGGAATTAGCCCTGGACCAACCAACGGCCAGCCGGGAAGGAGGTTCCGAGCGATGCGATGGAAGGAGAGACGCCCCCAGAGCCAGGAAAAACTGGGACCCAGCTCCTCACGCTCCGGCCGCGTCACCTTCAGCAAATCGCCCTGTTCTCCGATCGTCAAACATGGTATCCATAGCTACTGTTTCGTGCATTGGAACCCTGTGCCTTCCTCGGCGTTACCTCGTCTAATCCCTGCAGCGTATCTGCAAGGTGTTTATTTTTTTCATCTCCTCTTACTGATTAGGAAACAGTTTCAGGGAGCTTACATAATTCCCCCAAATCACCCTGACAGCAAAAAAAAAAAAAAAAAAAAAAAAAAAAAAAAAAAAGCAAAGCCAATGTCTCCAAAACGTATGCTTCTGATCCCGAGACGCCGACTCCATTTCACCTCCGTTTCTCCGCCTGGAAGGCGGGGATGCGGTGACTCTGCGCAGCCGGGCGGGGCTGCTGTGAGGCCGGCAGGAGGCCGTGAAGGTAGAAGCCTCCTGGAACTGGAAGTGCCACGCACGTGGAAGCCGTGTGTCATGAGCATCGACCAGGGGCCCCCACGGAAGCAGATGGCTCCTCCCCACGGTGAGCCTCCACACCAGGGGCAAAGGAAAGCTGTGTGGACGGGAAAACTGGGAACGCGCGCCAAGAAGCCGATTGCAGGAAGCCACCGGGGCTGCAGACCAGCGGCGGGGGGAGGCGCGCTGCTCGGACTGGGCCCGGAACTGCTGCCCCGCGGACGCCTGCTTCCTGCCCGCCCTCCGCACCGCAGCACACAGTCCGACGAGTTTTACTAAACACACGCGGCTGTGTCATCACCACCACAGAGAAGACAGAATACGCCTCTCGCCTCCCAAAGTTCCCCGTGGCCCTTGGTACTCAGCCTCTCCTTCCTACGATCCTCGGAAACCACAGACGTCGTTTCTGTCCCCGTGGCCTTGCTTTGTCTCCGGGATGCGGAGGCATCTTTGTCATCGATGAGCCAGGTCAAGTCGTCCTGTCTTCCAACACCCCCGTGGCGTTCAGGACGGAACCCAAATGCCTCCCCAGGGCCCCAGGCCCTGTACGGTGGCTCCTCTCTGCCTCTTTAAAAATTCTTAAAAAAATCTTATTCATATTTTACAGAGAGGAAGGGAGAGGGATAGAGAGCTAGAAACATCCATGAGAGAGAATCATTGATCAGCTGCCTCCTTCACTCCTCCTACTGGGGATGTGCCCGCAACCCAGGTACATGCCCTTGACCGGAATCGAACCTGGGACCTTTCAGTCTGCAGGCCGAAGCTCTATCCAATGAGCCAAACTGGCTAGGGGTCCCTGCCTCTTTTTTTTAAAAAAAATTTTAATTGATTTTTTTTTTTTTACAGAGAGAAAGGGAGAGGGATAGAGAGAAACATCGATGAGAGAGACACATCGATCAGCTGCCTCCTGCACATCCCCCACCGGGGATGTGCCTGCAACCAAGGCACATGCCCTTGACCGGAATCGAACCCGGGACCTTTCAGTCCACAGGCCGATGCTCTATCCAATGAGCCAAACTGGCTAGGGCTCCCTGCTTCTTTTTTTAAAATCATCTTGTTGAAAGTACTACAGATGTCCCTCTGGCCCCTTCTGGCCTGCCCCAGTCCCACTCCTTCCCGGGCCTCGTTAACCCCATCTTGCGTCACTTTTCCTCCTCGATGGTCCAGCCTCCATGGCCTTTTTTTTTTTTTTTTCTCATTTCACCTCGAGCCTTTGCATCTTCGATTCCTGCCTCCTCAGATCTCCCCTGGCCCCGCGTTCTTATCCCTCATCTCCTCCAACCGCTCTGCGCCACGTCATCCCGATTTCCTCCGTGAGAACACATCGCGACATGAAATGGCCTTGCTGACTCACTCCCTCGCTTACTCACCTCCCCTCTCTAAAACTGTAAGGTCCTTGAGGCCAGGGGTGGGGTGGGGTGGAGGTGGGGGAACTTGTTGGTCTTTTTTTTTTTTTTTTAAATATATTTTATTGATTTTTTTCACAGAGAGGAAGAGAGAGGGATAGAGAGTTAGAAACATCAATGAGAGAGAATCATCGATCAGCTGCCTCTTGCATACCCCCCACTGGAGATGTGCCCGCAACCAAAGTACATGCCCTTGACCGGAATCGAACCTGGGACCTTTCAGTCCGCAGGCCCACACTCTATCCACTGAGCCACACTGGTCCCGGCAGAGCTTGTTGGTCTTACTGAGAAGCTCTAGTCCTAAAAATGTCGAAAGTGCCAACACATGGTTGGTGATTGGTAGTTCACACAATGAACAAGCAGGTGCCAAAGATGTTAGGGGGCAGCGAGGTCCACATGATCGGAACTCTAAAGCAAGGATGTGGCCGAAACCGTTTTGGCTCAGTGGATAGAGCGTCGGTCTTCGGACTGAAGGGTCCTAGGTTCCATTCTGGTCAAGGGCATGTACATTGGTTGCGGGCACATCCCCAGTAGGAGATGTGCAAGAGGCAACTGGTTGATGTTTCTCTCTCATCGACATTTCTAGCTCTCTATCTCTCCCTTTCTCTCTCTAAAATATCAATAAAATATATATATATATATTTTTAAAAGAAAGGATGCAAAGAAGACACAGACCTCATATTGGACGTGGGGGGTAGAGGGTTGGGGGAATGGCTATGAGTTAGGACCAGGGTCTCCCCAATGCCATTCTATCAGCCCTCCCCCAACGTCCCCCACTGATGGGGCCACAGAGTGCATCGGAGACAGAGCAGGTACCTGTCCCCGGCCCTTGCCCGTTAGCGCTAGGAGCCAACACCAGCTCTCCGGAGGCAGGCCGCCCAGCTCTTCGGGGCTGGAGCCCCTCCACGCAGCCAGGCTGTCCTGCCTTGTGCTCTGGGCTCGCTGCGGCAACCCTCCCCGTGGAAGAGCAGCGCGCGAGCCTGCTCTCTCGAACCCGGCCAGCACTGCGAGGCCGCCGCCTACCTCGGCTGGCAGGCCTCCACACGCTCCGCGGAGAGCACACGTGGATGCAACACGCACGGGCGTCCGCAATTCCCCGAGCTGATGTCCCAGTTTTCTTTCTCAATTAGCACTCGGTTTCTGAAAGCTTCATTTTGTTATAATTTATTATCCCAGTTGGGGGTGGCCAGGGGAGAAGGCGGGGGGATTCCTTTGCCAGGAGAACATCTGTTTGGCGGGTCAGCAAGTTTTAAGGGATGGCCCGGAGACTCCTCCGGCTCCCGTTCGCCAGCCCCCGGCCCCCGGTGGGACTGCCTCGGAGTCTACTGCAGGCAGGGTCCCCGGCTCACCTCCACCATGGGGGAGCTCCCTCCCGGGGCGGGGGGGCCCTTCTGCTCACCTAGGGGTGTGGCACCCACTCTCGTGACCCTACCACCCAGGGCAGCTTGAGCTCAATTCTCTTTCCAGCTCTGACCTCTCTTCTAAACACCAGAATGACCTCCTGAGAAAACCACTGAACGTTGCGAGCATAACCCAAGCGTTCCCTGCAAGGACCAGAGACAGGCCCTTGTGCCTTGACTTGCGACCTTCTTCCTGTGGCCTCTCTCCTGCCGCTATGCTTCCGAACTTGACAACACAACTCCATCGCCCACGTTCAAGATGGGGGAGACATCTCTTTTCCATATCTTGACCAGGATGCCAGGTCTCAGCTCTTCTTACTCCAAAAATCTCTCCTCCACCCAACCCCTTATTGACTTGCCTACCGACTTCCTAGTTTAGATATAAAAAAAGAACACACACAAATCTCTCTGTTCCTAAGCCTCTTCTCCAGTGTCCCTTCTCCAAGTTCCCCGACGTGGTGCCCAACTCTCCTACCATCGCGTATGCAGCCAAAGAATATACCCCTTACTGCCCACCTCCCCTCTCTAAAACTATAAGGCCCTTGAGGTGGGGGTGGGGGGGGGTGGGGGAGCCTGTTGTTCTTACCGAGAGCTCTAGTCCTAAAAATGTGGAAAGTATCAACACATGGTTGGTCATTGGTAGTTCACAGAATGAACAAGCAGGTGCCCAAAGATGTTAGGAAATAGCGAGGTCCACGTGATTGGGACTCTAAAGAAAGGATCCGAAGAAGATGCATATTGGACGTGGGGGTAGAGGGTGGGAGGAATAGCTCCAGTCTTCCTTTCCCACCACTTCTCCTCATCCTCTCACAGTCCCCCAACTCTTTGGTCCCAGAACGCTGTCCACTACGCCCGGGCGGCACCCTGCATGTTGGTCTTTTCCTTCTGTGCTTTAGCTCATACTGTTTCTTCTTCCCGGAAGGCCTTGCCCTTTTCATCAGGATGACTCTGGTTGCCAAGGAGAGAATTCCAGCTGAAGTAAGTTTATGTCGAAGAAGAGCTTTATTGATTCACGGAAGTGCCCAGTCCGTACAGCCACCACCAGAGATCACAATGGTATTGTCACATGTCCTTCTTACTTCCTCTCTCCCCATTCCCTTACCCATGTAATAGGCTTGCCTCCTCCTTGCAGAGAGCAATGAAGATGTGGAAAAATGGCCAGAGGCAGTTCTAGGCTCCCATCATTCCAACCCAGCGAGGGTATTATTACCATCCCAGTCAAAGAGTTTCTTCTCATCTAATAAAAGAGTAACATGCTAATTGACCATACCTTCATGATGCCCACCAGCCAATGAGGAGTGAGTATGCAAATTAACCCCACAAAGCTGGTGGGTTAATTTGCACACGCAGGTGCTGAGCGGCCAGGGAGGTGGGTGAGGGGGGATGGTCTGGGATGCTTGTGATGTTGCCATGGCGACGATGCAGGCGTTCAGCACCACCCCAGCTGCTCTGGGCCTCTGGGTAGCGTGGGAAGGCGGAAAGGCAGCTCTGGGCCAGAGCAAAGGCGGTGCTGGCAGCCAGGGGCAGGAAGGCCCATTCTTGCACAAATCTTCGTGCATCGGGCCTCTAGGATAACTATAACATTCCAGAGAAGGATAGGGACTGGTCTGGCTTGAGTACTATCCCATCCCTAAGCCAATCACTGTGGCCAGGAGAATAGGATATTGTGAAAGGCAAGGCCTGAGTCATGCCCACTTCCATCTTTAAGCGCCAGGAGGCAGCGAGGGGCAGCCCCACCAGCACCACCTACAACGAGGGAAGCCGGGCAGAGTAAAACAATGAGTGTCCACTGAACTCCCACTCCCCACCTAGCTGCCTTGAGCTATCTCATCCCGAGGGCAACTTAAATCCCCACCATTGCCCATTCTCTGCCCTCTGCACTGATTGGTCTCCTCCAAAAGACTGAACCTGTCTCTGAGGACAGGAACCAGATCCCTCCGTGATCAGCAGAAAAGCCTCACCCAAAGGTGTGACTCCAAAAAAATTTTCACAGCCTCTAATTACTTCGTCCAATTATTTGTTAACGGAGTTATTGTCTGATTCCCTTAGGACATGACCTGCTCACCACCGAATCTCTATAAACACCTAGAACAGCGCCTAACACAGGTGCTAGATAAACACCGGGCAAATGAACACATCAGTAGCCTGAATGGAAGAGATTTCCAGTCCTTGGCGTGCCGGTAAATAGGCACAGCTGCTTTTTCAATCCCTCCCGATCCACAGAGAAAAATAAAACTTTCTCCCTAAGCTGTCCCTCTTCTGCCTTCATTTTTTTCCTGAGTTGGGGAAAACACTACCATCCCACCAGCACCCAAACCAGGAGTCCTGGACTCATTCTTGTCTGCATCCTTGACAGCTTGGTGCCTTCTCCATGTCCTTCCGGTTTATCATCAAATGTGTTCCATCATCCCACCGCCCAAATATCTCTTTTTTAAAAAAAATATTTTTTATTGATATTTTACAGAGAGGAAGGGAGAGAGATAGAGAGCTAGAAACGTCGATGAGAGAGAAACATCGACCAGCTGCCTCTTGCACACCCCCTACCGGGGATGTGCCCGCAGCCAAGGTACATGCCCTTGACCGGAATTGAACCCGGGACCTTTCAGTCCGCAGACCGACGCTCTACCACTGAGCCAAACCGGTTTTGGCCGCCCAAATATCTCTTAAATTGGACTCCTTTCCCCACCCCTACTCTCACTGCTTTAATTCGGTTCTTAATTTTTTTTCCCACCTGGATCACAGAAATTACTTTCCATCTGGCCTTCTAACCTCCAGACCTGACTCCCTGGCCCAGTCCATGGATGAGATCTTCCTAAAGTTCAAACTGATCCCCGCTACTCATTTCTTAGAAGATTCCCATAACTTATAAATAATTATAAGACTAAAATCCAAAGCCCTTAGCACAACAGTGAAGGCCACTCATGACTCTGGTCTCTGTCTCATCTTTCACCTTTCACTTCATGACACTTATTTTTACACATATTGCTCTCTCAATCAAACCAAATTATTTTACATTCCTTATGGTGACACATCTTTTTGTTGGAAATGTTTTTATTGATTTTAGAGAGAGGGGAAGGGAGAAGGATGGAGAGAAAAACACTGAATGAGAGAGAAACATTGATCGGCTGCTTCTCGCATGCCTCCCACTGGAGGTAAGGCCCACAGCCTGGGCATATGTCCTAACTGGGAATTGAACCGGTGACCTCTTGGTTCATGGGTTGACACTCAACCATTGAGCCACCCTGGCAGGGCCGGTGATATCTCTTAGTGCCTTTGCACATGCTGGTCTCTCTGCCTGGAATTCCTTTTTCCCACCTGGCTAACTTACCAATCATTTTTAAGACTCAGCCCTCATGTCACTTTCTTTTGGACAACCCCTAAATTTTCTGCCTAGAGTATAAGCAGCTTTCACATGTAGCTTCCTTGAGGCTGAATTCTTTGAGGGTGGAGACAGACCTTTCTCTCTCTACCTCTATCACATCACCTGTATGTCTAGCAGCACATAGTAGGCCCTCAGCAAATGCTTATGGATGGACAGAGGTGACTGATGGATCGGCACACGAGTAAATCGTTGCACGGATGGGTATTTTACTATCCTGCCTTTCCCAAGTCTTCTCCGAGCCACTAGCTTCCACCAAAGCCAGCACCTTCCCATTCTGCTACCTACAAATGGACCGCGCCTCTGAGGCAGGAATGGGAAATGACTTCGGGGGCGCCCTGGTATCGGAATCAATGTGATACATGATGGTGGCCACCACTTCTACTTTCAGAAGGAACCCAGCACCAACCGAACACTGTTCTCAGCTACCAACCTCAACCAAGGCTAGCGCCGTCCCACTTGCTGATGGCTACTGGGTCCCTGCCTGCTCACGCTCCATTGGTGGCGGCCTAGGAAGAACCGTGTGGGGCTAGAACGGGAAGGACATAAGTTTGGGAATTGGACAAATCGGGATCTTAATGCATTGCTGTCCCTTGCTATGCTGGGTGGCCCTGAGCAGGCCACTTAACTTCTCTCAGCCCCACTTCCTCATCTGCATTTCCTCATCAGCTGGTGTGAAAAAACAAGTGAGGATGAGGGACTGGACTGAAAATGATGACCATAGCCTACGTTCATCAAAGGCTTTCAGTATCATGATTCCAGCTCACGTAGAAGTGAATTTGCACTCCTGGTGGATCTCGGTTCTTTCTTGCTTTTCTTTAACTAACGTTTATGAAGTACCTCCTTTGTGCCGATCATTGGGCTCAGTGCTGTCTTATGAGCAAAAATAACTCTCCATTCCTGCTGTAGAGAGACCTGGTAGGGAGGGGGCACCCAGACCAGCAAGGGAGACAGATGCATAGGCACCTAGTTAACTTACAAGGTGTAATAAACATTCGTGCTCTGAGACCTGGAGGCAGTGCACCCAGGGCTGATGCTACTGCATGGGGGGGGGGGGGGAAGAGGGGGGGTTACTGCCTGTTGGCTAAGACACAGGTAGAGAAACCAGGGTAAATCACTGACCTGGTCCAGTCCATGAAGGAGATCTTTCTAAAGTTCAAACTGATCCCCGCTACTCATTTCTTTCTTTTTCTTTTTTTTTTTTTTTAAATATTTTATTGATATTTTACAGAGAGGAAGGGAGAGAGAGAGAGAGCTAGAAACGTCGATGAGAGAGAAACACCGACCAGCTGCCTCTTGCACACCCCCTACCGGGGATGTGCCCGCAACCAGTGTACATGCCCTTGACCGGAATCGAACCCGGGACCCCTCAGTCCGCAGACCGACGCTCTATCACTGAGCCAAACCGGTTTGGCCCCGCTACTCATTTCTTAAAAGATTCCCATAACTTATAAATAATTATAAGACTAAAATCCAAAGCCCTTAGTACAACAGTGAAGGCCACTCATGACTCTGATCTCTGTCTCATCTTTATGAGACATACCCTACCCTTATATACACTGAATGGACAGATTATTATGATCTCTGAATGCATAATAATGTATGTATGTGTATATATATTAGAGGCCCGGTGCATAAATTTGTGCATGGGTGGGATCCGGCCAGCCTAGCCAGGGGGAGAGGACATGGGTGATTGGCCGGCCTGCCTGCTGGTCGGACTCCTGGTCAAGGGGACAATTTGCATATTAGCCTTTTATTATATAGGATACACACTGAGTGGCTAGATTATTATTATCACTCAGAGATCATAATAATCAGGCCGCTCAGTGTATATCCCCTTTTCTCTTTCATCCATTCTCAGTCCAGAAATCAAGTGAGTAGGGGGACAAGTTCAGGGCACTGACTATTAGCTTTGCAGTATTTTATTTTACTTTAATTTTTGGTGCTATGAAAAGTACAATGTTTTTCCTCTTCTCTGTAAAGAAAATTAGACCCAAAGACGGCTCGGCAGATAAAAGCTGTGGGCGGTAAATATTCCCACAACCCCCCCCCCCCCCCCTGCATTTCAGGTTTCTCGGTGTCTCTTTGCATCTGCTGTGCCTTACTTAGAGCTAGAAACCTGCAAGAGGCCCGGAGACATTCTAGAGTGCAAGCCCATCTCCCCATTAAAGCATGAATTCAGGACTAAAATGACCTGCCCAAAGTCAAATTAGACAAGGAGTCCACATTCAAACCAGTTCTCCTGATCCTCCCCCTTCCCCGGTCTGCAATCTCTCAGGTCCCTTGCCCTGTGAACCCCGGCAAGATCCTCCACCTGCAGCCCTCCCGGTGGAAGCCGGGGCTCTCTCCACTTGGAAGCGTTCTGGAAGCCACAGGCAAAGTTCTCCTTCTGACATGCCATTGGGTCTCTCTTCCCAGCAACATCCTGTTTCTGACTGACAGGAGACTTTCAGATCCTCCTCTTGGGTTTGAGAGCACCACATCTGCATGAAGAGTTTGGTCAGAGGTGGTTTTCTCAAAATGCCTCTCCGGACCATGACTTTCGTGGCTGACATAGCTTTGCGGTTGAGGTTGTTCTTATGCCATTACCTTGGCCTTAAAAGAGCTTTCACAGGTACCCCTACCCCTGCAAGATGGAACCATAATCGATACTTTTATATTTATTCATTATTTAAAAATATATATATGTTTTATTGATTTCAGAAAAGAAGGGAGAGAGAAACAAACATCCACGATGAAAGAGAACCACCTTTCTCGTGCTGCCTCCTGCATATCCCACTGATCGGGAATCGAACCCTGACCTCCTGGTTCATAGGTTGACACCCAACCACTGAGCCATGCCAGCTGGGTGGCTTTCATATGTAGAACCTTGCACCAGGGACCTCAAAGGCCCAGAAAACTAAAGGTAATGCCCACTTCCACAGACCACCTAGGACAGGGAAGGAGCTTGGGGGTAGATCGGGTCCTACTTTCTAGGAAACAGAGAAGCCGGGGGAGAGCCACTTGTCTGGACTCCAGGCCCAGTGCTCTCTCTCACTCTTTGTACTCTCACTCCAGCTTCTTGGGCCGAAGCAGCTGCGCCATCAAAAATGTCACATCACTTATGACAACGCTGTTTGTTATGTAACTGCTGCTGCAGAGCAGGCAAGGGGAAGAAGCCACGGGCATGATCCACCCCTCCTCCCCCCCAACCTGGCTGTCAGGGCAGCGAAGTCCCACATCCTGGGGACGAGAGCTCCACACGGGAAGGGAGCCCCTGCTGATCAATCAAAGGAATGAAAACCAGAGCTGGCATTTATAGGATTTCTTGCAAATTGTTTTTAAGGGCAATTCATATGGTACATCATCTAATGCTCACCACAACCCTATTAGGTAGCTGTCTTTTACTACCAGGCCCATTGCACAGGCAAAGAGACTGAGGCACAAAAAAGGTAAGTATCATGTTTAAGGCCGCGCATCTAGTCAGTGGCAGAGCCGAGATTTGAAGCCGGGCAGCTTGGTTACAGAGTCCATGATCTTAATCACGTCTCGGGTTCAGAGAAGCATGCTGAACAGAGAAACTGCCTCGTTCTTTGAATCGGTAAATAGGTCATTATCCCTTCCTCCCCTCCCGCTCTCCGCTGGCGACTGGTAGGTTGCAGGCTTTTTCTTTCCTAACCACTATTGTACGTAAACGGGAGGCGCAGAGTAAAATAAGAGTGCGAGACAAACTCCAAAAAATCCTTAGATCGGAGGCCATCTGAACACCTTCAAGCCTTTTATGGCGATGCCATCAACAGGAACAGTGGAGTGAAGTGCCCTTCCCATAGCATCTGCTGCTGGAATATCCATGTAGTACATGTGTGCACACACACACACACACACACACACACACAATTTACTTTTCTTCTTTCAATATCAAAAACTGTTCATTGCTAGGGTCCATTTGGGGCTAACTCTTTCCAATATGGCCTCCCCCTACCCCCAGGCTGAAATCATCTCGTCACCAGCTTGTCTATTGTCTTTTGGCTCAAGATGTGCTCATGTGATAATGGTCTAGCTAGCTTTACAAGAAACGAGACTAAAATCACCCTGGGAGACAGGGAGCCAAGTCCCCGCATCTACAGGGCCTGAGCGCGTGTCAGAAAAACCGAACCTTCGGCCTGCGGACTCAAGAGTCCCAGGTTCGATTCCGGTCAAGGGCATGTACCTTGGTTGCGGGCACCTCCCCAGTGGGGGGTGTGCAGGAGGCAGCTGATGGATGTTTCTCTCTCATCGGTGTTTCTAGCTCTCCATTCCTCTCTGTATAAAATCAATAAAATACCCATATTTAGATATGGGTGTTTTATTGATTTAGTGATACTCAGTTGATATTATTCCACTGATGTTAACTCTCCGGTGGTAACAGAGATAGGGCACCGTGGGCAGCGGGAAACCATGGGCGATCCCGCCCTCTCTGTGGCAGACGAGGCGTGCGAAGCAGCACAGCCCAATCTGGGGGACTCCTGTGCTGAGGACACAAGATTGCGCTGATTCCAGGTGCGGTAAATCAAATCTAGCCCCCCACAGAGAGAACGGGGATTCTGGGGGCCTTTCCGGGCACGTCCACCCCCCATAAAACCTCCCCCGTCTCCTCTCATCAGCAACAACACGTTCCCTGGGCAGACAGGTCCCACTCCAGAACCCAACAGGTACCCGAGGCTCCCCATTGATCAGGTGGACTGCCGGTTCCTCTTCCGGCGGGAGGGCCTGACGGTGTTTGCAGCTCAGTGAACAGGGAGGAGGGAGGGAGAGAGCACCCCCCATCAGCAAAGGAGAGCCCCTCTGCTACCTGACCTGGCGTTCTGTTCATGCTCACGCCCGCCCGTCTCCGGAGAGCAAGATGGATCCATGTGAAAACCAACCGAGGAGAGAGGGGAGGAAGCGAGGGCCGAAGTAACAAGTCCCGGGACCTAGGAGCGTGGCTCTCAGCCGGGGACCCTTTGGGGACGTGCAGGGGAAAAGCCCCTTCAGGCAGCTGCCCTTTTAGGGAGCAATTGCTTCTGGTCGCGATGGGCCTCCACGCATGCCTGCCACTCAGGAGGTGCTGCAGGGGGTGTGTTGGTGTGTGTGTGTGTGTGTGTGTGTGTGTGTGTGTGTGTGTGTATGTGTGTGTGTGTATGTGTGTGTGTGTGTGTGCTGAAGGAAGCCAGGCTTGCCCAGAACCCGAGCCAACCAGCAGACACCCTGAGGACAATACCAGGGTGAGCTCCCAGGAGCAAACCAGCAGCTTTGGGGTGCAAGTGACCTCCTCGTAAGGCCGCCTTCCCTGACAGGGTGGGGTCTGTCCTCGCAATCACATCCCACGGTTAGTATGAGGGCCGGGATATGTGTATGAGCAAGATGTCTTTCTCAGGCGAACCCTTAAGTCTGTTTTACGGCGGCGCTGAGCCCACACACGCCCGAAGTGCTCCAGTTACTGTGCCCATCCGTGTCAAGCGCAGCACAGCAGCCAGAAGGCCAGGCCTCACCTTGGAAATCCCTTATCTTCCTAAAAATCCACGGAATGTTCCGGAGACAGAGAGCCCGGGGCAGGCAGGACATCGCAGAAAACCCAACACCTCAAATGAGGGCAAGCCGTGGTGCCCATGGCAACGCCACGGTTCCTTTTACATTTCCACCAGGTAGGTGGCCACGGAGCAGTTGTTACTATTTGCTCAGGACGGGAAGTCACTTAAAGTGATACTCAGTTCATTCGAGACTTCATAAAACGGGATTCTTTTAAAAATATATTTTTATTGATTTCAGAGAGGAAGGGAGAGAGAGGGAGGGAAGGAGGGAAAGAGGGAGGGAAGGAGGGAGGGAGGGAAAGGGGAGAGAGAGAGAGCGAGCCCACAACCCTCGTCATGTGTCCTTGACCAGAATCGAACCTGGGACCCTTCAGTTCGGAGGCCGATGTTCTATCCACGGAGCCAAACCAGCTGGGGCTAAAATAGAATTCTTTAAGACAATGTTTCCCAAAGTGTAGTACACGTACCCCCAGGGGTACGGGAAGAGTCTGGTGGGGGTACTCGTTGCACCGGAGTTCGGTGGGGATAGGCACTGCACCGTGCTTAGCTGCGCCTAATTCTACGTTCTCACGAGTCAAGTCAAGACAGTCTTGTGAGGCGTGAGAGGGTCCGATGTGCAAATAAATGTTATTTATAATATAACTTCTATTTATATTTTATTATGAATAATTTTATTTTTCGTTTATTATTATTTTGTGTATGTACAAAAAAATAAATATATTTTAACTGTTATTAAAATACATCTTTTTTTTGACGAGGGGTACTCAGCATTACGAAAATTATAGAAGGGGTACACATATGTCAAAAGTTTGGGAAACACTGCTTTAAGAGATTTCTTTGTAAAGGTATTGGTAATTAAATAAAATGAACTATTCTAGAATCTTGGCTAGTCTGCATAACTAAAAGAGTCCCATTGGTTGCAGAAATGGTGAGGCTGGCCCGGGCCGGTGTGGCTAGATAGGTTGGAGTGTCACCGGATGCACCAAAGGGTCATGGGTTTGACTTCTGGTCGGGGAACATGCCCGGGTGTCAGGTTTGATCCCTGGTTGGGGCATGTAAGGGAGGCAACGGATCAATGTTTCTCTCTCCCTCTCCCTTCCTTGATCACTCAAATCAATTAAATAAAAATATTAGGGGGAAAAAAAGATGAGGTTTTAATCACAGGCTAGGCCACAACCTACAAGTAAGCAAAACTATTTAAAACGCCACACGTAGAAAAGGACACTGATTACTCACGGTATGCGTGAAATTACATTTGTGCTGTTTCCATGATCAGTGTTTATTTCTGAAAACTGCTACAAAGTGCACTAAGATGTTTGGGATTGCCTTGACACATAGCTCCCACACACTGGTTCGCCATCACGTACACAAATCTGATAAAACCCAGAAGGCTGTGTCCAAACGGAAGTTTTTAAATAAAGTATGAAGAACCGGGCTTTTCAAAGGACAGTCGAAACAGCAACATCTCTAAAGTGGGTGCCAGGTTCCCATTAAAACGTGCACCCGGCAAAGTGACCCCAAAAGCCAGCCCCCCAACCCCTGCAGTGTTCCTCAGCTGATGCAGGGGCTGGCCCTGTGGCAAGCAAAATGTGCCAGCCAGTCCTTTACCAGACAACTCCAGTTCCTACAGGCGTGTGCAGAAGCCTGTCCCTTCTAATGAGCACGTGACAACATGGATGACAACACAGGCTGCATGGAATGGCTATGCTTGGCTCGTCTGGAAATGCTGGTTAAGAAGGATCTGGCCGAAACCAGTTTGGCTCAGTGGATAGAGTGTCGGTCTGCAGACTGAAGGGTCCCGGGTTCGATTCCGGTCAAGGGCACGTGCCTTGGTTGCGGGCACATCCCCAGTGCAGGGTGTGCAAGAGGCAGCTGATCGATGATTCTCTCTCATTGATGTTTGTAGCTCTCTATCCCTCTCTCTTCCTCTCTGTGAGAAATTAATAAAATATTTTTTTTTTTTTTAAAAAAAGAAGGGCCCAAACCGGTTTGGCCCAGTGGATAGAGCATCGGTCTGTGGACTCAAGGGCATGTACCTTGGATGCAGGCACATCCCTGGTAGGGAGTGTGCAGGGGGCAACTGATCCATGTTTCTCTCTCATCGATGTTTCTAGCTTTCTATCCCTCTCCCTTCCTCTCTGTAAAAAATCAATAAAATATATATTTTTTTAAAAGGATCTGGTTGGTGTCTGAATACCCACAGTCTTCCCCTCTACCCGACAGGCTGAGCTACTCAATCGCAGACCCCCCCCCCCCCCCCCCGAGAGGAAATCAGCGAGTTCTCGCGGGATGCCACCCGTGGAGGACTCTCTGATTTCATCGGCCCAGGCGAAATAACACTGCAGCCGAATGAACGCGTGCGCCCGGCGGGATGGGTCGGTCACCGATGGCACTGCGCGGGGCCAGCCCGGAGTGGCTTTCTGCAAGGCGCCACCGCGAGCGCCAGGCCCAGCCCCACCCACAGCCCAGTTCTCCTGACTCAAGCGATGCTCAGCCAAGCGGTGATCAGCAAAATCATCTCTGCATGGGAGGGCTCAACAGAATTTGTCACTAGGATACGGTGACACCAATCCCACATTTTGTGGTTAATAAAACAAGTCCTGCATCCAGCTTGGCACAAGGCCCCCGATCTGATTTATTTCAGGCCCAGCGGGAGGGCTCACGGGAAAAGCTGCCATTCATGAATGCTTCACGGCGGGCCACCAGGGCCCCTGGTAGTCGAATTTCCGTGGGCCACAAGGCTCTCTGACTGGCCTTTTGAGCAAACGTAGCCCATTTCCTAAACAGGGTTGCATTCTCTTAAAACACACACACACACACACACACACACACACACACACACACACACAGAGAGAGTAATCGTTTTGCCTACAAAATCTCAGTCTTGCTGGAAATTTTTCTCCAAAAAGGTGTCCTATGAGTGACAAAAGAGGGGTTGGGGGTGGGGGTGGTGCAGGGCAAATAAATGCTCGGATGCACGATTTAACTATCTCAGACATCAAAAGCTCAGCGTGGTTCTCTCCCCGCCCACCCCCCTCTCCTCCCTTAATGGAACCGAGTGTGAGACACGCAGGCCTTTCCCGGGGAAGTCTGCACCCAGCCTTCTGTAAGAGTCCCTGCCCCAGCACATAACTAGGGATTTTCATCCTAAAACGGCACACCTACTTCCTCAGAGAGCCCTGCTATCTTTGAATAAATAAAAAAAAAGGCTAGTTGCCCTTTGGGCCGGGAGGGACAACGACTCAATGTGTATTTTTAAACTTCTTATTACACCAACCTAATTTATGGGGCATGTTGAGGAAAACCAGGTAAGCAGTGGATTTGGCAGACGCAAAGTTAAATTTGCAGGCTCCAGCATACCACCCCTTCCCTCCTCTCTCTCTCTCCTCTCCCTCTCCTCCCGAACGCCTTCGGCCCCCCTAGGAAGCAGCTCGGCTCTCTCCGCCAGGCCCCCGACTGGGTTCCGAACGCCAACGAGTCCCTCCGAGCCCCGCACCCGGCCGGCGCCGAGCCTTGCCGAGCACTGCCGAGCGAGCGGAGCACCAGCGACTTCTCCGGCCTCGGCTGGGCGCTGTCCACCACTCGCAGCGCCTGAAACATCGCCCCGCTCGCTCCCCGTGGCTGGTGGGCCCGGGCTCCCACAGGGCTGGGAGCCCGCCGCTGCAGCTCTACAGCCCCCCGAACTTTTAAAACGCCCCCCGAACCCCCCTGGCGAGAAAGGGGTGGCCCCGCTCGCCCTGACCGACCTGCAAGGGCCCCGGGCGGGCGGGCGGATGCAACATGCACCTTGTTGCAAAGAGCAATTCCCCAGGCCCCGCCTCCCCACCCATTTGTGATGCAAAAAAAGCCCCAGAGAAACCCCAGGCCAGATTACCCGGGCCTCAGAGGGGTGCGGCGAGCCGAGGAGGAGGGGGGTTCTTTGCACAGAAAGTCCCTGGGGCCTCTCGAACAAAACAAAAAATATATATATAAGAGACCATGCCAAGCAGACGAGAGGAAAAATTGTCTCCAAGTCGCTACTCCCTACCATCATGGCGCCGCCTGGAACCCGCTTGTCATGCCTGTTACACATGCAAGAATTTTTTTTTTGCATCTTGTTTCTGAAACCGCAAGCACGCTCCGTCTCCCCCCCCCCCACCTTTCCACGAAAGGGTTATTTTTTAAAAAAATATATATTTTTCCCCCTGGCTTTCCAACGGGATGCAATCACTTGGGTTATTCTGTCAAGTTGGAAAAAAAATATATAATCATTTTTGTTTACTGCACGGCAACCCCTAATTAGGAGCTGAGTGTGCACACGAAGGTGCCACAGCCACGAGACGCGGGGATCCTCGCTTAAATGGTCTCAGCCAGCCCCTCCACCCGGAACTGACGGGTCCACGGAAGCAGCAGGAGGAGGGCGCGCCCCTTCCCTGCAGGCCACCCCCCTCCCCAAGCAACCTGCCGGTGGGTGGGTGCAGACTGCCAGGGATGGACCGGGCAGGGCGCGAGCCCCGGCAGCCCGGGCCCGGGCGTGGGAAGGAGGGGCGAGGCTCCTTCCCGAGAAAGTGGGGAAGGGAAGGAGTATCCCATTTTGTTTTAATTCCCCACCATCACTCACATCCGCCCCCAGCTAATTAAGGAGGGGAAACTGATACCGGAGGCAGGAGGGGGGGCGGGTGGCAGTGTGGGCCCCGAATTCCGCATTGTGGGGAGACTACCCGGGACGCGGCTTGCTTGTGCGGAGTGTAAATAAATACACGGAGAAAGGCCACAGCGGGGAGGAAGGCGGCCAGTGTGGGGACGGCAGGCGCTGGGAGAGTGGGGGAAGGAGCCGGGAGGCCAGGGGCGGGCATGCAGCCTGGCAGCCAGCGTCCCCTTCCCACCTGGGCCTCAGGCCCCAGCTGTGCCAGCCACATCCACATAGACGGCCACCCCTCCCCTACCCCACGCCCCTTCCCCTCACCCTCCTTCTCTTTCCTTGGGGGAGGGATGGAGAGGAGGGGGGGGAGTGCAGAAACCACAGCCTCCCGATTCAGCACCAAATCCATGAACAGCAAACATGGGATCCTCCACCCCAGCAAATCTAGGGCTGGGTCCCCCCCTTCCCCTCCTCCTCCAGGTTTTAGCCAAGTTCAAAATCACTGCCCCAGGAGAAGAGCAGGGGAGATGGGGTTATAGATGGAGAGGAGGGGGCGTCCGGGGTGGAGGAGTGAGAAACAGAAGGAAACAGAGGCCCAGAAATGGAGGCGGCAGCGATACACACGAAAAAAACACCCCACAGGCAAGAGTAATACTGATCATAACCATGCCAATAGTGTGATGCCCTGATCAATATGGCGGACACTGTCATTCATACAACCACAAGCTCTCCCCGTCTCCCCCTCCCAAGAAAAAAAAACACCACCCACCCAGGCAGGGTGGGGTGGGGGACTCAGTGAGGGAGGGAAGTCAAATCCAGGCGTGTGTGTGTGTGTGTGTGTGTGTGTACACAAATTTAAAAAACCGGGCCTGGAGAGAGAGCAATGTGGAGTGAGCAAGGTAACACCAAAGATAAAGAAATAATTCCTTAATAAAAGTACCCATGCCACGGAGGGGGGACTTACTTCATCTGCTTCACAATGGTGCTTTTTCCGGATTCTCCAGCCCCTGTGGGGACAGACAGGGGGGGGAAACTGGTCAGTGTCAGTTTAGGGGAGCGGGGTAGAGGGTGTGTGTTGGGGTTGGGGGGGGTGAGGAGGGTAAGGCATGCCAAAAGGTGGGCGATCTCGGCACCTGGTGATGCCACCTCGGGGACCAGGTTTCCCCAGGGCGCGAATGGGGTGCGGGAGCTTGCAGAAGGGGGAGATGGGGGGGGGGGTGCGGAGAGGCCCGGGTCCGGGGGGGATGGGGGGGGGTGGGGTGCCAGCCCGGTCCTTCCTTACCCAGCAGGAGTAATTTCACGTCTTTGGCGGCGCTGATGCCGTCCTCTTTGAGGTTTTTCTCAATCGCCTTGCTCCGCTCGAGGGCGGCCCTCTCCTCGGCGCTCAGAGTACATCCCATGGCGGCGGCGGCGGCGGCGGCGGCCCCTTCCCGTCCACAGCGCGCACGGCTCGGCTGGCGCGGCTCCCCGGCTCGGCGCGCCCCCCGCCCCCCCAGAGAGCAGAGCCTGGGGCTCAGAGGGGGGCCAAAAAAATAAAATAAAATAAAATCAAACTCGATATCCTCCTCCCTTTGGCTGCGGACAAAAATGTCGGGACACCAGAGCCGGGCCCCCCCCAAAAAAAAAATGACAGCCGCGGAGGAGGCTCTGGGAGGGTCGAGGCGAGGGTGGCCGGGGTCCGCGGAGGTCCGGGGAGGCCGGCGCCCAGCCCCGGAGCAGTGGAATCGCAGTCGAGGCAGGAGCCGCAGCCGGAGCCGGCGGAGGGCGGGGTGGGGGGCAGGGTGGGTCCTTCTGCCGCTGCCGCTGCTGCTGCTGCTGCTGCTGCTGCCGGCGTTGGAGGCGGCGGCGGCGGCGGCGAGGGGGTGCGGAGGGAGAGAGTTGGGGGGTGCTGCTAGTGCATGTGCATCGCCGAGCCTCCGCCGCCGGGGCGTCCGCGGCGCCTTCGCCGACCCCCGCGCGCGGGGCAGGGCTGGGCAGGGGGCCGGCCGGGGGGAAGGGGGGGGGACGGGTCTCTAGCGGGAGGCGGCGGCGGCGGCGGCGCAATCGTCTCGCGGCGCTCGCATCGCCCGGAGCCGACCGGAGACCGGAGACCCGAGACCGGAGCGAGCCGCGGGCAGCCGGGAGAGCTCGGAAAGGGGAGCGAGGGAGCCAGAGAGAGAGAGAGAGAGAGGAGAGAGAGAGAGGCTGGGAGGGAGGGGAGGAGGAAAAAAAAAAAATGAAGGGAGGGCTGGCGAGCGCGCGCGCCACCGCCCGGGCGGGGGAGGGAGCGGGGCCGGCGCGGCGCGCGGTGCTGCGCCTGCGGCTCTGCGCTCCCCGCCGGCCGGGCCGCCCGCTGACGTCAGCAGCGCCGCGCGCCGGCCCCGGGGACCGGGAGGGGCGGGGGCGGGGCGGGGGCGGGGGGCGCGCGCGCGCGCCCGGGGCCCGCGTCAGCCGGCGGCGGGGGCGCGCGCGCGCGGCGCGTCCTTCCCACGCCCCCCCCCCTCGCCGTCCCCCCGCCCGCTTCCCCGCTCCCCGCGCCCCCATCGCTCCCCCGGGGGCTCGCGGCTCCCCGGGTGGGCGCGTGTGAGGGCCGCGGCGGGGCGGGGGCGGGGGCGGGGCCCGGGCTGGGCGCGCGCGCCGCGTCCCCTCCCCGCGCCGAGCGCGCGGGCGGGCGGCGCCGGCCGCGGTGTCAATGGGAGCGCGGGGCCGGGCCTCCCCCTCTCCCCCCCGCCGCCGCCGTCAGGTGGGCCTCGCTCCGGCTCCGGCTTCCTCTCCATCTTGGCTCTCCGGCGGCGGCGGCGGCGGCCCGCCCGCCTTCCGTCAGCCGGGGCCGGGCGACCCCGGCCGACGTGAGGGGACTGCGGGCCTGAGGAGACCCGCGCGCCAGGACGTTCGCCTCAGAGGCGCGGGGGCAGCTACGGCGTTACCGCTCCCCCTCACTCCACCCCAAACATGCGGGGGGCACGTAGTAGGGCCGTGCGGACCGAGGCACACAGTAGGGGGAGACAAAGCCAGGGCCGGTCCCCCAGCCTCGGCCTCCCTCCCGGGGCCGAGGTGGCCGTGCCGGGGGCGGCCCCGCCCTGGGAGCTCGGGGAGGGCGCGCCCGGTTCCCGGCGGGCGAGCTTCCAGCAGGTGCTCGCTCCCGCCCGCCCGCCGGGCTGCGGCGCCCCGGCTCCTTGCAGGCGGGTTAGCTGGGCGGAGGTCCTTGCATTTATTTCTCCTGCCCTGCCCCTTTCCAAAACACAAATCCACAAAGCGGATTTTGAATAGGTTTTCCTCCCTTCCTCGTCTTCAAAAAAAACATTTTTTTTGCCTTCCCCCATCTATTTTTTATTTTTATTTTTGCAAAGAAAGACCCAGAAACGCGGGTCCGTTAGTTCCTCGGCGTACCGAGGGAGCACGTACACATTTGCCAAACACCAGCCATGTTCTGGGTGGTCTCTGAGATCTCCAAGAAGCTTACAGTCCTCGCTGCGCACACACACACACACACACACACACACACACACACACGAAATCAGTTCCTCCAGACAGCCCCAGGGGACCTCCCAGGGCGAGGGGCGGGTGGAAAGGTTGCCTGGGGACAGGGCAGGCTGGCGGCCAGGGGAAAACGTGTTTGCTGAGAGCCGGGCATCTCTGTGACCCTGAAAGCAAACTTGTTTGTTTCATTTCAACAATAGAACACACACACACACACACACACACACACACACACACACACCTCTGTTTTGGAAACGTTGCCCAGCATAAAAACACATTTGCAACCGGGGTTGGGGTGTGTGTGTGTGGGGGGGGGGTGGAGTTCAGGCCCACCCAGGAGAAAACATTTTTTTTCCCCTGAATTTTTTAAATGTGTTATTTCCCAGGATGGGTTGGCCGCGTTCTGCACAAACAGCTAAGTCAAAAGCGGTATGCCATGCCATTTTGAATATCTAAATTTGAGCCACGTCTTACTTTTTCTAGGAATCCGACAAAGGACTCAGGAAGAGTTGTCTTACAAAGTAAAGGGCATCTTCCCCATCTCTCCTCCCAGCCCCCCCACCTGCACTCCAGTTTTCTTTTGCGTGTATGTTGAGAGGGGAGCTTAGGGGGGGTACAGTCTGGTTTGCCTAATATTAGGGTGTCACCGAGAGAGTCAGTTTTCCAGATCAGAGAACAGAGCGCAGGTACCCAACATTCAATAGAATTTATTTCCTCCTGTGTTTGCTAGGATGGTTATGCAGATCTATCAGATAATGGAAAAAAAAATTCAGCAACCTCACCAAGACTCTTCACTCTCTACAAGACCACATTTGAAAGCCAGAAAAGGTAAGACCACAACCATTCCTTTGCAGGTGATGGGTTATATTTTATATTTTAATGCTCTTTCCTATCAAGTACTTCTTAAGATCTAAGCTCTAGGGGCATTGTGGCTTGTTTGGTTGAATCAAACTATCGTTGATTTTAGGTATATTTATTCTTTCTTGGTATCATACCTGGTCTGGTAGAGACGAAAACCTATTTGTGTGTGTGTGTGTGTGTGTGTGTGTGTGTTTCTCTTTATTCACTCAGTCCTTAAAAAGCATCCACTTACTGTGTATAGAGTAATGTTCTAGGCCAGTGGTCGGCAAACTCATTAGTCCACAGAGCCAACTATCAACAGGACGACGATCGGAATTTCTTTGGAGAGCCACATTTGTTTAAACCTAAACTTCTTCTAACACCACTTCTTCAAAAGAGACTCACCCAGGCCGTGGTATTTTGTGGGAGAGCCACACTCAAGGGGCCAAGGAGCCCACATGTGGCCCGGGAGCCACGGTTTGCTGACCACGGTTCTAGGCACTGACAGACGTTGTATTTCAGGTCTGTCTTCCTTGCTTTCTTTTCCTGGGTCACTTTGCATCTTTATAGATGGGCTTCGTGAGAGACGGCTAACAGTCCTCTTCCTCTGTATAGTGCTTCACAGCGTACAGGGCACTTTTATAAAAGTGATCTCATGGGATCCTCTCAAATAAACCCCGGGTACTGTGGTGTGGGAGGAGCATCCCGGCTACGTGGGAAGAACTCACGAACCCAGATTGACCTGAAAAGACTGGACCTCTGGGGGGAGGGTTGAGGCACTTACGCGAGATCACGTGGTCACTATTAAGTCATAAGCCAGGGCTCCTTTCTCAGGTTTGTGGACTATTTGAGAAAAAAAAATAGCATGTTCTAGAAATACCTAAAGCATGCCTCCTAGACTCACAGAAAACCCCCAATCCTAGAACCCGATTATATCCTGGTGGGCCCCCCCCCAAAAAAAAAGGAAGTGAGGATGAAAACATCCCCGTTCTCTGTGAGTTACTAGTAATTAGATTATACCCCAATACCTGTCCACAGTGAATTCTGTGGGGATAGGGAAATGACAGTCCTAACGTCAGGAGTGATCAGATTCCTTTGGCTTTTATTTTATATGGTCTTCAGGATTATATTTCTCTGACCAACCGCTGTTAGCCAGAGAACAATGCTCATTTTCACTCCGCCCTCCGTCAGCATTCCTCCTTGTTCAACATATACTTTTTAATTATTTTTAAAAGGTAATTAGGATATTTTATGTGCTCTCTAAAAGGAACAATGGTAAAAGCCTGCATTAGGTTGCCTTTTTTTTTTTAACTGCAGGTGGCTCTTAATTCAGGAGGAAGTAATTTATGACATTAGCAAGATCCTCCAGCTCTGACTGACAAGAACGTGGGCTGTCATGAGAAGAACTGAATTTCCTTGTTTGTTCCCTTTGGTTATTACTTTAACCAAATACGTGTGTGTTGACAACCTATGGTGTTTAATATATTGGTTTAAACTCAAGTGGAGGTTTAGATATGAGCTTGGACTCATGGAGTCTTGACATCATTGTCTCTCAGAATCTTTCACGTGAGGATCGGTGTGTTTGTTAGAGGTTGTCACCTGTCTTACCAAGCTAGCCATCCCCCACGTGATTTTTCTGTGCACAACATGGGAGGGCTTACATAGGACCTGTATGTGTCAACCACTTCTGCTCGGAGCTTACTTTCTTCAAATCCAGTAGCTCACATGGTTCTCAATTCAACTTAAAAAAAAAAGTTAATTGGTGTCTGTGTGTGTGTGTGTGTGTGTGTGTTTGTATTTCTGCCAAAGGGGGGAAAATTATGAAAAGCGCTCTTCCTTATGAACACTACCATCATGGGAAGAAAATAGGCGAACATGTGTGGTTCATGAGCCAAATGAAATCAAACTAAATGTCAAGTGAATTAGACATTTTAGGGAGGATGGTAGATCACCGGAGACTTTCGTTTTCTGCACGAAGGGTTTCTGTTATAAAATGGATAGTTCACCATCTAAGTTAATGGTGAATGTAATTTACAATGTCTGGGCAGGACCAGTATGTGACTTGGCGTTTTGTGATAAATATCTGGCATTAACGAGGGCAGGTGCCGATCAGAGATTTGTTGGGTGTCACTAGAAGGCCCCCTATCCTATTCTACCCATCTTCAGCACTCCGCTGACGGATAGTCTTTTGTACCACATTTCTCAGACTTACTGAATTGGTGGTTCTCAGGTGTCATTGTGGGATATTTTTAAGAATGCAGATTCCTGGGTCCTGGCCCTGAATCAGTACGTCTGAGGTGGAGCCTGGAAATGTTCATTTCGACAGTCAGACCTTCTCCTTCATGGGATGCCAGTGCCCTCGGAGAAACACCCCTGTGGCCGGCAAACCCTGTTGAGGTGAAGGAGTTACCTGTTCACTTTTTTATATATATAAAATTTAAAAAAATATATATTTTATTGATTTTTTACAGAGAGGAAGGGAGAGGGATAGAGTTAGAAACATCGATGAGAGAGAAACATTCAGCTACTCCTGCACCCGCACCCTCTCCTCCCCCCACTGCAACCCAGCTACATGCCCTTGACTGGAATCGAACCCAGGACCCCTCAGTCCACAGGCCAATGCTCCATCCACTGAGCCAAACCGGTCAGGGCTTACCTGTTCACTTTGTGTGTATCCCAAAAGGCTAAGCATGGCCCGTGGTCCAGAGGTCATCGTTTTTAATATTTCTCAACTAAACTCACCTGGCTACAAGCAAGGGCTAAACCAAGTCACTTATTTCAGTTCTTTCCCGCTCTGAAACTTTTCGATTTTTCTGATAGGCATTTTGGGACTTGGGTGACTCCAGAAAAAGTTTAAGATTGGGCAAGTTGAAAAGGGCAATGGATGTGTTCAGGTTAAGGTTCTGACGTGTGAAACCGCACCCATTTTACACACACGCACATGCGAGATTTATTGGCATTTAGAAGCATGTGAGAAGAGCAGATGTTTTTGAAGTTCCCATCAGGAAATTCCCTACTGTAAGTTTTGTGTCTCACTTGTTATTTTGTAGAGTTTATAAAAATAAACGAGTTTCTTTATAGTAGGAATACAAGATGCCAGGGGAAGCAAAAAAAGGTTCTTTGACCTTTAAATGAAGGTATTCGAATAAAGGTGCAGATTAAGGCTCGCGGGTAATTGAATTCAGCTCTTAAGTTGTTGAAGTCCATTCTGTGGTCATTCTTAAGAGACGTACGGCAGCATTAGTTGTTGTACTTGGGTGGTACAAGAACCCCAAAGTGGGTGTACTTCCTGGTCTTTCTCGATTTAGGGTAGTAAGAGAATTTCACGAGGATGCGTTTGGCTTGAATGGAGTGCAAAGTTGGAAGGGGCTAGGATGTGAGCTTTCAAATGGATAAGATTAACCGAGGGCTGAACTTGAAGTTGGAAGCTTTAGCTTAATAAGAAGGCGTTCCTTAACAGCCCCGGGTCCCCGTTGTAATTCCCTTTCATTAGGGAGCAAGGTCCTTATTTGTTATAATGATAGTACCTTTCAGCCTAACGGGGCTGGCATTGATAGAGAAGGTGAACAGGTACACGTTTGTAAAATATTTATTTAAACCTTATTAAGTCCTCCGGAAGACAGATTTCCTGACACAAAAGGTTTCGTGCATTATTTATCTTATTTCCTATCTCCACAGAGCCTTTCACACATGCGGTTCTAACACGTTTTAGACATCGTCTCATTAGTCTTCTGCAAGCTGCAAGGCCCCAAATCTTTTTTTTTTTTTTTGCATTGCTCTTAACAAATAGAAATGGTTTTGTCATATTTGCAAAAGCAAAAAGGAGGTGAATTTTGTCTGAACCTAGTTAAAACCAGTTTGAATTGGCCATAAGAAGTGTGAGGGCAAGGCTATCAGTGAATTCAAACCTTCTAGAAGACTAAAAGTGTCTGACCAGACTACACTGGCTTCATTTCGTGACCTGGCTGTGTTCTCTGAAGTGCACGTGGTTTGGGGTGTTTCCAGTCTGCCAAGTACCAGGAACATGGCGTTCTAGCGGGGGTAACACGGTTCTTCAGTTGAGCTGACATTTGAGTGTGTTTTCTGTTCCCCAAAAGGCCTGCAAAACCCTGACCTCCGGGGCAGAGGAAAACATTTCTATGAAATTCCTGTGTGTGTGGTGGGGCATTCCTATGAAATCGAAGAAGGGGAATTCAGAAAGAGATGCATTTTCTACCAGACACCTGTCCCATAGGACTTTTAGCTTGAATCAATTCAGAGCTTGACGTAGAGGAAAGAACTGATGTTCTTTCTCCTTGAGCTGCCCCTGTAGTCAGCTGTCTTTCCCCCAAGACCCCTGTAGCCTTGGGAGAGGGCTAAGGGAAGAGGAAATGGAGGAGGGAGGACTTTGAACGACTTACATCCAGTGTCAGTGAAAAACAGCACTGTTTCGAATGCCCAAGGAGAGGGCATATACTACACACCTCAGGGAAAACACTGAATGTAAAGGCAGACAGTGGTTGAAATGCATAAGGTGGATGTCCAAAGGCAATCTTTAAAAAATTGTCTCCAGGGGGCCGAGTGCCCCCGGTGAGCCGTGTGCCCCGGGGAAGCAGTGGGACCCGGGGGTAGGTGCGGTGTGAACCAGAGGAGGAGCGGACTCTATTCGTGTGGTCCTGAGATAGTCACCATAAAACAAGCAGACTGCCAAATGAGGAGCGGATTCTATTCATGTGGTCCTCAGATAGTCACCATAAAACAAGCAGATTGTCAAATGACAGCGGGGAGGGGAAGGAAACCTGGGGGGAGATAAGAGAACAACCAAAGGACTGGTATGCATGAATATAAGTACAACCAACGAACACAGAACTCTGGGGAGGGAGGGCATGAATGGGAGGTGGTGGTGGTGGGGCAATGGTAAGCTATGTACACATATAATACCTTAATTAAAAAAAATCAAAAAATAAAAATAAAAAATTGTCCATGGTGGGATCCTGGATTGAGAGGTGGGGTGAATGGGGCAGGGAAAGAAGAAGGGCAGATTTTTGGAATTCATCAATTTGATTATCCTTGTGTGTGTGTGTGTGTGTGTGTGTGATTCAGAATCTCTCCTTCTCTTCCAGGAACGGAGTGACGCCAATCATTCTTTCCTTCTCTCCCATTTCTGCTCCACTTCTATACTTAGCTTTATCGCCCCCTGTTCATATGCTCAGCAAAAAATAGTGATGCGAGTATTTTCCCTATCATTGCCTTCACTTACAGGATGCATATTAATGGTTCACTGTGTGCCAGACTCTGTGTTGGCTGCTGGGAATACACTGTTAAGTATAACACGCATGATCCCTGGCCATCAGGGTATATATAACCTCCGATCTTTGAATTATAGCAATCTCTCAACAGTGTTTGATTTGATCCTTTGGTGTGTTTTTTTTTAAAAATCTTTATTGTTGAGAGTATTACAGACGTCCCCTTTTTCTCCCTTCATTGCCCCCTGTCCATCCAGTTTCAGCCCTGCCCCAGGCCTTCGCCACCTTATTGTCTGTGTCCATAGGTAATGCATAGATGCATATAAGATCTTTCTTTAATTTGTTTCTGCCCATAAACCCCCCCTTCCTTCTGAGAATGGTCAGTCTGTTCCATTTCCATGCTTCTGATTCTATTTTACTCACCAGTTTATTGTGTTCATTAGATTTCTTATTTGTTTATTTTGGTTTTTAGATTCAATTGTTGATAGGAATGTTTTTGTTGCCATTTTGTGTATATATATATATATATATATATATATATATATATACACATAATCTTTTTCTTAAAAATACAACATGCTTGTAAACGTCACAGCCCAATATTACTGAGGTACTGTAGCTTTGATTTTGATCTTTCCGCTTAGAAGGACTCCATTCCTAGATACCCTGGACTTTTTTCTTTTTAAAAACATATATATTTTATTGATTTTTTACAGAGAGGAAGAGAGAGGGATGGAGAGCTAGAAACATCAATGAGAGAGAATCATCGATCAGTTGCTTCCTGCACACCCCCCACTGGGGATGTGCCCGCAATCAAGGTGCATGCCCTTGACCGGAATCGAACCTGGGACCTTTCAGTCCACAGGCCGACGCTCTATCCACTGAGCCAAACTGGTTTCGGCTGGACTTTTTTCTTTTTAAAGCCCGTCATGAAACGTTTTCTCCAGATCGCCTTATATCCCTTTCAGCACAGCAGGCAGATAGTGGCTGGTAATCACCACCCAATAGACTTGGAGACGACAGTATTTCTTCCCGGGTGAACAGGATGCGTCGGGGAACGTCCCGTGGTGCTGGGGAAGGGTAGCCAAGGGGGGGGGGGTGCCTTGATCCAGGAGTGCGACAGCCAGTGCTCGGTGACCAGAGGGGCAGGTGAGCTTGTCAAGGTGTTGACCTTCTCCCAAGATCTATTCGGTCCTGCTCTTCTGGCATGAGCTCAAACAGTCCTCCCAGTTCTTCACTCACTCCCCGCACCCCTCAAATGTGTCTTGGTTAGTGATAGCGAGTTGCTCCCTGCTGACGTGCTGAAAGGGTTTCATGGAGTTAATGGAGGAACTCACCAAAATGCTTCCACACAGCCTTAAGGATTCCAGTCTCCAAGCATGAAAGAACCAAGGATTTGTGGGTTTATCCAATAGTGACCTAAGAGTTCAAGTTTTTTTTTCTTCTTTCACTACACCAGTAATCTTCTAATTTTTTTAAAAAAAGTAGCTTTGAACAGAGAACACCTGTGTTCTCTACCCTAGAATGACCAGGCTGTGACGTTTTGGAATTTCTTCTTGGCTCCAGAATCTTCTTGCTCTCTGTTCCCTGTTGGAAGCTATTCTGTGTGGGAACCAGCTTCTTTCCCGGCTAACTCTAACTACCGAGACAAAACACCATCGCCCCTGTGACAGTACTCTGAAGCTATGTCTGAAACAGAATCCAAGTAAGGGATGGAAAGTTGGGGAGACTTAGCTTCGTGGGGCAGCCTAACCCTTGTGACAGGTCCTGGACCAATCCAGAGTATGAGCAAGGAAAATTCCAGCATCTCTAGGTGTGCTGCTTGGTGGCAGAGCATCACGTCAGTCCTTCTGCTTGTCCTTCTTTGAACTAACCCTGGCCCTGGGGGGTAGGCTCTCACCTTGGTCATTGGGACTGGTTCCAGTCGTGGGACTCTTAAGTTGTCTTGTATCTGACTCTGACTCTGTTTTGGATTGCACATAGTAGTCTATCCGTAAGTGCAATTTAATTATGGAATGCAAGTGAATGCCTTAAGGTAGCTCAGAAACCAGTTTTTGTCTTTGTCATTAAAATGTGGGGTGAATACGAAACTTGTTTCATGCTGGAAAATGCTTCTTATGAGATCTATTATTTGGGAATACAATGCACAGAAACGTTTGTTTCTATTTACCTTGGGGGAAAAAATCCCCTTCAGAGATAGCATGTGGAGAGCAGCCATCTGTTCAGGGTCACACCTCCGAATTGCTGTTTCTCTGAACTCGCCTGATTCTGTATATGTTAATTTGAAAAGTAAGGTCTGTTTTCCCCGCTTTGTCACGTTCATTTATCAACACTACTGTAAGCATGTACTTACATTCGGATGTGTATTAGGGACTGTTCATTGGCTATTGAATAACTGGGAACCCTGCGGCCTCTGAGTTCAGTGGCTGACTATTTTTACTCTGCCACCAGACTTTATGAACAAGTTATTATGTATGTCTTACCTTTGTCTTACTCCAAAATAAATGGTCTCGAATGTTTATGAAATTAGGGGCAACTCAGACGCTGTTCAACTGGTTAGGACTCTAGTAGTGCTGAGCTGAGGTACAGTGGAAGGTAAAAGAGAGGTATGTATGGCAGTAATCTTCTTTTAAAAAATACATATTTCTTTATTGATTTCATAGAGGAAGGGAGGAGAGAGAGATAGAAACATCAATGATGAGAGAGAATCAGAATAATTGATTGGCTGCCTCCCATAACCCTCCCCCTAACCCCCCATTGGGGATCGAGCCCACAACCTAGGCATGTGCCCTTGGCTGGAATCGAACCTGGGACCCTTCAGTCTGCAGGCTCTATCCACAGAGCCAAGTCGGCTAGGACTCTTATTTCTTTTAAAAAAATACTTTTAACATTTAATTTTAGAGAGAGAGGACGGTATTGTGATCCAGCTAAGAGATGTTCCCTGTTACCTTATTTGATGTGGTTTCTTTACTGAACCATCAAGGTCACCCTCATATAAAGAAAGCAGAGTAACATCTGGATTATTAAGAAAATGAAACACGTTTTTTTAAAAACCTGTCCAATTATTATGTTAGAGGATATTATTAATAAGAAATTGGACACTACTCTGCCGTAAAAAGGAATAAAATTTTACCCTTCAGGACAGCATGGATGGACCTGGAGAACATTATGCTATGTATGTGAAATAAATCAATTAAGAGAAAGAAAGTACTTATGATTTCACTCATATGAGGTATTTAATGAACAAATTGAAGTACCAAGCAAAACAGAGACAGACTCATAGATAGAGAGCAGCAGGCAGCCCTGATGGAGTGGTGGTGTTGGTGGATTATGCAGCGAGACAGAGAGAGAGAGAGAGAGAGAGAGAGAGAGAGAGAGAGAGAGAGACAGAGAGAGAGACAGAGAGAGAGACAGAGAGAGAGACAGAGAGAGAGACAGAGAGAGAACTCATAGACATGGACAACAGTGTGTTGTTTGTGGGTAGGGGCAAAGGGATGCATGGAAGGGAAGAGGGCATAGAAGGGGTAAGTGATTGAAAAAATAAGATCAAATGAAATTCAATTCAATTTAAAAAAGAAATTAAAATGGAAGTACTAGCTCTTCCTTCCTGAGATTTGCTTGGAGAACCTTCTGGGTTCTCTTCTGTAGTTTGGCTTTGATGACCTTGGACATATCCTTTTTAACCTTCCTTAATTCATCCAAATCATATCTCATAGAGGCTTGTTTGGGGTTTAGAAACGTGTTGACATTTTTGGAGTAAGTGGCAAAGTGGACAGAAACGCTCTTCCTAAGGAAGTTTGAAGGCTAATGCGAATATTTTAATTGTTCTTTTCAACTCCCTTTTCAGAGGACCAAGGAGCATTTTATTCTAAGATCATATACCTCTTTAGCAAAATTTGTTGAGTGCCACGTATCAGACCATGACCAGCACCCTCCTCCACTCTCCTGTGTTGCCAGATGATGCTTCTGAGAGTCTTGCAAAGGCCTTCATTTCCCTATGCCACGTGACTGCATGGTGGCCATTTGCAAGAACTTCCATCTTGCTATCCAGTCAAGAGCAGAATGTGCTGTTTTCCACCATATAATGAGTACTTCACCATATACTGTTGGGTTACAGTTAAAGGTGTCCCAAAAGCAAGCTTATTAGAAAGTAAGCTCCATGAAGGAGGAAGCCATAGCTTATTTCTCCTCCATTTATCTCCCACACAAAACAGCAGTGAGGAATTCTCTGCCAGGGAGTCCCTGGGTGAATGGTTTTTACACGATTGTGTACTCACTGAAATTCTGAGAAAAATTACTTTTGCACGTGCAGTTTCCTATGAAGAGGGTCCATCATTTTCATGAGGTTCTCAAAGGGGTCAGTGGCTCCATGGTTAACCTCCATAGGTTAACAACGTTAATGGGCTTTTAATGAATACTTGAATGGTAGAAACTATAGGAAAACAGATGTGACCTTGATGTATGAGACAGAGTTGACATGATGGGAAGCATGCTTGGGATGGCTCTGAGTTCCTCAACATTGGAGATATTAAACTAATAGCTGGATAGCAACCCATCAGTGATATCATTGGGATGCTGATATATTCTTGTTTTGCTCTGTGATTCTATGGCAATATCATCTTCACTAGAGAATACTTCTAATTTTTCATGCATTATTCATTTTTGTCTGACTTACTCTTTGGACTGCATATACACCGAAAGAATCTTTTTGGCAGATAGCCAGAGGCCTGCAAATCAGACTGTGAGGACCATGGCCCTAAGAATATGGGTGAAAATACTGAACAGCAGGCAGGGAACTTGGCATGAACTCTAGAAAATAAAGAGAAGGTGGAATGATTTTTGATCAAGGATAAAAGATTCATAAGATAGTAGCTGACAAGTGGGTTGACATGGTTGCTAATAAATTAAACGGAATAGGATTTAATTGAGTACTAAATTGGGCTAGTTAGCTTTAAATTTAGACTTCTGAACAATTTTTAGTTAAGGCTGCAATTTCGTTACTTTTATTCAAAGAAATTAGGACAATGCAACTCCAGAGATGAGTATTTCAAAGCAGTTAAATAGCCCATGTATGAGAGGAACATTTTAGGTACTATCGTGATGCCTCTTTTGGGGTTAATGTTATAAAACGTCATAGGACATATAAAGAACTGAGTCTAGGCAGAACCTAAGCTGGCAGTATCATACTAAGAGATAGCCTATATCTGTGGTCGGCAAACTGCGGCTCTTTGGCCCTTGAGTGTGGCTCTTCCACAAAATACCACGGCCTAGAAGAGTCTATTTTGAAGAAGTGGCCTTAGAAGAAGTTTAAGTTTAAAAAAAATTGGCTCTCCAAAGAAATTTCAATCATTGTACTGTCGGTATTTGGCTCTGTTGACTAATGAGTTTGCCAACCACTGACTGAGATGAGAGAAATCTTAAAGATATCCATTATAATCTAAGGGAAATTGGCTCTGTTATATACTCCAGTTTTCCTTTAGAAGTGTATTTATTAAATCATGATCACCAACAACAACTCCAGTCCTAGTTTATTGGGTTGATGGTAGGGCCCTTTAATCAAATGCTTCCTCAAAATGCTTTCTGGTGATCTTCTGAGCTGGCTGTCTTATTTACTCTTTAGTATTCTGCAAAGTCTCACTATTTTTTTTTAAGCATGTGCATTTTTGATGAGTATGATATTGCTACTTTACATAAATTTTGTAAACTCTTTGAGGAACGCAGGGATACATGGAGAGGATATGGTTATTAGCTTCTTCCTTTATTTAATCCACCCACCACCAACCTCAGAGACCATTATGAAGCTGTACTTACAAAAGCTAACTGATTTGCCAAATGTTTTTGCTCTGAAGGGACATTGCCTATTTTTAGCAACAAAGAAGTGTTAGGAAGAGGAGGAAGGCATACCTCAGAAGGACAGATCTGAAACGAAGCCCAGAAAACGGAACAGAGTGGAGTGGAAAAACAAAAGAGTGCCTAGTGAAAGGTGGCCGAAGTGCAGAGCTAATGCTCTGGATGGCCATAGGAAAGCCTCAAATAAGAGTTCTGTTAATAGAGAATTTAAGAAATGTTATTAAAAAGGGCCCTTAGCCAATCTAAGAAAGGAAACCAGGACGCTGCAAATTGAGCTGGTTGTTTAATCTGTAGTAATCTGCTTTTTTTTTTTTATTGAAGTGCTATCAACACATTATTGAGCAACTACACTTATACAAAGTATTGTGCTGGGAAATGGGTGTGAAGGGTGGGAGGATGGTATTTAAAAAATACAAGATGAATATGTGTTCTCCAAAAGTATATGGGAAGCTATGAGTTAGGTACTGTGTTGGGTGCTTTCTGTATATTATCCATTTAATCTTTAACAGAGCTACTGTGATAAGAATTAATATTATCTCTATCTTGTAGATGAACAGCCTGAGACTCAGAGTAGTTAAGTCTGTCCTCCTTCCCTCCCTCCCTCCCTCCCTCCCTCCCTCCCTACATCCCTCCCTCCCTCCCTTCTTCCCATCCTTTTTTCTTTCCTTCCTTCCTCTGTACCTCTTTCCATCTCTCTTCCTTTCAACAAGGTTAAATTCAAACGTACCTCTTTCCATCTCTCTTCCTTTCGACAAGGTTAAATTCAAAGGTTAGAACATGGCGCCTTTCTTCCAAGGGTTCACTTTTTGTGATGGTAGCAGAATTATAACTATGTAATAAATGCTATAGTAGATGCCCTAGTTGGTTTGGCTCAGTGGGTAGAGCGTCGGCCTGAGGACTGAAGGATCCTTGGTTTGATTCCGGTCAAGGGCTCGATCCCCCAGTAGGGGGTGTGCAGGAGGCAGCCGATCAATGATTCTCTCTCATCCTTGATGTTTCTCTCTCTCTCTCTCCCTCTTCCTCCCTCTCTGAAATCAATAAAAATATATATTAAAAATGCTATAGTAGAGGTCTAAATCCAGCCATACAGGAGCTCAGAGGACGAAGCATTCCATTCTGCTTAGTGACATCAGAAAAGGATTCTTGGAAGAGGCAATATTTAGCTGAGTCTTCAAGGATGAGAAGGAGTCTGTCTAGTAGACAAGGAAGATAAGGAAGCAATAACAGTGTGGCAGATATTGCTGGGTGCTCACTCGGCACCCACCACCTTCTCTCTCTCTCTCTCTCTCTCTTGGAGAGCTGAGCTTTTGCTCAGGTGTCTCCTCTTCTAGAGGGTGACCCCATCCTTGCCCTTAGGAGTAAGTGGTGATTGGTTTAAGCCAGTTAAACCAGGACATGCCTTCACAAAATGGTGAGAATTGCCATCCGGATGCATAATAATAGCTGGGATGGCTTTCAGTGTGGCACGAGTATGAAGCCTATGTCAAGGAGAATGAACAAGGAAGTAGCAGTTTAGTATTTGAAAGGCGAGGTAAAATTACATGGGCTCTGTCATATTCATGCATTTAAATCTACTGGGAAATTAAGCAACCGACGCTGTGCACTGTCATCACCGGAGTTCTTCACGTGAAAGAATGAAGATGTTCAAAGGAAAACCTTCAGGCTCCTGCCAGAAGATGTTCCCAGCTACACAAACGCCTAATTCAGCGACTAGTCCTTGCAAATTAAGCAGCTCTCTGAAAACTCAAGCTTCAGCCAGGAGCTACGTCTGGACTTGGAGGTTGAAATCAGTATCTCCTGCTGATCAAGCTGCAACACAACTAAAGTAATAAGTCTAGCTAGCTCCTCATTTAATTCTCCGTGAGCCCCCCTCTTACCCTGCACTGGTGTGGTTATTTAATATTTAAGTCCTTCATGCACACCATAAAACTTGGCATTGTCAAGGCCGATAAGAGAGCTCTACCTATTTCAGTCTTACCCTTATTTTTAGAGCATTCGGTAATGAGTATCCTAGTAAAGCCAGCAGAGGACAATCAGGTGACTTGGAATAATAATTGACGGGTTAAGGACAGGTAAAAGAACGCTGGGCCGGCAGGTGGTGGGTAAGAGCCACAGAACAGTTTGGAGAGATAGACTTTATTTTCAACTGCCTCCAGTAACACTGCTAATAATAATAAAACAGGAAGGCTAATAAATGGGAAAAGAGCATATTTGTCATTTAGAAGCAATGTTTGCAAAAACAGTGGTTCACTTCCAACCCCTGGAGGAAACGACTGTTAACAGCTAATTGTGTATCTTTTCGGAAGATCTTTCTGAATATATAAGCACACGTAAACATATCTTGTGTTTTTACATAAAGAAGTCATACGACTTGCATCATAAATATCTTTCCATGTCAGATCTCAATGGGTCTTTCCAATTCCTTTGAACTGTTATGAAATATTGTGGGAAATACTTCAATGGTTCTCCGAAGAATGGACAGTTAGGTTGTCTATGAACTTTATTGTTTCATTAAGCCTGCTGCAGCAAATAACATTCATACAGCATTTGATACAAGTGTGAGTGTGTATGTAGGATGCATTTCTAGAAAGCAGAATTTCTGGATTAAAAATCTATGTATATTTTAAACTTCGATAGTTAATACAAATTCCCATCCTAAGAATAAATTCCTTGAAGAAGAATTGATGGGGCAAGTGATATGGGCCTTTCAGAAAAGTACCTATTTATTTTCCTGGGAAGTATCTCAAACTCGATAATCTGAAAACCTTCTAAAAAAAAAAAAAAGGACACCTAGAATACTAAATAATATGTAACAATGAGCTAGGCTTGCAAAAAAGCAAGACAAATCCCAAGAACCAAAAAACAGGAAGCTGAAAACCAAGGGAGGAAGGAGGCATTGAAGCCATCAATGTCCAAGGGATTTTCTGCCCCAGGTAACCAGGATGCTCAGTGTCCAACAGCCACATGAAGATAAGACCTTGAGCCCAACCCAATGGAGAACCAAGGGGAAACCAAGACTCACAGGAAGCTGGAGTCTTCAAGAGCTGCCATGAAAAGATGGATGGGGAAAAAAATAGCCAGCAAAAGGAGATAACAAAGCAAAACCTCTGGCTTGGCCTCGTCACACTGTGGGTAAAAAGTGTCTCCTGAGAATTTATAACCTCAGGCCTGCCCTTACATGGTTTAGGAATTCTAATATAGACTACCTCGGGCACCTTGCGTGCCTCACAGAGGCAAATGCAAATTCTCTTTAAAGACATGTGTCTTTAACCCAGGCTGCATAAGATTCCCATGGATACAAGGCTTGATTGGATATAAACTCACATACGGGAAGAAACATATTTCTATGCATGAATGTACTCAGAATAAACAAGAGAATTCGACCTCTGGATTTTTGGATGATTGAACAATCAGATAGTGGAATATAAAATGAGTTTTCTACTTTAAAAAGGTTTAAGGAAATAATATCAGACGTAAAATGTTACTAAGAACACACACAGAATCAAGACCTGGCATAAAAAAACAAAGTAGAAATTCTAAATATATAAAAAAAAACGATCCTTAGAAGATTAGACTCAGTTGTAAAAAGAATTCACAAACTGGAAAGATACAAAGTGCAGGACAAAGTTGCAAGGATGGAAAATATGAAAGATGTTGAACACATGAGCTTGAAAGGGACAAACATAGACTGCATTGGCATGTGTGATGTAGAAGAGAATGGCAGAGGAATAGGAAATGTTTGAAGAGATAACAGATGAGAATTTCCCAGGATTTATCAAAGATATGAGTCCTCAGATTCAGGAGACACAATAAATTCCAAATTTTTCCATTGCATTTGAACACAAATACAATTTTTATGAAATATAAGTATATTTTCCAAAACAAAAATTAGTGATATCATTTTCTATTTTGCTAATATCTTTAATATCTGGCTTCACAGAAGATAGCTGAGTTCTCATATCTGCTCCACATTTCATACGTTCCAATATTACATGTCATGTAACCTCTGGAAAACGCCAACTTGTGAGAGAATGAGAATAAAAAAAAAAAGACAAATCATGTCTAAGTATTCACTGCAAATACACTTTTGACCTTGTAGAACTCCTAAAAGGCTCTCCAGTTTCCTCAAGAGTCTCTAGAGCACACTTCGAGAACCCCTAATTTAGGTTAAGTTTCCTATTATGGGTCATTGTTGGTGGACTGGGTGTTACAAACAAATTTTCCACGCCTTCACACATCCACACTCCATAAATGCGCTGCATAAATTGTGATTTTTCAGGGAATTAGAACACAATAAGAACACAATAATGTACTCTTGGAGTTGAAACAAGAGTCAAGGGATTAATTTCATCTCTCTTCCATGATTCAGAGGATAGATACGTCAGGGACCTGCAATGCCGTCTCTGTGAACATCAAGTATATTTTGTTGGTATGTGCAGAAGTCTTGGGTTTTACCAGATATTTTTTGGTTAATAAGATGGTAGATAAACTACTTGTTACTGCAGTATGACTGAATGGTATATGTCAAGATGACTGTGATACTCTACCACATCATTGCAAAAACTGCCCAGAAGTGGGAGAGAGACATAGTCATCTACCAGAAGACCAGCACATTGGTGTTACATAAGGAAACTGATGCAAACATTGATGCAGAGACACTGACTCTGGAGAACAACAGAAGAGAATTAGAGGATGTTTTTTCATTGCCTAGAAAAAAGTCTCATTTGCATAGTTTGAATTAAATTTCGCCATCAAATATTCTTTCATCTGCATCTGATTGTGTCTTATTTCCAATTTTATATCATTAAAGAGGTGGTCTCCATCTGAATCTGTGAAGGGATCAGATTATCTGTTGATTTCACCCACATTAAACAAACATGATCCACGTTTTTCCTTTCTTATTTATTTCATTGTATAAAATCAAAGATGCAAGACATTATTTCAGTAGCACCCAAGAGAAGGACAGTTATAATAATCTACTGGAACTCAGACATCTCAGTTTCAATTAAAAAGACTAACTTTCTACCTAAATATTTAGGCGAGTCTACAAGGCTTAATTCTGATTCATGTCTACTGGATCATAGATAGTAGAATATTAGCTGGCCAACCTATGACTTAAAAAATGACAGAAAGAATTAAAAACTGTTTATTCTCTACCTCATTAAAAAAAAGGAAATGATATAAAGGAATGGTTTGTTCCAGTAGAAGTTTATTATGCAAACATATGTTGAATACCTCCTAAGTAGTAAGCACTCTTCCTAGCCCCTGGGATACAAAGATAAACCAGAAACAATTCTTGCCTTCCTAGCAGAGGAGATAAACCTGTAACTAAAAACTGATTCTGAATGTGATAGGGTTTATAATAAAGATATTCTATATAATAAAAGGCTAATATGCAAATAGACCAAATGGCAGAACAACTGAACAACCAGTCGCTATGATGTGTGCTGATCACCAGGGTGCTTGCACAGAACGTGGTGGGCGTTGGTCATGGCAGGATGGTGGAACAGGTGATCGGGGCCGTCAGACCAAGGCGGCCCCACTGGTCGCTGTCATTGGGGTGAGCCTCTGGTGGTTACTGAAAATTCTTTGCTCCAGTGTGCCATAGTCCCGGCCCCGATTGCCCCTGAGGGCTTCTCCACCTCCTCCTGCTCCTGAGGGGCAATCAGGGCAGCAGTCGCCTCTCACACCCGCTGGTAGCAGCGTTGGCCCCAATAGCTCCATGCTTTCAGTGTGTGCGAGCAGGGACAGTGCCATCAGTGCATGGAAACAGGGGTGGTGGGAGCAGGGCTGCTGGTAGACAGGGAACCAGGGACACAGTGGGAGGGGCAGGGCGGGGCACGAAGGATGGTCTGAGACCCGCCCCTGTGTCCACTGCAGCCTTGTGGCTCACAGTTCCTTTCAAGGTGCATGAATCCATGCACTAGGATGTAAATGTCACAAAGGGAATGATCTATTTTGCTTATGGGATCAGAGAAGGCTTTATCTTTGAGTTGACTTGAGGAATAAGTTGCAGTTTTCTGGTCTTGAAAGGAAGGTTAAGAGTATTCTAGGCAGAAAGCACACCATGTGCAAAGGCCTGGCATATCCAGTCAGTGCAAATAGTGCCGTTTGGCAAGGCTGGGGTGAAGGGTGAAGATAGAGGGCAGTTGGAAATGATGCTGCAAACTGGGTAGGAATCCTCTGGCCAAGGGGTATCTATAGCCAAGCGAGGAAGCCTGCACTTTAGCTCATAGGTCTCTGGTTTTCCAGCTATGCCCTAGACCTCCAGGGGATTCACAGAGGTGCCTGAGGTGTGGGTGGGAGTGTGGTCAGCAGGCAGGGAGTTGCTCCTACCCCCACGTCAATAGGACCCACTCAGCTTTACACGTGTGCATGTTTTTAAAGCCAGACTCCATTTTACTCAACAATTGTTTATGGAGCACGGACTAGTTGCCAGACACTTGACTGCCATACATAATTCATAGCTTCCCAGTGCTAGGTGTCACATACTCCTAGCTGTCACTGACGGGGAACGGCTCTTGGGCGTCAAGAGAGTGATTTGATCAAATCACTTCTTAGAAATCTCACTGTCGTTGCAGCTTGGACAATTAGGTTAGAGAGCAGAGAGGCTAGGTAGGAAAATGAAGGTATAAAACCAGTAGGACTTGAGGTACGTTGAATATGGAGATGGAGGCGATGGTGTATTAGGATAAGCCCCAGGTTTCTAGCTTAGAAGGATGTGTCTCCCATAAGGAAGAACCTCTGGGGCTTTTAACTTGTAGGGAGATGTTGGAAGAAGGAGAGCCGGTGAGAGAGGCTGAGGTGGGGATCATGGGGGGAGGAAAAGAAGGGAGGGAGAAAGAGGCAGAATTTCAAGAAGGGAGATCTGTAGTCCAATGCTTTCAGGAAGATCCACCAGGAAGTATCCACTTGATTTGGCACTTGGGGAGGCTTGGGTGACTTCAGCAGGGTCAGTTTCCGTGGAGGCCAAATTGCAGTGGGCCGAGAAATGAGGAAGGGGAGAGAGACTAGTTTATCTTCTTCATGAGAATGGCTGTGAAGGCATATTACTAGAGAAAATGCTGGGGTTGGAGGCATGAGATTATTAATATGTGTAGGAGAGGAATCCAGGATGGAAAATTAAAGATAATACTGTGTGTGTGTGTGTGTGTGTGTGTGTGTGTGTGTGTGTGTGTGTGTAGTTGCTAAGGGAGACCCTGAGCAGGTGGGAGGAAGCTGCTTTCCAGCATGGTCTGTATTGAGAAGCTCTAAATATATAACAATTTAATAGGAATGCATGTATTTAGTACATATGTATACATATATCTGCATAGCCACAGATTTGGTGTATTGTGGGGGAAGTTTAGTGAGAAAAATTTGAAAGTAAATTTCAGTTTTATTAGGGTACTGGAGGATTTGGGGTATCAAGGAACCGTGGAATCCAAATCATGTTGGTTTAGTTATGAAATTTCTCTGTTGAGGACGTTCAGGCTTCTGAAGCACAAGGCTGCCTTTGTTTAAGCCTGACCGATACCTTCATAACTCATTGTGGAGTGCACAGGAAGTGCTCAGGAAGTATTTTTATCATTGACGACTCCTGGAGAAACTCTTCCTCTCTCACCTTTCTCCATCGCTTTATCCGTGTTGGCATTGAGTTTTTCCATGAGTCACCCAAAGCTGTCCCCTCCTCCCTTTTAATGTACCTTACAGGATTCCATAGTGGTTTTTCATTGATCATCCATTTAGATGAAATATTATTTTCTGTTCCACAGCTGGATTTTGTCAGAGATGCTGGTGACCTTTTGAGACAAGCCAGATGTGTGAAGTTATTAGCCTTTGGGGATGATTTTAAAACGAGAAATGGCGTCACAGTCTGTAAATAGTTGACATCATTTCTGTGCTTTAAAAACATCATGAGCCCTAACCGGTTTGGCTCAGTGGATAGAGTGTTGGTGTGCGGACTGAAAGGTCCCGGGTTCGATTCCGGTCAAGGGCATGTACCTTGGTTGCAGGCACATCCCCAGTAGGGGCGTGTAGGAGGCAGCTGGTTGATATTTCTCACTCATTGATGTTTCTAACTCTCTATCCCTCTCCCTTCCTCTCTGTAAAAAAAAATCAATAAAATATATTGGAAAAAACCCCACACAACATCATGGGTATATAATAAACTGTGAGCTGTCACCTAAGTCACAGGATCATAGGCGGCTATGATCCTGAAGGGCTGGCGGTGAGGGGAATGGATGGGAAGATTGATCTGGTTAATGCGTAGCTCTGAATGGGGGGCTAAAAATCCATGTTTGGCCCTGACTGGTTTGGCTTAGTGGATAGAGCGTTGGCCCATGGACTGAAAGGTCACAGGTTTGAATTCGGTCAAGGGCATGTACATTGGTTACAGGCATGATCCCAGTAGGGGGTGTGCAGGAGGCAGCTGATTGATGTTTCTCTCTCATTGACATTTCTTTCTATCCCTCTCCCTTCCTCTCTGTAAGAAGTCAATAAAATATATTAAATAACCCCCCCATGTTTGTTCTTGAATGTACTTCTCATTTTCAGTGCGGGGTGGGTGGGAGGCGTATATGAAATCCCACCGGGCGTGCGTCAGGTGGAGAGTGAGGGAGACAGCATCCACAGGTGGCTAGGAGGGGGACGCAGCACCTCGTTGGCAATCAGGAGGGAGCTCAGCCTCATAGCAGAGAGTGTTCCCCAGCGACTGGGCTGGTCAAAGGATGGAATGGCCCTTGGGGAGAGCGTGGCCTGGCACAGGCTTCCCCCGGCCACAGTGTCTGTTAGTGATTAGGAGAGGCAGGCGAGGTCTCCCAGACAGGAGCGAGCCTGGTTCCGGTGGTGTTTTATAGGTTTTGACATTGATTTTGCCCCAGACAAATAAATCTCTGACCGTTACCTTCCTCCCACCTTAACTCAGCGGAGGAAGCATGCCCCTGGTGTGTTGGGCACACCAGCTCTCTCCGCTTCGGGGAACGCCTCCCGAGCATGCACGGTTATGACTTCCAGTCTGTGGGCCCCGATTCTATGGTGCCAGTGCGTGCCAACTGATCTTCCCCTGCCAGGCTAGCTCTCCTGGCACCTGTCTCGGTTCTTACAGTTTCTCTGCACAGTGCCCCAGTGCGAGAGTTGCCAAAAGGAAGTTGACAGGAATACACCGGGCTACGCACTGGGAAAGGAGCTAACCAAAGTAACCTTTTTAATTGCTCTCGGAATGATGTAGATGGGCAAAAAAAGTACCAGAGTTAAATTTGCATGGCTAATTAATTAAGCAAAGCCCACAACCGACAAACATAATTAGTGCATTCAAAACCGAAACCACATCCTGCTTGTCTTAACTTGGAGCCAAAAAAGGCACGTGAAGCACCCAAACCCCTCTTCTTCCCACAGTCTGCTTGCATATTTAGGTGCATTTCGCATGGAGCATCCTTAATTGAGAAGCCTTCCTGAGGGTCTTATTTATTTTTTTAAATAGGGATTTTCATGAGTTTTGGCATATTTGTTCAATGTTTCAGCAGCTAAATTTTATCAAATAGAGCAGAAATCTTCTCCAAAAGGGGAAAAATATCTCTATATCTATCTATCTATCTATCTATCTATCTATCTATCTATCATCTATCTAACAATCTTCACCTACCTTTCATTTATTCATCTATCTTTCTATAAATTCTTATTGGATCAGCTTTTATGCTACGTAGATATTTCGTGTGGGGAAGTGGTCTGATCTGGAGACACGGGAAGCTATGTAATGCCATGTCCAGTTACCATGGGGCTTCCTCGGTAGAAATCCATTCCGCTTTCGGTAGCAAATCCTCGAGGTGCCAAAGTAAATCAGAGTCTCTGTCGTCCTTGCTGAGCCAAAGCCATGCTGGGTCTGGAGAAGCCGGGACAATGTGCTTTCTGCATCTCGGTCATGCTCAGTCCGTGTGCGCCGAGCTTTGTCACTTGGCTACCAAAGTAGAATTGCTGTACACAGGGTGCCAGGAGGAAAAGTCACTTCCCCTGTAGCCCAGACAGCCTTCCTCTTTCCATAAGGCAATGACCTCAAATGTACTAAAGACCAGTATATCTGGGTCAGGCACCATGTTCTGCTCCCCACGGCAAACCCTCAAATGTACCTGCAAAACCAAGTTCTCATTCTTTTTTTTTTTTTTAAATAATATATTTTATTGATTTTTTTTTACAGAAAGGAAGGGAGAGGGATAGAGAGTTAGAAACATCGATGAGAGGGAATCATCAATCAGCTGCCTCTTGCACACCCCCTTCCCGGGATGTGCCCGCAACCAAGGTACATGCCCTTGACCGAAATTGAACCTGGGACCTTTCAGTCCATAGCCCTACGCTCTAGCCACTGAGCCAAACCGGTTTTGGCCAGATTTTTTTTTTTTAACTCAAAGAATCAATGCTTTACTGATAATCGTTGATCTCTTCCGTTTTCATTCTTCTTTTCCTCCCTGTGGGCCTTCCCAGGGGCATGGCTGTTATGATCCTGCTGTATGGCCATCCCCTATATTGCTTATATTTTTTTACTGTATATGGAATATGCCTAAAATACATGTAGTATTGTTTTCATACATTCTGTAAACTGATGGTTGTAAAACTGATGGTTGTTAGATTTTGTAAACCATATTTTTTTGGGGGGGGGTGGACAGTTAGAGGGTTGGGTAAAAAAAAAAGTTGAAGGGATTAAGAAGTACAAATTGGTAGTTGCCAAATAGTTATGAGGATGAACAGTACAGTACAGGAAATATAGTCAGTAATATTGTAATACCTGTGTATGGCGCCAGGTGGTACTAGATTTATTGGAGGGATAACTTCATAAGTTATATAAATGTCTAACCACTCTGCTATGCACTGGACATTAATGTAATATGGAATATCAACTGTAATTGAAAAAAACAACAACAACATACAACTCAAGATAAATTTTGAACCTGGAAAGGAAGTAAGGGAAATTCTTAGATTCCCTTATTTTTATTCTGTGACCTTCAGGTTTTTTTTTAAAAAATATGTATTTTATTGATTTTTTACAGAGAGTAAGTGAGAAAGATAAAGAGTTAGAAACATCGATGAGAGAGAATCATTGATCAGCTGCCTCCTGCACACCGGGGATGTGCCCGCAACCAAGGTACATGCCCTTGACTGGAATCAAATCTGGGGCCTTTCAGTCCGCAGGCCAGTGCTCTATCCACTGAGCCAAACTGGTTTTGGCTGTGAGCTTCAGTTTTAGTGGGGAGCAGGAGAGAAAGTGGAGGGTCCAAGCAAGGCGAGGAATTGGATTCAAGACCTCCAAGATAAGACCAGGACCTGAAAGGTGACCCGTACACAGATCACCTGGAAAAACCCCACTCCTCCTGCATTCTCAAAGTAGGAGAAAGGAACCTTGTCTGGCTCAGCCTGGCTCTAGGTAAATGAAGCCAAAACCATGCCGGATCTGGAGAAGTCGGGAAAATATGCTTTCTGGTGAACAGGCTGTGGGTCCAGAGGAGAGAAGGTCTAGGGTTGGCATTGCTGCATCCTACAAGTTCGTTTGTTTTTGAATATTTTTTAAATTGACCTTTACAGAGAGAGGAAGGGAGAGGGAGAGGCAAAAACATCGATTGGCTGCCTCCTGCATGCCTCCCACTGGGGATTGAGCCCAAAACCTGGCCATGGGTCTTGAACTGGAATCTAACCAGCAACCTCTCGGTGCACAGGTGGATGCCCAACCAACGGAGCCACACCGGCCAGGGCTACATCCTGCATCAGAGAACAAACGTTTTCACTGTCATGCAGTTCTAAATCCTTTATAACCCCACTTTAATTTCCTCTTTAACCTTTGATTATTTACAAGTGCAATTTCCATTTCAAAATGTAAGAGCATTTTTATTTTGACTCTCTGTTTTATCCTAATTTAATTGGAGTGTGGTCCGAGTAGGCAAACTGTATGCTATTAATTTTTTGAATTCTGTTGAGACATTTTTATTATGTAGTGGTTATTTTTTTTTTTTGTAAATATGCCACCTGTACATGAAAATGTATATTCTCTAATTTGGAGGGCAGTCTGGTGTTCTCTCATGTCTAGCATGTCATGAGTATGAATTGTGTTGTCTGCTTCTTTGTTTTATCTACCAGTGCCCGAGCCAGTCGTGTTAAAAATCTCCCACTTAAATGTGGACTTATCTAATTTCCTTGGTAATCCTATTAGGGTTTTTTTTTTTCCATTTAGATATGTCTAAACTATAAATTCATACAAATTTATGATAGTTATATTTTCATAGAGACTTCAAATAAATCATTTCAGAGTGAAGCTCTTTATCTCTGCTAATGCTTTCAGCCTTAAATTCCACTTTATCTGTTATCATTGTTGTTTACTAGAATTCTTTTGCTTAGTATTTGCCTGGTCTATCTTTTTATTTCGTATTTATTTATTTTTAGGTCTATCTTTTTAATCTCTTTCTTTTCAACTTTCCTGTGTTTGTTTTAGGTGTTTCTCTTGAAAGTAGCCCTTGCATGCATAGATATAGATATAGATATAGATATAGATATAGATATAGATATAGATATAGATATAGATATAGATATCTTCACAGTTATACTAAGTTTCTTAATTACCTGAATTTAATTTGTTTCCATTGGTCATGATCAATGACCTAATTGGAATGATATCTCTCATACTATGTTATTTTATATTTACCAAGCTTTTTACTTACGTGTGTTTTTATCCTTTCTTTGCTGTATTCTGGATTTTACCGTATTCTCTCCTTTTCCTGGATTTGCTGTATTCTTTCCTTCGCCTCTACCCCAGCAGTTTGAAAATATTAGATTCTGCTTTTTAAGTAATTTCTTTACATTTCCTGGCAACTTGAGCCTCAGTTTCTCATGTGTGACAGATAGTAATAGTACGTTTTTCAGGGTTTCTGTGATGATTAGGATGATGCACATAAACCACAGTGTCTGTTAGAGGTAGATATAGACGAATACAGATAGATATAGATATGTAGATAGGTGAGTCATTACATCACATCAAATAGACCAAGTTAGGATTGGCTACAATCTATGATATAACAGAATATGAAACCTGTAACCAGATTTCTTCCGCTCTTCCTCATTATCCTGGAATTTTGATGCATTTTTTAGGCTTTGGGGGGATGGAGAATAGCAGGGCGTTACCCTTCAGGTTTGGGGTTGTGTCTAGGAGCCTGTGGTTTTTAATGTTGGACAGAAAATTACAGACTTAACAGGGGTTCGGTGCCCGCACGGAGCTAATGGAAGATGAAGCCGATGAATGGCAGGGATCTTATTCATGGGCACATTCTTCCCTGGGGACCATCCTCCCTGTGGTCTGAGCTTTTGATTGAATCCTTGACAGCTTGAGCGGCAGGAAATCGCTGCGGCTTTGGCTTGTGAACAACCAATAGTGGGGAGGCCGGGAGGAAAGAAGTAATGCTTTGCCCTGGCTGGTGTGTCTCAGTGGATAGAGCACCGGCCCGCACACCAAAGGATCGAGGGAGCTGGAGGGTGGGTTATCTTAAATATCTATATGAATAGCTGAAGGGACAAGACTTCAGACAGAGGGTTGAGGACATGGTAAAACTTGCAGCTAAGGTGGGTAAAGAGGGCCGCACCCCATTCTCTGCTTGGGATAGCATCTGTGCATATAGAGCTGGTCAGGAACACAAGTGGAGGTCCATGTGTGAGGGGAAAGACCTGGAATTCCTAGGGATTCCCCTTCAAAGTCAGAAATACAAGGACGGCCGTGTAGGAAGTAAATGCAGCTCCCGCTGACAGGAGGAAGGAAAGGGAGAAGGACAAAGGGAGGAAGAACCGGGATCCGAGGGACAAAAGTAATCGATAGAGTGAAACCGTAGGAAGGTTAGGGCGGCGACACCGAGTGTTGTTTTACTAAATTCAAGACATCCCACGGTCAGCTTCCCATCGGAGAAAGAGAACACTGTGAATAGGTCAGATACACCGAGAACCCTGAATGTCAGGGTCACGGTTCCTCCTCTGTCCATAACGGTCCGTAGGTCAAGCGAGACGTTAACCTTGGTTGACTTGAGTTTTCATTTTTTAAAAAAATATTTTTTAATTTCCCCTCGTCCTGCATGCGAAGGGGCCAGTGGACCTTGAAATGACCCAATGGCAGAACCCCAAGGGAGCAGGGACAAGCTTCCTCCTAAGTGGCTGGCCTAGATAATGAGTCTTTGAATAACCAAGAACGGGGTGTATTGTCATCCTAATCCTGGCGCAGCAATTAGACTTCGACGCCCTGAACGAGGCTGTGACAATTTGCATGTGTGGATGCGAAAGCTGGATAGTTTGTAATTAGCCACCCAATAATGGGCCCCGCGTCTGTCTCCTCGGAACATCTTGGTTCACATTTCTGGGAAGCCTCGAAGAATGAAGCGGAAACGCTGCGACGCAGATGCGGTGACCGCAGGTGCTCCTTTGTTTGGCTGGAGACGCTCTCTGCAATGCACCCAGCGCGCCGTCCCCCAGGTCACCTTTCAGACGCCCTGTTTTGAGACACAGCTGACTCCCAATTAGGAAAGCAAAAGCAATTATCTGGATGCTCACCATGAATTGAAGATTGCCGTTTGGCGCTTCTTTAGGAGAAGCAACCCGCACCGGGGGAGACAGTCTGTTTAAAATGCGGCGTGTGCTCTGACTGATTTGCAGCAATAACAGCGGTCACATCCCCGGTGGCTCTTCAAGATGTCCCTTTCTTCCCGTGCCATGGGGAGCACATGTTCTGCCTGGGTTTTGATGTCTCTCTTACACGTTTCTGGGCTCTTTGCATATTAGAGACGAAGGGAGAGAAAGAACTGAGAATCGCAAACAATGGCATTTTGAAAACTCAAGTTTGGGAGTTATTTTGATCCTCAATTAAGATTTCGACGTTGTTTGAACTGGAGTTAAAAATTCAGTTGTTAATGAAAGGGTCTACAAAATGGAATCTATACTTTCTCCCAATAGCATCTCTCTTTGTCTCTCTCTCTCTTTAAAAAAATAGTTTTTGTTGATTTAAGGGAGAGGGAGGGATAGAAATATCATGAGAGAATCATGATATTTCATGATTCTGCCTCCTGCATGCTCCCTACTGGGGATCGAGCCTGCAAGCGGGGAGTCCGAACCTTGATCTCCTGGTTCACGGGTCGAGGCCTGACCACTGAGTCACAGCAGCCAGACGGCACCCTTGTCTTTTAAGCACAGAATAGGCTTGTGATCCTGTAGCTCCTCGTGTGTAGAGAAGCCAGAGAAGGTATTACTCGCCTCAAATATTCTTAAAATATACCCGCTGAAATACGACCTGAACAATACAAGTATTCCTTAATTAACTGAAACTCTGCTTAAAAATAATCACCTTTAGAGATTGGGCGGTGGGGAATATTTACAATATTTTAAAGATGTCCTATTATATTTAGCATAAATGAGAAAATTAAAAGAACCAAAACAGAACACAAAAGCTGGAACTCAGTAGGGCCATCAGCGTTACGCCGTCTCACCAAGTGAGTCTAGCTAAAAGGCAGAAATTCCTGAAGCCTGGTGGTTTACTGGAGCTCCGGGAACTTTTGAAATGAAGTTTAACATTTACACTCATTCTTTTCCTGCTCTTAAACTTTCTGGACTTAGCAGACACGTTGGTACTGTTCTAAGGTTTAGTTCTTATTTTAAACTGAGGCCCGGTGCATGACATTCATGCATTGAGGGGGGCGTCCCTCAGCCTGGCCTGTGCCCTTTTACAGTCTGGGAGCCTTCAGGGGATGTCTGACTGCCAGCTTAGGCCTGGTCCTCATGGGGTGCAGGCCTTAGCCGGCAGTTGGACATTCTTAGAGCTGCCACCATTGCCGCAGCACTCGCCAGCTGTGAGCCTGGTTTCTGGTTAAGGGCCTTGACCACCAGGGGGGCAACTTCTGCATTGAGCATCTGCCCCCTGGTGGTCAGTGCACATCATAGCAACCGGTTGTTCCACTGGTCGGTCAATTTGCATATTACCCTTTTATTATATAGGATTGTGTATCTTTTAAAACTTATCTATCCAACTAGCTCATAAGCTTCTTGAAAACAGGGGCCATATATTCCATTTAAAATAAATCACACAGCCTGGCTGGTGTTGCTTAGTGATTGAGTGTTGACCCACGAACCAGGAGATCAAAGTTTGATTCCCAGTCATGGCACATGCCTGCATGCTTAGGTATCTGGCTCGATCCCCTGTAGGGAGCATGTAGGAGGCAGCCGATCAGTGATTCTCTCTCATCATTGGCGTTTCTATCCATCTCGCCCTCTTCCTTGCTTACTCTGAAATCAATAAAAACACATTAAAATCTTACCTAGCACTTGGTAACATACCTTGACACATTAGAAACCCAACAGGTAGACCCTTCATTGATTTCACCGCTAATATTTTTAATCATGCTTGAAAAACCTTCATTTTCTTTAAATATGTGACTTTAATAAGAGGTTCGCTTCCTTCTGAAATGTGGGACTTATATCACACCTAGGAACTTGGTTCCCCATTAAATGCATCCTATGAACGGACAGATGCCTGTATAAATACGCCCCTCCCTCCACTAGCGCACACACAGGCGAAGGTAAATGTGATGGTGGAAGGGATGGAGAATGGGGGCAAGCCTGTCTATTTGCGTTAATTAAAAAGGTCTGTGAAGGAGACATTGATAGCGGCAAGATAACTAACAACGTAAGGTTGTGTCCCGTATCAGAGCAGTAAGGCTTTATGTTTAAGTAGCAAAATGGAAACACCTTTTTCCCCCTTTTTTTCTATACCTGGTTTCCTTAGCATGTCTTCCTTTGGCATATGGAAATTGCATACTCCCCCAAACACTTAGCAACCAACTGCGGGACTGCCACTTTCCCTCTCCAACTCTGAAGATGAGGGTTGGGGAGAGCTGGCGGTTCTGCAAAGCAGACTTAATCTCCTAAATCCTGCGTGTGCCTTTTGGCCTGGGACGGAGCCGGGGAGGACCGCGCTGTTGGTATTAATATAGTAAATGGCCTCTCTAAGCTGACTTGGTTGTAAACAGGATGCCAGCGACTTGATCCTGACAATCAGCCTGAATATTATTCCCCTCCACTAAAGAGCATCTCGGGGCATGGCTCTTGCTTCTTGCAACAGTCCGTAGGATAAGCCAGAGGGTGAAGGCGGCAGAGAATCAGTGGCAGATCTTTTGCTCAGAATGGAACCCAACTCCCTTTCCTCCCCTCTGCCGCCACCAATGAGTGCCTCTTCTGAAAATTCGCCGTTAGCGGCAGCCCCAGAGCTGAGCCCCACTCAGAAACTTCCCGTCTTCCCGTTGTCACTATGCCTCTCTGACCCGCATGGCTTAGAAGTGCATTAGACACGAGCGCATATTGCGTCCCACATTACGCAGGCCGCTGCTGCCGAGGTTTCCACTTGCTTTTCCTCCTCTCTCAGGGAACACGAGAGATCTGCTTTCCGCAGAAAGCCGGCCGGAGCAGGGCCAGCTGTCTGGGGTTCTCTGTAATCTAATAGAGCACGCTTAACGACTCAGGAGAGGCCTGCTGCCCATGGCGGCCCGTGGCCCACGAAAAGATAGACTATGTTAATTTTCTGAACGGGGCCTCTGAGGCTGAATCGCATTACTTAGCAGTGCCTCTCCTGAATGGACTGCCGCGATCTGAGCGTCCGGCATCTCCGGCTCACCGAGGGCAGGCACCCTCGATGTCAGCGAGCCGCTGCATCCTCCGTGGAGGAAAATGGCTAATGGATGCAGGTTCTCCGTGGGTTGGGGTAAAAGAAGACGCATTCGAGTCCACGGGAGTGTGGATGCAAGGACTCACACGATTCAACACATAAATAATCGGGGAGGTGAAGGAAGCCGTGAATCACTGATGCAGACAACCTACCCCCTGCGATTGCTTGTTCACTGTCTGTGTCCACACCTGAGTAGTTTTTAAAAAAATATATTTTATTGATATTTTACAGAGAGAAAGAGAGAGAGATAAGAGAGCTAGAAATGTCGATGAGAGAGAAACCTCGATCAGCTGCCTCTTGCACACCCCCTACCGGGGATGTGCCCGCAACCAATGTACATGCCCCTGACCGGAATCAAACCCGGGACCTTCTAGTCCGCAGACCTACGCTCTACCACTGAGCCAAACCGGTTTCGGCAGTTTTTTTGTTTTTGTTTGTGTGTGTGTGTGTGTGTGTGTGTGTGTGTGTGTGTTTTATACTCCTCACCCAAGGACATTTTCATTGACTTGCAGAGAGAAAGAGAGGGAGAGCAGAAGGGAGGGAGGAAGGAGGAGAGAGGAGAGAGGTAAGAGGAGAGGAGAGGGAGAGAGAAATATAAGAGGGAAACAGGTTGATTGCCTCCAATCCATGTTTTCCTCTGGGCAGCACACTTCTCCCCTGTGGATAAATGTGGGTAACGCATGTCGCGAGCTTCTCCCTTTAGAATACATCATTGCTCCTCATTGCTTCAGAACGAAACTCCTTCACACAGCGCACAGGGCCCGGCGCCCTCTGGGTGCCTGCCTTCCGCTCCAGCCGCCTCTCTCCTCTCCAGCTGGGTCCAGCTACTCCCAAGACACCAAGTGGCTGTCGTCATCTCCGGGCCAATCTCTGCGTCGGCATTCTGCCGGGAGATATTACCTGCCACCTCCCCACTTCTGCCTCCCTGGTAATAACCGTGCTGGTAGTTAGGCTCTGGGCTGATCAGGACTTATACGGAGTCTTCCATGGAATCCTACGACGACCTACGACGACCCACGAGTGCCATTTCGATTCCCTCTTCTCCGATGAGGAAACCGAGGCTTCGTGGGTGTAAGAGCCCCACCCAGGCTCACACAGTCAGCGAGCGGTATAGCTCGGGGAGTTCAGCTAAGCAGCCTGACCCTGGAGCCCGCTCTAAGGCCGTGCTGCCTCCCAGCACCTCCTTATGGGGGTGAATGGAGAAGGAAAGGAACTTTTAAGATGGCAATTTACCCTCATGTGCGGCTCTTAGCATCACATGGTGTTTTAAAGCATGTTATCTGTTTGCTTTTGTGTAATGAAGATGTGGCTATTGGTGTGTGCTCAGGCTGATGTTGTAAAGTCATAAAGGGCAATCTTGTGTGACTCTAACGAACATTCTGTAGTGCCCACATATATATTTAAAGCATTTTTAAAAATGATTTGTTACATGGGATTTGTAAGCATAGGTGTGTATACTTCATTCTTTTAAAAACAAGGTGAAATCTTGAATCTGTTATTAGCCTTATGTATACTCTGATTGCATGGGGCTCCTTATATGTTTTTACTTACTCTTTGGGGCAAGGTTGAATGTAATTCTGAGTGGAGTGACTGGCATTAATGTGCGACTTACAGAGCTGTCCTGTCTCGGTTCTAAGCCAACTAACCCATCACCCAGCTCCTTAGCACCAGGCTTTAGGTGTCCAATTTACTACTACCTGATATAGAACTTTATTTAACCTGAAACGTTTTCTTCATTCCAACTATTGGAATTACCAATTCTGTCACATCATTATACTAAACATTTGGGGGATGAGACTTATGCCTAAAATTGGATGGACATATCACACTTATCGGAAAGTCCATTACATTACATGAACATTTTCATTGTACAGTTCAATTAACAGAATAGTGACTGGGCAATTTCTTGAAGGATTTCTCATGACCTAAAAGTTGCTTAGCCCAATGGATTTTTAATAACATCCTAAGAAAGCTTTTCTTCCTCATTCCCTATCTCCATCCAAGGATAAAATTCATCCATTATTCAGAGCAGTGGCTCCGCTGACCTTAGACCAGAAAAAAAAAAGTTCTTACCTGGTTTAAACTTACTTCCTGCTGTCTAGAATAGCCCATTCAGCAAGCAACATATTAATCTACTTAATTAACATGTATTGTGCCTTCCTTAAGGCCAGGCAGGGTTCAATTATTCGCTATAGCTAATTTTACCTTTCTCCTTTTTTGTGTCTCATTCTGCTCCCCTTTAGTCTTATCAGCTTATAACAAAAGCTCAGTAGGAGACTAGCAGGAGCATGATAGAATTAAATAGAATGTCACTGAAAAGCCTGGGAGTTTGAAAGGTGCCTCTTAGCTTCAGCGGGGAGGCGGGATAACACAGACCTTGCCCTTGGTTTGGAGAAGTTTGTGTGGCAAGTACACGATGGTTATTCCATTTGTTTGCTATTACTGGACCCTGTATTTCTTACACGAGAACCATTATCTGAACAGGATCACTACTGAGTGTACACATTCCCCAGTAAAGGGAAGTGCTGTCATCCTGTTGACACCCCCAAAGCCTGTTTAGGACTATTAATTTGGTTGTTCATTTAGGCATGCATGGTTGCCACAGCAACAACACTCTCATAGCTCCTTCAAGCCCTCTGAGCAATGAGCATCTGTTCAGGTGTCATAGTTTCTATCCCTCCTGTCACAGACCGAACCCCTCACTTGCTCTCCTCATGAGCTACATATTTATCAAGAATCCCTGGCGAGAGAAGAGACTCTTTGCTGGAGCGAGTCGAAGGAGAGGGGGCTAACTGAAAATGGAGGCCTTTGTTTTCCATGGGTTGCTGCCGGAGATCTGAGAATAGGTGGCTTGGAAGTCAGATGATTATGAACAATTTTGGTCAGCTGAAATGCGAATAAGTCCTTGGCAAAGTTCACAGCCAATCTCTTATACAGGGTGGCCGGGACACCGAGTGTCCTGCTGAGAGCCAAAATTGTAGATTCTCTAGCCTGTGGTATGCCGTAATAGGGTGCAGTCTCTTGCCAACTATTTTTCATATGCCAAGACTTTCTCCTTAAGAACTGTATGGTTTTCAGGAAGTGCGTATACTGAGGGGACATGTTTCCTCTTTTTTCCATTTCCTCTGAACCACGACTGGTAGTGAAAGCTTACATATTTTCAAAAGCCTTTGTTGGAACTGATAGATAACCATCTTCTAAGACAGCGGTCGGCAACCGGTGGTCCGTGGACCACTGGTGGCCCGTGAGGTCCGAAAGATTGGCAACCACTATTCTGAGACACTTTTCAACATGCGTCCTTGTCTTTGATCCTGTATTAATTTATCTCATCTGTAACCTACACCGTCGGAATTGGAGGAGAGCAGCATTACGTGCTTGTCAAGAGAAAGGAGTGGAGACAGGGGCAATCTGCCTTTTACAGCTGTTGACATGAGATGTATTAAGTCTTTTGCAGAATCCTTAGTTGAAACTTACGTGTAAAATGTTAGGGCATCTGACTCAGTGAGTTTATCAAAACATCATTATAGGTTTCCTACTCCTGCAATTACTCTGATCAAGATGATCAAGAACAGATTTCTGCATTCATTTCTGCAGAGAAGCTTACTCACGTCTCTTCAGAATTCTCTTACCTGATGATACCTATTGTTCAATGTTAGATAATATTTAACAGAACAATCTTTTACTTGGAGAAAATTATCTTTGAGAAGAATCTACTAATCAAGTAATTGTCATTTCCACCTTTCAGTTTGGAGGAGAAACTTCTAGGCTGAGTTATATTCTTAGGTAGGAAGGTTGAGTGTGGGTTAGTCTAGCTTCCACAAGACAATGTGTGTGTTCTGAGGGCTTCTGTTTACTTTGCAAATGTTTGTGGGGACTCCCGGGACCATTTTTTTTGTAGGATTCTCCTTTTACCACCTACCTTTCTGGACTCTTTTTACTTTCTATTTCCATTTTATCAGAAAATAACTCTTCTCTTCATTTTAATTTTTTAACTTCCCTAGAATCATAAGATTATAGTATTCTTGAGTAGAAAACACCTCCCATTTTCTTGTATACATTTCTGTCCTTAATACTTGCAGTCCTTAACTATGCTCATGTTTTCCATTTAAAAAAATATATATATTTTATTGATTTTTCACAGAGAGGAAGGGAAAGGGATAGAGAGATAGAAACATCGATAGGAGAGAAACATCGACCAGCTGCCTCCTGCACACCCCCCACCGGGGATGTGCCCACAACCAATGTACATGCCCTTGACCGGAATCGAACCCAGGACCCTTCAGTCTGCAGGCCGACGCTCTATCCACTGAGCCAAACCGGTTTTGGCATGTTTTCCATTTTTAAAAATTTGTATACATTAATTTGTTACAGATGAGCACAAACCAAACATTTTTTATTATATGCAACTTATTATACCAGTGCAGTTTTAAAGGAATCAGCCCTAGTTACAAATAAGATTTTTTTTCTAGTTCTAACTCTGATTTTAATTCATGGGATGACCCTGGATACGTCCTTTAATTTTTTTAGGTCTCAGTTTCTTTATCTATAAAATGAGAACAGCATTTTTTATAACTTATTATAAAGATATATGAGATACTGTATGTGAAGGCTCCTGGGAAAGTATGAGGTACTATAGATAAGTATGAGGTTGTGCATAATCACTTATACTGAGTATCTCTGAGGCCCACAACAGCCTATTGGCTTTGACTGTACCGTTGGCCAAGGTGGCAAAAATCCTATTATAAATCCACTGCAAAAATGTAGATTTACCTTGACCAAATAATTTCACTACTAGAAATCTATACTGAGGAAATATTCACATGTGTGCATGCAACCACAAATGTTAACTGAAGCATGTAATTGGAAAACTGGAAATAACCTTAATTTTCCATCAGTAGGAAGAAAGTTAAATAAATATCCACACCACGGAACACACTGCTCCTCGAAACAAATAAGATTGATGTATTCTGTAATTGCATGAAATATCTTCAAGACACAAGCTACATGAAAAAGCAATTCACAGAATAGTACATAGTGTATTATCTTATTTATGACAAAACACTGACAGGGAAATAAACAGAAACCTCATCTACATATCTAGTGTGCCTACACTAATAAAAGAGTAAGATGCAAATTGACCATACCTTCGAGACACCCACCATTCAATCAGGAGTGAGTATGCAAATTAACCCAACAAAGATGGCAGGTTAATTTGCATATATTGGCATTCTGCACCACTTAGCCACTCCAGGTCTCTGGGCAGCATGTAACAAACAAACAAACAATAACAAAAAAGAATTTGACCTAACCCAAATTATTTTAAATGCATAGAAAAAATCCAGATGAACACCTTTGATTATCCTGTGACATAGAATAGTGTCAGTGTGTTATGAAGTTAGAATATATTACAACCTAGTTATTTCCAGCTTTCTCGTCTTGTCCCCACTTCATCTGCAACTCCTGATTGTACACTCTCTATTAATAGTCTCCTGCCACGGTCAGTATTGTGCTAGGGACATGGCAGACACCGAAGGTCTATGTTACAAAAGAATAATAACATCTAACAAAAAAGAGAGGGTCTTAACTTGAATTTTTCTATTAATTTACTCATTCATTCATTTAATAAATTGTTCAGTAATTCAACAAATGGCGGTTGAGCATTCCTCTCAGAGCAAGCATAGTAAGTGTTGGTGTACAGTGCTGATGAAAGGCTATGACACATCTAATTCGACTTAGTTCTCTCGACCTGGAGGTCTGAACTGGTCCTGGTTTCAAGCAGAGTTCATGCTGTCACCTACAAGTCTTCTATATGAAGAATACCCTTCAGTGACTCAGATGAAAGTGAACAGAAGAAGCCAGTAGGGCCCTGGAGAAGCTGACAGAGCATGAGGCGCACCGGATGATTCTGAAGGCCTAAGACCCGGAGCATCCTTTGCTCTGGCTGAGAGATCTGTAGTGAATGTGCCAGTTATAAGCAGGGCTGGGCTTGCACTGCACGTGTAGGTTTGAGGGCATTACCTCTGGGGTCACACTGCTTGAGTTCAAAACTAAGCCCACCACCTGGGCAGGGCAGTCTTGGGCTAACCATATACTCTCTGCCTCAGTTTCCTTACCTGTTGGGTGGAAGTAATAATATGATTTCCTTGGGCTGTTTGTAGATGGATGAAAAGAGATGATATAATTGAAGTACCTAGCATAGAGGTTAAAATATGCAAGCATCCAACCAATGATAGCTATTCTTCTTTAAAAATAAATCTTACCTAAGAATAAAGCACTCGGCCCACCAAAGTGGGGGTTCCTGATACCAGATAAATGTGGAGATAGGGTAAGAACAGGAGATGTACGGAGATGGTGACTAATGAGAGCCGGAGACTGGGTGAGAGTATAATTGATATAGGGCAAAGAATCAGAGGGCCCCAGGACTTCAGAATCAACCCATTAACTCATCCATCCATTCATTCCATATACTGAACACCTACTATGTGCTAGAAGCTGTTCTCGTTGCTGAGTCTACGCAGTGACCGTAACATTGCTGCCCTCTTGAGCTTCACATTTTAGTGGCAGAACTGGGCCATATGATCCCTTCCCATCACACGCGGGAGCCCTGCTGCAGAGCACCCACGGCTGCTCCTCTGTCCTCCGTGTGCATGTGCCGTGGGAAAGCACACGAGTGAGCAGGAGCAGCACCTTCCACACGTGGACACCTGGAAAGGCGAAGTGCTTGCTAACGTACCTAAGTGTAACTCTGGGCATTGGAAAGAATACTGAATTCCGAATAAAGCTACCCTGCTTCCATTGGATAGTCTTGGGAAGACCCCCGAAGCCCAGAAGAAAGCGAACTTTGGCAAATACAATCCGGGATTGGAAGGGTCAGAAGAAACAGATCCCTCAGGTGTGTGGCCATCGAGAACGCAGCAGAGGGTTCTGGTGGGAAGACCCTCATCGGAGGGGAGACCCTAATCGGAGGAGGCAGAATCAGGCAGTGTGACAGGGGGGCTCCTGTCCCCACACGGGAAAAGGCTCAGCGGCCTCAGATCTGACTTTCCTCTCAGCCGAGCCTGCCCAGCTCCCTGCCTCATGTGCTGCTCCACTATCTGCACCGCCCAGGCTCTTCCCGAGGAGCGGGCAAACCTTCCCTCCAGGGAGGTCACCGCGGATTGCAGTGCTTTGCTTCATGCAGACATCCCCCGGGGAAGGAGCCTTCGCCTTCCCTGCTGGGCCCCAGATTGAGAGCCCCAAGACTTGACATCAGGCCGGTGCCAAACCAAGCTTCCGGAACGAGGCCGAGGCGCCGGTTTGTATCCGAACTTAACTCCTCTTTCAGAAGAGCATGCCTTACCTTTGTTTCTTGTTTGCATTTAATCCCCACGGATCACAGTTTTGTTCTGTGGAGCCATCTAGCAGAACACACGATTCAAGGGCTCCCGGTCCTTGACGGGCTCACAGAACGACGGAATTCTGAGAAGATCGGCCCTCACGCTGCAGACGTGGAACCAGGGCTTGGGAAAGTCAAATGTCCAGCCAAGGTCAAGTGGATAGCTGGTGAAAAGTGCTGGACTAGAGCTAAGGTTGCCAGGGTTCTGGCAACCACACAAACATATTTTTTTTTAAATTAGCAATAGGAACACATGCTCAAAAATAACTCCTCAACCTTCTAGAAGAGAGATCTCACATGTCATAAGTAAAAGAGAATAGAGTCGAGGTTTGAAGTATCCTTTCTCTTTATTTTCTTTTAAAAAATATATTTTATTGATATTTTACAGAGAGGAAGGGAGAGAGCTAGAGAGCTAGAAATGTCGATGAGAGAGAAACATCCACCAGCTGCCTCTTGCACACCCCCTACTGGGGATGTGCCCACAACCAATGTACATGCCCTTGACCGGAATCGAACCTGGGACCTTTCAGTCCGCAGACCGACACTCTACCACTGAGCCAAACCAGTTTTGGCTCTTCTCTTTATTTTCAATAATGTCTGGCGTGGCACAGCCTTGACTCTGAGATGTAGACTGTGTGTGTGTGTCCGTGTGCCCAGGGGTGATGTCAGCATGGCTCGCTGAAGATGTCAAGAAGATGCCTTCTCTTGGGTTTTATCTTGTAGGAAAATGAATCTGTGGTGGTTTTGGTTTTCCATGTCTCATGAGCTGGGGGAGTCAGCCAGGAGGCCAACTGTCTCCTGATTTTCTATGTGGTCATCACCCGCGCTCCATTCGGGCCACAGATAAGACCACTGGGTCGTAAAAGGTATCTCAGGGGCTGTCCATGTGGTCATCAGCAGGGGAGGGCGAGGAGAGGTATGCAGACAAGCAGCCCTGACCAAAATATTTCTTCCGAAAGCTCTCATACTTGCAGTGTGAATTCACCACTGGAAGACTGCCACGCTTTCTATTTTAAGCTCCCATGTCCCTTATGTGTCGCTCTGCTGCCGCTGCTGCTTCTGCTGTGTGGTGCGGAGAATAGAGAGGAAGACAAAGCATCCTGGAACCGGACTCTCTGACTGCAAGCCGTTTACATTTACTGGTTTTGTGATTATGGACAGATGACTTAATCTTTATGGGCTTGTTTCCTATCCTTAAAGGGACATGGCAGGTTTATGTAACTCAAAACGATTGCTGTGAGGACTCACCAGAGACAGTATAGACAGACACCCTGGCACCTCCCGTGTTAGCTGTCGCTGTTAACGTCTTCCGCCCGTGTAGCCCAGCGGGGTGGAAAGAACGCTGGGTCGTGGGTCAGGAGACACAAGGTCCGGTCCCGGCTCTCACAAGGGTGCGGCTACATGCACTTGAGCCAGTTCACCTGATCCCCAGCTCACAGGATGCAAGACACAGAAGCAAGTATTTTGTCTAATCTCCTCAACTTACAAATGGAATTGGGTCTTGAGAGAGGAAGAGGCTCACCCAGCCTCCACAGGGAGTTGGTGTCCAGGCCAGGATCAGCCCGCACCCGCTCTCTTCATTTCTAGCCCGGAGCTCTTATATTCATTACTTTGGGGACAGAAGACCTTGCCAAGTGTCCCCAGCGCTGCTGAAGACCTAAAGGCTTTGGAGTTGGCAGGCGGAGGGTTCCTCACAAGCTGTCTTTGGGTTGTGGCCACCCCAGAGGCGGCAGCCGGTGCATTCTAATATGTCGTGGTTGGCATAAGTGTCGGAAGCAGAGAGATGCCCCTAAGATGCTACTGGGGGGATGCTTTTCTGCACCTCTGGCGACCCCAGGAAACTCCTCCCTGACCCACAGGACAAAGTTGAACCGGTGCTCAAAGCCCAGCGGCTTAATAATTGACTCTGTTTCTTCTTCCTCTCGTGGCTCGGGGCAGAAAAACTCACAGCGACTGTGTCTCTGTCGTAAAACTGTGGATGTCTCCTTTTGAACTCTCACCACAGGCCCTTCCCATCCCTTTCCTTCTCTCTTCCAACTCACACTCAGACCCTGAAATGATAGGTCGATCAGAATATCCAGTCTCGGGCACATGGCTGTGATCGGTAAGACCCTCTTTCTGGTTTTCAACCTGACTCTGACAGACACTCGGCAAAGCTGTTCCTCTGCTCATTATTCTAACTGTTGCCCAAGTTTCTGTCTGTGGGCCATTGCACACAGTATGCCTTTCCACTGATTTTTGCTGGATCCTCTCAGATTAACTTTTCTTAGGTTTCTCTGAAGCCCCCATAGTCTCCTCACTCAGAAGTGGCCCCCTGTTCCTTAGAACTTTCAAAGCATGTGTTGATGGTGACCAATAGGTTCTACATGTCTGTAGTGTTCTCTCTCTCTTAGCAAGCTCCTGTAGAACAATATATATTGACATATTTTTTCTCCCCCAAAGCATTTAACAGAGTTCCTTGCCTGTTTCAGGGACTCAGTTAGAACTGCTTGAACAATTGCTGACTTGTTAGTGCGTTGAGTAAAGGGTTCCAGTTTTAATAAAAATGCTATTTTCCTTTTAATCAAACGTGCTTTCTCCCACCTGGTCGATGTGGCTCGGGAGGTCACGGTTCGGTTCTGGTGAGGGCACATGCACATATATTTATTTAAAAGTGTTTTATTCCCAGGTGTCAGTTGCAGCCATTTGAGGGCTCCTTGGAGCATTGGCAGAGCCCAATCATTTTTAGAATTCTACTTGTTAGAAATCTGGAGGGACACATTTTTGAAGTCAAAGTGAATTAATGGGGCATGCAGTGGGGGGTGGGGGAGTAATAGGGGAATAAGGACATACATATAAAAATAATAATATAATTTTAAAATTAAAAAGTTTAAAAAAATAAAGCGAATTAAAATTAATTTTGCTTCCCCTCCCCCCCTTTTTTTGGCCCAAACTGACAACACAAGATAGACAAGCAAAGCAAATTAACATGCTTTTAAAATGCAAGTAAACGTTTAAGGTTGTCAAAAGCTATGATGAGTGGAGAAGCCCTGAAACTTTGAGTCACTCACTCATTCATTCATTCATTCATTCAGCAACCATTTCCTGAAGTTCAGGAGGAAATACCGTTGAGTTATTTTGTTCATGCAAAATCCTATACAACTTTATCAGAGCCCTATGTTTTTGGCAAATTAATGGTCAAAATGAATTTTTGTTCACAGAAGCACCTCGTGACAATTCATATCCCCAAGTTCAGGTGAGGGGAATGCCAAGGTTAATCCTTGGACTTTCTTAAGCCATTTCTCCCCCGGTTTCTGCTCGCTTTTTACATTTTGTATTTAGAGAATAATAAGTGGGTTTTCCCGTGGCTAATTAAAAACATGCAAATTGAACTTCTCGGGCCAGTAATTAAACAGAGGAGCTCCCTGGGCAATGCTTGCTTTTCCGCTCCCAGATTGTTGTGAGTTCCGTTCCTCTTCAGGCGGCACTTTGTATTTCTGTTTTCTTCCCTCACAAAGACGAAAGCAGCCCGAGTTTTACAATAGCATCTTGTGAAAGAAGAGGTTGGGGGGAGAGACGCGGTTGGTTGTCCTAAAGTGACTATCTCAATAAAGTGAGCCAGACGAGTTTTTCTGTTTCCTGGTGCATATAAAAGTCATATTTATATGCTAGTCCATTAAACATGTGGTAGCAGATGACTAAACATGTACAGCCCTTAATTTAAAAATACCTCATTGCTAAAAAAATGCTAATCATTATCAGAGCCTTCAGTGAGTTGTAGCCTTTTTGTTGGCGGAGGGTTTGTTGGTGGAGGGTCTTGCCTTGATGTTGATGGCCTATGCCTGCTGAGGTGGTGGTCGCTGAGGGTGTGGTGGCTGTGGCAATTTCTCTCTTTTAAAAAAATATTTTATTGATTTTTTACAGAGAGGAAGAGAGAGGGATAGAGAGTTAGAAACATCGATGAGAGAGAATCATCGATCAGCTGCCTCTTGCACACTCCCTACTGGGGATGTGCCCACAACCAAGGTACATGCCCTTGACCCCAATCGAACCTGGGACCTTTCAGTCCGCAGACCGACGCTCTATCCACTGAGCAGAACCTGTTTTGGCTGTGGCAATTTCTTAAAATAAGAGCAATGAAGTTTGCCACACTGATTGACTCTTCCTTTCACAAGTGACTTCTTCATAGTGTGCAACCCTGTTTAATAGCATTTTACCCACAGTAGAACTTTTCTCCAACCCTACGTTGCTGCTGTCTTATCAGCTGAGTTTATGTGATTTTCTAAACCCTTTGTTGCCATTTCAACAGCCTTCACAGCATCTCTACTAGGAGTGTAGATTTCATCTCAAGAAACCACTTCCTTTGCTCATCCATAAGAAGCAATTCCTGCCACAGCCAGTTTGGCTCAGAGGATAGAGTGTTGGTCTGTGGACTGAAGGGTCCTGGGTTCAGTTCCAGTCAAGGGCACAGGCCCTGGTTGTTGGCTCAATCCCCACTAGGGGGTTCGCAGGAGGTAGCCAATCAACGATTCTCTCTCATCATTGATGTTTCCATCTCTCTCTCCTTCTCCCTTCTTCTCTGAAATGAATAAAAACAAAACATTTTTTAAAAAGAGGTAACCCCTCATCCATGACATTTTAAAAAAGTCTTTCTTGTTATCTATGACAATTTTATCACGAGATTGCCGCAGTGCAGTCACATCTTCAGGCTCCGCGTCGGATTCTAGTTCTTCAGCCATTTCCACCACATCCACAGGCTACTTCCCCCACTGAAGTATTGAACCCCTCAAAGTCATCCACGAGGGTTGAAATCAATTTCTTTCCAACTTCTGTTAACATGGATATTGTACTCTCTTCCCATGAGTCACAAGTGTTCTTATTGGCATTGGGAGGGTACATTCCTTCTAGAAGGCTCTCCATTACTTTGTCCAGATCTATCAGAGGAATCACTCTCTGTCAGCTATAGCCTTATGGAATGTATTTCTTAAAAAAGACTTGGAAGTTGAAATTACTCCTTGATCCACGGGCTGCAGAATGGATGTGGTGTTAGAGTAGGCATGGGAACAACACTAATCTGGTTGTCCACATCTCCATCAGAGCGGTTGGGTGACCGGGTACATGTCAACGAAGGGTAACATTTTGAAAGGAATCTTTCATTCTGAGAAGTAGGTCTCAATAGTGGGGTTAAAATAGTCAGTAAACCATGTTGTAAACAGACGTGCTCTCATCCAAGTTTTGTTGTTTCACTTATAGAGCACAGGCAGAGTGGATGTAGCACAATTCTTAAGGACCTTAGGGCTTTTGCAGTGGTAGGTGGAACATTGGCTTCAACTTAAAAAGTCATCAATTGCATTAGCTCCTAATGAGAGAGTCAGCCTGTCCCTTGAATGTTTGAAGTGAGGCACTGACTTCTTGAGTGATGGAAGTCATAGTTGGCATTTTATTCTGATAGACGGCTCTTTATTCTACATGGACAATTGTTGTGTAGGGTAGCCACCTTCATTAAATTATCTCAGCCACCTTCATTAATTAACTTCTGGGCAAAGTGCTGCAGCTTCTAATAAGCACTTGTTGCTTCACCTTGCACTTTTATGTTGTGGAGACGGCTTCTTTCTCTCAATCTCTTGAGCCATCTGCTAGCTTCAAACTTTGCTTCTGGTGGTCCTCACATCTTTCAGCCAAAGAGAGTGAGCAGAAGAGATTAGGATTTGGTTTAAGGGATTATTGTGTCCGGTTTAATCTTCTATGCAGACCTCTAAAACTTTCTCCATATCAGCCATAATGCTGTTTCACTTTCTTCTCATTTGTGTGTTCACTGGAGTAGCACTTTTAATTTCCTTCAAGAACTTTTCTTTTGCATTCACAAATTGCTAACTGTTTGGATACAAGAGGCCTAGCATTTGGCTTATCTTGGCTTTCGGCATGCCTTCTTCAGTAAGCTTAATCATTTCTGGCTTTTAAATTAAAGTGAGAGACACGTGACCTTTCCTTTGAACACTTAGCAGCTAGTGTAGGGTAATTAATTGTCCCAATTCCAATACTGTTGTGTTTCAGGGGATAGGGAGGCCCAAAGAGGGGAAGAAAAACAAGAGAACAGCTGGTCTGGTCAATGGAACAGTTGTCACACACCCATCATTGATCAGTTAAGTTTGCCGTCTGATGTGGGTGCAGGTCACAAACAATTACAATAGTCACATTATAGATCGCTGATCACACAACACCCCAATAAATATAATAATAATGGGAAAGTTAGAAATATTGCAAGTATCACTGAACCATGACCCAGAGACACAAAGGGAACCCTTGGTGTTGTAGAGATGGCTCAGATAGACTTGCTCCATCCAGGGCTGCCACACACCTTCAATTTGCATACAATGCATTATCTGCGAAGTGCAGTAAAACAAAACACAATGAAATGAGGTATTCCTGTAATGCACTTTGATGTCTCCAACTTTGAAATCCATGTTTTGAGAGCCCTGATATACCTCATAGTCTTCGGAACAAAAAAATTTTAATCCCGAAGCTAGGGCTGTTTGCAGAGAAGAATGCTTGTGCAAAGTGGATGTTAACATTCATCTCACATCTCACCAGTGTCCCGACTACAAAGCACTTCCATTCTTCTCTGGGAAGCATGCGTTGTATACATGTCACATACTCATGGCATGCCCACTCTGCCTTTGGCTGCTGTCCACAAAGTTATTCATAGCCGTTAACCTTGCCTGGAGGCTGAGGGCATTTATTTTGGGTAAGAAAAGGTGGAAGGAGAAAAAAGACTTTCTGGGAACCATGGAGCCTTTCCAAGAGCCCCTCTCTTGACAATCGGAATTACCCTGGAGATCTAACTGTAGTTCGGAATGTATGTCTCTAGGCTGAAATCCACTGTTCTCACTAATTTGCTTTCAGGTACAGGTGCGGTGATGCCCTTTTAGCAATGTCATGGCTCTTTGACCACATTCATAGGCTCCTGGGCAGTAAGATGTTGTGAAAGCCGATTAATCCTGAGATATAAGAACAGATTTTAGAATCACTTCTCTGTGGAAAGCTCGAGACAAAATTCCCCTTGCTCCTGTGAGTCCCTTAGCTCATATAGGACATGAGCATCCGCCAGGGTCTCAAGCAGCTCTTGTTTCTTCTGCTATGACATTGCCTTCATGATGTCATGAGTGGTTGCCATGGTGGCCATGGTGGCGATATGGGAGATGTGTGAATTCAGGTGTGGAGAAGCTTAGCAGTGACAGATGGGTCTTTGAGAAAAAGATGAATTTCCTTTCATTCCAACTTCCTTAGTAACAAAAGGATGAAGCTTTAAAAAAAGGAGGTGGTGGTGGTGGTGGGGTGGGAAGGGGGTGGGGTGAGGAGAATGTGCATGTGATAGCTGAGAATTAGCCTTTGCACTGCCTGCTTCTTATGCTTTGCACAACATATTGGAAAGTCTTCCATTTCATTGTTGTTGTTTTTTAAATTATATTTTGATCACATATCTTGTAGTATGGTGATAAAAATAACTTTATGTTCTTTCCTGGAGAAAAAAAAAAGATGGCTTCTGATAGCAGGAGGAGTCCAAGTGGAACAGGGAACTCTTTGGAATGATACAGCGGGAAGCTCAGAGGTGTTATGTTTTTGTCCATTTGGGGGAAAGAAAACAAAGGTTACTGCAATCCGCAAAACACTACAAAAATAAGATAGAGAGCCACCTTCGCAATGTAGCCAGACGGGCTTGCTGCTGGCTTTTGACAGGCTCAGAAAGTGAGACTGCAAAACCCCCAGGGAATTCTTTCCCCTGGATGTTAATCAAGCACCCCCATACATTTACTTCTTAGGTAAAGGGGTGGCAGCGGGGGGGGGGGGGTGAGGGCCCGGGCGCTGCTGAGCCAGTGTGTTAAGGAACTGATCCGGAATCCCCTGCCTCCGGCTTGGCATAACAGATTTCATTACCGCTCGTTTGGAAGCGCCGTCTTTTCTTGGAAAGGACCCAGGCCCGGCAGACTCTCACAGTTAGTGGGGTGGCTGACGACAGAGGAACCGGCCGAGGCGAGTGCGGGGAGGCCGTGCACCCTGGATTCTGAATAAGGGATCTGGGGCCCGGTCCCAGCGTTGCCACTGTGGATTTTTCTCCTTGCCCTTAGCCAAGGCCCTTAACTGTTCTCTTTTCTCATCCTATTAATCAAATGATGTCATTGCAAAAACAAACATACCGGGTATAAAATATCCTTTTTAGGTCGGTTACAAATGCAAGGGGTTATCTTAATATTTGGGGATTCGTGTCAGCAGGAAGCTGTGTAGTTGTTTTCTTGTCCAGTGGTGTATTCTGCACGGGCCTCCAGGGTGCACGTGGGTACTTTGGCGAGCCCTCATGCTGGTTGCTTTGGGGGAAAAGAGGCTGTCACAGTCAGGATTCTCCAGAGAAGCAGAATGGATGGGGTCTATCTAATCTGTCTGTCTGTCCGTCCATCCATCCGTCCATCTAGCTGTCTAACCTTTCCCATGACATGCTGCCTTTAGGCCGGAGGTCCAGGAAAGCCAGTGGCGTGGCCCCGGTCTGAGTCAGAAGGCCCGGGAACCAGGGGAGTTAATGATGTGAATCCGGGCCGAGGGCAGCAGATGAAATGAGCTCACGTAGAGCGGCAGGACCAAAGGAGCGGACTCCGCCTTCCTCCGCCTTTTGTTCTGCTCAGGTGCCCAGTGGATCGGACGGTGCCTAACTGAATCTGGCAGGCAACCTTACCTGGCCACGGATTCAGATGCCAATCTCATCCGAACACCTCACTCACATACCCAGAAAACGGTGTTTAATCTGGGCACCCTGAGGCCCATTCAGGTTGATACACAGAGTTAACCATCGCAGCGGGTGTGTCTGTCCCTAGACAGTGCTGAGCTCTTAGGGGATCAGTACACGTCCTCAGCCTGGTGTCTGGGGCCTTCTCTAATACCGTATTTGCCGGCGTATAAGACGATTTTTTGGCCCTGAAAAATATACCTCCAAGTGGGGGGTAGTCTTATACGGCGAGTATATAACAAACTCTGTATTTTGAGTGGAAATGTTAGGGGGTCGTCTTATACGCCCAGTCGTCTTATACGCCGGCAAATACGGTATTTTCAGGGCCCAAAAATCGTCTTATACGCCGGCAAATACGGTACCTCTCCAACCCAACGCTGCGACCTCATTTTCTTACTCCTCAGGGTCAGACCTGTGTTGTCCCCGGCATGCCTCTGGCCTTCCCTGCAGGTGTTTCTTCTCTCCTTACCCAGCCATCCCTACCTGTTCTCCGGCTTGCACATTGTATATTGCGCTCTCCCCATGAACAAGTCCCATTGCATGTACAGGGTGTGTGTGCACAGTGACATCTGGCCAGAGCAAGGGGATGTGGTCTGCTCAGAGTCATGTGTCCCACAGAGGGGCCGTGTCCGCTCGGAGGAAGGGTACCTTTCCCCAATTGAGAAGAGTCATTGGGCAGGGGAGCGTGGCTCTGCCTGTATTGATCAAGTTAACTCTTTATCCATCTTTGTCCTACTTGAGATTACGACCTCCTTGAGGGCTCAGGTTTTTATTTCCTTATGGGTATTTCACGTGGAATAATGCCCAACTTTGTTTTGAATTTTAACAGAGCTCTGGGTCCTGAGTACAAGATTATACTAGAAGCTCTCTAAAAACCCCATATTTGCTCATTTCTTTACCTTTCTGCATGTTGCAGTCTTTTTAAAAAAAATCAAATATATTTGATTGATTTTCCACAGAGAGGAAGGGAGAGGGATAGAGAGCCAGAAACATCAATGAGAGAGAAACATTGACCAGCTGCCTCCTGCACACCTCCTTACTGGGGTTGTGCACATAACCAGGGTACATGTCCTTGACGCTCTATCCACTGAGCCAAACTGGTCAGGGCTACCTTGCAAAGTCTTTAATACCTTTATTAGAAACACATTCCCAATAAATATCCAATTGCTCACTTATTAATAGTATCAGTGGGAAAACGCCATACTATTCTCTTTTTAAAAAAATTTCAGTACCTATCCTGGTTTCTGGGTAGTAGGGATAAGGAACGGGACCATTTCCTGGAGGCCGGATTTTAGGTGAGGCTCTTGGGTCTGGGCCTGCGTTCTCTCCTGCTTTCAGAACCACATTGCACTGGGCTTTGTGACAGGCCTGACCTGACTGCTCACTGAAGAGCCAGGCTCTGCGTGACGTGTTGAGGAAGTCAGGAGGAGAGCCACCCACGTGGGGGGAAACATGTGAGGCAGTGACCAACCATCAAATGGTTCGAGAGGCCCCGTGGCAGCGGGAGCAGGTCCAGAGACGTGAGCTCCCTGTGTAGGGGCACCAGGAGAGAGAAGGTGATTGCCAGTGGTGTTGTGAAGCACTCAGAAGGTTCTGGAAGATGTGAACACGAGTGCTGTGTGCAGAGAGCTCTCTAAATGTACGTCTGCACCCCAGACCCATCTATCACGGATGTTTCCTCTTGGGGGTCTGAAACCCATATGTCCCACACTGATCTCAGGATCTTTTCACCCGAATCTGGTCAGCTTTCGGTGTTCTATCTTTCCAGAGGGCACCACCCATCCATCTGGTTGGCAAGCTCTGGTTTGGGAATTTCATTTGCATAGGATCGCTCTCCACTCCCAATTCCCCAGTCCAAGTGAGATGGATATGATTGCCTCCTCACTGAGCTCCCACATCCACTCTGGGTCCCCGACCCCTTTACCTCGCAGGAGCCGGAGCAAGCATCTTAAAATGCAAATCTGGTCGTGTCTCGTGCTCCCCAAACTGCCCTCCTCCTCTGCTTAAAACCTTTTACTATTTTTAAATTTCTCTTGGGATAAAGAACCACAACCTCAGCAGAGCCTCTAAGACCCCTCATAATCTGACCCCAGGCGATTTCCCTAGTTCCATGGCAGACCAGCACCCCCACCGCTGTCCAGTCTTCTTTCTGCTCCTCCCAGGCCCCAGGCTCAGGCACTCCCTCTGCCTGGAGTCCTCCCTTCTGTGGCTGATGCCACTCCCACCTCATTTGCCTAATTCATGCTTCTCGCTTTTCACACATCCACTTAACCACCCCTTCCTTCTTCAGGGAAAACTTCTCTCAGCACTTCCTCCTTGGCTATCTCAGAACACATTTCCTTATCTAATACCACAGCTTGTAAGCCTACATTTAGTTCCGTGGCCATTTGACTGATGTCTGTTTTCCCTCGAAAGGATCTAAGCTTGAGGATGCTTGGCTGGGTTTGCTCCCTACTGCATTTCCGGGGCCCAGCATGCGGCCCGACACACCTCACACGCCCATCTAATCATGCACCGGATGGATGAATGCGTGACTCAGGGATGGAGAGAGCCGGCGGGTAGGCTACACGGGAGGAAGTCGCCAGAGGTGAGGTTGCAAACAAACTTGTACCTGAGATGTTGTCATCTGTGGACAGGTGTGTGTGTGTGTGTGTGTGTGTGTGTGTGTGTGTGTGTGTGTCTGTGCTGTGCAGTCTGTGATGCAAGTATGTCCAGGCAAAAGCTGTGTTTTAGAGCAGTAACTCTGAGAGGTGTCGTGTGGAGGTCAAAGGGTCTTGGAACCAGGGGGCCACATTAGGAGGCATTTGATGAAGATGGCCCGAATTTTGTCAGTGAAAGGAGCAATAGAGGGGTGGGGACCAAGGCCTTTAGTATTTCCCATTTTCATCACCCCTCCCCCCCATCACCATAGGAAAGGCCATAGTAAATTAAGGAGCTATACATGATTTAACATTTCTAACTTACCTGGCCTGACAGGGAGAGTGAGAGGGGTCTGGGATCAGTGGGGTAGTGGGCAGTGTGGCAGAGCCATGAAAAAGGGTGTCTCCCCCCCCCCTTTCCCAGGCAAACGTGGCCCATGCAAGGTTGAGAGGGAAGGGCACTCTTAGGACCTGCCGCCCTGAGCTGATGGCGAGTGTGAGGGGGTGTGAAATCTGGGGAAACTCCTTTTGGACTAGATGTGTCTGGTCCCTGTCTTTCTGTCCTGACCCGAGAAGCTGTCCTGACATCCTCCTGTCTTAGCTGAAGGGTCTTATAATGAAGGGTGTTTTGAGAAGGGAATAGTGTGGCAGGCAGAATGGTCTTGGGACCAGGTAGACACATAATAAAGGGTGTTTGCCTCATCCTGGGCTTGGGACCTCAGCTCTTATTTAGCTTACACTCCCCTGTGGTTTCTGTCATCTGAACCCCAGTGACAGCATTGGGGTGATAAAATGCATTGCTCCACTGTCCCACCATGGTGGAATTGGACAGAACACAAAACTTGATGCCACTAAATGCCATTTAGGTTTTTGTGAATGTCTTTCAGGGACCTAGCATCCCTTTCTAGAATATAACCAATATAATCATATCATAGTGTTCATCACTCATGGATCTTACGCCATTTTATGTTTTTAACTATAAGCAGGGTCGAATCTGACTGTGCCGGTTGTGCATTGCCCAGTCCGGCCAGTGCCACTAATGTAGGCTCCCTCGGGAATGGCGCCCCCTAGAGGTGTGTGGAAACCCTCGCCTTATTTTGCTGGCTCAGAATGGTGACATGCCTTACTCCGTGTCATGTGACAAGTGTTGAGAGGGCCCAGCTTCTGAATCTAAATCCAGCCTTAATTTTGCTGTACCTCAGGGCCTCGTGGCTGGGCAGTGCTTGAGTAAACAAGTGAATGGGAAGGCGAATCCTCCAGTTAGGAGCCAAATCGGTACACAGGGTCATGACTTGTCTCAAGGTCCCTGAGTGCCACCAGCAGCGCCCGCTGCCCTGAGCGGTGGTTCCCCTGCCCGGCGGCCCTCATCCATTATCAGAGTGGACTTTGCCCACATGTTGGGCCCCAGATGGTAGGCTGTGGGGGGTTTCCGGCCTTCCTTCCTGAACCCCTCGCATCTTTCCGGTGCACAAGGCCACACCTCCCCTGCTTGTCTTTCTCCCTCTGGGCCTTGCTGCCAGCGGCTCCAGGTCATCCTCTCCCGACACACGTGTTCGTTAACAAAAGGGAAGAGTGTAACTCAGGAGGGCGGTGTGAAAGATAAAATAGCCTTGAAAACACAAAAGGAATGACTTCGTAAGGGCAGGATTCCCGGCTGGCTGGGAGAGTCGTGAATCTGTGGGTCTTTCATAAGCAGGAACAGGAAGCAACCATAGCGATTACCTAATGCAGCTGAGGAAACGGAGGCCTCGAGTTTGTGGATTGGCTAGGGCTAGAACCCCGAGGTTTCCCCATTATCCCATGTTTCCAAGAGCCCTTCCACGTGGAACTCTTTCCTGACACCCTACATGAGTGAGGGCAGCCCTGCCTCTGGACCTCCTCTGCCCCATCAGTGTGCGGGGAGCGGGAGGGCAGCGCCAAGGGGACGGCTCAGCCAGCAGAGTGACCCCAGGACCCGGGCTTTTAAATGCCATTATGAAATGCAGTCCATCTAGAGCTCCGGGCCTGGTCCCATCACACTAATGCAGCCGTGGCCGTGGCGGGCAGGGTGGCGGCTGGCTCCCTGGCAATCTCCCGGAGCCCGGGAGAGGGATTACGCTCACTCAGGCAGCCTTATCGCCGTCATAAAAATGGGAGTTATGTTTATCGACTCATCTGGGCTGCCCATTTAGACGATTACCCCATTTCCAATCCCATTTCTAGAGAAAAGAGGATTGCCGGACACGCTCTCCCACCCCCACCCCTGGCAGGGCCCTGGATGCCGGTGGTTTCATGGGGGGGGGGGAGGATGTGCTGGAGGTAGGCACGCAGCACACTGGGAGCTCTGCCCTCCCTGTCTCCCAGAGCTGGCAAGCCACCGAGGATGGCTGTTCCTGAGAAACAGCCCGGCAGGGGCCTGAAGCAGCTGGCTGGCGTCAAATCTCCCTGCAGGAGACTGTGCTGGCCGAGTACACGTCACCCTTGTGGTGCCCCCTCTGCCTTCTCTTACATGCTCCTTCCAAAAAAGACAAAAGCAGCCCTTGGGCCGTGCTCATGTCCATGCAGTTACTTACCCTTATCTCTGGGGACCCGGGTATAAAGCAGCAGCATGCATGTGGAGCAAGGTGGGGAGGTGGTAAGGCAGCAAGATCCCCGAGCAGCAGGGATACACATTACAGAGTTTCTCTTGTCACACACAGAGCCTTTTGGGCCCTTGCTCAGAGGCCATTGACTCTTACTTAACACATAGCTCTGCTGAGCTGGGTAAGCTGCTGTCTTGACACCCAAGCAGAAGGGAAGTGGGAATTCAAGATGGGGGGAGATCCCCGCAAGCCGGAGCCAGTAGTGAAGAGCTAGACCAAAGAAAGGGGTGACATCTGTGGGGACAACTGTGCACGGTAATACTGCTCAAAGGGGGATGCTGGACGAATGACTCTGAAGGACCCTTCCAACTTCTTGGTTCATGGCTCTGAGAGGCAGAGAGGCAGGGAAGGGGGGCATCAGGGGGGAGTTGGTACCCAGCAGGCCTTGTGATTGGGGAAGCCCTGAGTTTTTAGTGCTCAGAAATACTCACCTGCTTTTGCTGGAGTCCTCCACACTCCACATCTGCTCTTGACCCTCCTTTATTCTTTGCCGGCAAGAGTAGATTCTTGCGGATGTTTCTAGAAAGAGTTCTGTGAGGCGCCTGAGTGTAATGGGTAGGTAGACATGGGCTTGGGGTGAGACAAGGGGGTCGCATGAGGAGGCATCTGATGAAGATGTTCAGACCCCGACTCCCCACTGAGAGCCTGCTGGGCACTCTGGCAAAGCCATCGAGCCCCCCTGTCCTCACCTGTCCATCGCCTGTGTAAGTTGTGTATCATGTCCCTTCCCACCTGTGATCCTTCAGTAGCTCCTCGCTGTTCTTCTCACTCCTCTCAGGGCGACCTTCATTCCTAGGCAAGAGTTTCCAGGACACCTGGTCACATTTAACTCTCAAACGACAAATAATTTTTTTCCACCCTGCTCCAAAGATTGCGTGGGATGTGCTTACGCTCAATAAAACATTGAGTATCTGAAATTCAGGGTGAGCTGGGCATCCTGTATTTCCAGATTTAGGATCATTTTAGGTGTATTGAAAAATGATGAAGTTAGTACAGAGTTGCAGAAACATGAATGTCTATGTCAGCATGACCCATTGGTCACAATTAATGAACTAATGTTGGTATATTATCATTAACTAAAGTTCATCTTTATTAGGTTTTCTTCATTTTTACCGAATGTCCTCTGTTCCGGGAGCCCATCCAGGGCAGCACATCATGTTAGTTGTCACGCTCCCTCAGGTCCTCCTGTCAGTCATTCCTTGTTGTTTTTTAAAAAATTTAAATTCTTTATTGTTTAAAGTATTACATATGTCTCCTTTCCCCCCCCCCCCCATTGACCTCTCCCCAGCAGCTCCTATCCCTCAGCACATGCCCTCATCCCCCTACTGTCTGTGTCCATTGATTATACTCATATAAGTCCTTTGGTTAATCTCTTACTCTCCCTTTCCCCCTTCTCCCCCCCACCCCACCCCTCTCCATCACCTTCCCTTTTAGGTTGGATGGTCTGTTTGATGCTTCTATGTCTCTGGCTCTATTTTTGTCCATCAGTTTATGTTGTTCATTATATTCCACAAATGAATGAGATCATGTGATGTTTATCTTTCTCTGATTGGCTTATTTCGCTTAGCACAATGCTCTTCAGGTCCATCCATGCTGTTGCCAATGATAAGAATGCCTTCTTTTTCACTGCAGTGTAGTATTCCGTTGTGTAGATGTACCATGGTTTTCTAATCCACTCATCTGCTTATGGGCACTTAGGCTGTTTCCAAATCTTAGCTGTTATAAATTGTGCTGCTGTGAACATAGGGGTGCATATATCTTTTCTGATGGGTGTTTCTGATTTCTTGGGATATATTCCTAGAAATGGGACTACTGGGTAAAATGGAGTTCCATTAAAAATTTTTTTTTGTTGTTGAGGAAACTCCATACTGTTCTCCACAGTGGCTGCCCCAGTCTGCATTCCCACCAGCAGTGCACAAGGGTTCCAGTCATTCCTTGTTTTTTATGATCTTGGCAGTTTTGAGGGTTACTGGCCAGGCGTTTTGTAGAATGTCCCTCACTTTTCCCCCCCTCATGATGAGACTGTGGAAGTGTGTTTTTTTGGAGGAAGACCACAGAGGTCAAGCGCCATTCCCATTCTGTCATTGGAAGCATATGCGTTAGCCATAGGACTTGTCACTGTGGATGTTGACCTTGATCACCTGTCCAAGATCATGTTCATCAGGTTTCCCATCCTGTGCTTTTATTTGCTAAATCCCAGGCATATGAATCCTCCATGTCCAGACCCTTGGCTTCCTGTTACGGATGTCTTTCTGCTCCAAACTTAGGAACTGCTGGCTATTCCCCTAATGAACAACTCTCAGGCTCTCTCACAGCCAGGCTTGCTTTTCCTCCACCTGGAGTGTTTCACTCATTCATACAGAAGGCCAGCTTAGGTACTGATGATCTGCCCTGGACCCACTCTTGGGTGGTACTGGTTACTCTGTGCTTATGAAGTTTACTTATGTCCCCCTGATCCCAGAGCATACGTAGCATCTGGCACAGTGCCTGTTGGAACTCAAAACATAATCCTATATGATAAAAGCCTAATATGCTAAGTGTCCAGTCATTCAGAGCATACTATGCTAATGATATGCTAAGGCCGCTCAACCACTTGCTGTGACGTACACTGACCACCAGGGGGCAGACACTTTGATCGGTAGATTAGCTTGATGCTGGGGTCCAGCCTATCGGGACTGAGCAAGATGGGCCAAACATGCCCTGAAGCCCTCCCACAAGTCCCTCCCCAGCTGGCCAACCTCCTACATCCCTCTCTGGCCTGGATTGTACATTGGTAGGGTCCCTCTGCCTGGCCTGTGCCCTCTTGCAATCTAGGACCCCTGGGGGATGTCAGAGAGCTGGTTTCAACTTGATCCCACAGGCCAGGCCGAGGGACCCCACTGGTGCATGAATTCATGCACCGGGCCTCTAGTTGTTGTATAAGGGAACAATATTCCAGACAATGCAGGTAGACCTTTAGCACAGTACCTGCCTTGTAAATAGTAGATGCTCAATAAGGGCCTGTTCCTGTCTCTTTCAATATAGGAAATAATCCTCCCTAGTTCTGAGCAACTGTATTAAGTTTATGCTTGCCCGACAACCCCATCACAGGCCCCTACAGGAGAGGAGATTCTGGAGCAATTGTCCCCTAGGATTTACCGAGAGCCACAGTTACCTGCATCAAAGCGTCAAGGAGGCCACTTAATGACAGAGATGTTGGGCTAAGTAGGCTACTCCCGGTCAATCTGCAAATTAAAAAGGCATCCTTCTCCCAATGGACAGACTTCAAATTATGAACCCACTGGCCCACATTTCCATAATCAGGCCCTCAGACCTTTTTGTTATCTAGTGAAAGGGACCTACCGCATTCTCTTTTTGTGGCCCGCACTCAGCCCATGTATGAGTAGTATTTATACCTGGTGGTGCTTGTTCTTGATGACTAGTATACCTGCATGTTTGTATGTATATTAAGTTTTTCTTTTCACTCACTCAGTGTATTTATGACTCTACTCTGAGACCCAAAGTGGGGGAGACACCTCAGGTAGTGGTTCCAGGCATCTCTGATGGAACCCAAGACTAATTATATTATCTACTTGGTGGCAGGTGCTTCACCTTCTTCACCTCCCGTTCTCTCAATAACCCTGCAGGTTGAGAATTATTATTCACTATAACTAATGAGAAAACTTCATTTTGGAGTGCTTTAAAACTTGCCCAAGTGTGGGGGGAATCCAGGCTCTGAACTACGGCTGTGGACTTCAGACTCCGAGCTGCATCCACTGGAACTGGCTGTCTCCCCGTGGTTCAGAACATTTTGTAAGACGAGGTCTGCACCCCTGATGGCTCATGCTCATAAAAATGTTCTTGGATCTACTCCTCCCTCTGACCCCAGGCTGCCTCACTAGAACAGGTTCCCATGAATCTATGTCTAGACACCTGCAAGAGCTTCCGTCATGGATTCCTGGCCTTGGGTTCCCTGCCCACTGACAGATCACTGCTGTGCTGCCATTGCCGTAGTCAGGACTCACACAGTTGCCCATTTTTAGCCCTCCACGTTCTTTGTCTTGCTCCCAAGATGCTATACCAGGGGTGGGCAAACTTTTAGACTCGAGGGCCACCATGGGTTCTTCAACTGGACCGGAGGGCCGGAACAAAAGCAGCCTGACCATGCTGGCACTCTCATCTTGGGCTGCTGGTGAAGGAGCGGAGGGGAGAGCAAGAGAACCCTCCACTCTTTCGGCTCCGTGGGCCCGATAGAACAGCCGAACGGGCAGGATCCGGCCCGCGGGCCGTAGTTTGCCCACGCCTGTGCTATACTGTGTTCCTACTTTATATATAACTTCATCTGAATTAGCCACAGTCTTTTGCCCCATGCCGGCCATCCACATTTCCACTTCTCGTGCTGAATCTGTCCTTGGAGACCTAGCGTCTTCTCTCTATGCCCTGGAAAGGTAGGGCCTTTTCCTTTGGAAGCGCAATGCCACAGGTTTAAGGTTTGATCAGTCCTCCTTTCCCTGGGTGCTCCTAGGCCACAGGCTCAACCAAGGTGTCTAGGAACCATCATTAAAGAGCCACACAAGGCCTTTGTGTTAATGAGGAATCCAGTCACTGCCAAGTGGCTGACTCTCCAGGAGTGAGTGGTGATTGTGCAGCCTCTGAATTTATTCTCTCTGAGGTCACAAATGGCCCAGCAGTTGAGCAGAAAGGTTAGTCAAGGAGGCTTCAAAGAGTTGGCTGTGCCAGTGTGCTCACAGGAGGAGTAAGACATATTGGGGTGAGAACAATAAGAGCAAAGGAGGCCCCGGAGGTGGCAGATGACTGCCAAGCACAGGAGGGCTTCAGAGCTGAAAAGTGAAAGGAAACAGGATGGAACAGGCAGCACCACCATGATTTGTCTCAGTGAGGACAATCTCTCAGGTTTAGAGGGGAAGAGAAAGAGAGAAAGAAAGGAAGGATGATATGTTTATTGAACTCTTTGTATACTGCAGGCACTGCTTCATGCACCTTCCATCTTATTACCTCGGTCAATGCTTGCAGCCCTGAGTGATCTGGACTCTCTCAGTGCTCCCATTTTGCTAATCAGGAAATTGAGGCCAGGGGAGGGTGAGTGAGCCAGTTACCCAGCCAGTAAAAGGTAGAGCCAGGATTGAACCACACAGCCCGTCCCTGCAGTCTGCTCTCTTAGTCATTAACACCGCAGCGCCTCCGGTCCAGGGGGAGAGACAGGCAGTAAACCAAGGATTCTGCAAATATTTATTTAATTACCATGGTGATGAGTAATGGAAAGGAGAAGCTCTAGAAGCTTTGTCTGAGAAGGCTGGGAGACTCAGTTGGGGAAGGGAAGGGGTATGTTTCCCTAAAGATGTGTCCTCTACCCTGAGCCTTTGTGGGGGCCTGCTCATGACAGAGGCAAGAGGTGGGGGGGGGGTGTCCACGCTGGTGGAGGAGGGACAAATGCCCATCTTGTACCCAGAGATATTAGACTGCTGCCATCTCTTCTGTACCCCACAAATAGCCAGCCACCTGTTTTCCTCAATGCACAGTGTAATCTGGTCCCCTTTAACTTGATTCTTTCCCGTAATGTTGACTGTCAGGAGGTTGCTCTGATTGCTTCCCTATGCCCTTGACCAAGGATCGGCAAACTTTTCCATTAAATGGCCAGATAATAAATACTTTGGGCTGTGGGTCCATCCATCTGTCGTAACTACTTAGGTCTGCCGTAGAGGCCCAAAAACAGCCACAAGGTGGTATGTCAACAAATGTGGCTGTGTTCCAATAAAACTTTATTATGGATCCTGAAGTGTGAACTTTATATAATTTTTACATCTCACGAGATACTATTCTCCTTTTTTATTTTTCAACCATCTGAAAATGTAAAAGCCATTCTCAGCTCATGGGCTGGCCATATCAAAACAGGGAGGGGGTGGGGACTGGATTTGGTCAGTGGCCATCGTTTGATGATGCTGCCCGGGATCATATTTCCAGCTACCCTACCTATGCCCTGTCTCCATTGGCGTCTCCAAAAGTCAAGCTCATTGCTCCAGTCAAACCAACTCCTTCTCTGGATGTTCTGATTTCTATTAGTGATTTGGGGTGTCTGTTCTTTAGGGCAGTGGTCGGCAAACTGTGGCTCTCAAGTCACATGTGGCTCTTTGGTCCCTTGAGTGTGGCTCTTCCACAAACTACCATGTGCAGGCGCAAATGTACAGTGTGATTGAAACATGGTGGCCCGTGCACAGAAGCCGGTTTTCGGCTCTCCAAAGGAATTTCAATCATTGTATTGTTGATGTTTGGCTCTGTTGACTAATGAGTTTGCTGACCACTGCCTTAGGGGATGTAAGGGCAGGAAAAAAAGGGACAAGAACCACTGTTCTAGCCATGTTTGGTCATTGTCACTTCTCAGACCTGCTGGGCACACTCCTGCCTTTGCTCGGCTTCCGCCCCACCTCTCTCCTCCTTTTCACCACCAAACTTCTCCTAAGATTGTGCCGACTCCCTGTCACCGTTTCATCACCTCCCACTCCTCACTCCTCACCCCCTCCAATCTGGCTCCACAAAAACAGCTCCCACAAAGGTCACTGATGACCTCAGTGTTGCTAAATCCAAAGGACATTTTTTGGTTCTCATCTTACTTGCAATTGACACCGTTGACCACTCTCTCATTCTTGAAAGACTCCCTCCGACTTTGGCTGCCCTTTCTCTTCCTCCTTTATGCACCTGCCCTCCGCTGCCTGGCCCTGACCTCTCGGGATTCTTAGAGGTGGGATCCAGGGTCTGTTCCTCTCCCCCGAGCTACTCTCTTTGGGTGATCATGCATCAGTAGCTCCCATCCTGACTTCTCTCCTCATTAGAGGTCTACCTCTCCAGCTGTGCACCTGACATCTCATCTCTCAGGTGTCTTAAACCGCCTCAAACTTGACCTGTCCAAAACCAAGGCTATCCATTCATCCCGTTAGCTACCCCAAGTAGCAAGCATTTTCCCAGCTCTTGCTATCAGTCAGACATCGATAGTTGCTAAGGCCACAATTTTCCATAAAAAAAAGACACAATCCTGTCCTCAGGGGATTTATAGTTTACTGCAGAGACATACTAGTACATTGACCACACCTTCAAACGTCTTAATCCCCTCAGCTCACCTCTCTCTGCCACAATGGCCCTTGTCCATTGTCCTTATCTGGGTGCTTGGCCCTGCAATCTGTCCAGTCCTGAAAGCCAAATGTATCTGAGCTACCTCCCTTTTCCTTACCAGAGCCCCATAACCTAGCTTGCAATCTTCTTGACTTACCCCTAAGTAGCCCTTGACCATATTACTCCTCTTCCCCACTGCTGCTCTCCCGGCTCTGGCCTTTCCCACATCTCTTGCTGGACCGCTGGTTCTTCCACTCTGGTCTACAGTCCAGCCAGGTGATGTTTCCAAAACAAAACTCTCATGCCCACCTCCTCTCTCCCCTCCATATAATTGAACCAACTGAAACCTTGCTAAGACTGTCCATTGTTCTTAGAATATAAGGAGGAAGCTTCTCATGGAGACCTCTCAAGATCCCACGTTCCCCTGCTGGGCTCTGTGGCCTCATCCCCACACATTCTCCCCCCCCCCCCCCGATGCCATGCTCCAGACTCCTGGACAGTTTCAGCACCTTGTTCTCTTTTTACTCAAATTCTGTCTCTTTTTACTCAAAATCCTGCCATCAGTAGCTATTTGTTAATAGCTATTTGTTCATTGGGTGGATGGATGGATGGATGGATGGATAGGCAGATAGATGAGTGGATGGATGAACGAATGTCATTACCCTGCCTGAAGCATTTTCTCTATCCACCTTTCAAGGTCAGCCCAGATGCCACCCCTTGCAGGGAGCCTTTCCTGATACACTTGGTGGAAATTCACCTCCCTCCTGTGTCCCGTTGCTCAGCACGTAACTGCCGCAACATCCAGTGCCTTTTACCGCGTGCTCACAGCTACCGCCCCTATGGTCTGGGGGTTTGCAGAGATCCAGGACAGTCTTGTCCGTCTCCGTGTCTCTCACTTGGCACGGTGCCTTGGATGCGGGAGGCGCTCAGTAAACACTCGAAGAATTGATTTCTCTGTGTAGTCCAGGTCATCCTAACCCTGACAGCGATCCCTCCTCGAAACATGCTGTCGTCACTGCGGAGAAAGGCCGAGCGAGGGGAACTCTCAGCCTTGTCCTCTCCCGGCTCCTCTTTCCCTGAAAGTTACCCGGTCTCCCAAGAAGCTTCTCTCACTGAAGCGCATGTCAAGAGTCAACGCGGAATCGCCTGGCCCTCCCCCACTTTTCCTTTTCTGGGTGGGTGGTGGGCAGCTAGCTTATTACCAAGTTTCTTCACTGCCTCGGGACCCATTTCATTCTGCCTGCGGATACGTTAGATTTTATTTTTAAAGAATTCCTTTACCTGTGTTTTTATCTACAGCTGTGTTGACATGGCTTTTATTGCTCCCTAATGGTAGCAAGACATCCCTCTCCCTTTATTTTCCTTGCTCAAGTCTGATGACTAAGACAGGAGCACCGAGACCCAGCCAGCGCTCTGTCTTGCCCATGCTGATGAAAAAGCTTTTTGTGAGGTTGGACTAGCTCCTCCAGAGATGCCTGCTCCCAGAGTCATACCCCCACTTAAAACAGTGTGGCGTGCTTTTAGTTTAGCATCCTGGGTGCTTTGCGGTCCCACTTAAACTCGCTTATTACCGATCCCGACTTTGTTTCTTCTACCCTCAGCACTTCAATGTGTCATGAGAGCTCCCGTCTGTCTGGCGTCTGGGGAGAGGCGGGTAGTTGAACACTCTGGTCAGCTGAGTTGCCATAACTGGTCTATACGGACCCCCGATTTCCATGCAGTTAGAAGCATGGTAAAACTCCTTTGCTGTGTTGCTAAGCTGGTTATTTAAAACACGAGTGATGCCCAAACCGGTTTGGCTCAGTGGTAGAGCGTCGGTCTGTGGACTAGGGGGTCCCAGGTTCGATTCCGGTCAAGGGCATGTACATTGGTTACGGGCACATCCCCGGTAGGGGGTGTGCAAGAGGCGGCTGGTCGATGTTTCTCTCTCATCGACGTTTCTAGCTCTCTATCTCTCTCCCTTCCTCTCTGCAAAATATCAATAAAAAATATATTAAAAAAATAAATAAAACACGAGTGATGCTTTCTGCATGCAGAGAGTAAGTAGCTCGGGGCTCACCGAGTGTCTCTTCATTCGATCCTGACAGAAGTCCAGGGGCTGGTGTGGATGAGGAAACTGCTGCCCAGAGATGCCCAGTAACCGGCCCGAGGCCCCCCGAGCTCAGCGTGGTGGGATCAGGATGCCTGACTCCAGAGCTCCCCACCGGTAAGACCAAATTGTTAATTTATGTTTTTTTCTGAGGATCCAGAGGTGCCCTGTGTCACCGCCTCCAGGCTGTCAGGAGGACGTTGCTTCTTACTGTGCCACCGCCCGGATGGGGCAGGGGCTTTCTCTGGACTGTGCCTTCCTTCTTGCCCTCTGGTCCCCACAGGGGCTTTGGAAATTCATGCATTATAAACAGGTTCTATGATCCTGGGCCCAAAGGACTATGGGAATGGAGAGGTTGGAGCATTAAGAGGTGGTTTTAAATCTTAGTTGAAATCCCTTAAAAAAAAAATCTAAGAAACTCAGACTACACCTGATACGGGAGGGACCCAGATCAATCGATCCATCAACAAATCTTTATTAAATGCCACTGAAACGCAAGGCCCCAGGCTCAGTGCGATGGGCAGCTCTCCGAGTAGCCCCGGCTTTTACAGTAGAACTGTGATTTGCAGGTCCCGATGAAAAGGACTATTTATGGCATGCCAGAGCTTAGGGGGCTTATGGCCGTTAAGTCTGTTTAAGCCTGCAACTGAGATTGAGGCTTTTTCTTGAGGGAAGAGGAAAACAAAGCTGAGCACCCATCCCTCTGTTTGCGAGTGTGTAAGTTGAGCTCTTGTGTTATGAAACAGTGGGAACCGGACTGAAATGATCTTCCCCGGGGGAAAACAATAAACAGGGGGCCACTCGAGCTCACCGTATCTACAGGGAGGGTCAGGATGAGATTAAAAAAAAAAAAAAAAAAAAAAAAAGGAGGAGGAGGAGGAAGAAAACCTAACATTTTCATAGTACGTCTCAAGTACGCCCATTTTTCCTTTAAATGACTCTGAACTTATCTTGCCATTTGGAAATGTTAACGCTGGAAAGGGCAATTAGCATAGGGACATGTGGACTGGCCCGGAGCGTGAGGATGCGGGGCGGGGAGGAGAAGGAAGGGGTGAACTGTCAGCTCCAAGGCCTGCCTGGAACACTGTGTGCGGACCGAGCTTAAGAGGTGGCACTGCACACGGAGAGGGGACCGGGCAGGCCAGAGGGGTGCTTTGCTGGCATGCGGGCAGCATGGGGTGTGGCTGTGAGGCTCAGGACTTGTCTTATCTCTGGGACCCCGTGTCTCTAAACAGGGGGCTGTGGATAAGCGGTGAAGAGCTGAGCCTCGGTTGGCCTCCGGCTTAGCTGGACGATGGCTCTTCGTGCAGCCTCAGGGTGTAGGAGGGTCAGAGCTCAGCGTCTGTGCTCTGCACGTAGGCTGCTTGGGTCTGAATTCTTACCAGCGCCATGAGCAAAGGCCTCCATCTCTTGGGCTTCCGTTACTTCATCTGTAAAATGGGGATGTTGGCAATAGCTACTGTGGAGGGATTTCAGAAGGATTACATGAGATAACACAGAGAAACTATGTATTTGTTTATTGATTGATTAATTGTTAATCTTCACCCGAGGATATTTTTCCATTGATTTTTAGAGAAAGTGGAAGGAAGGGGGAGTTACACGGGGAAGAGACAGAGGGAGAGAGAAACATCGATGAGAGAGACACATTGATTGGTTGCACGTGCCCGGACCAGGGCCAGGGATCAAACCTATAACTGGGATATTTGCCCTTGACCAGAATTGAACCTAGGACCTTTCAGTCCTTGGATTGTTGCTCTATCCATTGAGCCAAACCCGCTAGGGCATGGAAACTATTTAGAACAGCGCTTGGCATGTACCAGTAGCAGGTACTTAAAGAAATGAATGCTTGTTACAAAGTCCTCCAAGTGTGGCTCTGAGGAACCGATGTAGTGGGCCCGGGCTAGGCAGGTTTTAGGACTGTCAACGGCCCGACAGTGGTTGTCAGATACTAGAAAGGACTGGCCAAAATGACACCGAGGCTTACTGTGATCTTAGGTAGATGATGATTTTCATTCTGTCTTATCTTTTGGGAAAGTATCACCGTGATCTTTGATCATGAAAGACAGCTATTGATAACACTGCATTTATACGCAGAGAAATCAAGAAGGAAAACAAAGAGATTTCAACTTCCAACAGAGTGGTCTAAATGTGGGTAATTTCAACTCCTCGTTTCAAACTGCTTTTATCTTCACAAACACAAAGGTGGGGGAAAGAAAATGGAATACCACAGGTGGCATCTAGCGGACAGTGATGAGGACCACGGAGAATACTGAAAGGTTGGAATCTGAAAGGCTTTCGTAAGAACACCCCAAACTCACGTGTCTTGGGGTCTTTAAGTCTTGGACAAATGGCTGTTGTGTGATGCACTGTTGATGTAAATATGCCTTTTAATGGTCATCATAGCACATCTTCATGAAGTCTGCTGGGTCTGTGAGTGCTCAGTGCCCATAAAGCCCCTCCGTGCTAAAGGCAGAGGTTTAGGAGACACGTGGGAGGTGTGTGATTGCACGGAGAACGGGGCGTACTTTTCTGAGAACAGATTTCCTGTGGGACAAGTTGAGGCTGTATGTTTAATTTATGATGTGGAGGCTGACCCCAGCTGATGGGCAGCGAGGAGCTCTGAGGAGACTCCAGGCTCTGTTTCCACAGGCCTCAGTGCCCGGATGTGGTTGGCTACACACTTGCAGAGGGAGTGCCAGGGAGCCAGCCAGCTGTGAGAGGCCAGAGAGCGAGGAGCTCTTTTGTTCTGACATGAGACATTGTCTGCTACAGAAGAGAATGGGATTAAATAGAAACTGTGCAATTGAGGTGGAGAGATAGAAAGAGGAGGGGGCGAGAGAGAAGAGAGAGGTGTGATGTGAGATGACCATATCTGAAATTCAGATATAGGAAAGCAAGGAAAGAGAGAGGCGAAGAGAGGAGAGGGGAGGGAATGGAAGGAGAAAAGAGAGGCATTTTCTAGGTCTTGTGGGTTTATGGAACTCTGCTTTCATTCTGTGAGCCTCTCCAATATCCTCCCACCCACGAAAGCCAACAATTCTCTTCCTGTTAATGGTAAGCCAGTTTCAGTGGACTTTCTGTGACTTGCAATTCAAGGGCCCTGACTAGCTTGTCAGGGGTTGTTGGGTGTCAGGATTTGCACATGGAGTCCCTCTTCCTCCCTGTTGAGGCCTCTGCTGCCCCAGAGCACGCTCAGGTACCCTCCGAGCTCCCCAGCAGCCTCCTGGGGCCCTCCTCAGGTGCCCACTCCACAGCGCTGTCTGGCCCATCTCCTCTGATGCCAAGCTGCCATTTGCTCATTTATTCAGCAGGAGTTTATTGAACATAATTGTGGTGGAAACACAGCAGCCAGCACAGCGGGAATAAAGACCTGTCTAAGAATCAAGGACAACAAGTAATTTATTTCTTAAAAAATAAACCAAAAGCTATGAGAGGTCAGAGGAAGGAATGGCCGTTAGGGGTGGGGTCTGGAGTGGCTCTGTGGGTGTCATAGATGGGCGGAGAAGCGGGATTGGGCCAATGGGATTGAAAGAAACCTGATAGAGGGTATGGAAGTGTCAGGAGAAAGATGGCCAAACAACCACAGCAGAACACCAGGCCTGCCACATGCAGAGGGGAGGCTCAGACAAGGGGCTGGAGCGGCCCGTTCTTTCAGAGCTCTGATGTCCAGTTAGGCCATCGGACAGCGCCCTTTCAGCTGGCGTGTCGATGCCTGGAGGAGGGCTTTTCCCATTGGCATCTTGACGGTGTGAGGAGTCTTCGATCCTTTCCTCAAGAGACTGGCTAAGGGAACAGCTTCAGGCTGGGGAGATGGATGCGCTTGTTGCCTTGGGAACCTGGGAGCTTTGTTGCCACCGTGCACAGTGTTCCTTCCACGCCAAGGCTGACGCTGCCTCGGTGGTTGTGCTTGGCCCGGTGTGGGGGAGGGTGCAGAGGCACTGGCTGCTGAAGGAGGGAATTGGCAGTGTGCCCGCCTTCCTGGGCAGGGGCCTGTGCTCTGTCCTTCCCCTCCCTCCACCTGGCATTTTCTGTGGGAAGATGGAAACCACTTCTTGGTGCGATTCAACGGGCTGATATGTGTTTGCTCCCCTTAAGACAAGGAAGAGAGCTGTGTTTTTAGCTGGGCTGTTGGGAGGATCCAGTTAAAGTCTGTAATTGTTTAGTATGTGTCCTGGAGCATAGCAAGTGCTCAACAAATGGTAGCTCTCAACATTGACCTTCTCAGCAGTAATTCTGAGAGTACAGGGTATGGATTAGTGTGTGTGTGTGTGTGTGTGTGTGTGTGTGTGTGTGTGTGTGTTAATCTTAATGGTTACAACATGATATCCCGTAAAGCAGAGAAATCTAAAATGGACACACCAGCCAGGGAGGGCTATTGAGTGTCTTTAGCTCGTGTACAGTTTCCAGTTTCCATAGAAACCAAGCAAAGAGAATTTGCTAAAGGAAGCCTAGAAAATAAGTAGATTCAGGTCCGTATGATTATGTCTCCCACCCTTTAACGCACAGGCAGACTTTTATTACTATGATCTTATTGTCTCTTTAATGTATTTTTTTCTAGTAAGATGCAATAGACCCAGACTCTTTCTATGCAGAGGATGACACAAAGTGTGGGATTTATTCTGCCACGTTCTCTATCACAGGCCCAATAGCGGTGCTTCCGAGGCCCCTGTCACTGTGCTTATCTGCCAGGTACACCCAGCTCTGCCTTGTTAGGTGGTTTCTTGTTAGCTATTCAGATACAGGAGCCAAGAACCAAAAATCCTAGAATGGGGAGGGGCAAACTGAAACCCCAGTGGATATTCTGGCAAGGAGGCCTGGACTAGAATGGGAATATTGAATTCCCCTGCCCAGGGAGGTGGCTGGGGTTCTGGGGTCATTTGATTACACCGGACTCCTTGGAATCCCTCTTTCGCTGTCAGAATTGGTAGCAGGAATGAGGGAGACGGCTCTGAGTCAGACCTGCCAACATTTGAATCAATAGCCATGCAATCTTGCTTCAATTTGCAAGCAATTTTAAATCTTTTCTTTAAAATGCCTTCAAGAAGGGAGGAATGGAGGGGATGGGAGGGAATACCAAAGTGAATTTCTTTTCTTTTTTTCCTGTGCAAAAGGAGGCTCGGGGAGTCTGGACTCCGTCATGGCTGATCCTAGCGCCATGGGCTCCCTTGAATGGTCCATCATTTTTAACTGCTCAGCACAGAGAAAATGAAAACAAGACAGGAGTCGGGGGTGGATAAGTGCCTTTGCATCAGTAACAAATGTCTATATTGGTCTCTGCCCTCTGCTCTTGACACGGAGCTCCTAAAATCTTTCTAAGTAGGGGTGCTGGGAGAATCTTTGGTCCTAACAGGTAGTCTTTGACCCTGGTTCCTGACCCAGAGCTCCTAAGATCTTTATAATTTCCTGAATGATGGAAACATCTGACACTGAGCTCCTAAACCCCTGGGAATTTCCTGGGCGATAAGAATATCAATTTTGTTCTAATGGGGTCCCTCTCCAGTGGGCTCCTGGATAGCTTTAAGGTAGGGGCTGGTCACTAGAAAGACCAAGCCATGATTAGAAGCTAGGAAACTTAACTTTTCCCCCCATTAAAAATCCCCCCCCATTTATTTATTTATTTATTTATATACAGAGAGGAAGGGAGAGGGATAGAGAGTTAGAAACATCGATGAGAGAGAAACATTGATCAGCTGCCTCCTGCATACCTCCTGCTGGGGATGTGCCCGCAACCAAGGTACATGCCCTTGACTGGAGTCAAACCTGGGGCCCTTCAGTCCCCAGGTCGAAGCTCTATCCACTGAGCCACACCGGTCTAGGCTTCCCCCCATTTTTTCAGAGAAGGAGGAGAGAAGAAGGGATGGAAGTTGAGTTAATAATTGATCATGCCTATGGGATGAAGCCTGTGTAAAAGTCCCAACAATCTGGGGTTCAGAGAGCTTCTGGGTTAGTGAACACGTCTGTATACCAGGAAGGTGGCACACCCCAACTTTATAGGGACAGACACTCCTCTCTTGGGACCCTTCCAGATCTCAACCTATGCATCTTCTCGTCTGGGTGTTCGTCTGTTATCTCTATCACACCCCCTACTATGTAATAGATGGGTAAATACAAGTAAGTGTTCCCCCAGGTTATGTGAGCTCTTTTAGAAAATAATGTTATCTAATGTGTGGGGGGGTGGTGTCGTCATGGGAATCTGATTTGTAGCCAAGTTGGACAGAAGTTGTGGGTAACTTGAAAACCTAATACTGGCATCTGAAGTAGGGGACAGTCTTGTGGGACTGAGACCGTAACCCGTGGGGCCTGCATTATCTCCTGATAGTGTCAAAATTGAATTGAATTGTAGGACACCTAGCTGGTGTCACAGAGAATTGCTTAGTGTGTGGTATTGTGAGTATGGTAATACTGTGAGATTAAAGGAGAAACACAGGAGTGTGGCTTTTCCATCGTCAACCCCTTGGAGGCATGTGATTGGCTTGCTGCATGGCCACGGAGGACCGGGCAGCAGAGTGGAAGCAGCTCTGGACTGGTTTCAGAAGCTCTGGGGCCACCTCGGTCCTGCCACTTTCTAGTCATATGTATGACCCGTTCATGCATGTGTTTCTCACACGGGCCTGGCTCAGGGAGTGCAGGGCTCAGGAAAGAGCATCCACAGAATTGGAAATGCTTGCTTGTGAGTAAGCACATGATGCACATACAAACTCCAGAACATCACCAATTAGCCTTTATGGAACACTTACTCCGAAACCAGTATGGCTGTAGTAATGACACTGGGAAAACAACCCAGAGTAGCCCTTCCACGTGGCCTGGCTATGGAAGTAGGTGAGAGAGAGCTAGCGTTGCCCTGAGGGCAATAAACAGGAACTCCGGATCGGGACCACACACTCGATGCCTCCTAGATGACCCCTCGAGCCCCCACTTGGCAGAGCCCCTTCCAGCCATCTCTGATTGCTCTTCTCAGGGTCACGCTTCCACTCGGCTTCTGTAGCCTCAGACAAGAGTGTTGCATCTCGTCATCATTCTTAAAAGCATCCAGCATTTTCCCCAAGCCTCTGCTTCCCACCAGGAGCCCAAACGCCAGAAGCTTTCTCGCTGCACTTAGTTGTATTTTTAAAGAAGGGCAAGTCTTGCTGAAGCCGGTTTGGCTCAGTGGATAGAGCGTCGGCCTGCGGACTGAAAGGTCCCAGGTTCAATTCCAGGCAAGGGCATGTACCTTGGTTGCGGGCACATCTCCAGTAGGGGGTGTGCAAGAGGCAGCTGATCGATGATTCTCTCTCATTGATGTTTCTAACTCTATCCTTTTCTTCCTCTCTGTAAAAAATCAATAACATGTATTAAAAAAAAGAAGAAGAAGAAGAAGAAGGGCTAGTCTTCTCCTTATGGTTGAAGGAAGGGAAATGGACTCGCACAGGGAATATAGGGAGGAAGGTTTTCATCACCAGGCATGCATTGGTTGCCATGGCATCCAGACGACCACTGAATCACTCCAGGGAGAGAGCCAGCCCGAAGAGGACAAAGGAAACTCCCAAACGTACTATCACTTATGTTCCTTCATGTCAGAGTTCTTCACAATTTCCAGTGAGCTAATCCTCCCAGCAGGCCTGATGAGGCAGATCAATACTATTATCCCTTTTAGAGCTCAATATTAGTATCCACTTTAGGGCTCATTATCTTATCAGCCCAATTACTCCTTCTGTGAAGCCTCATCTGTGTCGCCTTGAAGCACTACTCTAATTTGTGAGTGTGAGTCTGTGTCACCTATGGGGACACTTGGGGCTGCATAGCATCAGAATTCAGGGTCTGGGAGGGTTCTGACTAACAAGTGCTGGCCACCAACCCAGAGGCCAGGGTCACCGTCCCACTCACCGGGTGACCTCAGGGAGGCCACTTCTTTTTTGGGATCCTGCGAGTGCATCTGTAGAATGGGGATCAGGATAATTTCTCTCTCTCCTTGACTTGTCTTTCGTCTTTCACAGAGTTGTGAGAACAAAATGAGACCTTAGCTGTAGATAGACCTTGCAGTAGAGAAATACAATGGATGATAATGATTGCGAATACCAAAGCCAATGGTATAAGTATTTGGACTGTGGAGTACACACGGTGGGCCCATTTTATTATTTTAATTGAGCATTTTATATGATTCCATTTTTCACTCTTTAGCATATCAGTTATACCACTTATTAAAAACTTCTTTTAGTGGTTGCCCTTGTGCTTGCAATATGCATTTACAGTTGGTCTGAGTCCACTTTCAAATAACTTTCATTATGCCATTTCACAAGTAATATCTAATAATAATAACAAAAGAATCCTAACTTTTCCGTTTCTTGTCTCATTGCTGTTATTCATTTCACTTTATATACAAGCATACATGAGTATTTCTATCTGTCCATCCATCCACCTACCTAATATATACATATATACATAAGATATCTATAAGCATATGCAATTAAATACATTGATACTATTATTTTGAACAAAATATTAGCTTTAGATCAGTAAATATTAAGAAAAATAAAAGTTTCTATTTTATCTTTAGTTCTCTTTTTTTTTTCTTTCTGACCTATGCTATTTTCCTTCCCTCTAAAGTACTTCTTTTAATATTTCTTGCAAGGCAGGTTCACTGGTAGCAAATTTTCTCTCTATTTTTGTTTGTCTGGAAGATTGTATTTCTCCTTCACTTTTGAAGGATAATTTCACAGGCTACAGAATTCCAGGTTGATTGTTTTGTCCTCTCAACATTTTGAATATTTCACTCGGCTCTCTTCCAGCTTGTGTGGTTCCTGAGGAGTTGTTGGATGCGATTCTTAATGTTTGTTCCTCTATAGGAAAGGTGTCCCCCGCTCTGGCTTTGTTCATGATATTCTTCTTTATCTTTGATTTTGAAAAATTCGAAAATGATATGCCTAGATGTTGGGTAGTTTTTAAAACTTATTTTTTTATTAATTTGCTTGGTGTTCTCTGAGCTCCCTGGATCCATGGTTTGGTGTCTGACGTTAATTTGGCGTGAGATCTGACTTCCTACACACATTTGGCTGCAGAGGGGCCAGATATGCAGCCTGGAAATGCAAGGAAGTCAACGCCCCGTGGGCTCACATGTGACCAGTGGAAAACAGGTGGCAGGAGGGTAAACGTCCTTTCCATACCTCCTTCCACAGAGCCCTCCAAGGCACAGTTTTGCCCAGTCTCTGGGGACAACCGGTGTGACTGAGCAAGTGCGTCTAACAAATGACCAGCTGTTCCTCCTTATGGCTCATGTCAGAGAATCACTCAGTATATTAACCCATCACTTGGCATTCTTTCCCTGCTCATGTCCCTTCCCCTCACTCTCACTGCCTTGGGATTGCTCCTCTCACGTAGAGTCTTAGCACCTTATCCTTACCTCAGGTTCCCTGTACCCCAGAAAACCTGACCTGAGACAGGGCCAATAGAAAAAAAAATTCCAATCCTCGAACTCACAGTGGTCCTTTAAGAATTTGTCATTGTATCTCCATCCCCAAGGTAGAGTTCTTTTTCCTAGTTCCCTCTCTTTCCAAGTGTCATTCTGTTTGTGATCTGGACCCCTCTCCTCTGAACTGGCTCTGGTTTGTCGGTATCCTTCTCAAAGTGCGGTGCTGAGCATGGAATGTCACATATGACAGAAAGTGTTGCTCTTGAAAGAAGTATAAGCTGAGGTAAATTTTTTTGTGTGTGTGTGTTTTAGAAAGAAAAATACAAGTAAATGTAAATGAAGCTAGGTTGGATTTAATATATTAAGAAGACCTCTTTGATAATAATCATTATGATTGGGATTAGAGGGGCTGGAATTGGGATATGGAGAAAGATCACAGGTTTTCTGAAAGCCTTTTTATAATAAGTCATTCCTATTTGTAAAAAAAAATAAAAAAAATAAAAAAAATCAAATCTTATTTGGCCCTAATAGCCACTGGATAGTGCAAATGTTTTCAGTATCCCCATTTTATACAAAGACAATTGGCTCCATGATATTAAATGAATATTTCATTGCTGGGAAGTGACATGGTGGAGATTTGAACTTGTCTCCAAAACGTTCTGCTCTTTCTGTGATGCCAAATTTATCTGACAGCAGCCTGTTCCCGAGAGAATGACATCAGCCTATTGTTTCCCAAGACACTGCAGTTGGGCTACTGAACCTGATTCCCAACAGGTGTCCCATAGGTGGGAGAATAACAGTTGACCTCGTGAGAGAGGGAGGGAGACTGGACTAAAAGACAAGGCAAAAAAACCCAAAACACACACACACACACACACACACACACACACACACACACACACACACACAACACACACACACCAACCTCCCCCCCCAAAAAAACCCCAAAACAAGCAAACAAAAACCCCCCACAACCCCAAACCTTCATTGTACTTAATACTTGTGTTTAACCAGAGAAGCTGGAACCTCTGTACCTGAGACACCTGAGTTACTTTATAAGACCAGGTTCACCCACAAAACGGTGAACGGAAAATACAGCAGAATATAATCAGTGTCATGAAGTGTGGCTGAGAGTGTCGGTGCCACAGGTGTGGAGGAAGGAAGAGAAGAACGGAAAAGGCCTCTGACCTCAGCAGTAGCACTACCATGTTTCTTGCTGTGTGGCCACCCACAGGCCCCCATTTATCTCTCAGACTTTTCTTTTCTACAAGGAGTCATCCTGCCAAGGATCGAAGACAGAAGATAAATAGCACGTCTCCTGGCCTGCGGAAGAAATGTTAGGAAATGATAGCCTCGCATGGCTCAATCAATATCACTGAGCAATGCCATTGATGGGTTTTCATCTATACTTTTCTTCTTCTTCTCAGAGTCAAAGCTCCCCCAGTAGCGGAGCAGTTAAGACATCCTCAGTGTGTTTGCTCTTCCATTGCAACGGTCACTGCCGTAGTTCATGCTCTAGTCATCGCCTGAATCAATTACAACCAGAATCCAGACTGGTTTCTCTACCTATGCTTTTCCCTTCCATCCACCCACTCTTTACATTGTTGACAGGGTTTTTAATGAGGAAGATTGTATTAATGCCTCCAACTTCTGACTCTTGCCCGTGCGTACATTTTTTGCCTTGGACTTTGCAGCTCCTCTCTCTCCCACAAGGGAAGGAGAATATGTCCCACCCCTTGATTTTTTGGGTTTGACCATGTGATGTGTTTCAGCCAATAGGATGGGGTGAAAGTGATGATGCGCTACTGCCCAACCAGACCTTACTCTGACTGTACCCCAGAGAGAATTGAAAAGGGTGGGGCATTGCTAACAAATGAGCTAGAAGGCTAAGGACAGTGTTCTACTATCTCTAAAAAACTCAGAAGCCAAAGCCAACAGGCTTCTCCATGTGCTAATGGGTTAGACACCTCACTAGAACTGGACTGAGCCGAGATGGTTAGGAAAACCACTCTTACCTCGCCTCCCCCTGTGACCATGTGCTTTCAATTCTCATGGGTATATACCTGACGTAGAATTGCTGCTGGGTCTTGTGGTAACACCATGTTTACCTTTCCCCCCTTAATTGTTTTAAAAATATTCATTTTAAAGGATTTCATAGTAGTTTTGTGAGAGGCAGAGGGGAGAAGAGAAGAGGCAAGGGGGATAGGAAGACGGAGTATTGGCCGTGGTGATGCCAGTGGGAGCTGCGGATTATGCTCAGCCAGGAGCAATCGGGTCCCAGGCTGGCTGATGTCATGGGAACCGGTCCAAGTTAATCTGCAGAAGTGCAGCACATCTTGATGGGAGTTGGCTTTGCTTTGCCAAGCCCTGAAGAGCGGCCCAGAATTAGATGTCTAGATTGGAATAAAAATGGAACAAAAGGTTCATTTTTTGACCTTGGGAGCAAGATTGGAGAGACCGACACATTTTGTTTGCTCGCACCGGGGAGATTGCTGTAAATAAGGGGCTCGCTGCCAAACAATCGGTCTCCTCGTACCAGCCCGCCCCGCTCCGCGGCAGGCCTGGCCGGGGAATGTTTTCTGGCCACCTTTGTCCTTTCATCTGCTTAAGCTCGTTACGCTGTCACTTTGAGCTATGGCTCTGCTCTCTCTGGCTCCGATTCCCCTGGAAAGGCTGCTGTCCAGATGTTGAGGTATTTAGCAAATGCGCTTTCCCGATGCCTTGGCAGGGCGGACGTTCCGATGGGGGCGAATATTTGATGCTCTTGGCTGTTGGGAGCATGTTTTGCTGAAATGACCAGCAAAGTCCCTGCCTCACACTCCCTGCATCCCGAAGTCTCTTTATGGCGACAGCGGATGCATCGTTGAAAGGAAACTCACCAGGGAGCAGAGGGAAAACACAATTATTTTTTTTCCCCTTTTGCATTCTCTCCTGGGTCTTGCACAGGCTTCCAGATGATAAGAAGGGTGCCTTCTGTGGGTTTCCCTCCCTCCCCACACATCATCATCCCCCAGAAAAGGGCAGGATGCCTGTTTTCATCTTGCTCTGATGTTTGCTTCTCCTCTTTGAATCACTTCTTTCCCATAATACAAAAACTCCTCCCCACTGAGTTCCATTACCTACTTTACTATTTTGTGTATTTTAGTTTTTTGGGTTTTTTTGTTGTTGTTGTTTTTAGCTAAGAGGATGTTAGAGAATATTTCGATCATTCTCGCAGTTTACAGATGGATAAAGAGGGGAAGAGACTTTCTCAAAGTCAGTGCTGGATCAGGGAGGGATCTAAAGTCTAAAACCCTTCCCATTGCCTCCCTAGACTCTGTCTTAACCCTTCACCACCTTGGGACTCTGGGTGTTGTCCACCATTATGTCCCCAGCAGCCTAGCTCGGTGCCTGGCACATGTTTCAGGAGCCAGGCTGGGTTCGAATCTGGCTCCAGCATGTACTACTCATGTGTTCTTATAGCACTGATTTAACCACCTGTGCCTCAGTTTCCTTCTGTATGAAATGTGGCTGCCGATGACCCCTACCTTAAAGGATACTTGTGAGAGGCAAATGAGTGAATACCTTGAAAGCGATAGGATAGTGCCTTTTACTGAGCAGGGAATTGATGGATGTTGGTTCTTACCATTATTATTGAATGAATAAATGATTCTATGGTCATTCCCTCAGGAGCCAGGTTGGTGTCCTCCAATGAGTTCCTTCCTTTTCTGAACACCCATGCCCTCCACCTGGGCTAGGAGGCAGAGCTGTGAAGCCGATGTTATTGGTTGGAGGCCTTTGGGTGTACCTTTCTTGGAAGTGAATTCAACCTTGGGAACTTGCATGAGGATTTCGTGGGGATTTGGAGGGAGAAGCACAGTCTTTGAGCTCTGAATATAATTCCTGCTTTTATTTATGACCGGTCTGATTTAGAGTAAATCTTGTCTCAACCCCTTCATTCATGCAAAAAAGCCTTTGGACACTTACTATAATTTTGTGAAGGTTTCCAACTCCTTGGGGTTTTGCTGAGGAACATAGCAAACCGAGTTTTCAACATCTCAAAGGGAGGCTTAAACTGATCAAAATAAGAATCCCAGGCAGCTGAGCTTTGCCGAACATTTCACTTCTTGTTGTTCTGAGCAAGTTGTCTAACATGAATGCTGTCACTGAGACGTCACCTTGACCCACAGTGGCCCGTGGCCTGGCTAAACTGTGCTTGGGGACTTGGGGATCTGTGGGGACTTGGGGCGTGCGAATGGTCTGCATCACAGCTACCATCCCTGAAAAACCGCTCAAATAGATGTCATACCCAGGTCCAGGGAGGGCAAAGCAGTGGGCAGCAGCAGAACTGGCACTAGAACTCTCTCTCCTGGAATCTGGTCACATCCCCTTTACAGGGTTCGATGAAAAGCCTGGCATTCCAGGTGCCTCCCATTTAACATACTGGGCGAGACTGCTCAGTCCTCGAGGCCACCCTCAGCACACGAAGAGCAGTACCACGGCAATGTCCACAGACACGAGCTGTGTTAGGAGGACTCCTTCCTCAAACCTTCAGAAATGATGGAGAATGAGTATCTGGGTCTTTTGCATGATAGAGGGGAAACCAGTTGCTTCAGTTGCAAACAGGAGTGGTGGGGGGTTGGGGGTGGGGAAAAGCATGTTATTGCTCCATCACCATAGGATACTATGCTTTGAAAGTTTAAAAAAAAATCCGTGAAGAGTTACTTTCCTTGATTGTCTCTTGCAGAGTCCAACCAAGCCATCACTTCCCTTATGCTGTTATTTTTAATAAGTCAACAAATTGGCTAATTCTCTTGGAAATGCTTTGATTGGAGGAAATGGGTGTTTCACACAATTCCCTTAGGGAAGAAAGAAAACAGATTTCCAAATGTTTATTTGGCATTATCAATTCCAATAAGGAGGACATTTGATCCCTGCGGTCAGAAATGGAGAAGACGTGGTGAGCTCCTGGGTTCAGATGTCCAGTTCCATATGGGTGTGCAGAGGAGGTGGAGTGCGGGCACTGGCGGGATGCTCACCTCCTCGGGACAACTCGGGACTGAGGAAGGGCGGGCCCAAAGCCAACTTGGATCTTGAGTCCAGCCTCAAGGGGTCCAGTTCACTGCCCAGAATTGTCAGGGAACAGAGCAGGAAGGGACATCCTTAAGTGTCACCCTGGGAGCTGCCCCTTGAGGGCGGGACCATGTCCCATTTTGTCTCCTAGCGTAGATCTCGCCCCCCACGTAGATAGGAATACCTATTTGTTTAAATGAGGTGGCTTTTAGGGACCCAGGGGCATTTCCCTACATTGAAACCAGGTGACATCTAGAGAGCTAGACTTAACCAGGGCAGTTTTGTGGGGATGGGAAGAGCATGCTTGGGAGCAGTCAGGAGGGAGTTGTGTCTGTCACGAAGCCATTGGATGGCTGTCCCGAAAATGGGTCACGAAGGTCCCTCAAAGGCAAGAACGCAGAACAGAAATGTCACTGACCTCATAATTTTGCTAAAACCTGGCCGTGCGTCCCTCCATCCATCCTTCTAGAGCCTGTTCCCTGAAGCAAAAGCCCGCAGGTTGAATATCCCAACTCCATCAGCCTCCTAGGGGACCCCACTGACGGAGGTAGAAGACAGAATGAATTCAGTTTCCTTTAAAAGCATTGCCTGACTTCCTTTGACCTCTTTCCTGATTTCTAATTTAATCAAATAAACCCACATAACTTAAAACCATGCCCTGCACCCCACCAGGGCCTAAACTCATTTTAAGTACCTTTGGAAGGGAGCTCGCCTGGTCCGACTGGCTTCCTGTACATGAGTACCTCTGTTTCTCAGGGATTGAGCGGGGGCATCTCCCCCGTTTTCCATGAGAAAGATGAACAAATCAGGGGAAGGGGGAGCACAGTGCCAGAGAAGTTAAAGTGATCATGGGATGTTGAGACCGACATCCCATTTCACATTAGAGGCAGCTGGAACAAGGAGAGAAGTGATGGGCCTCAGGTCCCATCAGAGTGGCAGCATCGGGGCTGGGATGGTGGCCTTTGACCCCTGGACAGCAGCACTCAGTCACACTAACTCCTGGCTACCCGGTGAAGTGGGCTCATCTCTGTCCTTCGTTAAAAAAGCCTAGCCCTGGCCGGTTTTGCTCAGTGGTTAGAGTGTTTGCCCATGGACTAAAGGGTTGCAGGTTTAATTCTCCTTCAAGGGCACGTAGCTTGGGTTGCAGGTTCGATCCTGGCCTGGGGTGGAGGTGGGAGGCAACTGATCGATGTCTCTCTCATATTGATGTTTCTCTCTCTCTCTCTCTCTCTCTCTCTCTCTCTCTCTCTCAAGATAAATGGGAAAAAATCCTTGGGTGAGAATTAAAAAAACCACTATAACAACAAAAAACCAAAAACAAATTTATAGGTTTCTCTGCCTTAAACAACAATCCTTTCTTGTTTGGTTCAATATAGATGTTAAATGGCTTAAGCTGCAGTGTTTTGTAGGGATTAATTTGGAAAATTTCCACTGTGTGTGTGTGTGTAGATAGATAGATAGATAGACAGATAGATAGATATATATGATATAGATACAGATATAGATATAGAAATAGATATAGATAGATATGTGTAATTATGTATGTATGTGTTTGTGTCTATGCCTGTGTTTCTGAGTATGTGTGTTTGGGCTGGAGTGGGGAGGAGGGACTAGGGTTGGGCAGGAGGAAGACTGGCAGAACTAATCCCAGGTGTGAGAGGGCCAGGGCCAAGCTCCTGAGCTGCTGCCCTGTGCACACACCCACAGGACTCACTCCGCCCCTCCGGACCAGCTTGGGCGTGGACCTCAATGAGGGCACCACTGCCCTCTGCTGTATGGAGGTGAATGCTGCTGACGTGCCTTCCTCACCTTGTCCCAAATGGGGGTAGGGGCACGGAGATACAATAAAAGGCTGTGCCTGTCGTGCGGCTCAGTGGATCCACCCCTCTTGGGGTCAGTCTGCTCTGCCGGGGACGTGCTTAGCTGTAGAGCAAAAGCACCTGATGCTTGGCCGCAGGGGCTTGGCGTGGGTCAGAGGCAGCCATTGCACCAGGCAGGCTCTCCCTGGCAGGGTCTGAAGATGCAGGACAGTGCTCGCAAAGCTCTCGGTGCCTTTCTCGTCTTCCTGGCCCCTCTGGGGTCAGTATTCAGAACTCTTCCCGAGCCACTCCTGTTGAATTCTCTATGAAGGTAAAGCCCATGTTGGCCTTTGGCCAATCTTCTCACTTCTGCAAACACAGCACCCTGGGGGAGGGGGAGCCCAAGTATTGCTTGCACATAAGAGCACAGCACTTGCCAAAACCGGTTTGGCTCAGTGGTAGAGCGTCGGTCTGCGGACTGAAAGGTCCTGGGTTCGATTCCGGTCAAGGGCATGTACATTGGTTGCGGGCACATCCCCGGTAGGAGGTGTGCAAGAGGCAGCTGGTCAATGTTTCTCTCTCATCGATGTTTCTAACTCTCTATCCCTCTCTGTAAAATATCAATAAAATATATATAAAAGAGCACAGCACTTTTGCACAGCGCGCTTTAATTTGTCAGTTGTGCTCCCATTAGCCATCTCAGTTGAACTTCACAAAACTCTGAGTTAAACAGAGCAGTGATTGTGACTCTCACTAACAGACGGGGAAACTGAGGTCCGATCTAGAGGGTTTGTCACTCTTTGATTGACTTGGAGGTGATTAGCTAAGACATAAAAATGTTCTTTCGTTAGGCTTTAGATTAAAATAAGTTAAGCTATAAGATCATTAATGCCAACCAAAATATCCTGCGATCAATCAGTACGACAAAGGGAAAATTCCTAGCAGCGTCATCCACCCACTTTCTCACAGCCCTGGGGCTGCAGCTTATGACCTAGAACCAGGAGTAATAGGGGAAAGTGTGTCTACTCCAACTTTCCCGAGGTAGAAATGACTCACAGTGCATCTTTAAAATGTGAATTTATTGACAGTATTTAAAAAACAGATTTCAAATAAAAATACAACTAAAAATCTGAATACTATATATAACACAAGTATAAGAAAACTGAAAAGTAGAGAGGGAATAGATTGGTTAGGGATCTTCGGATCCACAGAATAACACATGTCAAGTTTCCTGAGTGTTCTTCATTTGTCATATATCCCAGGCTTGGAACTGAAGAATTTAACAGCCCAGAAATATGAATAAGCACAACATTTCAACAAAAGTCAGCTCTCTCTGGTCAAGATACTAGGAAAGGGACAGCCTCACAAGACAGAATAAATCTACATTCCAGCCAATCACCATAGAAAAACTATGGTCCCCTACTCCACCCCTCCCACATGCCAACATAGGCTAAGTGAGTAGCCTGGACTACAAGCCTCATGAGGGATGGTGTCAGATAAAGCCAAGTAGAGGACTGGAACTCCCGTCCCTGTGACCCAGTGACCCAGTGACCAGCTCTTCCCCCTCCTCCCCTCTGCGGCCATGGTATCAGCGGAGACCTCTTGGGGAACTTGCGAGTTTGGCCTCGCACCTCCACCTGGCAATAATGAGGCACCTCTTCCTTCCCTGCTGAAGTGGTGCCAGCAAAGAGGAGGTCTAGCGGAGAGTCCGGACTTTCACCATCACCCCGCTGTAATGAGGCCAGGCTGCCATGTGGTTAAGGGGTCCGTGTAGAGAGCCGAAGTTCCTGCCACTGCCATTGAGGAACAAGGAGCTCCCTCACTCTTACTACTTTGAGTGTCAACACAGGCTGAGTGGGAAGCCTGCTTTTACCTCTATCTGGAAGAAACAAGCGAGCGTCACCCCTTCCCCTGCTGGAATGCGTGTCAGAGAATTCCAGGTGAAACAGAAGGTTTCAGTAAGAGCCAAAGTCTTATAATTTAATACAAGCATGTCCAGGTTTCAAAAGACAGTCACTTGTCACACCAAGATCCAGGAAGTTTGCAAACTGAGTGATAAAAGACAATGGATGCCAAACATTGACATGACAGAGGTGTTAGCATTATCTGACCAAGGTTTTAAAAACAGCCATGCTAAAAAAATCCTTCAGTGAGAAATTAGGAACATACTTAAAACTAATGAGAAAAATTACAAGTCTCAGAAGAGAAACAGAAGATATTAAGAAGATCCAAAAGGAAAATGAAAACACACACACACACACACACACACACACACACACACAGAGAGAGAGAGAGAGAGAGAGAGAGAGAGAGAGAGAGAGAGAGAGAAAGAGCTTAGTGGGTGAGCTCAATAGCAGAATGGAGGGGACAGAGGAAAGAATCACTGAACTGGAAGATAGAACAATAGATATAAATAGAACAGCAGAGCAAATAGACTGAAAAGTGGCAAACAGAACTTATGCAACTGTGATAAAATAGCCAACATTCATGTCATCAGAATCCCAGAAGAAGGGGAGGAAGAGACTGGGTCTGAGAAAGCACTCAAAGAAATAACGGTGGAAAACATCCCAATTTTGGCAAGAGACATAAACCTGTAGATTCAAGAAGCTGAGTAAACCACAATCCAAATCCAAAGAAATCCATGGCAGGATGCATGATAGTTACACTTCTGAAAACAAGATAAAGGAACAATCTTGAAAGGGCCTAGAGAATGATGTCTTACTTACAGGAACAAAACAAATAAAATGTCAGTAGATTTCTCATATGAAACAATGGAGGCCAGAAGAAAGTGGGACAGTAATATTTTTTCAAATACTGAAAGAAATGAGTTGAAAACATCCTTCAGGACTGAAGGGGAAAATCAAGCCATTCTCAAAGGAAGCAAATGTAAGAGAATTGGTTGTAACTGAATTGAAGAGGAAATCACAAGTAGCTTAAGTGCTCTGAGGCAGTGTTTAGGGCGAAAACACTCAGGGATGCTTTAAATGGCTAAGATGGATTTCCTTAGAAATGATACTAAAAAGAAGTTAGTGAACAACATATTCATCTTGGTGTGGAGCAGAGAAATTTTCAGAAAGCTGGAAACAAAGCTTATGAGTAAAAAACCAAGTGAAGTAGGGCTAGACCATCTATAATAATAAAAGCGTAATATGCTAATTAGACTGGACGTCCTTCCCGATGACCTTCTGGACAAAGCAGGGGCTGCAAGGGAAGCCCAGGTCCTGGGTGCCAGAGGGAAGGCAGTGTTGGCAGCCAGGGGGAAGGAAGGCCTACTCGTGCATGAATTTCATGCTTCCGGCTTCTAGTGGTTAATAAATGGCTTGGTGGGAGGAAATATTTAGTGATTATCTTCAAGCATGTCTTGAGAAATTTTACATTTTATGATGTCATAAAAAATTCTTCCCCTTGGGTAAGTGTGATTTCATTTTTGCAGACCACTTAAAAACTAATAATTTTCTTCTGGTGAAATACAGGCTAAGAGAAGCACAGAAAAAATAAAGAGATTTGCATCAGGTACCACTAATAGCAGCAGAGTCAAGACGAAAATTCATCTTCTCGCCTTTAACCCGCTGTGCTTCTCATTACTAATGGGATCACCATGTATCAGCTCCTGAAGTATAGAATTCTGGGAGCAAGGTGAGCATGCAGCAAGCCGGGCTTAAGTGAGACCAGAAGATTTTTCCTCTACATGACAGTTGTGAAAGAATGGCTGGACTTTCCTAAATCTTTCAGATCTGGGCTCTGGGCGTTCAGGACTGTCTATAATATTTCACTTGGAGGCTGGAAGAGGAGTTTTCTTAGGCAGCCACCCACATGACCAAATCACATCCCCAAGACCCCGCCTCCTAATACCATCACCTTGGGAGTTAGGTTTCAACATGTCCATTCGGGCGGGAGGGAACACAAACATTTAGACCTGTGGTCGGCAAACTGTGCCTTGAGAGCCACATGTGGCTCTTTGGCCCCTGGAGGGTGGCTCTTCCACAAAATACCACGGCCTGGGCGAATCTATTTTGAAGAAGTGGCGTTAGAAGAAGTTTAAGGTTAAAAAAATTTGGCTCTCTTGAAAGAAATTTCAATCTTTGTACTGTTGATATTTGGCTCTGTGGACTAATGAGTTTGCCAATCTCTGGTTTAGACCATAGCAAGGCAATTTAGGGCAAGAGTCACTTCCCCGGAAATGTAAGACAAACCCACAGGTGTGTATCTGTTCCCATGACAAGGGAATGGGGAAACCAGAGAGGTGAGAAAGAAAAGGACCCCTTGTTTGGCTGAAGAGAAGTTAATACAGGGCACTGACCAGAACACCCGCAGCCCACATAGCTGCCCAGGTGCTCTGACAGGAGATCAATAGGTTCGAGCTGAAATGAGAAGCATCTGAAAAGCAATGAAATATTACCCGGAGAATTGCACTGGACAGCATTGCACTCAGTACAGTTTGCTCTTGTCAGCTACTTGCCCTGCCTTTGCTTCAGGAAGACTCTTCTAGATTGGAATTGGCGTGGCTAGGAAGCTATTAGATATATGTAGACTCTTTTAGATTGGAATTGGCGTGGCTGGGAAGCTATTAGATATATGTAGACTGTTGCTTTGTGAGAATGGGATCAAGCCCCATGGACTCTCTGGGGGGCAGTGGAGGGGCTTAGAAATCCTTTCACTCACAGGTGGGAACTTGATGGTATGGGATTTACTGGAAGGTGCATTGCAGTTGGCTCAGTCTCTTTCTCACACGCACACTTTTCCTTCTTTTCTGTTCTCTTCTTTTTCCCCCCTGGATGCCTATCATTAGGTGAGTCTCCCCACATTCCATATTATTAAAGCATTATCTATGGTGACCCATATGATATGAAACACAAAACTAAACCAAAAGTTGACACTCAGGGAAAATGGAAGTTTACTCCCCATTACTTACCTCCCCCCCTCCCCCCGCACCCCCTTTAAAAAGTCTGTGGCGCCCTGACTGGTTTTGCTCAGTGGATAGAGCATCAGCCTGTGGACTGAAAGGTCCCAGGTTCAATTCTGGTCAAGGGCAATGCTCGGGTTGTGGGCTTGATCCCCAGAAGGGGGCATGTAGGAGGCAGCCAATCAATGATTGTCTCTCTTCTTTTTTTAAAAAAATATTTTATTCATTTTTTACAGAGAGAAAGAGAGAGGGATAGAGAGTTAGAGATATCTACGAGAGAGAATCATCGATCATCTGCCTCTTGCACACCCCCACTGGGGATGTGCCCGCAACCAAGGTACATGCCTTTGACTGGAATCGAACCTGGGACCTTTCGGTCCGTAGGCCGACATTCTATCCACTGAGCCAAACCGGTTTCGGCTGTCTCTCTTTTTTGATGCTTCTCTCTCTCCCCCTCCCTTCCTCTTTCAAACCAATAAAAATATATGAAGGAAAAGAAGCCAGTGGCAAACTCAAATGATTTTTCAGCAATAAACAAAATCCCCATCTTTCAGAATAATTAGAAAAGTGTAATATTCTGTTAAAAGAGGACCGCCATCTATTCTACACACAGATGACTAATGCCCAGATACTTAGAGGACAGCGGAATCTGCTGTGTAAAATCGAAGGGCTGCTTCCAGTGACTCAGGACCACCATGGTCTGCGAGGGCCTCGTTACCTCGCCATGAGCACTTCTCATTATGTAGGACTCCAACCGGGAGCACACGGGAGGCTGAGCTGAGCCTCTGCTGACATGTGGACTCCCGGGGGACATTTTATATATAACCTGACTGATGTAAGCTTTGCTTCTTTGACATTTATCTCTTTCACAAAAGAAAAAGGCTAAGAGGGAAAAAAAGTCTGTTTATCTTAGCTTTACTTGTGTTTGGGTTCTGAGAAGCAGACGACTCATAATGCTCTGAGCATCTCTTCCCAATGACTTCCTCATCTGTGATTTCACTCGGTGGTTCTTGCGTCTCTGTGTGGTTGGAAGGAGACAAGTAGCATCTCCCCACACTGTGGATTGGAAAGCAGAGCTCCTGGCACAAGGGAAGGGTATGTCCCAAGCTCCCCCTCTCCCTCCACCTCCTGCCTCCCCAGCTCTCCCGTCCTCATCCCTAGGAATCTAAACGGGGCCCCCTCTGCATTCTCCTTTATGGCCTTGCCATCTAGAGCGCAGTGGTACAGAGACACCCCTCTTTCTCCCAGGTTCCATACCACGTGTCCCAGCACTGTGCCCCTTGGGAAAATGGTTTAATCCTTGGGAGCTTTTCCTAAAAGAGGCAACGTGTTCTAAGAAGCAGAAGCACTAACCAGCGTTTGGGAAATCAAAACTCAAATCTTGGCTTCACTGAAACTCCTCAGCCTTTCACCAAGAACAATTTTCCTAAACCCCTGAATGAACTTCAGTGTCATCTGTAAATCGGCCTTGGTCATCCTGCCATGCCGTCCTCACCAAGGCCCGATGGGGAATGAGGGAGCTAATTGGCAGGGAAGCCTGTGCGGGGTCATCTGGGTAAGAGAGCTTCGTCTTTTATCTGTCCTCGGGTTTAGCGTTTTGCAGGCATTTCGCTGCCAGAGCAATGAAACATCTGTGAAGAACTTTCTCCCAGTTCATCCTTGTTGGGGGTGGGGGGGCACTAGTGAGGCATGACACCCCCCGCCCCAACACTTTCTGGGAGACTAACCTGAACCCCCTGCCACTCACTGCTGTCACTCATTCTGACTCTGCAAGGGGCCAGGCCTCCCCTGTAGATGCAGCATCTGGAAAATAAGAGGTATGACTCGAGAGCTCCAGTATCCTGGCAGCTCTGCCTCAGGCAGAGGCTTGGCTGACTTCCCTCAGGGGACACACTCTTTCTCTGAGGTGAACCATATCATGACTCTCTCTCTCTCTGCGAGGGTTTGCTATCATTCCATCGCACTTCCCTTGGTCAGGGGTGGGAGAAAGCGTTAGTTGGCAAATTCAGCCCCGGGCAGCGAGGCTCTGGGCTCTGCTTGGCTGAAGTGATGCTAATTCCTTCACCACTTGCCCCCAGCATTTCTTCAAGGGCTTTGGGTTGAAGGTGGGGGAAAAAAGATGGAAAATCAGACATGAGGCCATGTTCTATTTTTTTTTTTTTTTATAGCGGTAATGGCATGGAGGGGTCAAGAACCCTGTCTTGGAGAAGGGGTGGGGGATGGGGCGTAGACACACACGCTCTTACATGGGCAGCCACATGGACGAGCACATGACAGGAGTTCAAGCAGCTGATGACTTGTCCATGTGTTTGCTTGACCTCCCTCCTAGCTCCTGCCCTACGGTGACAAAGAAGCCTGCTAACATTAATAAGGGTTTTCATTTAGGAAGCTAGTGTCTTGGCTGGTGTTTTCCCTTGTAGGAGCTGGCTGTCCTAAATGTAGTAAAAAAAAAAAAATCGCCCTGAAATCCACAAATCAGGCCAAAGAAGAGAGAGGGAGGGGGCCCGATGATTTTTTTATGGGCCCTGAGAAATTATGTGAGTCAAGAGACACAGTCTTTAGGGATGGAGTCAGAACAGAGAGCCCTGTACTCGCCTAAAGGGAAGAAGGATCTAAGAAGAATGGCCAGCTGGGGACTTGGCCACGGGGCACGGAGGGGAAGCCTAAGTGTCTGACCCTGCAAGACCTCTGAGCTCTTCGATCCCTTTGCCTGGCGTAATGCCCCTTCAGACAGAGATGGAGAAGAGGATGACATCCTTGTCACAGAAAGCCAGAGGTTGTCTAAGGGCCCCTGTCCATGTTAGCACCAGGGAGTCCTTCCCCATGGAGTAAGGCTGCCTTGGAGGCAACTGTCAGCTGGTCTGGGAAAACCTCCAAAATGGCTCACCGAAGGGAGCTGTCCATGGTTCTGTAGTTTCATTTGCTTGCACCCATTCACCAGTTTCTATTAGCTGGTGTATGACAGGGTGCTGGGCCAGGAACTTTCTACGCGTTGTGTCCTTCAATCCTCATGGCAACCCTGCAAGGGTAGTATTGTAATCAGCAGCCTTATTTCTGCAGATGAGGAAACGAATGCTCTGAGTTTCACTTTCGCCTGGTCCAACTAGGAATGGCCTGAATAACCTCTTCGGACATCAGATTTGAGGGTTTCCAGCCCAGCCAAGAGAGCGTTTCTGTGCAACACCCTCTCTCTTCTGTATGAAGAGATATTGGTTTTGTTCCTAAAGATGGTGGTGGTAGAGCCCAACACCAAAGGCAACCGAGCTTATGTCACAGGGGAGTCTTCAACAAGAAAGAGCAAGCATGGATACCCATAGTTCAGACTATTGATTAGGAAGGAGTAGGGACTTCAAATATGTTTGTCAAAAGAGAAAGAAAAATTAACCCTGCATAATAAAAGGAAAGAAATCCATGGTGGTTTTTTGTTTGTTTTGTTGTTGTTGTTTCTTTTTGTGAAGATTAGCAAGACCTTGTTACTTTTTAGCAATTTTCTCGTTTCTTGGCTACAAGGTGAACAAAATGAAGTAGGTTTCAGGACAGAGGGAAGGAACACGAAGACTCATCCTTTATTAAATTGGAAGTCATATTTGCTAGGGCAGTTGCAACCACGAGAAAGGGAAATGAACGTGAGCTGTTGATGCCAAACCTTGCTACATCAGAGGACTGGAAAGGGTATTTGAGCTGGGGAAGGGACTCTGCTCTCACACCAATGTCACAAAAACGCACGGGGAGAGGAGCAGAGTTTCTAAGCGAGGACTAGGGGTGAGGACCGAGCCAGTGGTTCTCTCGTGCTGGGTCCACAGACCCTGGGGATGGGGAGAGGAGAGAGGCTCGCGAATGACTCGGGGAAATCTGTGTATACTTCCAAAGTGTGGCAACATGTTGTGTAGGGATGCACTTTTACAGCGAGGGCTTGGTAACTTTCGAGAGGTTCTCACGAATGTCCAGGAACATCCCTAAGGTAAAGACCTGTTGGTTTAAATAACCCCTCCAGAAAGTTAAGTCTCAGTGAGCAAAGCATCATCAGATACATGTACATCCACATACATGTATCAGAGTTTGAATTAAGCAGCCTGTTTAGGTATGGCATTTATGCTAATGCAAATCAATGCCTATACTTATGTATTTTAATTTCCTAGTTTTATAGGACACATGTCTAATTAAGTAGAAACTCTGTGTTGTTCTTTTCAACTGGACTTATTCCTCCAGGGAGCCATAGAAGGAGAAATGGCATCCATCAGTCAGGGAACATTTGGCGTGAGTTCCAGACGTGTGAGGGCTAGCACTCGCCTGCCTGAAATTCAGTAAAGCTCCCCAAATAAGACATTCGCAAATGCTGGGGGGGGGTGACTCTGTGCCCCATGCCAGTCACTGCATGGCTCATTGGCGCTGCTGAGACAGAGCAGGGGAAGCATCAAGTGTGGCCACCATTCTGTTTGCCCACTCAGGCAAGCTTCTTACTGAACTCTGACTGCCAAACCTTTCACTCAGCTGGATTCAGGTGAGAATCAGGATTCGGCTGGATTTTGAAAGCCCACAGACTCAACCTGGAGGAAGAGTGAGGGAGGGCTTATAAAAAATTCTCCGCTCCATGCCCTCTGTATTTTACTGCTCTTACTGTATGGGAGATTGGAAGAAGTGTGTGTGTGTGTGTGTGTGTGTGTGTGTGTGTGTGTGTGTGAGAGAGAGAGAGAGAGAGCATCCATGAAAAACATCTGATTTCTCTCAAGTGTTTTTGACAGCTCAGTGAGCTGGCATAACCCAGAAAACCTGCTGTCATTTGGGCAAGAAAGAAAAGCAAGTATTATTGTTATCTCAGCATTTTCCCCTGGAAAAAAAGCTAACATTGCTAAAGGCAAACAGGGTGTGGTCACTAGGCTGTGAACCATTGGGGTTCAGAAACTTTGGGGTACTTAGGAAGGTGGGGATTCCACAAATGTGGCCAGTGTAATGGACACCACCTTTCCAGGACCATTATTTCATCTCAAGTCAGAGGCAGGTATGAATCGGAGTTCAGCTAAGACCTGGAACAAGTCCAGTCCGGGGTGATGAACCAGGCATGAGGGCTACCATGCAGGATTTTCAAAGGACACAGCGGCCGTGGTGGTCAGCAGTTCCCTTCCCTGGGGAACCGGCAGCGACTTGGGGATCCGAGGGTTGATCTTCCTCTCCGCCAAGCACTAAGCCATGCACAGCACTAATCAGACGCGGGCGCCATTAGAACTTGGTCGGTGTGCGTGACCCCTCAGCCTTTCCAACGTCAGCCTCTCCCTGGCGTTTGAAATGGGATTGATTCTTTCAACCCATTAACTCTGAGCTCTGACCGTGCCCTCTCACCTAAGAGCATCTTCCCGGGCCCGCCATCAACAGTAATGGGTGGTGAGCGTGTGGACTGTGCTACAGCTCATACGTGCACTCTGCACACTGAAAAATGCGTCATTTTCATTCCTCGGAGATTTATTTAGACTCAATTCTCGAATTCTTCAGTCTCTCAGCAAAGCCAGGAGCTTGTACCTCGGAACAATCAGTGACTGGTCTGTGGCAGAGAGCATATATCACATGGACCCTGGTCTTCAGGGACATAGTGACAGTATGGCTCAGAGAGCGGCCGCCTGTTGAGACCTTCCCAGTCAGCCCCCTTGCCCATTATTATCCCGGAGGCCCCTCACTTTCTAATCTAACTGGAGGGCTTTCTCTGCTTCCCTTGCTTCCTCCCTGCTGTCTCCCTTCAGGGGCCTTGCTTTGATCATATTATTCCCATTTTCTTCCATGACCTTGCACCCCAAAATGAATATATTCACATCCTAGTGACTTGGCCCATCCATATCCAAGCAATCATGCCCCTTTTATGTAACATATTAATAATGCCTTTGATGAAATACAGTTTTTGCATCCACTTTGCTCTGCCCCTTGGCCACTGGCAGTGCCTTATACAGAGGTGTTCTTCATTATGCGTACGCTGAACGAATGATGAAATAAATGATTGAACAAAAAAGCAATCCTTCGCAGAATCTTCTACCAGATCGAGGACCACAGAAACTGAAGTTTTGTCATCCCCCTTTTAAAAAAATATATTTTATTGATTTTTCACAGAGAGGAATTGAGAGGGATAGAGAGTTGGAAACATCGATGAGAGAGAAACATCGACCAGCTGCCTCTTGCACATCCCCCACTGGGGATGTTCCTGCAACTAAGGTACATGCCCTTGACCGGAATCGAACCCGGGACCTTTCAGTCTGCAGGCCGACGCTCTACCACTGAGCCAAACCGGTTTTGGCTGTCATCCCACTTTTTAAAAAGTATTTAAAAATGTTCTCTTCCTCTGTTGCTACCTTATAAAGCCACCCTCAAATAAGTGTTTTAAAACACTAAGTTATTATCTCTCTTGGTTCTGTGGACTGAATGAACCTCTCTGGGTGTTTTTCACTTGAGGTCTCTCATGCAGATTTAGTCATTTGGAAGCTGGGGCTGCAGCCATCTGAGGCTTGAAGGGGCTGGATGTCCAACATGGCACACTCACATGGCTGGCACTGATGCCAGCTGTTGGGCCACCTACACTTGTTGACTAGACTGAACTATCTATACTTAGTCTCTCTGGGTGGCTTGGGCTTCCTACAGCCTGGCAGCTGGGCTCCTGAAGAGAGCATGCTGAAAGAGAATATTCTGAGAGAACCAGGAGGAACTTAGAAGGTTCCTATGACTTGGCCTCGGGGCCCCACAAAGTTATCTCCATTGCATTTTGATGGCCAAGCAGATCACTAAAATAAGTGCATTTATAAGGAGAGGAGTGGCATATGCATGCAGAGAGGGAGGGCGTTGACAGTGTTTGTCTTTGAAACTATCCAGGGACCAAACAAATATCTTATCCTGAGATTAACCTATCTCTATCAGCACCTCCTCTCCTCGGGTTAGCTACTGGACTGCTGAGCACTGGGATGGCTTTGATCCTAGGGCCGTGGTCAGCAAACTGCGTCTCGGGAGCCACATGCGGCTCTTTGGCCCCTTGAGTGTGGCTCTTCCACAAAATACCACGGCCCAGGCAAGTCTATTTTGAAGAAGTGGTGTTAGAAGAATGTTGAGTTTAAAAAATGTGGCCCTCCAAAGAAATGTCAATCGTTGTGCTGTTGATATTTGGCTCTGTGGACTAATGAGTTTGCCAACCACTGCCCTAGGGAGAAATCAGTAGTTTGAGATAACAGTTAGGAATTAGGCTGGGGGGAGATAATATAAGTTATAGAGTAAGGATACTAGGGAAAGTGTGTATGTGGTAGTGAGTGCTCAAGAGGTATGTTGCCATAGCCCATGGCCACGGGCAATAGGTAGTGAAGCCATAGGAGGGTGAGCAGGGGCTAGGACAGGGGTGGGCAAACTTTTTGACTCAAGGGCCATAATGGGTTCTTAAACTGGACCGGAGGGCTGGAACAAAAGCAACCTGACCATGCTGGCACTCTCATCTTGGGCTGCTGGTGAAGGAGCGGAGGGGAGAGCAAGAGAACCCTCTGCTCTTTCAGCTCCGGGGGCCAGATAGAACAGCCGAACAGGCTGGATCTGGCCTGCGGGCCATAGTTTGCCCATGGCTGGGCTAGGATGTTTGCGGGGTGGGAAGGAGGGGGAAATGGAAGATATCTGTAATACTATCAACAATAAAAAATATATTTAAAAAATACTTTGCCTACTTTCTTTACTAGATTAGTATAGGTTGAGTGTAGGTTGGAGAGAAAAGCAAGCACGGTTGATACAAATCAGTTAAATCACGCAATTATAATGATGATTATTGCCAAAGGTTTAAAATGCACTTACAGTCTCACCCACTGCACGCACAGCTGTGTTCATTTCTCGTTCCGGTCTTAATTCTTCCTTATGCGAATTCTACATCTCTGTCACCATCCTGCTTTGAGCATGGGCTCCATTCTTTTGTCCAGACTCGTTGTATAACTGCTCCTCCAGGGTCCCTGCTGCCTTCACCTGCATCTTAGAGGCTGCCTCCCATTCTGGCAGAGGGAGATCTGTGATGGGACAATGAGCTGAATGTGACTAGCGGGCTGCGAATTTGACGTGCTTGAGCTAGGGTGACTCAGGTCTCCTGCCTTCCTGTCACCCACTGGTGAATGGGTAAGTCTCCAGGGAAGCTGAACCGGGCCCTTCCAAGCTTTGGGGGGATTGTCTCTGCCCTGGACATCCTACTGGGGATGAAGCCGTCAGGATGTTTCATAAATGTTTGTAGCTGCCAGCAGGAAATATTCTTCCTTTGAGTGCAGAGGCAGGCCAGATTTTCCCCTTCTTCTCTATTCAACCTTCCAAGGAGCTGTTGGTTTCTTACAGCAGCTAAGCTAGAGCACAGAGGTTTAGATTTCTCACCTCTGACAAGGGTTTACATTTCTCCTGGAAAGGGGATTTAATTTTACTGCTGTAGCATTTTTTTTTTTTTGCCACAAGAATCTGTTTACTTCTTTGTCTGATACTGAGATGCCAAACTTGGCGCATTTCGGGCAGGTGGAGGGCATCCTCCTTCAGCGGCAGTGCCCCCTGAGGCTCTCTGCCCGTTGAAATCCCACTGTACCTCATTCTGTGCACTCCTGAAAACCTCTCCTCGCTTCCCGCACCTGCCCACAGGATTCTGACAGCTTAAAACATTTACCGTTGGCTCATAGTCACACTCTCCTGCCGAGAGGGTAGCATCATGGCATTGGCAGACCCTCACCTGGAAATCCAGACACTTCAAACCTTGTCCATGGCTAACCCTCTCTGTGACCTTGGTGAAGTCCTTCCATCCCCTGAGCTTTAGCGTCTCCCATTTTAAAATGAGAGACTGAGCTCATGGTTCCTTCCAGCCACGCTGCTATTATCTGAGTCCTTTGACCCGTGAAGGTCACTCTTGTCCATCACGTTAGAGACTGTGGAAATTTGGTCAATTCATGTTCCTTCTCCCCAATGACCCCGAGTATTCCTGCTCATAAGACATCATCGAAACGATGCTGAAACGTGTATTGTTATTGAAAACAGTGATTGGGTCTCTTTCACAATCTGCCGCCTACCTTATCTCCTGCTTGTCTCCTCCTTTTCATCTAATAAGTGGGCTTCAGACTCTGTTCCTCATGTTGGTTGAAGCTCAGAGTATCTGATGATGGCAAAGCTCAGCGAATAGAAGCATACTCTCTGAAGGCCGTACTTCAACACTCTTACTGGTAATGAAACAGGCCACAGACCAATCCCAATAGGATGCCCACGCACCAATTTGTTTCGTTTTGGACTACTCACCTAGGAGGGAGGAGTGATTAGCTGGAGGGCCACTGAGTCCCTTTAAAAAAAATATTTTATTGATTTTTTACAGAGAGGAAGGAGAGAGGGATAGAGAGTTAGAAACATCAATGAGAGAGAGACACATCGATCAGCTGCCTCTTGCACACCCCCTACTGGGGGTGTGCCCGCAACCAAGGTACATGCCCTTGACCGGAATCGAACCTGGACCTTTCAGTCCTCAGGCCGATGCTCTATCCACTGATCCAAACCAGTTTTGGTATAGTCCCTTTTATCTCTATTGCCGGAGCATGAAGGCCCATCGCAAGCACAAGCAGCCTGTCCTGGAGGTCCATGTTTGCTCAGCCCCAAACTGTTGAAGATTTGTTTGTGCTGAAAAAAAGTTATAGAAACAGTGTCGAAGGAGAGGGACATGATGTGGCTTAAAACCAGAAAAGCCGGGAGCTTGCTAAGGTGGTTTTGTGTCTTAGAATGTGAGGTCCTCTGTAGAAGCCACCATTCTGGCTAGCCAGTGGCCACCAAGTGATAGAACCTTCTTAATATACCCAGCCAAAACCCCAGCCTGCCTACACACCTCCTCCACTTCCTGCCTCTGCGTTTTCCCTTATGCGCTTCCCTCCGCTTGCGATGCACTGGCTCATATCGTCCCTGTTAACATTCTACTCTCTCTTTGGGGCAAAACAGCTCAAATGATGCCTCTGCTGTGGGCTTTGGATTCTGAATGACTCGGGTTTAAACCCGAGCTCTTCCACCTCTAGGACGCTTAACCTCTTTCAGTCTCAGTATTAAAATGGGGCCAACGATACCAGCCTGGCAGGGCTACTTGTAAAGAGGATGTGAGATGGCAGAAGGCTTGCAGCACCGGGGACAGTGCCCATATCTGGACCATTAATGGTTACTTCCCATATGTATATCTTTTGGGGGCAGTCACAGCGTGCTATATTTTTGTAGACATCTAACTTCTTGAAGATAGGACTTCTTTGAGCACGCCTGTTTATCATTTTTTTAATGCTAAGCACAGAGCATTGGACAAAATAGGTTCTTAATGTATTCTGTTCAGATGAATTAACCATGTCATTTTCCCTTTGTTTGTAATACCCAGCAAAGTCAGAAGAAAGTCACTGTTAAAAACAAAACAAAACAGCAACCCACAAAAACCCACACCACACAACAGGGCAAGAAATACCGTTTTTCTATATTTTTAGTCACATTGTGCAGATTTCAGCATTGGGGTCTTTCCTCTTAAACTGTAATTCCTGGGAGTGGGGTGGAAAGAGTGACCTTTCTGCGCGCTTTTGGTATTTAGCGCTCCGCAGGGCACTTGCTGAATATTTAAGTATGTTGCTATTCATGATAAAAGCTTGTAGAGCAACAGACCAGGGAGCAGAAAAACAGCTTGGTAATGGAGACGCTTCAGACAAATGGAGGAGGAAGGGCTGTAATTGTCCTAACCCCTCCAGCCCCACCTGAAACCCTGCTTTCTCACAACGGCCACCCTGGAGGTCCTGGGTTTCATTTCCATCATGAGTCCCTGGACCTCGGTCCTGATGGGGGAGGGAGAGGCCTGGAGTTTGGGCAGCTCCCCTTCTGCTATGCCAGCACGAGGCCCTTCAGGCAAGAATTATCAGCATGTTTCTCAGGAGTGAGGACGCTGGCACCCTGAGTTCCATCGGTGCCCAGGGCAGGATAAGGAAAGCGTTGGGCGTAGCGGAGGTGGTATAGCATCCTGGGTAAGAGCGTGGACTCTGGAGCCAGACCCTCTGGGTTTATAACCCACTTCCTCCTTGCTTACTTGTAATCATAGGCAAGTCAATCAGCTTCATTGAGCCTCATTGTGTCTGTCTGTCAAATGGGGTGATGGTGGTAAGCGTGTCCACCTTGTAGGGAGTTTATGAGAAACAAAGGTGTTAAAGTATGTAAGTTACCTGGAACTGCGCCTGGAACACAGCTTTGTAAGTGTTGCCTGTTATGATTTTTGAGCCACAAGGGCTAGTCTTCCAAAGCATGAGAAAAGCTGTGTGTCGTGTGCTTCTTCTGTGCCTCGGCATGGCTGACCCTCAGCCCTCCGTGGTGAAGTGGGCCTGGGAATGGAAAGGGGGAGCTTCTGCTCACTTCCAGGCAGGAGACAAAGGAACTGAGGCCGTGAGGGTGGGATAAAGGGGCACGTGTGTGGGGATGGGGAGGAATCATGGCGGTTACATGTGCATCTGAGGGTAAGGAAGGACCCAGAGCTGGCTTCCAGGTGACAGATAGGGGATCTGTGGGTGGTGATGCCATAGTAAGACAGGTGACATCTAGAAAGAGGTTCACTTGGGGAGGTCAGCTGGAGCAGGCAGTAGGATAATGGGATAGTAAGTGGAAATGCCTAAAGGTGTTGTCATTGCCACTTTGGAACTTGGGCGAGTGGTCTGAATGGAGCAATAGATTTAGGAGTCACCAACGTGGGCACTGAACATCATGGGAACCAGTAAGATCCTTCAAGCAACTTGCAGCCAAATGCCCAATGTCTAGACCGGGGCCAGATAGTAAATGTTTTAGGATTTGCCAGCCCTATGATCCCTATTGCAAGTACTTAAAGCTGACATTTTGGGTTCAAAGATGACAGAAACAACACCTAAATGATGAGTGTGCCTGTGTTTCAATAAAACTTTATTTACAAAAACCTGTGGTCCACTCTTGCTCCGGACCATTATGTTACACAAAGTAGGCATGCAATAAATATTTGTTGGATTGATCTACTAGCTTCAGCAATTGTCTAAAGTCCAGGTCTTTTAAAAAATAATCTAATTAAATTTCTAGGAACTCAAACTTTTGTCAGGGACACACCAAAACACTCATGAAACCTAGGAGAGAGGGCATTTGAATTTGTGCTGTTTTACCTAAAGGAAGCTGTCATCAGTTAGAGATCTGCTACTGAGTTGCAAAATATACAGCTGGAAATCTTTTCTGAACTCTCAGCCAAGTATGGTAAGTCAGACCGGTGAATTATAGGTGATGAGAGAACTGTTGGATGTTAAATCCCCTGAGGACGGGGGCTGGTGGGTTGGATGTTAAACCCCTGGAGGCCTCAGCTTCATGAAGAGCACTCTGAGAGCCCTCAGGGATCCTGGATGGCACTCTCTCCTCAGATCCAGGAAATCGACTGCAAATGTGTTAAATAATTTAGAAACTGCCCACATGTATCCATAGCTTCCATTGCAAGGAAGCAGCAATAGAAGGAAATTAAAGAGAAGGTGAAAACTAGAAGTTTTGTGAAGGAGTAGGTAGACATTCTGTACTCAAGGAAGTAGCAGTCACAGAAAAGAGAGAGAGAGAGAGAGAGAGAGAGAGAGAGAGAGAGAGAGAGAGAGAGACCCTGATCTTTCTATCCAAACAGCAGGGATTCATCATAGCTTGCAAATGGTAGTTAAGATGGTCAACATAAGAGTGGAGGGTTTCAGCTACTAAATTATTGCTGAGCTGTCCTGAGGATGCGCCCCTTGCTTCCTGTCTTATACCTTTGGCTGGTGAACCAAACCCCTAAAGACTGTCTCTTGCTTTTGAAGAATGAACCCACCTTCTTGGGGTTCTTAGATGTCAAGGAAAGGGAGAAACATCTAGAGAAGAGGTTCATCTTTGACCACAGGTTACAAATGGTTTTTCTGCCAGTTTTCAAAAAGAATGTGTGAGAGTGTGAAGAAGCCCCATAGTTCCTGGATGGTCTCTGTGACTCTGGGATACAGGGGGTTGTCCGTGGCTACAGTGATGGCAGCAGCTATGTGTCAACTTTGATATATATCTGCCTATATATACATACATGTATACACACATACATGTATATATGTATGTACACATACGCATGCGTGTGTGCATATACATACAGGTATGACCTGGCTGTCTTGCCCACATGCCTAAGCTCTGTGTCTAGTGTAAGACTGGTTCCGATTTTGTTAAGTTGCTACTGATGAAAACACAATCCAGTGTAGAGTAGGAAATCCAGGCCTGTTTGGTTGAATGGTGTGGTAGTTTGAATTATTGGTCCCAAGTTTTTATTCTCCTGTAGCAGATATCCATGCCTTTCCCATGGCTTCATGATGGACAGAGTGTCACTCCCCTTTTCTGTCTTTGGGGTTGTCCCTATAACTTGTTGGCCACTGGAATATCAGAGAGCCGAAACTGGTTTGGCTCAGTGGACAGAGCGTGGGCCTGCGGACTGAAAGGTCCTGGTTTCGATTCCGGTCAAGGGCATGTACCTTGGTTGCGGGCACATCCCCAGTAGGGGGTGTAGAGGAGGCAGCTGGTCGATGTTTCTCATTGATGTTTCTAACTCTCTATCTCTCTCCCTTCCTCTCTGTAAAAAAAAAAAATCAATAAAGTATATATAACAAAATATCAGAGAATGTGATTCAGGAGCGGCTGTAAATGTCTTGTGTAACTGACTGTATCTTCTTGAGCTTCTTTCATCATCATCATAAAAAAGACACGCCCTGGAGATTGGTCCCAGAGAGTGAGAACTATGTGAAGCAGACTGAAAATTAACCCATGGCCCTGAAGTTAAGTCTCATTAAGTCCATCCTAGATCAACAAAACTCTAATCAAGCCTGGCTAGTATGGCTCAGTGGTTGAGCATCAACCCATGAACCAATAGGTCCCCAGTTTGATTCCCGGTCAGGGTATATGCCTGGGTTGCGGGCTCAATCCCCAGTAAGGGGCATGCAGTAGGAGCCAATTGATGTCTCTTTCTCATCAATGCTTCTATGTCTTTATTCCTCTCCCTTCCTCTCTCTCTCTCTCTCAAATCAATAAAAACATTTAAGCAGCCCACTCATCTCCTCAGTTACATGGTCTGTTAAATAGGGAAAGCCGAGTTACATGTGCTTAAAGCAAGAGGAAAAGAACAGATGACTACCATCCAGTTTTCTCGGCCCAGCTTTAAAGACTAGCCACGTAAACACGGAACAATACCAAGCAGTACACCATAGGGAAAAGTTAAAGGGTGGCATTGCTGAAATATGGGGGTTGGGGTGATGATGAAAAATAAATGGAAAGTCCTGTTGTATGAAGGGTGATAGCTGAGCTCCCGTGCTATCCTCCTCCGACAGCCAGAGTGAAGGGGGCCCATTCCACACATGGGCTCCTGTATCTTCTCACTGGAGAGACTTCCAGAGCCGATCTGGCCCTGCCGTTGGTCCCCTGCACAAATGATTCCTGTGGCATCCCTGATGGGAGCTGGTCCCAATTTAGTCACCTACCTGCTGTGTGATCTTGGATAACTAACTACGAAGACTGTGTGTGTGGGATTTTAAAATGAGACAGACTTCATCATCACCCCAACTGCCATATTTCACATCCCAGCACGGTGACCTTAAGAATTTACTCATAGAGATTGCGAGAAAGTCCACCTTACAGAGCTGTCGGGAGAGTTCACTGGACAGCAAAACGGCTCCTCCAGCTGAGAGCCTGCCACCAAATGAAATGGCTGCCCCCTCCTTCTTCGGAGCGGCACAGGACATACCACCCTCTGCCAGGCGAAAGCTCTCCTGGTGGTTCTGGGAAGAGGGAGGGGGAGAAATGAGCTGGGCTCCAACGGCGCCCCTTCCACGTGCAGTCCGGCTGCCGGGCCTGCTGGCCTGAATCAGCCATCGCCTTCCCAGTCACTTGATGGGGCATTTCCGTTTTGTCAGCACATTTAACTGTCTCAGGAGGAAGACACTAGGAGAGGCAGTTATTGATCAATTTATTGATTTCATCAGATAGTTTGGCACACATGATGGTCCATAAGATTCTGAGCTCCCAGGAGTCTTCCACAAGCAGAGTGTCAGTGTAGCTGAAGATGGAAACTCCCATCCTGATTTGCAGAGGTGGGTCAGCGTGAGCCGAGACAGATGCAGAAAGTGTGCGTGTTTGGGGGGGAATGGGGTGTTGGGGAGAAAAGGGCAATTTCTAAGTGAGCTGGACTGCGAATGGTGTGGGGAGAAGAGAAGGCGGGAAAGGGGGCAGGCAAGGAGCAGCGGGAATATCAGGAGGAGCTGGAGCTTTGTAGGCATTTGGGGAGCCATTGGACGTTTTTGAGCAAGGAAATGGCCCAGTTAGAGCTTTGCTTCAGGAAGATGACGGGCAAGCAGGTGAGAGTGGGTTGCTTGGGTAGGGACCGAACAACCAGAGCTGGAAGAATACTGAGGTGTCTGGTGCCGTTGTCCGGATGAGAGACGGTGAAGGCTGTGCTTGGGTCGTGGACAATAGGGAACAAACATGACACACGTTGCAGTGTGAGGTCCACAGGAGTGACTGTCTGGTCAGGAAAGGCAAAGGGAAAGGGCGGGATGACTCAGGTTTTCCACCAGTGGAAGGTGGCTAAGTTTTCTATTTTTTTCTAATTTAACATGCAGGAGATGGAGCATGTCTAGCGTCACCAACCTTTCCTCGTTTATTCTTAATGCACATAGATGTGTCAGTACACTCCATGTACATATAGAATGCTATTCAATAAACCAATAGTCTGATATCTCTTGCCCCCATACCCCCCCCCACACACTATTTCACTTCAGTCTTTATTCATTTTAAGTATATATAGTTATGGGTCTTGTGAAATAAGGATATGAAGCTTTCTGTCTGCATCTGCACAGTTTTCATACGGACAGTGTGGGAATTGTAGCTTAGAATTTTGAAAATATCTAAGCTAGTCCTACTATTCACAGTAGCTGCAAATGACTTCTGTGCTGATGCTCTTCACACATCGCCTCGCTTGTCCGCACCTTAATCTGTGAGATGGACCCTTCCAAGTCCGTCTCCCCTCCCTTCCTACAGTAAAGACTGGCATTGCTTGCAGCAGGGGTGGCCACCTAACCGGGCCTGGACAATGAGAGTGTAAGTGGCATCTGCTTAGAGGGCTCCAGGTGAGACACCGCTTCCTGGGAGAAGGAAGCCGTGTAGGAGGAGTCTGACCTGGCACTTCCCCTGTCCCCTCCCGTGTGGCGTGAACATGCTGGATGTGATGCTTAAAGCTGGGACAGCCACTTGCAACCACAGGAAGTGACTCCTTCTGATAACCAGGTGTGTCTCTAATCTTCTATTTCAAGATGGTATCTCTAGTCACTAGATCTTATAGCCTTTGCATTTGATGATGGCCAGACCCCGGAACAGATTCACAGTAGAGACCCGGTCTTAGTTTCTTCCACTGACCACTGGTTTTCTGCACATCTGGAGCCCGGGTAACAGAGAGATAAGGAGCTGGAGCTGAGAGGAGAATCCTCCACTGACACAACACCCTCTCTCCCCAAGGTGTAAGGGGTCTTCTGTTTGGGTCCAGGGAGAATGTTTTCAAACAGGACTGGTAGTTGGTTCTAGACGAGGGAGCTTGAGCTATCTAGAAGAGGGAAGAGAATGAAGATTTTTATTTTTATTTTTTGGATATTGTGTATGTGTTGTTTTTAGAAAAGAGTAACAGACAGTGTTTATTGATTTTCAGTGGTGGCCTCGTCTCTGAGCTGTGTGCGGAAACTAAGAGAAATGACAGGTAAGGAAGAGAAAATGTAATTATCCTATTATTGCTTATGGTAAAGAATTAACTAAAGAAATAGAGATCTGAGGGCATTAAAATAATGCTACATTTATAAAGGCAACTATCAGAACAAACAAACTTTCCTAAATGTCTGAGTACTTACACACAAAACACTCAACACTACATAATAAAAGGTTTAAAAAGTAGAACTATTCAACAGCAAAATAGTACAAATAATATGACAGAACAAAGACTGAACATTTGACCTGTTGATATAGTTAAACTAATATATGGAAATCAGTACTTTTATGTATGCAAGTAACAGCCAATTAGAAGCTACCTCATTAGAGTGGCCACACACACATATAATACCCAGGAATAAACTTAATAAAATGTGCAATTCATATATGAAGAAAAGACACGTTTTAAATCCTAAGGATACAAAAGAAGACTTGAACAAATGGAATAATTTACTGTGCTCTTGGATATGAATTTATCATAATAAATGTCAATTCTTTCTAATTTAATTTATACATGTAATATGATCACGGTAAGATATACCGGGTTTTGTTTTTAATCAGATGAGCTTATTCCAAAGTTCACTTGAAAAAAATAAATAAACTAAAATAGTAAGAAAAATACAATGAGAAATGTCTAGCCTTCCTAGATATAAAAACATATTATAAATCCTCAATAATTAAAGCCTGGGAGTTGTGGTGAGTGAAACATACCCATGAAACAAAGCAGAAAAATCCAGAAATAGATACAAATAGTGTGGCAATTCAGAATATGATAAAGAAGATACCTCAAATTCCAGGGGAAGGATTGGACAATTCAGTAAATGATCTAATAATTGGATAACCATTTGAAAAATTTTCAAAGGTATTAAAGGTTTAAATTCTAAACTTGAAACCATAAAAGTCTTCAAAGAAAACATGGAAGAATTCATTTGTAACATTGCAGAGTAAGAGTCCTAACTCTGATTCAAAATCTAGAAGCCATAAAAGAAAAAATTGGTTTAAAAAAGATTGATATATTCAATTTTATTAAAAACTCAGAAAGACTCTATGTAAGGGAAAAACAAAGAAACAGAAGATGTTTATTACACAACTAGGGGCCCAGTGCACGAATTCATGCACCTTGAAAGGAACTGTGGACCTCGAGGCTGCTGTGGGCACAGGGGCGGGTCTAAGCCCATCCTCTCTACCCCTGTCCAGCCCCTCCCCTCAGTTCCTGGTCCCCTGTCTGCTGGCAGCTCCACTCCCACCAATACACACTGACAGTGTGGAGCGAATGGGGCCGGGCCAGATGCCAGCAGTGGGTATCAGCAGGACATTGCTAGCAGTGGATGCAAGTGGGGCCGTTGTCAGCAGTGGGTGTGAGAGGTTGCTTCTGGTCCCAATTACCACTCAGGAACAGGGGGAGGTGGAGTAACCCTGAGGGGTGATTGGGGCTGGCAGTCACCACTCATACCCACTGACGGTGCCTAGTAATCGGGGCTGGCGCTGGGCACCAGCAGCAGGTGCAAGTGGTGGTTCAGGTGCCAGCAGCAGGTGTAAGCGGGGCCAACACCAGCAACAGGTGTGAGCTCCTGGCAGGACTGTGGCACATGGGAGCAAAGAATTTTCAGTAAACACCAGAGGCTCGCCCCAATGACAGCGACCAGCGCCCCGCCTTGATCTGGTGGCCCCGCTCACCTGCTCCATCATCCTGCCATGGCCGATGCCCACCATGTTCCATGCTCGCCCCCTGGTGGTCAGCACATATCATAGCAACTGGTGGTTCAGTTGTTCAGCTGTTCTGCCATTTAGACTATTTGCATATTAGGATTTTATATGCTAGTATATAGATATCCAGAACACATAAAAAAATATCAAATTAAAAAATGGACAACCAACAGAATACAAAAATGTGCAACAGACTTGAATAGGCACATCACAAGTCAGGATACCCAGATGGCCATTAAACACATGACCAGGTGCTCAGTTTCACTAGCCATCAGGAAAGGGCAATTAAAAATCCAAGATACCATTCCACACCCATCAACACGACTGAGCTAAAAAAAATACTGACAAAATCAGGGGCTGGTGAGGATGCAGAGCAAATGGAACTGTGTCACACACTTCTGGTCCCAGTACAAATTAAAACCATCGCTTTGGGAAGTAATCTGTGGATATCTGTTAAAGCTGAACATTCACTAAGTGACCAGGCATTCATCTCCTAGTCATATACTCAACAGACATGTATATACGTGTGAACAGTTATTTGCATTCGTCTCAAACTGAGAACAACCCACATGTCTGTCCATCACCAGTAGAATGGAGACATAAATCAGCAGTATTTTCATATAACAGGCTACTGTAGAACCATGAAAATGGATAAGCTACTGCTGCACAGAACAGAACAGTGTGGATGAATTATACCAACATGTTGTGGGAAAAAAGCCAGACCCAAAATAGCTCACACTATATGATTCTATTGATCAAAGTTCAAACGCAGTCCAATTTAGTCTATAATTTTAGAAGTCAGGCTAACGGTTACTTTTGGAAGAGGAGGTGGGAGTGAGTGGGAGTGAGTGGGAGTGAGTATGATGGAGTATCTGAGGGGCCGATGTTACTTTCTTGATGAAGGTGCTGCTGATATAAGTAAGTTCACTTTAGAAAAATTCATGTATGATGTGCTATCCTTCAATGAAAATGTATTCAAACAAAAGAATTAAGGTTTAGACATTGCTTCCTTCTGTTGGATTTTAGGGGCAGTGCATTTTATTTTGAATTATGCACTGGTAATGCACACCCAAATTGCTTAGGTGCATAAATATATTTTGAGTGTATATGATGCAGAATGCATCATTAATAAACATTTGTGAAACGATTGCAGGTTTCCACCCATTTTTAAAAAAAGTTTAATTCTCACACAAAAATAGTGTAGGCAGACCAGATAGGATCTCAGTGTCACAGATGAGAAAATTAGGCTCCAAGAAGTTTGACGGACATGCCCAAGGTTACCCAGCTAGAATGTGCATGAACCTCTTAAAAAGGACAGGCAACTGCCGTCGGTGTGTAGTTCACTGTATGCGTCTTTCCTTTGCTTCACGGCTCAGAAACCCCAGGCAGAGGCATTTAAGAGCCGAGATCCTTGGGTGCGGCTCCTCCCCTTTCCTGACGCGGCCGGATTGCACAATCTTTCCGTGTTGCAAGTTGATAACCACTAATAGACTCCGGCTGGAACACGGCGTTGATCTCCTTCTCATTTGTACCACACAGAGGAAGCTAAAACAATGGCACTTTGTTGGCACGGAGGAAGGCCGGTTCCAGAGCGCCCCACTTTCCCCCTCCCGCTCAGTGTCAGAGTTGATGCGAAATAACAAACGCTCTGGCCCAGTTTTCGAGCACGCCCCGGTCACGTAGTGAAGATCGGGGCTCGTCCTCCCAGTGAGCAGTGCTCCACCCCGGGGCCTCCCATCCTACGCGGACCCGCCACCTCCCCAATCCCTCGGCGAGACAGCCCTGGAGTGACCATCTATGAAGGGGGAGGCAAGAGGGGGATATGGCGCTGGCGAGTGGGCGAACTTCCCTTTGAAACCCAAAAGGACGAGGGAAGAAGGCTGGGCCAGGCGTTGGAAGACCCTGGTTGAAGTCTCCACTCTCGGACCCACTTGCCGTGGGAACCAGGACAAGCCACAGACCACAGCATCAGGCAGGGTGATCGGAAGGGCACTGGCCTTCCAGCCAGACTCGGGTCTGCATTGCCCCTGGGCATCTTCCCCGCGTCTGACTGGTCCAGGGCATCGCTGTTTCTGGAGCTTGTGCTCCTCATCTGTAAACCGAACGGGCTGCGTGGACGGGTTTGAAGGCGTCACTTCCTGCTGGTTCATGTTGTGATCTCTAAGGACCCGTGTCTGCCTCTGTGAGGTGGGGAGAGGGGTCCGGCAAGGGGACCAGCCCAGGGCGGGTGCCTGGGAGGTTCTCTTAGCATTAAATGCTTGAGAACGGCTCCCTAGATCCTCAGCAGCGTAACCATTAAGCATTAACCCCACTTTCTTTTATGGTCCCTTTGGTAGGCTGTGCTTTGTCGGAACCATTATCTTACATTAGCTGCCTTTTTAAGGTCTGCTCATTCCTCAGTGAAGTGGCATTCAGATTCCTCGCACAGAACCAGCAGAACAGCATTCCACTGGCGACCCAGAGGTGGGGAGAGGTGCTCTGGTTCAATTCTACTCACTCTCTCCTCTTTCGCTGCTCCACCCTCCCGGGTGTGTGTGTGTCCTGCAGCTTGATAGCGAGTCAGATGAGCCCATCCTGTATGTGTACACACACTCACACACACTCTATCACACACACACACACACACACACACACACTCACTCTCTCTGTCTCTGTCTCTGTCTCTGTCTCTCTCTCTCTCTCTCTCTCTCTCTCTCTCTCTCTCACACACACACACACACACACACACACACACACACAGGTCTGAGGTTTACTCCATTGTCCCTGGAGACAGGCAAGAACAAAGCCACGCCTTCTGGGGCGGGGCCAGGACTCCCTTGCAGGCGTGGCTAGAACACACCCAGGGCGGTGGGAAGCAGAGATGCTGGCCTCAGTGCTCTCCCTCTGGGTCCTCTGACTTCCGGCATGTCCCCGCACATGCAGCCACTCTGGGAGGCAGGGTGTTACAGGGTCTCTGCCCTTTGAAGATGGCCAGAAGCAAGGCAGAGTCCTCCCGCTGAACTTGAGGGCACCCTCGGAGGGTCTGGCTGTCTCTAGCTCATCTGCGTGTGAGCTAAGTGTCCTGTGCCCTTTGGGAATGCAGCCAGCAGGCGACATCGGAGGGGAGCGGTAAACACGCTGGACCGTTCTTTATCATCTGTGCCGTGTGCGATGCTCAAGAGCCCTGGGTCTCAGAGTGAAGGCCAGGAAGGCCTGGCGTTAGGATCAAAGGCAGGCCTGGCCCCTGCTCGCTCCGCTGCTCCCTGCCTCCATCCAAAGTGGGCTGCTGCCGAAACCGGTTTGGCTCAGTGGTAGAGCGTCGGTCTGCAGACTGAAGGGTCCCAGGTTCAATTCCGGTCAGAGGCATGTACCTTGGTTGCGGGCACATCCCCGGTAGGAGGTGTGCAAGAGGCGGCTGGTCGATGTTTCTCTCTCATCGACGTTTCTAGCTCTCTATCTCTCTCCCTTCCTCTCTGTAAAATATCAATAAAAAATATTAAAAAAACAAAAACAAAAAACAAAGTGGGCTGCTGCCTGAATCCAGCCCCACGCCCACTGGCGTGACAGAGCTGAGCCTTAGAAGAGCAGGTGTGCATTCACCCGCCCGACTTTCTCTCTCTGGGCCAGCCCCCTTGGTCGGCTAGATCCATGGTCGGCAAACTGCGGCTCTTGAGCCACCTGCGGCTCTTTGGCCCCTTGAGTGTGGCTCTTCCACAAAATACCGCGGCCTGGGCAGGTCTATGTTGAAGAAGTGGCCTTAGAAGAAGTTGAAGTTTAAAAAATGTGGCTTTCCAAAGAAATGTCGATCGTCGTCCTGTTGATATTTGGCTCTGTGGACGAATGAGTTTGCCGACCCCTGGGCTAGGCTAACACCTTGACTCCCAGGAGGATCCAGGAGTAAGGAGCCCAGTGGCTTCCCAAGGCCATCCTGGCGGCTCCTTTTCCCCACGTGGCACGTGGTGACTTCATGGCAGTGACATTTACGGCGGGCGAGGGAGGGCCACGCCCCGTATTTGCTGGTGGCTGAGTTCAGAGGTGGGGAAAGGCTTAACTACCCTGTTTCCCCGAAAATAAGGCATCCTCCGAAAATAAGACCTACTTCATGGAAACATAATACATCCCCTGAAAATAAGACCTAGTGCATCTTTGGGAGCCAAAATTAACATAAGACACTGTCTTATTTTCGGGGAAACAGGGTAAACTAGGCATGCACCCCCGGGGAGAAGATGGCTGTGAGTGAAAACAGTTGTGCAGTCACCCAAGGAGGAAGGAACATGTAAACGCATCTTCAAAGTTCTCGACATTGGTTTCAATGCGTGATTTTTTAAAAAGGCTGGGGGGATTCGTTTCAACAAATGACTCATCAGGTTTTTTTGTTTTGTTCGCTTTGTTTTCTTCTACAAGAAATCAACGGCGCTGCTTGGCTGAACGAGGTCATGGCTGGGTGTTTGGAGGTGGAAAGAAAAGAAGCTAAGGGAGCAGGGCCCGGCGAGGCAGCGTCCTGCAGCGGTTCTGGCTGAGCCGGGAGGCCTCCGGAGGACCCTCGGTGAGTTTCCTTGCGCCAGTGGGGGCGTTAAGGCCCAGAGAAGGCAAGACACCTTCCCAAGGCCACACAGCTGGTGGACGGTTCGGCTGGGAGCCAGGCATCCTCGTGGCTCTCTCTGTGGAATGGGAACAAGAATGTTGACCTTGCCGAAACCGGTTTGACTCAGTGATAGAGTGTCGGTCTGCGGACTGAAAGGTCCCGGGTTCGATTCCGGTCAAGGGCATGTACATTGGTTTCGGGCACATCCCCGGTAGGGGGTGTGCAAGAGGCAGCTGGTGGATGTTTCTCTCTCATCGACGTTTCTAGCTATCTCTCTCCCTTTCTCTCTGTAAAATATCAATAAAATATATTTTAAAAAAAGAAAAAAGAATGTTGACCTCGCAGGAGTGTGGGGGGAGGAACCCAGGGGCCAGGGGCGGCGAGTGCTTTGGGAAGTCTACACTGTTAATACTTGGAGGGGTTGTGATGGGTGAGGGATTGTACCTCTGTGGTGGCTCATTTTGGTGAGGGGCCCACCCTCCCGCCTTTTCACCAGGCCTGCACCTTGGACCACAGCTGGCTGAGGTCCCCAGGAAACCCTCCTCCCCTCTCCTTCCTGCCCCCCTTTCTCCCTGCCCTGCACCCCCCTTCTCCCCCCTCCCCCCTCCCCTCCCAGGGCCCTGAGCTGAGGAGACGCACAGGCAGCACAGCCCTGACATTTTCCTCCAGACAGTGACAGCTGGTGGCACTTTTAACTAAAGGGATAAAGAGCACGAAGGCATAAAAAAAAAAAAAAGAACTGTTAAAAAGTGGCTTAAAAATGCGTGTGCCATCTGTCTGGCCACCGCGGCTTGTAGAGTGTGCACGGGGAGAGAGGCCTTCCCTCTCCCACCGAGGGGTCTCACCCTGGTCAGGGCCCACCGGGAGCAGGCGGGTCAAGTCTGCACGTTTTGTTTTTCACGCCTCCCAGCCTTCCTTTCTGCCCCTTTCTCTTCCTCACGCATGTCCTCATCGTAGCTCCCTGAAAAGATGTATTCTTTTTTTTAATTGATTTTTTTTTTTTTTTACAGAGAGGAAGAGAGAGGGACAGAGAGTTAGAAACATCGATGAGATAGAATCATCGATCAGCTGCCTCCTGCACACCCCCTACTGGGGACGTGCCCGCAACCAAGGTACATGCCCTTGACCGGAATCGAACCTGGGACCCTTCAGTCCGCAGGCCGACGCTCTATCCACTGAGCCAAACCGGTTTCGGCAAAAGACGTATTCTTAAGGTCCCCCATGGCTAATGGAGTCCTCGACCTGCAAAGTCCCGCACACTTGGCTCAAAAAACAGGTTTTGGATGTTGGCCTTTGCCGTCTGCATGTGGTCCTAGCGTGGTGATAACGGACTTGACAAGTCAGCTAGCCACTAGTTAAGCTCTTGGCCACCAAGCAATAGCACAGTCTTTACATCTATTCAGGTTTTTCTTCATGTCCTAAAGCTTTACCCTATTTCTTTGTAAGTTTGTCTGAGGAATGTTTCTTTTTTGTGTGTGTGAATAAGGTTATAAAATGCACATTCTAATTAGTTGCCACTGTGGAATATGACAGTGGTATGAAGTTGTATGTTGATTTTGTATCTGTCACCATGATGAATTCGTATTTGGCTATCACATCCTTTGGGTTTCTGTGGGCCTTCTTGGTAGATGGTTCCGTTGGCTGCAAATACCAAGTGTTTCTGTCTCTTTCTGTTCAGCATCACATTTCCTATTTTCTTCTCTTGTCCTTCTCCATGGCTGAGCCCTCTGTACAATATTTAACAGCAGCCGTACACCCTGGCCGGTGTGGCTCAGATGGTTGAGCATCATCCCATACACCAGAAGGTGGCTGGTTGGATTCCTGGTTCAGGACACATGCTAGGGTTGCAGACTCGATCCCCAGTAGGGGGCGTGCAGGAGGCAGCCCATTAATGTTTGTCTCCCACATCGATGTTTCTCTCTCCCTCTAAAGTCAATTTAAAATACCGTATTTGCCGGTGTATAAGACGATTTTTTGGCCCTGAAAAATACATATTTGCCGGCGTATAAGAGACTGGGCGTATAAGACGACCCCCTAACATTTCCACTAAAAAATACAGAGTTTGTTATATACTTGCCATATAAGACTACCCCCCACTTGGAGGCATATTTTTCAGGGCCAAAAAGTCGTCTTATACGCGGGCAAATACGGTACTCTTTTTTATTATTATTATTAAGTAGCAACAATTGTAGGCAGCCCTGCCTTGGTCCTGACTGTAATGGGGTTGTTTCTGATAATTTACTATTAACTATGACGTGTGCTCTGTGTCCACAGTAGAAAACAGTATCCAATTTTATTTTTTCAAAAGGCAGAAATGGGTAATACATTTTATTAAATGTTGGCATCCATTGAGATGATTTCATTCCAGTCAAAAACATGAAAAGTGTTCTCATGTTGAGCCGTTCTTATATTTCTGTTCATAATGCACTCCTGGTTTTGCGTTTCTAATACTTTGTTTAGGGCTTTTGTGTCTTAGCTCATGAATGATATTGACTCATGTTCCCCCCCCCCTTTTGTCTGTGTTTTTTTCTCCCAGAAAAAAAAAATTTCCCTTAATGCAAAGACTTTGCTTCACAGTAAGGATTTTAAGTTTGTTTCAAGTCGGGGGGGGGGAGGGGGGGTCCATGGTTTGTGGTCTGTAACAGAAAAAAAAGGGGCAGCCACAATTACCTAATTGTACCATGTGGTGACTGCAAAAAAAGAAGAGCAAAGATAGAAAGGATGTACAGGAGGAGTCGGCTTTCTGAGGATGGGGAGGGCTTCTTCCCCATTCTTTCCAAAGGCCTCGCTCCGGGACCCAGGGCTGGTCACCTTGTCCTTGGCCCGTGGTCTGACCTCGGGCTCCTGGGTCTGTGAGACTGGGCAGCAGGGCACCGCTGCTCTGGGAGAGAAGACACCTTCCAGATGGACATCGTGGACATGTAGAACCACGTCTCGTCCAGGTCTCGTGCTTTTGCCTATTAGGAAAGTCACGGAAGAAGCCACCACTCTTTTTTCTTCCTCTCACCCAGTGAAAAGATAGATGATGTTTCCAGTGCTTAAGTGAGTTCCAAATGGTACTGTAAATTCCATCTATTATTTATGCAGCTCCGGCTCCCTGGAGAGCCCGCATGCCTTACAGGAAGAAAGGAGCGTTAGGTCCATGCGGAGTGTGAGGAGGGAGTCGGGGGGTGGCATCGGAGGGCGCGGGGAGAGGTCTGAGGGGTCCCTGGTGGTGTCTGTCGGCAGGCAACCAGGAGCCTGGCTTAGTGGCGGAGGGGTCAGCGTGGACAGAGCTGGCAGAACCTCTAAGATGATCCGGGCCTAGGTTATTTGTCTATCTTTCCCGGTCCTGAGAATCAGAGGCCACTGGCTGAAAACCCAGATGCCAGCTCTCTCCCCTGGAAATTCTGTTTCGCTCGGCCACACAAAATGGGGTCCACACATCCGTACTTCCCAGTAAGGACTCCTGGTTCATTTTGACCACAAGGCATGGGTGGAAAGCGGGGGACCTCTCAAGCGGGCCCCGTTTTGTAGAGGAACTAGAGGCCCAGTGCATGAAAATTCATACACTGGAGGAGGGGGGGTTCTTCTCAGCCCAGCCTGCCCCCTCTCAAACCCCGGGAGCCCTCAGGGGCGGGAGGTGACCCGAGGATCAGGGGAAGGCGATGCCCCCATCACACCTCTGCTGCTGCCACTGCCGGTGGCGCAAGTCTCAGCTGGCCCTGGTCACCTGAGCCTTGGGTGGCCCTGAGCAGCTGGGCAGCCGCCATACCAGGTTTGCCTGTGCCTCGGGCTGGCCCTGGGCAGCTGGGGGGCTGAGGGCACTGGGGAGCTTCAGGGGCAGGCACATTGAGTGGCTGGACCTGCCTGGGGGCGGGCCCAGTTGTGCAGCGTGCCTGCTGCCCCAGCGGGGCTGAGGGGGACTGCATGCTGCCATTTTGTGGCTGTGGGTGCTGCCATCGTTGAGGGCATGGCGGTCAATTAGCATATTCCCTCCTTAGTGGCTGTGGGTGCCATCATCTTTGTGAGGGCGTGACCGTCAATGAACATATTCCGTTTTTATGATATAGGATAAAGGAAGCCTCGAGGAGGGATGTTGCCCCAGATCACGAAGCCCCAGTTAGTGCCGAGGTAGCCCAGGAACAGATCCCTGAGAGCCGAGTGGCACAGTTTCACAAGGCCCGTGTGCAGCCCTCCCCCTGGGACTGACAGGGTCGCCTGCAGGTCCGCGCGATTCCGGATTCCTTGCCTTTGGGTGCTCATTTTCTCTCTTTGAGAGCTGTGGAAGGCAGGGGCCCTGAAGTCAGACAGGACCAGGCTCAAACCCTGCCTTTGCTTCTGTCTCACTGTGCAGACTTGGGAAAATGGCTTGACCTGTCTGAGCCACTGAAATGGGCATTAAATCAGATCACGTCCCTATATCTGGTATAATAGATATGGCCTACAAAGTGCCAGATCCTACTCCAAGCACCGCCGTGGCCAGCGTTAACTCACTTAATACTTAAAAAGTCTGTTCCGAACCCCATTGTTAAATTAAGGCGTGTGAGAACCCAGAGTTAGAAAGACTTGCTCAAGACCATGCACATGCCAAGTGAAGAAGAGATGAATTTGAACTCAAGCCGTCTCAACTCAGTTGAGATTTAAAGGCAGGACCAGAAAGTCACTTGCAGCATGCGGGAGGTGGGAGGGTGAGGGGGGGGGGGAGCCCAGGGGGGCGCTACGGGGCATTTGGAGAGAGAGGGCAAGAGGCCTCTGGGTAGAAGGGAATGGATCAGGGACTCCCAGGACCAGTCCCTGGGAAGCAAAGGCCGATCTCAGGGGCAACCATCAGCATCGAAATGCGCAGGAGCCAGGAAGTTTCCTTGCATGGTCGCCTGCGATAAAGAAAAAAATCCAGACTGCGCAGGCTGCTTCCATTAGAAGTGATGTAACGAGCTGGCTTTGGCCTAGTTTCCTTCAGCAGGCAGCCCCCTGGCTCTCCCACACCCTTTTCTGAATCTGCAAGTGACACCGGCCGCCATCTAGTGGTCGGCGCAGGCACTGCACAGGCATGGGGAAGAAGGGTTGGATCCAGCCCATGGACTTGGAAGATGAGGGCTCTGGTGTGGGCGGGAAGAGATCAGCCAAAGGGCTTGTATTCATAGATGCATAACCCACGGACACAGCCATAGGGTGGTGAGGGCCTGGGGTAGGGGGCAGGGGCGGGCTAGAAGAGGTCAATGGGGTGGGGGGAGAAAGGGGGATATACATAATACTTTAAACAATATATTTTTAAAAAGATAGAGCCCTTTATCTTAGTAGGGAATTTTATTCTATTCAAAGCACATCCATACGTTTTGCTTCAGTGTGTCTTCTCACCAACCCAGGGAGGTTAACTTGGCTTTATGGGTGAGGCAACAGGTCCCTGTAGGGCAGGGGTGGGCAAACTTTTTGACTCGAGGGCCACCATGGGTTCTTACACTGGAACGGAGGGCCGGAACAAAAGCAGCCTGACCATGCTGGCATTCTCATCTTGGGCTGCTGGTGAAGGAGTGGAGGGGAGAGCAAGAGAACCCTCCGCTCTTTTGGCTCCGGGCTGTAGTTTGCCCACACTGCTGTAGGGGAAGGGTCTTGCTTAAGAGTTGCATTGTCAGCTATGCATGGGACTTGGACTAGGACCCCAGGCCCCACCTCTAGAGGCACTGTCAGGTCCCGTGAAATCTCCCTGGACGAGGGAATGAAACATACTGTATCCTGGAGGTTTGGCCACCTCCCCACATTGGAGAGGGTACTTTTCAGCACAACGGCTGGTGAGATCCTTCCTTGGCCCGGGAATCCCCCGGCAGAACGTCCGGGCCGAGAGTGTCCGTGGGGAGGTTTCAGAAGAAGATGGATGCTACCTGCCCAGCTGCAGACGTGAGGACAGGGCAGGTATTTAGGGCTGCTCCGGTTTGGGTCTCCGATGTTAAAGGTGGGGAACCAAGATCCAGGGGGGTGAGGGGGGGTGATGGGACTGACATCACACAGTGACAGAACCCCCGTGAAGCCTCCCCTCTCCACCTGGTCTTCCTGCTCTACGCGGGCCGGTGGAACAGCTGGGGGCGCGGAGGCTGCCCTGTCCCCCACAGATATAACTCTCAGCCCAGAGTGAACAGCAGGCTCTCCTGTCTTCCACGTCAGACCGCTCAGGGGGCGAAGGAAAAGGGGAGCCCCTGGACCTGTGGCCGGCAAACCCCTTAGTCCACAGAGCCTAGTACCAACAGCACAACGATTGACATTTGTTTGGAGAGCCACATTTTTTTAAAACTGAAACTTCTCCTAAAGCCACTTTTTCAACATAGACCCGCCCAGGCCGTGGTATTTTGTGGAAGAAGCCACACACAAGGGGCCCAAGAGCCACGTGTGGCTCGCGAGCCATGGTTTGCCAGACCACTGCCCCTGGACAATCGGGTTTGTTTGGGCATCTGTGATGCCAGCAGTTGTCAGACTGTTCGGATGACATCTTGGGCAGAACCTGAGTATGCAGAAGGGATGAGTGGCAAGGAACGAGGAGGCTGCTGGGTGTCCCCGTGATGCTGAGAGCCAGGGAGAGTGCAGGCTGAAAACCAAGGCTTTGGGTGAGGACCCCTGGCTATGGGGTCCTGACAGCTGGGCGCTGGTCCCCTGGCTCTGGCGCACACTGCCTGGTCTTGAGATGGACTCCCGGACCCCGATCCTCTCTCCCGGTGTCCTCCCTCACAATCTTCCTGCTTCCCAGGGTTACAGAGAAGAGCGGATGGAGGGAAGAGGGGGATGGGTGTGAATGTGGTTTGTAGGACATCCAGGCTGTATTCCTAAAGGGTTTCTTTTCGTTTTACTCCACGAGGGACCATGTACATGCAACACAAATGGCACATCGCTTAAGTGTGCCAGTTCTGTGAGTTCGGACCGTTGTAATCCGCTGTGAACTCAACTCTCCTAAATAAGCATTTCCCTCATTCCAGAAAGTCCTCCAGCGCTCATTGCTGGCCAACCTTGCCCCCAGGCAGCCCCTGTTCCGATTTCTATCACCGTAGCTTCGTCGCGCCTGTTCTAGAACTTGGCGTGGATGAAATCACAGTATGTGCTCTTGTGCGCCTGACTTCTTTTGCCCACCATCACGTTTCTGAGATTCATCCCGGTGTCCTCTCCTTTAACTGCTGAGTAGTATTCCGCGGTATGGACCTACCGTTGTTTATTTTTCCTCTTGAAAGCATCGTTTGGGTTATTTCTCATGTTGGGCCATCATGCGTAAGGCTGCAGCGAGCACTGCTGTCCATATTTTCAGTGTGCATATGTCTGCATTCGTGTTGAAACGGGAGTGGTGTGTTGGAGCATCTGTAGATGTATGTTTACCTTTATTACAGACAGCCAAACCAATATGCAACATGGTTGTACCATGTCACATCCCTGCAGCGATGCATGAGCATTGTTGCAGTTGGTCCGTAGGCTTGACATTTGGTACTCTGGGTCTTTTTGATTCTAGCCATGCTGGTGGGTACCCGCGCCTTCTTCTCAGTCTGAGGGGAAAGCATTTAGTCCTTGGGATACTCCATGTAGTTAGCCCGGGGTTCAAAGTTGACTTTCCTTTGGGGGAACTACCCCCTCATACTTTCTGTACATGGGGTGAGAATGGCCTGGCCTTTGCTCCCAGGTCCATGTGCCCTATTCTGCCCACCAGGTAGTGCATTCTGCCCTCAGGGCACCATGATTGGTTTAGGAATGGGCATGCGGCTCACATTATGCAACAGGAGTTTATTTCAGAGACTTTTGTGGGAACCAACATTTCTTCCCACTGGAGTTAACCACTAGGATAGAATCTTGCCAAGCCTGGGAAGGGTTTGCAGGAGTGTGAAAAGGTACGTCGAGGAAAGTGGGCTGGAGAGGGAGAGAGACAAGCTTCCCATGAGCTTGCCCAAGCACCTCGATCCAGCAGTTCCCGCAGTCAGAAGAAATCCCTTGTATTCTTGAGTTTTTGGGTACACGGGAAAAAAATGTCCTTTCCTCGGCATTAGCCATCATCAGCTGGTGTTTCTACCACTTCATCCGGAAAGAACCAGAATATGTATTTTTGTTTCCTTTCAAACCTCTTACGTTCCTTAGTCAAGATTCTAGGGACCCATTTCCCCCTCAAACCCTAGGGTAGAACTCCCTTCCTTGAGAGAGCAAATGGCTGATTTCATAATTGTCCACGCTGGAGCAGCCGTCCCCAGCGAGTCTCGGCAGGAAGACTGGCTGGAGAGGCACAGAGCCCGAGAGAGTGTGTGTGCGCAAGTCTGCATCTGCTGGGAAGATTAATGTACCGGGCAGGCTGTGGGCCAGGGTTTATTTTTAATAATCAGAAGCCCATCTTATTTTTGAAACATGCAGCAGCCTCCTGTGACGACGGGGAAAAGATGTTCCCTCCCTCCTTCCCCTCGCCCCCTGGGACCTGACTTTCTGGGGATTTGGAGAATGACATAGCGAATCCACCTTGGGACTCAGTATTCAGGAAGGAAAAATGAAAAGGAGCGAGTCTGGGGGCAGGGGGTGGGAAGACAGGAAAGGAATATTATCTGTTTCTCTGTAGCGCTTTGCTGTATTTGCTAAGATTCATCAGGCTCCCACACTGTGGGGTAGATCACATTTCTGGCAGGTCCTTGAAGCTTATGCCCAGCTTGGTTGTCAAGATCACGGAGCCCTCAAACCATAGAGACCATGAGCGTGTAGCCCAAGATTTTACTGGTGGAGAGAAGAAGGATGCTCGAAGGAAAAGGGCTGTGCCCAAGGTCCCATGGAGAATCCCCCGCAGAGGAAGAACTGTGTTCCCGTGTGGGCTTCTCTGTCCCTACCCCAACGCCTCCTGGCACGGCATTGGCCACCTTCCATCTGTCTGTCACTTATCCATCTGTCAGTCCCCGTGGAGGTCTGTGGAGCCCGGTTGAATTTGAGCAGGCAAAGTCGGTGGTGCAGAAAGTGCAACCAGGAGCATGTGGCTTGCCTTGGCCAATGGGATGCAAGTGGAAGTGATGGAGGTCGCCAAGGAGGCCTGGCTTACCGGTCTGTCATCTAACGGGTTTACCGAGCACCTATTCTGTGCCATGCTCTGTGCTGGGAAGGTCCGGGGGGCACAAATCCCAGGAGCTCCCAGCCCAGGAAGGGGGCAGATAGGGATGCAGTGGTCACACAGGGTGGAGCACAGGGCATAGCCAGTGCTGTGCCCCAGGCAGGACGGGCCAGCGAAGGGAAGGGGCATCTCTGCTGGCCGCCAGAGCTGGAACTCGAAGACCATGTCAGGCTCTCCAGAGAGGCTAGGCGCGTAGGGGATTCCAGCGAGAGAACTGCCCTCTCCACTCGCTTCTCTTTGGCATTCAACTCCCTCTGCCCTTCTTGATATCACCCACACGTCTGCCAGGTCTCCTGCAGCCCCTTTGCTGCTATGCTTACTCGCTCCGTGTCTCAGTTTTCTCCTCTGTAAAATGGGTATAATAACGGCGCTCCCCTTTAGCGCTGTTTTGAGGATTAAATCGTTTAATATGCCTGAATAGGCACGGAGAATGTGAGAGAACAGCCACAGTACACGGTGGGCACTCAGGAAATGTTAAAGAGGTACGATGCTCTCTATATAATACATGCTCGAACGTATTTCCTTCATCAAAGTGCTCCTTCCCTTCGAGTAACTCCTCGTTTTAAGTAAAAATTGTATTCTGGCTGTCGGGAGCCTTGGGCCTACTGTCAGAGGGCATCCTTCCCTCGCGTGAGCGAGTTCTCTGATCTGTGCTGGTGCCAGTCCATGATCAGCCGGGGTGGAAGAGGCATAAAAGCAGAGCCCTCGGGCCTGGCTCTCGGGCTGAGGGGCCAGATGGAGACACACTGGGTGTGCTTGGATCCAACCATAAAGAGACCCCCGTAGGAAACCCCTCCTTCCAGCTCGTAGGTTTTTTTCCCACATAGAGACCATCACCCCTTAGGAGAACGACCTGATTTGGCAGAGAGTACCCAGCGGATTCTCACAGGGCTTTTTCCAGCTTGTGTTCCTAGCGAGCACACTAGGAACGGGAAGATGTGGCTGGTGGGGCCTCCAAGATGGCATCGTGCAAAGGAAATGCCAGGTCCCTGCTTTCTCTTCCTCTCCGTCAGTTCTTGGAGACGCGGGAGACTCAAAACCGCAGGAAGTCAGAAATGCTGGGGGGAGAGGGCAGCCATAGCAACACCGTTCCTGGGGTGCTGGGAGGACCAGCGATGCCAGCGGCCGCAAGGAGGTCTGGGAGTGGAGGTGCCGAGCCCAGGCAGGAGGAAGACCGGAGGACATGGGCTCTCCTCCCGGGCAGCTGTGGAGGACCCAGCGACATATTGGGATTTTGGCAGCAAAGGCCATTTCGGCTTCTGTGTGTCATTCTCTGACTCAGTGTTGTTCTCTGTTGCTTCCTGTTTATTAAATTCTGTTCCTGATAACTTCATAATGAGAGGGTTGGCAGGCACGCTTGTCTCGTATTTCAGATGGCCCCAGGAGGACTAGGTGGAGGGTGTGTGGAAGGGAGGTTATGCAAAAAAAAAAAAGCATGAGCCAACGAAACGGAGGACCAGGAGGTTTCGTGGAAGACGGGCTGACAAAGCAGTTGCACGCAGACATCGACCCCGAGGGAACCCGAGGTCCGCTGGCTGTGAAGAGGCAGGTGCAGAACGCCGAGCTGGGAGAGAGCGATCTGGAGGACTTATAGGAGGAGGTGGCTCTTGACTGGCCTTGACAATGGCTGGACTCTGGATATTTGGGAAGGATGGTGTTCCAAGATGGAGATCATAATTTTCCGAAGCAAAATAGTAATAAGTTAATACTTATTGAGAATCTACCACGGGCCAAGCCCTGTGCCTGTTACTCTCTGCAGGAGAGGTGGAATATGCTTCTGAGACTGGTCCATGGGTCAATACTGTACCAATATGTCATTAACAAATATTTATTGAGCACCTATGATGGACAAGAGTTTTTTCCATCTCATAGGTTGACATGTCTCACATACTCATTTATCTAATCAACAAGTATTTACTGAACGTCTACTCTACCGTTTGATATTTTGCTCATCATAGACTTTTTTTTTTGCACTAATTTTAATTTTTAAAAATATTGCCTGAGGATATTGCCTATGTTGATTGCTGAGTACTTTGGGCGCCTCCAAAAATCAATTCCCTCACCCTAGTCCCTGCCCTGGTTTTGGGGTGGTGGGAGGACTTGTGGGGGGAATGGAGACCTTGCTGGGCCAGTGTGGGTGGGAGCGGTGAGGAGGGGGATGCACGTGAGAGACAGAATCAGGTTGTGTAAATGTAGGAGTATCAGCTAGTGTCACAAAGATGCTGCGTGACGAGCCAAACCCCACCACGTCTCAGGACCATAACACAGCAGCCTGCTGGATCAGGAAGCTGTTTCTCCAACTGTGCGGCTTCCACATCGCACAGACCTCAGGAAAGCTCCAAGCCGGCCTTACCTGGCTGACACAGCCCCGCCCTCCTGCCAGGGAGCCCAGGGCGTGATGGCTGGAAGCTGGTGAAGGGGAGGCCTGCTGCCTGTGGGTAACTCAGGAGGCTTGTCCCATGGCCTTCTGCTGTTGGTTCCGTGTGTGGCTAAGAGTCGGGCTGCCAGTGCAACGGAGACCATGAGCCGAGGCAGGATGAGGGTAGGAAGGCGCATTGCCAAGGCTACAGCTTGAGATCCGCTGCCCGGTCTTGGAGAGGACACTCAGATCCTCTGCTAGAAGGAATCCTGGGCGCCCTTGACTGTGCCCTGGGGATTCCCCCCCCCCCCCCAGGGGGGGTACCAACCTCGCCTTGAGGTCTGTGGTGGTTGGGAAGTGGGCGGGGATAAAAGTGTAGTAAGTGCTATTAATGCTCACGATCAATCCCTGAGGTTACCCGGGGCTTACAGATGACACGGAGATTGAGATGAGGGAGAAACTCGCCGCTCCAGCTTCAGGCGGGAGGAGGCGTCACAACGGGATGAAGAGAAGGGGCCAGACGTCAGGTGGAACCAACCAGGTCCCAGTCCCCCTCTCACTGGCTCTTCCGTTACTTACGCTCTGAGATCACAGGCAAATCACTTCACCCCGTTGCGCGCTCATTCAAAACGTAGGGATAAAGGTGCCCTTTTTTTGGGGAGACGGATGTTGAAAGTATGCGTGGTTAGCACCATTCAACCCATAGTGCAGTCGATGGGACATGGCAAGGAGGTGAGGGTTGCCGACGATTAGCTCATGCAGAATCCAGTGGGCTAGAGGGGCTAAAACACGGACAGGGCGGCGAATGCCGGGAAGGCCTCTCCGAGGAGGTGACACTTCGATGGAGACAAAAGGGAGCATTGTGGGATCAGGGGCTCATCCTAGGAACTCACTGTAGGTGATGATGGGAGGAACTGGAGAGGTGGCTTCTGGAAGGGGGAGGAAGAATTAGAGGACCAGGGGAAGAGCCGGAAACAGTCCCGGAGACTGGGTGTAGGACTTAAGGTGACTAGACGATTTTTCCCCCCAAAATCGGGACTTTTTAAACAATGCCCGCGGGACGCGGGACTGTCCCGCCAAAAGCGGGACGGCTGGCCACCTTAGTGTAGGTGTGGCTAAGTTGGAGCTGTAGGGATGTCCTCGAGGGGAGGCTAGGGAGGGGTTGATTCTGTGTGTCTTCCACCTGCCTGGGCCCGCAGCTACGCACCCGGAGGTGGACCTTGGGTAGCTGTTGGTCGTGAGGGCCTGCAGCTGGCAAGACGAGCTGGGGCTCCCCAACATTCAACAGTTGGGACACAGAGCAGAGGAGAGCGAGGAGAAGCTGGGATGCTCCAGGTACCTCTGTGTCGGCTCACTGGCATATCCGACTGATCTTTCCAGAATAACCGATAATACTTCCTTTTCCTGAGTCTTGTGTAAGTTCCCATTTTGGCGAACTCTATCCCAGAACCATGCAGGAGGGTGATTCTGGAAGATGTAGTCCCAGCTGGTCTGGGTGGATAGCGTGATCCATCCCAATGCTGGTGCCTTAGTTGCCAAGATGGGGAAAACACGGAGGCGGGGGGCATGTTTGGGGTGGGAAAATCAGGAATTATATCGGGGACTTGTTTCATTTGAGGTGGCCCCCCGGATCCCCGTCTCCTGCTGTTCGCGCTGTGCAATTCTCATGGGAGAGCGGGCTTGATGTAGACACTCGCGCCTAGCAAATAGGATTTGGCAGAGGGGACGGAATGGCATAGCTGAGGTGACGTTACAGAAGACCATGGCTTCTGTGTCTGGTGCTCTTTCTTGTTCTCTTGTTCACTGTCTCTGAAGCAGGGCAGCAGACTCTACAGCGAGAGTCTCATGACAAGGAGCTGAGGGAGACCCCTGGCCAACAGCCAGTGAGAAACTGGGACTCTCAGTCCAGTGACCTTTCAGGACCTGGATTCTGGCAAAAGCCACGTGGTTGAACATAAGAGGTAGATTTTGGTGTAGTTTGTTACACAACAGTGAATAACCAACACAAATATCTCAAGTGGATATTTGTGCTTAGGACTCGAGGCTTAAGGGAGAGGTCAAGGGCGGACATATATGTTTAGGAATCATGCACACGCTGTGGTATTGAAAGCCATGGGACTGGATAATATTATTTCAGTAGAAACAGTAGCCAGAGAATAGCGGCTATCTGAGGTGTGAGTCTTGGGCCTCCCCAGCCTTTCAACAGTTGGGCAAAGGAGAGAGATTCAGCAGAGCAAGCGGACGTGAGGTGGCTAAGGTGGAAAGAGGAAAAGCCGTGGGGTATGGTGTCGGAGGTCAAGAGAAGGTCACGTGCCAAGGTAAAGACAGAGAAATGCTCATTGGCTGTGACCACGTTGAGTTTGGTTGGTGACCTGGACAAGAGCAATCGGGGTGGAGTGGAAGTCCACCTGAGGACAGTGGGGATGGGAGGGGATTTGCCCACCTGACTATGTAGCATGAGGCATGCCCCCCCCAAATGTGGACTTTCCCTTTCCGTGCCAGATTAGCTGTGTTGGTTGGCTTTCCCTTTTTAAAAAAAAAAAAAAATTTAATTTTTTACAGAGAGGAAAGGAGAGAGATAGAGAGTTAGAAACATGGATCAGCTGCCTCTTGCACACCCTCTACTGGGGATGCGCCCGCAACCAAGGTACATGCCCTTGACCGGAATCGAACCTGGGACCTTCCAGTCCGCAGGCCGATGCTCTATCCACTGAGCCAAACCAGCTTCGGCTGGTTGGCTTTCCTGTGAGACTCTCGGCCTTGGGAGGTGGCGGGCCCAGAGAAGACGACAGAGGTCGGGCAGAATGGAGGCTGGCTTTGGGGAAGTGGGTGCAGCCAGGGAAGGTTTGGTGGCAGCGCCCGGGAGCTCCAGAGGAGAGGTTCATTCGTTCGGGCAGATGCTCTGTATGGCCTGAGCTAGAACTCTGTCCTTCGGTCATTCAACAGGCCCTTAACGGTTGTGTAGGGCTCCGCCAGGCAGGGGCGATCTGTTGTTAGGTCAGAACACACCCCAAAGGGAGAGGATGCAAGTCTAGGGGAAGGTGGATGTTTAAACATTTTAGGACCTTGAAATTGGTCCAGTATAACAAAGGTATGGCCTGTGCTACGGGAAGGCGAGGGAAGGCAGGCCGGAGCTTGACTGGAGGTGGGAGAGTGGGGGAGGGGTGGCGGCGAATGAAGACTTCCTGGAGGAGGGGGCCTGAAGTAGAGGCTTAGAGACTGACCCATTGCCCCAGGGTCCTTCTCTCCCGTCCTCCCCACCTCCACCTGCTCGTCCTCCTTTTCCAGCTCCTTCCCTTCCCCTTCCCCTTCTCCTACTCTTCCTTCCTGGCCCACGATGAAAGGCCTTCTGTGGCCTCCCTCCCAGCTGATGAATTATGCATGCCCGTCAGCGGTGCGCCTGGCATCCAATTAGGGCTGTGGCCAGGTTGATAACAGATTAAAATGTAATTCATTGAGGCTGACATTTAAGCCCCAGTGTGAATGGCAGGGAGGAGAAGCGACGCTCTCCCAGACCTCGTGCGTGTGTGCGTGGGGCTTCCTCCCAGCTCCCTGTGCCTGCTGGACCAGCGCTGGCCTGCATGCCCGGCCTCCCGGTGTACAGGGGGCTGGGGAGAGGCAGGCTTTGGACCGAAGCAGCTTTTAAAAAAAAAATTGGGAATAATGTGAGGTTTACACCGAGTCCTGACACTAGAACAGAGAGTTCCCATACACCCTTCACTGAGCTTTCCCCCATGTTAACATCTTACGTAACCTCGGTACAGCGATCAAAACCAAGAAATTAGCATGGGTACAGCGCCATTAGCGAAGCTACTGCTGTTTTCCGGATTTCATTCAGTTTCCCACTGACATCCTTTTTTTTTTTTTTTTTTTCGGTTCCAGGATCCAGGCCAGGGTCCCACGGTGCAGAGCACTGCAGAGACAGCCATCCCTCCCCGCAGGGGTTCTCAAACCTTTGAGACTTCGTTTGTTGTTGTTGTTACTGTTTAAAAGGGATTTTGTTTAAAAAGCTCATCCTTCCATAGACATTCTGGTTCTGTAAGTCTTCATCGGTGTGTTTCACAAGCGCTCATGGCAGCAGAGAATGGCTGCCCTGACCAGCACTCCAAGCAAAGTTGGGTTGGTTCCTATTTCCTTTGGCAAACCAGTTGTCAGCTTGCAGAGTCCCCTCGTCCTCTGGCTTGGGTGGGCAAAACCCCAGAGAAGCCCTGTTTGGAGAGGAGAGGAGAACATTCAGCTGCCAGTTACAGATATATACACACACACATACATATACTAGAGGCCTGGTGGGTGGGATTCGTGCACTGGTAGGGGCGTGGCCAGTGGGGATAGGCCCGCTGTGGGACAGCTGCTCATCCTGGTCAGTCAAGCCCCTGCATTGAATGTCTGCCCCCTGGTGGTCACTGTGAAACATAGCAACTGGTCTACCGGTCATTCTGGTTGGTCTGCCCTTAGGTCACTGGCCTTTTATTATATAGGATGAGTACTTTCTCATTTAATCCACAAAATAATCCCGATGAGTAAATGCTATTTTCCCCATTTTAGAGATGAAGATACTGAATAATAGTGATATTAAGCGCAGGGTTGCCAGATTTAGCAAATAAAAATGCAGGAGGCGCAGCTAAATTGGAGCCTCAGCGAATACTGGGGACATACTTATATCTGAAAAAAGACTTGCGTTCATCTGAAATTCAGATTTCTCTGGGCATCTTGTATTTTATCTTGCCACCCTAATTAAGTGATCGCCTTCGGTTATAGGGCTGGTAAGTAGGCCTCATCCTAGATCCGGCTCCAGAGTCTCTCTCTGCCACTGCCCAGCTCACTTGCTGGACCATACACCACAGGAGGTGGGCACCGTGTATATTTGCCCCCCTCTGTATCTCCAGTGTGGGCACACTGTGGTAGTAGGTGTTTAATAGATATTTAGTGAAGAAATGAATGGCTAAGTGCACACATGAACGGACTCACTGCTTCCTTCGTACCAATGGAATCTCTGCAAATGGCGGTGATTACGTGGGAAGGCTAAGCCGGGGAGGTGACGTGAGACCACCTTGCTGATAGAAGTGCAGGAGGAGCGAGGGGGCTGGAGGCCTCCTGCCCACCCCTGGGAGCCCCAGCCCTTGCACCCTGAACCGGGGCAAACAGCCAACTCCTCCCCTCCCCTCTCAGGGCCCCTGCTTTCCTGACTGGGAAGTGGGATTGGGCCCCTCCTAGCTCCAAGCTTCGGCACTTCTCTGATTTTGCTTTCTCACTTCACCTTCCTGAGTCAGTTAAAAAAAAATATGGCCAAACTTAAACCAGTTTAGCTCAGTGGATAGAGCATCGGTCTGCGGACTGGAAGGTCCCAGGTTCGATTCTGGTCAAAAGCATATATATTGGTTGCGGGCATGTCCCCGGTAGGGGGCGTGCAGGAGGCAACGGGTCGATGTTTCTCTCTCATCAATGTTTCTAGCTCTCTACCTCTCTCCCTCTCTGTGAAAAATCAATAAAATATATTTTTAAAAATATGGCCAAGTTAAAGGGTTTGCTGCTGACTAGCAGGTATTTACTTCCAAGCTCGATATGTCTTCTCTCTCCTCGTCTTCCCCTCCCAGCCTCCTCCTCCATGACACCTTTCTAAGCACCGCCATGGAGCCCGGGGCCTTGCGTTCCTTTCCTGAAAATGCTCCCTCTCCACTTGCCGGACGAAATCGGCGGCCCGGAGAGACCCGGCCCAGCACCGTGCCTCGCAGACAAGGGACGGCATCGGGAGTGCATTGTATCCTTTTAAAATAGACCGGTTGTCGTCGGGATGTATTTTTAGCTGCGGGGAGAGATTGGCACGCTCTCCGCGCCACCATCTGCCAGAGGCGGTTGCTAGGCAACGGACACTGACGACAGCAAGGAGATGACTTCATGGAGGATCTGGGACCCCCGGCGCCCGGTCCTGCGCCACTGTCTCGTTCCAGCACGCCGCCAACAGACAGGCCCAAGGGGCTGCGTGCTCCTCCCCTCCTGGGAGAAGCCGCTGCAAGGCCTGGGAGCTGAGCTCAGAGCGTGCTGCGCGGCTAACGAGGGAAACTGAGGCATCGCCGCCCCCTCGGCTGGTAGACGCCCCCATTTGGAAGAGGTGGGACCTGGAGGTGCTCCTGTGTTTTCAGGCTCTGGACTCAGTGACTCTACAGTTTGCACATCCCCCCCTTTGGCCGCCCCATCAGCACAGGCCTGGGTCAGAGAAGGTGCTGCTTGGAGGCAGTTTGCCCAGAGCAGGCGTTCTGGACCAAGCGCCGGCGGGCAGGCTGGCTGGCTGGTGGCCAGGCCTCCTGGCTTCCACCCTGATTCTGCGGTTAGCTCTCTGGGTGGTTTGGGGTGAGGCCCTGACCATCTCTGACTCCCCCAGCTTTGCCGCCTTCAAAGTTAGGGAAGAGCACCAGGCAAAATGCACTTGCAGGGCCGAAAGGCAGAGGAAGCACGCAGTGACAATAACCCGTGCGTCAGCCCTGGGCTCCGATCCTGACTTTCCCCCCTTCCTGCTCATGCGTGGCTTCGGGGGAGGTACCGAGCTTCCCACAGCCCCCGGTTCCTTATCCGAGAAGGACAGCGGTCGCTCTCACATTGTGTCTCAGGGACTCAACAAGGCGGCACCGGGGAGGCCCGCACAGCGGAGTGCCTGTGTTTTGGAGCCCGGGACACGGGTAGGTGGTGCTCTGTTCCGGTTGCAGAGGCTTTAAAGTGTTTACTGCGGTCATTTCTCCTCTTCCCAAACTGATGGACTTTAAAAAATATGTCTTTACTGGTTTTAGAGGAAGGGAAAGAGAAGGAGGGATGGAGAGAGGGAAGGAGGGATGGAGAGAGGGAAGGAGGAAGGGAAGGAGGAAAGGAGGGAGGGAGGGAGGGAGGGAGGGAGAAAGAGAGGAACATTGATGTGTGAGAGAAACATCGATTGGCTGCCTTCTGCACGCCCCCTACTGGCCTGCCTCCCCAGTTCTCTGCTCCTCGGCCACCTGACGGACAGCCCCACGCGGCCCAGCCTGCAAGGCCTTGCTTAAACGTCACCTCATCTGGGAAGTGTCTGCTGGTCCCCCCAGCTCACCTCAAGTATGCTGCTGACTTCGGCTCATTTGCCCGTTACTTTCCCCAAAGCAAGAAGCCACTCTTTTTCTCTTAGTGTAGCGTTTTTAAGTCCACATGCAATCGATGAATAAAGAAACTGCGTTTTGGTTCACCTTTGTGCCCTTCCCCTCCCTTCCACGCCAGGGCCTGGCGTGCCGTAGGGGTTCGGTAAATGCTTATTGCATAGAGATACCTTTCTACCCCCCCCCCCCCCATTTCCCCGTTATCTCCTCTCCCACTCCTCTGTGCGGGAGAATCAGACATTTTGTACAGCTGCAGCTCAGTGGGACCCGTTTTGGCTGGGATTCCAGGAGCAATTACAGGCAAATAAGTATTCCTACAACCCACATCCACCAGCGTCCCTCTCTTCACATGCTCTTTCCAGGAAACGGGGATGGTCTGAGGGAGACCATCTTGGACAGCCCAGGCTTCCTCCTGGGGCCCAGGGCGTGGGCGACGCTCAGGGGGCCCCGGCCTCAGCCCTCGGCATCAGCCCGCAGACCGTCCGGCCGGCCCCTTCCAGCAGACAGGCCTGAATTCAGCTCCCGCCTGTCGCTGTGTTCCTCCTCTTCCTCTGTGAACGTGGACGAGGGGTTTAACTTCTCTGAGCTTCAGGGTCCTCATGGGTCATATGGCAGTGTCGCTAGGTCCTGGGACTGCGGTTGCATGGTGAAAGCATCAGACGATGTCCCACCCTTTTCCCTCCTCCAAGGCGTTATTTTTAAAAAATTAATTTCTTTATTGATTAAGATATCACATAATATGTGTCCTCCACCCCCTCATTCCACCCCCCCACCTCTACCCCCACTCATGCCCCACCCCCTTGTTGTCCTTGACCACTGGTTAGGCTCATAGGTGTGCACACAAGTCCTTTGGTTGATCTCTCCCTTTTATCCCCGCCCTCCCTCTGAGGTCCAACAGTCTGACCCATGGCTCCTTGTCTCCGGGTCTGTTCTTGTTCATCAGTCTATGTTGTTCACCATTTCCCCTCGATGAGTGAGATCGTGTCCTACTTGGAAATATATAAGAACAAAAAAATGAGACAAGCAATAATCGTTATGCTGAAAGACATATGAAGCAGTCTGTAGTGAGCTTCTTTCTGGGCCACCAGTTCTTTTGAGACCCAATTTCAATGTCAAACAGTTCCTTAGGTGTATATGTCAGCCATGATATGCAAGGCGTTTGAGTTGTAAAGAGAACATCACCAATGGCATTCCAGGCACCAGGAGGAGCTGGAAATGGATATGCTGCCCTCCGTGTTTTCGTGTCAATCAGTGCGTGTCAGGGTGTATCTAGCAGGGACCCCATGTTTGTGTCCTTGAGTGCCCTTCATATCTCACCAGGCCCCGGACTCGGACCCCTGTGGATTATGCCTGGGGGAAGGTTTGAGTACACAGTGATTTCACAGAATGTTGGTCAGGATGGAGAGAAGAAAACAGAGTGATCTCTTCTTCTTTTTTAAAAAATATATTTTATTGATTTTTTTTTTACAGAGAGGAAAGGAGAGGGTTAGAGAGTTAGAAACATCGATGAGAGAGAAACATTGATCAGCTGCCTCCTGCACACCCCCCACTGGGGATGTGCCCGCAACTAAGGTATGGGCCCTTGACCGGAATCGAACCTGGGACTCATCAGTCCGCAGACCGATGCTCTATCCCAGAGGTGGGCAAACTTTTTGACTCGAGGGCCACAATGGGTTCTTAAACTGGACCGGAGGGCTTGAACAAAAGCAGCCTGACCACGCTGGCACTCTCCTCTTGGGCTGCTGGTGAAGGAGCGGAGGGGAGAGCAAGAGAACCCTCGCTCTTTGGGCTCCTCGGGCCGATAGAACAGACGAACGGGCCGGATCTGGCCCTCGGGCAGTAGTTTGCTCAAGGCTCCTCTATCCACTGAGCCACACCGGTTAGGGCCAGAGTGATCTCTACTTGCATTCATCCTTGTGTCTTGTATGGGCAGGTGCTCACTAGGGCAGGCCTGGTGGTCCCTGAAGCTGCACCTGTGAGTGGAGAGGAGCCCATTGGGGGCCTGCCCAGACGGGACAGCAGGCAGCATGGAAGAAAACGTCGACTGCCCCTCCGTGCCCCAGCGTGCCCAGGTACCAGGAGAGAGAGAGAGAGGATGTCTACACCTCTCCCTCCCTGGCCCTGCTGCCCTGGCCTGCCCGGTGGTGAGATTTCCGTTTCATTCTAAATGGAGCAGGGGTGGTGGGAAGTGTCCAGTGGCTTCTGGCAGGTGACAGATCAAAGAGGGCTCAGCCGTCAGAGGCACAATCAGAAAGGCCGGGATCAAAGGGGGAAGGGTTTCCTTAGAGAGTGAACCCCCCACCCCCCAGCCTCATCTCTGCCCTCCCAGGGCCCCTGGCATTCTCTGTGGGAAGGGAGGAGGGCCAGGGGTTTGGGCTAAAGCTGGCTGCTGGAGCCATGTGCAACACACAGACCGACCCAGAACAGCTGCCATGTCGTTGTAACGCTCGAAGCTGAAACAAAACGGGTGGATTTATAAGAGGAAAAGAGGATCGGCATTAGTGGGGTGAGAAAAGCCACTGTCAGGAGCCCTTGGGCGGGCCCCAGTCCTGCGTGTAAAATGGGAGGTGGGAGAGTTCGCCATGGAAACGGTCAGAGGGAAGCTGACGCCAGGGCTCCAGGGATCAGATGAATAGTTTGCAATGAGGAAGAACGTTTTGGAACCCTCTCTTAAATGGGAATCTACACTGAGTGGCCAGATTATTATGATCTCTGAACGCATAATAACTTGGCTACTCAGTGTGTGTGTGTGTGTGTGTGTGTGTGTGTGTGTGTGTGTTTGTGTGTTAGAGGCCTGGTGCATGAATTCGTGCATGGGTGGGGTCTGGCCAGCCTGGCCCAGGGGGAGGGGACATGGATGGTTGGCCAGCCTGCCTGATGGTCAAACTCCTGGTTGAAGGGATAATTTGCATATTAGCCTCTTATTATATAGAATATACACTGAGCGGCCAGATTATTATGCGTTCAGAGATCATCATAATCTGGCCACTCAGTGTATACAAACCCAGTACGAACCAGGGGGAACTGTTGTTTTTGCATGTCAAAAATGCCAACCATGGGCTGTGTCATGGGGTTTATCCCATAGTTTCTCAACCTCAGCCCTGTTGGCCTTGAGGGTGGACATTTTGGGGGGCTGTCCTGCCGGATGTTTAGCAGAATCCCGGGCCTCTACTCACTGGATGCCAGTAGCACGTCCCCAAGTTGTGGCAACCCAGCATGCCTTCAGACATTTCTGAATGGCCCCTGGGGGGGGGGGGTGGAGGGGAAATTGCCCCTGGTTGAGGCCCACTGTTTTAACCTAATAAGAAAATGGAAAGGTGAGATTTTCCTTTGAAGGGAGGGGGGAGGGCGTGGTGCCCAGATCCGTGGTCTGTGGCCCCAGACACTCTTCTGACACCTCAGTGTGTCAGGAGACAAGGATTAAAACCTCATGGTCTCAGAGGCCAGAGCGTCTCTTAGCTCAAAACGGCCATGGGAATCCAGGGTCCACTTTCCAAGTCAGATTTTTATTTTACTTTACTTTGTATTTTTATTGATTTCAGAGAGGAAGGGGGAGAGAGAGAGAGAAACATCAATGATGAGAGAGAATCATTGATTGGACGCCTCCTGTACACCCCACACTGGTGATCGATCCTGCAACCCGGGCCTGTGCCCTGACTGGGAATTGAATCATGACCCCCCGGTTCATGGGTTAACACTCAACCACGGACCCACACCAGCTGGGCCAGATTTTTAACTGGAAAAGCAGAGGAGGGAGCTGGGGAGGGATGGCCAGCAACTTCCTGAGTGCTCCCGGGCCCTGCTTCTGGAATGAATGTTTATTCCACAAAGATTTATTGTGCTTTTATGCTTCCTTTGGAGCGTTCCTCCTTTATTCTGAAGTCATTTGCTCTTTTTTTTTGCTTCAACTATGTCTTCCTTGATCTCTTCCAGAAACATCCTCACAGACACACCCAGAAATAGGCCCAGTCAAATTGATGCATAAAGTTAACCATTACAGCTGGGCTGGAATAGACCACTCCCTTTGGTCTGGGTGGCTGGTGTGTGTGTGTGTATGTGTGTGTGTGTGTGTGTGGGGGGGGGGTGACAGACAAGAAAGGCCAACCATCCTGGACTGTGGGTGGCTGAGAGGGTCCCAGGACCATTTCTTCTCCTTTCCTGCAAACCCCTGTCCCCCTGGCCTGAAGGTGTCTAGGCCTTTTGGTCAGATTAGGGAACAGATCCCTCCTCCTGCCCCTGGCTTCCTGCTGGCTCTCCCCTCCCCCGTCTCTGCCTCCAGGCAAAGCGCTTTGTTCCTCCATGAGGACCGCAGGGAGTGGTCCCTGGCAGTCGGATGTTCTCGGCAAGGGCCTTGGGCATGCAGAACACGTAGCACCCCCCGGAGACACACACACGCGGGAGAAGAGCAGAGCGCTCCTGGCACACGTGTGAGCGAGCAGGCCAGGCCTGCCGGTGCAGCCTGGGGCGGTGGGGGCTGGTATGGGGATGTGGAATGCCCCGGGGCCCCCAACGTACAGACACCCTGCCCTGTGAAATCCCCACCTGGGTGAGCACCACCCTCCCCCGGGCAGGTAGAGTAGGACTTGAGGGCACCAGCTACTGAATAAGAGTTTTCCTTTCAAATGCTGACTGCCATTTTGCATCCGGGACCTTGGGCAACATAATACCATTTGGAAACATCAGTTCTGCCATATTTAAAATGAGGATAAACAGCGTCTCTTAGGGTTGCCGTGAGGATTAATAAATGAGATGGTGCGTGTTGTCCTGGCACCCTAGGGGAGGAAAGTGAGAAGCCTGCGCCGTGTGTGTGTGTGTGTGTGTGTGTGTGTGTGTGTGTGTGTGTGAGAATAGCGGTCCTGGTCCCAGCCTTACCCCCTCTGTTCCCCAGTATCCCATCATGCTGAGGAGGAAGCTGGCTTTGGTCATCTCTAGATGCCCCCTAGCTGTAATTTTCTTAGAATCCTTGCCGTCAGAATTGTTCCTTCCAGAGAAATCTGCAGTATAGAGGAGTGCATACAAGCTCAGACTTACAAGTCAGGAAACTAGTAAGCCAGTTCCCCTAAGCCTTAGTGCCCTCATCGATAAAGTGGAGTAATAATTCCCACTTCCTACAGTTGTAGGAACATCACGAAAAAGGGCCATGTGCAAAGCACTTTGCACCGTGGGGGCCATGATAATAATAAGAATGGTAACTATTGCCGAAGCCGGTTTGGCTCAGTGGATAGAGCGTCGGCCTGCGGACTGAAAGGTCCCGGGTTCGATTCCAGTCAAGGGCATGTACCTTGGTTGTGGGCATATTCCCCAGTAGGGGGTGTGCAAGGAGGCAGCTGATCAATGATTCTCTCTCATCGATGTTTCTAACTCTCTATCCCTCTCTCTTCCTCTCTGTAAAAAAAAAATCAATAAAATATATATATATTTTTAAAAATGGTAACTTTTATATAATCCTATATAATAAAAGGATAATATGCAAATTGACCGTAAAGGTGGAACAACCGGTCACCGTGATGCACACTGACCACCAGGGGGCAGACACTCAATGCAGGAGCTGCCCCTGGTGGTCATTGTGCTCCCACAGGGGGAACTCTGCTCAGCCACAAGCTGGGCTGATGGCTGTGAGCCCTTCCCGCCTCCTCGACAGTGCCACGGACGTCCCACTGCGGCTTAGGCCCGAGGTTTAGGCTGCAGTGGGACATCTCTTGAGGGCTCCCAGGCTGCCAGAGGGATGTCTGACTGCCAGCTTAGGCCCGACCCCCCCCCCCCTCCTGCACTGAGTGTTTGCCTCCCTGGAGGTCAGTGCCCATCATAGCGACTGGTCGGTGGTGGCAGGTGGACATCCCCTGAGGGATCCCGGACTGCAAGAGTGCCCAGACTGGCTGAGGGATCTCCCGCCCCCCCCCCCCGCCCTGTCCCGAGTGTACAAATGTTTGTGTACCGTGCCTCTAGTGATTGTATAATGTTGATACCATTACTCCTATAATTTAACTAACTATTCTCCTCCAGTTGCAAGGAGCGGAACTCGTCGATCTTGACTCCCACAACAATCACTGAGGTAATGTCACTACCTCAAACTTGGTGCCAACATAGGACGTTCTTTATTGTTTACAAGTGCTAAGTTAGGATGCTGAGCCCTCACTCTGCTCCAGGGGTGGGGAAATGTAGCCTGAATTTGTCCCGGGCTTTCTTCTTCCCTCCCGTTTTGAAGATTGCGTCCCAATCCCTGGGCCTCTGGGCCAAGGCCTGGGTGGGTTGGGGACAGAGGGCTTGCATCTCCCACACTGGTTTCCACAGGGTCCTACATCCACCCGCCAGTGGCCCTGCAAGCCCAGACGGTGTGTGTCCATTGGGATGGTGACATTTGGGGCATTGGATTTGGCCACCTGTGCGATGGCTCTCGGGAGTCCTCTGCCTGGGTACCTGTTGCCACCCATCAGGGGCTGGATTCACCCTCTCACAAACCAGGGACCTCAATGTAGGCTCCCTCTGTTCAGGACTCGCGGGGTTCTCCTCCCCACTCTCCTCCACCGTCTCCGCCCGCTCCGGGGCCAGACTTTCTGGAGACAATAGTCTAGAACTGAAGTGTTGGACAGAAGTTGCTTCTTTTTCTGCCTTCCCACATCTTAGCACAAGCAGCTAGGAGCGCACTAATGAGGCAGCATCCGGGCCCATGAATTTTAGGGCTTTTGCTACGACAGCCTCCAACGTCTGCATACCAACGTACGTCCCCGTTATATGTCGCTGTGCAACAAACCACCTGGGATAGAGTGACTTCAAAAATAGCCATTTATTCGGCTCATGTTTCTGTGGGTCAGCCGTGGGCGTTGGTTGGGCTTGCTCGGGCAGCTCTGCTGGTCTTAGCTCGGTCGCTCATGCTTCTGTGGCCAGCTGCCAGTCAGCGAGCAGACCCCCACCCCTGAGCCTTCTGATCTCCCCCTCAGAGCTCTGCCGTGGCAAGTCCAGCATCTCCATCTCATCTTCCGTGAGCTGTCCTGATGTCCGAGCTCCCGAGAGCCACTCCGGCAGCCCGTTCGACCAGCCCCAGAGCGTTCTTTCAGGACAATAAATCTGGAGTCATGAGAACATTGCTCTCGCAACCGGTTCTCGCCTACGCAGTCTCCTGCCTCATGCTCAGGTCCATCGCCCTCAAGATCCACTCCCACACCGGTTCTCCCGTTCCTACCAGGACCCGTTTGCCACGTCACGTCATTAACTCAGGGAGAAAGCCATTTCCTCCCAGAGAATGGGGCTCTATTCCTTGCTAGGGCTATGGCCCTAGTTCTTGGGCTAGGCCAGTGGTCAGCAAACTCATTAGTCCACCGAGCCAAATATCAGTAGTACAATGATTGAAATTTCTTTGGAGAGCCACATTTTTTAAACTTCTTCTAATGCCACTTCTTCAAAATAGACTCACTCAGCCAGTGGCATTTTGTGGAAAAGCCACACTCCAGGGGCCAAAGAGCTGCATGTGGCCCCCACTAGGGGGCTAGGGAAATGCATGGAGTAGAGTGATCTTTTTAAAAAAAATATTTTTTATTTATTAATTTTAAGTATTTATTGTTGAAAGTATTACATACGTCCCCCTTTTCCTCCCATTGATCCCTTATAGCCCGCTCTCTCCCGCCACTGCCTCAGGCCTCCAGCCTCCTATTGTCTGTGTCCATGGGTTATGCCTATATGCGTACAAATTCTTTGGTTGATCTCTTCCCACCCACCTACCCACCCACCCACACCTTTCCTCTGAGGTTCCATGGTCTGTTCCATGCTTCTATGTCTTTGGGTCTATTGAGTTCAACAATTTATTTTGTTTGTTAGATTCCACATGTGAGTGAGATCATGTGATACATGTCTTTCTCTGACTGGCTTATTTCATTTAGCATGATACTCTCCAGGTCCCTCCATGCTGTCTCAAAGGGTAAGAGATTCTTTTTTACTGCTGCATAGTATTCCATGGGATAGATATACCATAGCATTTTTATCCACTCATCTACTGATGAGCACTTAGACTGTTTCCAGATCTTAGCTATTGTACATTGTGCTGCCATGAACATAGAAGTGCATACATTCTTTCTGATTGGTGTTTTGGGTTCCTTAGGATATATTCCCAGAAGTGGGATCACTGGGTTAGATGGCAGTTCCAAATTGTATGTTTTTTTTAGGAAACTCCATACTGTTTTCCATAATGGCTGCACCAGTCTGCATTCCCACCAGCCATGTACTAGGGTTCCCTTTTCTCCACATCCTCGCCAGCACTTGCTGTTTGTAGATTTTTTGATGCGAGCCATTCTGACAGGTGTGAGGTGATAACCTCATTGCTGTTCTAATTTGCATCCTTCTTATGATCAGTGACTGTGAGCATTTCTTCATATGTGTCTTGGCCAACTGTCTATCCACGTTGGAGAAGTGTCTATTTAGGTCCCTTGCCCATTTTTTAGTTGGATTGTTTGTCTTCCTTCTGTTGAGTTGTACGAGTTCCTTACATACTTTGGATATTAACCCTTCATCAGACGTCTCATTGCCAAATACGTTCTCCTATACAGTGGGCTCCCTTTTCATGAGGAGGGTGATCTTGATGAGGAGAAGCATTTTCATGTGACAGATCGAGTCTGCTCTCCACTGTCATTGAGGTCACTGTCATTGCCCTGCTGCCTTGAGGTTTCCTTTAGCCTCTCCCGTGAGGATCAGAAAGTGGGTTTTGAACTACACTGCCTACCACCCGGCATAGACAAGGGTGTTTTAAAGCCAAGCCTTGGATGGAGGTCTTCTCGTTCTGGTTTCCCCCTCAGGGTGTCAGAAGCACGATCTGGGAGAACAGACAGAACCCATCAAAGGTCTGCGCCTCTCTGGGGCCATCTAGACCACTGGTTTGTCTACTGATGAGGACATCAGGGTCCTAGGAGGTGAGGTCAGAGCACGATCCTCAGGGCACGAGATATGTAACAGTAGCTTTGGGAATCTCAAGTGCATTGCTGGTCCATCCAGTTAGTAGCGGGAGTGGGACCATCTGTAGAGCTGAAGGTCTGTTTCCAGCAGGCACTTCATTCCTGCTTGTGCCTACCCCACCTCCCTCAGGCAGTGACTACCCTGGGAAACCTCCCACGTGTTAGATTGATGCTTCCCCAAACCGTTATTAACATTGTTAAATTCCTGCCCCAACATCTCTCAGGGGGGGTGGGGGGCAGAAGGATGCATTTTCAGCAAGTGCACCAGGTCATTCTGATTCCACCAGCCCCGTCCCACACATTTGGGAAGCCCCATTCTGGGCCCTCTGCCATGACCCACCCACTGTGTCTCAGAGCACGGCCTTGTGACGAGAAGAGTGCAGCAGTGAGAACTCAGGATGCGGAGGGCAGGTCCCAGGAGGGCCTCCTCATACTTACACCGGAGGGCCTGGGTCTACATCTGAATTGCTGGCTTTACCCATGACACAACTCAGGCCAGTACAAGTGGTGCATTGGGCTCACATTGTGGGTGTTTTCTTTTGTTTTGTTTTAAACAATTGAGGCCACATTTAACATTGTGCTCTTCTGATGTGGCCTACCAGCATTGCCACAAAACAGATGTTTCCTGAGGTTGAGAAGTCACTGCCCCTTTAGACAGAGCATGGGTGGTCCGGTTCTCCACGGTCCCCACCACTCCCTGCTGCTCTCCTGACCCGCTGCATTCACAGCTGCATTTGCTGCCTCCCCAGTCCCCGAAGTTGAGGTCTGAGTTGAGGTCTCTGGCTCACCTGATCCCAAATCTACTTCTACTCTTCTGTGAGCCCGAAGCCTAACAGATGATTTTCTCCCAGATTTGCTATTTATGCAAATCAGAACAGGAAAGTCTTGCTTGGCCAAGTCCTTCCTCGAATCTTGGCCCGATGCTATGCTTCACCAATCCTGGGACCGGCGTCCGCCGGCTCAACATTTGTCTGCTCGCGGGAGGCTCTTTCTCGTCTCCGACAGAAGCTCTCTGAGGCCAGCAGCAGCCGTGGACGTCCAGGGTGTGCCGGCGGGCCAGCCAGATGAGTGGAGAGTGGGGGCACCCAGGCCAGACCCTGGTCTGGGCTGTTTGGGTCCTTGCAGTTGCCGCCCAGGGTGAGACACCCGGTGGGAGAGGAGGGCTCTCAGCAGAGGAGGTAGGAGGGGGATTTCCCTGTCTTGGAGGATTGTCCACTGGCGGAAATGGAATTGCTGCTCGGGGGTCTCTGAGGGCCCACGGCGGGCTGTGTAGTCACCTCAGGGCACCAGGCCAATGTCCTGATGTTGAAAGCCCTAGGGCCTGAGTCTCTTTCTGGGCCACATGGTAGAAAACAGAAGACCCCCCCATCCTTCCCTTGAGTTGCTCACACCCTGTGGGGGGCTTGGAGAGCCCCTTGTCCTGAGACAGAGCCTGTGCTTTTGGGGTGCTGGCTGCCCAGGCAGGAGTTTCACTATTTTAAAATAAATTTATTTTATTTATTTATTTATTTATTTTTTACAGAGAGGAAAGGAGAGGGAGAGAGAGTTAGACACATCGATGAGAGAGAAACATCAACCAGCTGCCTCTTGCACACCTCCTACTGGGGATGTGCCCGCAACCCAGGTACATGCCCTTGACCGGAATCGAACCTGGGACCCCTCAGTCCGCAGGCCGACGCTCTAGCCACTGAGCCACACCGGCCAGGGCGGGAGCTTCCCTATTGAAATGGCCTTAGCTGAAGCAGCACCAGCACACCTGGGTCCCCCTAACTCAGGAGCCGGGCTGCTAACCTCCGGTGGCTCCACATTCTAAGTGGCAACCGGGAAGCCCACGCTCTCGGGCTCAGAAGTCTCACCCTCAGAGGCAGGCGGGCTGATTGCGGGTGGCATCTGTGTGAGAATTTTCTATTTTCATTGCTGAGTGTTTGCTTTACTCAGAAGCTCACACCTAACTCGGCAAAACCACCACGCCGTAGATGTGCTTGCTTCAGACTCCTCTAGGTAAATGTGAAAAGTTCATTGAGATTTAATTCTAAGAAAAAACGAAGTGTCAGTCGTCCTATGGGTAGGTGATGCACAGACAGTTGAGCTGGTGGGTTATGAACACGACGGACGCGTGGGAAACCCTGGGCCCGGGGATTCTGTGCGGTCCCGGGTTCTACAGGGCCCGGTGGGCATCATCAGCTCCATAGGAAGGGAGGCTTCTGGACACTGCAGGGAGCAGGGTTTCCAAGGTAACCAGCGGGCATATGGCTTGGGGCTGTGTTCCCGGAAGAGACCATGTGTGCTCTGACACAGGTGACTTGAAGGAGGCAGTGGCCACGGGTTCCTGGAGAAGGAATCCAGATACTTCCTGTTGCACCGCTTCTGGGCCCAGAAAGAGCGCCCCCTGCTGGTGGAGCTCGGAGTTGGGCTTATCCCTGGTGGTCTTCCCAGCCAGCTCCTGATTCCTCCCCGGTGTGTTCCCTCAGGGCCGGCTAGAGACGCCCCCGCCAGGAACACCAAGCTGGGCTGGGTCCGGGGGAAGCAAGTCACCGTGCTGGGAAGCACCATGCCTGTGAACGTGTTCCTTGGGGTCCCCTACGCCGCACCCCCGCTGGGACCCCTGCGATTCACACACCCAAAGCCCGCGTCGCCCTGGAACGGCATCCGGAACGCCACATCCTACCCTAATTTGTAAGATGGGGGCTTGATCCCACGGGTGGAAGTGGGGGGAGGGGGCGGGCGATGAGGGGGAATCAAGGCCATGCAGCTCAATGGCCAGGGGGCGGGGAGCATCGGTGAGGAGGAGGAGGAGGAGAGGGCTGCGGACGTGGCTTCTGTGACCACATGGCACCGCTCAGGACATGCAGCTCCCCCGAGCTCCTGTCCACACTTTCCGGATTGGAATCTTCAGACCTCAAAAACTGGATGGTCTGAAAGCTCTCTGAGGATTCTGAGTTCCACCGGGTTTGGGGGCCCCTGTGATGGGCTTACCCATTGGGAGGAACAGTCAGCCAGGCCTAGTCTTGGCCAGACTGGAAAAGGGCTGCAGAGTGGAGAATCACACGGAAGGGATGTTAGTTCTAGCAGTCAGCACTGTGCCCAATACAGAGCCTGCCCCCGGGGAAAATCCATAACAACCTGTGGAAAGATGGCACGGGTGTCTCTCTGTGGCACGGAGGGACTGCGGGGTAAGGAGCTGCAAACCTCCCAGTCCCCTAAAGGTTTCAAGCTTAGGCAGGCAACCAGTGTCCTGGGGAACTGGGGAGGGGCCTCGCCTCGCCCATGAGGTGGGAGCTGAGACTTGGAACTCCCCGAGAATCTCCTGTCAAATCTCGTCAGGTTCTCAGACGGGTCACCTTCCTGGCATCGCTTTCCCAGGCCAAAGGGGTACCCCTGGTGCCAGGAGGCCCCCCTAAGCCACAGAAGACCCCACGTGGCCCAGGGACCGAGGACAACGAGTCAGTGGTCGGCAGAGCGTGCCGGGCTTGGGAATGGGGGCTCTGAGGTGCTTAGGTGACTGATATAGAGCCCTAGGCTTCTAGCTGCCCAGTGGAGCAGGGACTATGATTACATTCCTGTACAAGGCTAGGAGACGTGCTAGGGAAAATAAAGGAAAATGTGTAGGTGTTTCCGAAGGAACCTGTGGTCTACCTGGAGAAATCTCGGGAGGCTTCTTGGAGGAGGTAGTGTTTAGACTGCATCTGAAAGAAAGAACGTGAGCAAACAGAGGGAGGCCGCAGTCTAGCCAGAGGGACCAGCTTGAGCAAAGGCCTGGGTGCAGGAGTCTCTCTGCCACCCTGCCTACTAGTTGGTTCCTAGTAGAGAGGCCTGGGAATGTCCTTTTGTTCCTCTGGGGTCAGCAAGGGGGGCTGCGAGAGCCAAGCTCTTGATCAGCAACCCGGTGTCCTGACCTCTGCAGTCTGGGGGAGTGCTGAGCCAGCCGGGGGTCTTCAGGCGTGTGTCTGGATTATTGGCGGCGGGTGCCAGGGGTGAATGGCCCAATCCGTATACCCCATGTGCCTCCCCCTCCTGAGAACCAGCCCGAAGAGGGCCACGGTTTGTTCATTCGTGCCCCTGCCCGGAGGGAGCACGAAGAGCCATGTCCCAAAAGCCCCCCGGGGCATCTTCTGCTCACGCCCCGGAGACAAGAACGGGCCCCTCCCAGGCAAGCCTGCTGACAGCAGCACCGGGGGTTTCTCCTCCTCTTTCCAAGGTGCTTCCAGAACTCAGATTGGCTGCTCTCGGATCAGCACATCCTCCGGGTGCGCTACCCCAAATTCCAAGTGTCGGAGGACTGCCTGTACCTGAACATCTTTGCGCCAGCCCGGGCCAACACCGGCTTCAAGTTCCCGGTAAGGCTGTCTGCCGCGGGGGGCAGGTCCTGGGGCTGGGTGCCTGGCGGAATCGCTGGGGGTCTGGAACCGGCCCCAGCCTCCTATTGGGTAGGATGGAACCACTGACGTGCCAGTGACTTCCTTAAAGAGTCATTTGAATGACGTTTCCACGTTACCATTTTTTTTCTTCTTGACCTGACCTTTGATTTTTATGTTGTTTTATGTTTCCCCCCCTCTGTTGGGTATTTCCCGGTCTGTAAACATTGCCTAAAAGGACCCTGATTGTTTTTTGAGCTTGTTTGCTTGCTTGGAAAAAAAAAAATCCTTCCGTTAAAGAAGATAATTGCCTTCTCCCAGTTTCTCTGTTTGCAATGACGTCAGTCAGGTAATACCGCGAAGCATCTCATTTAAGAAAGTGAAGGATCCCTTGCTGAAACCGGTTTGGCTCAGTGGTAGAGCGTCGGTCTGTGGACTGAAAGGTCCCAGGTTCGATTCCGGTCAAGGGCATGTACATTGGTTGCGGGCACATCCCCGGTAGGGGGTGTGCAAGAGGCAGCTGGTCGATGTTTCTCTCTCATTGACGTTTCTAGCTCTCTATCTCTCTCCCTTCCTCTCTGTAAAATATCAATAAAATATATTTTTTTAAAAGAAAGTGAAGGATCTCTGTATAAATGAGTAATCCCTGTATAAAGTCTGATTTGTAACCACACCATCATCATCTCTCCCCCGTGCCGATACAGTGGGAGACTCGCGCTGTTGCCTTAGAACAGCAACCCCTGTTGATTGCTGTCGTGTGCTAGGCACAGTACAGTCTCTTATCGAACCCCCCGTAGTAACCCAAAGGGTCAGGATTGTTGAACCCATTCTACAGATGACGAAGATGAGGCACAGGGAGAGAGAGCATGAGCCGCCTTGTTCCCCGCTCCACCCCAGGAAGGGGCAGATTCTCGTGTCCAAGCTAATGCATTGTCCAGTTCTCCTTTTTCCTCAGTGGCTTCCTTCTCTTTTCCTACACCACGGATGGCAGTCCCTAATACTGGACTGGAAGGAGAATGGAAGGCATTTATTATTTTTAATATATATTTTATTAATTTTTTTACAGAGAGGAAGGGAGAGGGATAGAGAGCTAGAAACACCAATGAGAGAGAATCATTGATCAGCTGCCTCCTGCACACCCCCTACTGGGGATGTGCCCACAACCAAGGTACATGCTCTTGACCGGAATTGAACCTGGGACCTTTCAGTCCGCAGACCGAACTGGTTTTGGCAAGGCATTTATTATGAAGTATCAATAGTGATAATAGCATTTGAATAATGATTTATGTTCCCCAGTCCTAGTTTTTCTAATCAATATAGTAAAGTCTCCACACTTGTCTTCCTTTTTTTTCCTCTCCTGTCTTCTCTTTGTAGGTAGACAAAGGCCTTAGATTAAAAAGCTTAAGCTGCTTTTGCTTTCATACATGGCTTACAAGGATCTCCATCTTCCTGTGGGTCACAGATTCAATATTTAGTTAGTACTTTCTGAGCACTTGAAATGTACCAACATTGTCCTAGGAACCTCAGATGGAGACTCTTTTAAAAACCCCCCACTATATATATATATGATTATTGATTTCTTACAGAGAGGAAGAGAGAGGGATAGAGAGTTAGAAACATCGATGAGAGAGAATCATCGACCAGCTGCCTCTTGCACACCCCCCACTGGGGATGTGCCTGCAACCCAGGTGCATGCCCTTGACCGGTATCAAACCCGGGACCCTTCAGTCCTCAGGCCGACGCTCTATCCACTGAGCCAAACCGGTCTCGGCCAGATGGAGACTCTTATTTAAACCTCCTAACAGCCTCCTAATAACTGCAATACTTGGATTCTTCACATCGTACCGATGAAGAAAAAATGAGGCCCAGAGAGGCTACGTAATCTGTCCAAGGTCACGCAGCTGGCCAGTGGCAGAGCTCAGACCTAAACTCGGGCTCTCAGGTGCTGGAGCCCGAACCCTGGGCCTTGCTCTAAATACAAAACCTCGGATGCTCTCAGAAAGGAAGATGGGACGTTTGCCTCCTCGTAGAGAAAGGAGGACCCAGCGTTCACAGGGAGGGCACGGGGACGCTCCCTCCACAGGCTGACCGGAAAGTTCCTCTCCCCGCCTTAGGTCATGGTGTGGCTTCCGGGGGGTGCCTTCCAGACCGGCTCCGCCTCCATCTTCGACGGCTCGGCCCTCGCTGCCTACGAGGACATGCTGGTGGTGACCACCCAGTACCGGCTGGGAATATTTGGCTTCTTCAAGTGAGTGCCCCCAAACGCTTGGCACCCCTCATCCCCAATGGGCAGCTGTGCAGCAGCCAGCGGGGATTCGGTGCCCATCATCCTAAGGAGGAGCCTTCAAAGACATTCAACAAATTTGGCCCAAAGTATTAGGTAATTTTAGCAACTCTGACGGATAACCCCCACGTATTAGTGGCTTAGAGTAGCCGTGGGCAAACTACAGCCTACAGGCCAGATCCGGCCCGTTCGGCTGTTCTAAACTATTGGGGGGAAAAAAAGACCGTACCCTTTTATGTAATGATGTTTACTTTGAATTTATATATTTTTATTTTTTATTTTTTATTTTTATTTTTATAAATATATTTTATTGACTTTTTTACAGAGAGGAAGAAGAGAGAGGGATAGGGAGTTAGAAACATCAATGAGAGAGACTCATCGATCAGCTGCCTCTTACACACCCCCCACTGGGGATGTGCCCGCAACCAAGGTACATGCCCCTGACCGGAATCGAACCCGGGACCTTTCAGTCTGCAGGCGGATGCTCTATCCATTGAGCCAAACCGGTTTCGGCTATTTGAATTTATATTAGTTCACACAAACACTCCATCCATGCTTTTGTGCCGGCCCTCCAGTCCAGTTTAAGAACCCACTGTGGCCCTCGGGTCAGAAAGTTTGCCCACCCCTGGCTTAGAGCAAGAAACATGTTTTTTTCTGACTTCAGCCCCATCTGCTGGAGGGTTCCTGACCGACAGACACCCTTCCACATGGTCAATGAGGAACCCGGGCTCCTTCCACCTGTGGCTCTGCATCGGGCCAGCAGGCGGAGAGAGAGGTTGGAGGATCCTATGAGGGCCGGCTCTCTGGGGCAGCCTGGGGGAGGCGATCGCCACTTCTGTTTCCACACCACGGGCAGGCCTCGGTCACGTGGCCACGCCCAGTACAAGGGAGACCGGGCAGAGTAGCCCTGGAAGTCCAGGACGCAGAGTGTGTGAGCCATTAGGCGTCTCTGCCATAGCGCCCCATCTCAAGGCTCCTCAAATGCTCACCTGAGAAGAGTCACCGCATTGCATTGTCTTCCCACCCCATTCGTTGTCACCCATCCTGGGAAGCAAGCTCTCTGCGTGGTCTGCAGCATGAGGCCATGGCCAGACCATGACTGTGGGGTCAGACTCATCGGGTTTGAATCCCAAATCTGCAGCATTTTAGGTCCCAGGCAAGGGCTATGCTCTCTCTGTGTGTCCCGAGTCCCTGTCTGTGAGAAGGAGCCGAGGTATCCGGCTTGCTTGCAGATTTCATTGAAGGGAATTCATGTGAGCTAGGCCTCAGGAAAATGCAGCCACTGCCCAAACCACCCGCCAGCACAGGGGGCCTCGAGTGGCGTGTTAAACATAAACATCCTGGTCTCTTGATATCCCACCTGCTCCTTGCTTCCCACTGATCGCACACAGAGAGGTCAGCCTTTTAGCAGGAGGGTGGAGAGGGTGGGGATAAAGCCGGGGGGGGGGGGCGAGGGGAGACAGACGGAGAAAGGCCAGCACCACCGACCTCACAAGTTTGGAGGATTACAGGAGCATCAGCCGTAAAACCCTTAGGACAGTGCTGCCGCTACTGTTCTTTTTTAAAATGCAATATATATTTATTTTTTTATTGATATTTTACAGAGAAGAAGGGAGAGAGATAGAAAGCTAGAAACATAGATGAGATAGAAACATCGACCAGCTGCCTCTTGCACACCCCCTACTGGGGATGTGCCCACAGTCAATGTACATGCCCTTGACCGGAATCGAACCCGGGACCTTTCCGTCCGCAGACCGATGCTCTACCACTGAGCCAAACCGGTTTCGGCAACCGCTACTGTTCATATTGTCATTGTTCACTTAGTCATTCATTGCAACCTCTGCGCCCAGGGAGGTGTCGCTCCTGATGCAGACCAGCTCTCAGGAGCAGGACTCTTCTGGAATCCATGGAGTCAGGGGGGGCCTAGGAATACCCTGAAATTGCACTTAACGACACTGTGCATTTTTCTGGGGTGCATAACTTTCCTCAGATTCTCAACCCAGAATCCCAGCAGAGGGAGAGAGCCACGCCTGGTGTTCCCCATGGCCCCGGGCCTGGTCCTCAGCCCTCCCCTGGAGGAAGTGGAGCTGCCCCGACGCCTGCCCGCAGCCTCGGCCGCCGGCTCCCCGTGGCCCACTGAGGACCCTCCTTCCGCCTCTTGCCCCCAGCACAGGGGACAAGCACGCGCCGGGGAACTGGGCCTTCATGGACCAGCTGGCCGCCCTGACCTGGGTGCAGGAGAACATCCATTTCTTCGGTGGGGACCCCACCTCCGTGACCATCTTCGGCGAGTCGGCGGGAGCTATAAGTGTGTCCAGCCTGGTGAGTGTCTCTCCGGCGGGGGAGGTGGCAACAGTGCAGGTGACGAGAGTGGCCATGAGAGAGCGGCACGGCTTAGTGTGGTCTTCGTCAGCTCCCCTGGCTGAAGCCAAAAGGTGCAGGAGGCAATGGTGCCGCCCATCCACCTCATCTTCAGATACGTGCAAAATAGGTCCTGGGTTCCAGGTGGCTGTATGACTGTAAAGGTGGACAAAAGGTTGCAACATTGGCTTTTTAAAATATATATATATTTTTTATTGATTTTTTTTTACAGAGGGGAAGAGAGAGGGACAGAGTCAGAAACATGGATGAGAGAGAATCACCAATCAGCTGCCTCCTGCACACCCCCCACTGGGGATGTGCCCGCAGCCAAGGTACATGCCCTTGACCGGAATCGAACCCGGGACCCTTCAGTCCGCAGGCCGATGTTCTACCCACTGAGCCAAACCGGTTAGGGCAAGTGGGCTCAGTTTTTACTGCGGTTTTATAGTCGAGTAAATAGACGCTTAGGAATATCCAGCAACTTGCCTGAGGTTGCCCCATCTGGAGGTAAAGGGGCTAGCACCCCCACACCAGAATGCTCGCCCTCAAAGTCCAGGAGGAACCTGGGGCTCAGAGAGGTTAACTTGCCCAAACCTTCCCAAGCCCTCGAACCCCCCACCCCGGACTTTTCCTTCTCTGCGGCCAGCTCTCCGAAGCAGGCTTCCTGGGAAAGTTTTCCTTACAGGAGGGGGGTGGGTGGTGTGTGGTGGGCGGGGAGCCCCCGGATAACTCTCGCGGGGTCTCCTGTGCTCTCTCTCCAGATTCTGTCCCCGATGGCCCATGACTTGTTCCACAAAGCCATCATGCAGAGCGGGGTGGCCATCCTCCCCTACCTGAAGGCCCCGGAGGAAAAGAGGGATGAGGATGTAGGTCTATGTGGACGCCTCTCGGCTTCCTCTCCTCGGTCGGGCATTGGCCGACCTTGGGCTTGGCCTTGCTGACCGTGACGGAGGATCTGACGCTGACGTGAGGCGAAGCGTGTGGTTCCACGGAAGGCCTGGCTCAGTAGGAAATGGGCCCGGGTGCACAGTGCAGTGCTGCTGGTGTGCATGTGTGCGTGTGTGTGCATGTGTGCATGTGTGTGAGTGTGTGTATGTGTGTGTGTGACAGTTCTCACATTGTATCCATCCATCTTTGCTTGTGATATATATATATATATCTTAGTGCCCTGTACCTACTCTATTCCACCTAGAGTACTCTGATAAGATTCTGATGCTCTTGCCAGCTCGGTGGGAAAGAACGCTGTGACTTATTAATATTGTCTGGCAGGAGATTGGGGGAGGAGGGGAAGGGGAGTTGTATGTCCCAGATGTTCCTCATCTGTCATCTCGTCTTTGCGCTCTGCCAGACAGCAAGGACCTGGAGACCAAGGCCCCTGTCTCTTCCACGTCCCAGCATAATGTCTGGTGTACGTTGGGTGACTCTAAACGATTGCTCGAGGAATGAGTTCACCAAGGAGCCGATTCATTGAATGAATATTAGTTAAACAGTGGGCCACAGAGCCATCTCCTGGGTGTTGTTCATGTTAGCGGTGCATTTTCTTCAACGCCTTATAGAAGTTAACAACACACACACCAAGAGCAACAGCAGAGTCATGATACTGCAAAAATACAGTCACTGCAGACGGAAAATTGATTTTGGTGACGTGACATACCAGGCTAGTTTCAGTGTGTGTGGTGTGCGTGTATTCATCCACCACACACATAGGGAGTGCCCATTGCTTCCCTGCTCTGTGTTGGGACCTGTGGGTCAAGAGGTAGAGAAGGCATACGCTATAAGCATTTTGTGATGAGGATTCCAAGCCCGCAATCCATGGGTACATTTGGAGGTGGTCCTCAAACTCTTACAATACCTTCCATTGGATTCTCAGAGCATCTGTGATCCCAGAAGACTAAGCACCACTACTTCCAAGGGACGCATTCTACACATGTGGGAAGTTCAGTGACGGGGCAAGAAGGTGTTTAGCCAAGGGCTGGCTGGGTAGAGAAGGTGGGGACCCTTGGGGAGATGGGAGATCAGAGGGGGAGGGGATTCGTGGGGGCTGCAGAGTCTGAAAGGACATCTGAGAGAAGGTGGGATGTGGGTCTTAGAGAGTGAGACAGAAAAAGGATGTCAGGGTATCCAGGCGGGGGGTGAGGGTGAAGCTAGGGCAGAGCTGACCAGCAGAGACTCTGAGCTGGACTCCGGTCTCAATGGACCCCGAAAAGCTGCTCCTCCCCCTTGGGGACTCCTGACTCCACGTGGCACCCCAGAGTGGAGCTTCTGGGTTCTGTGGGGCCTACTGCCAGTGGAGCCAACATTGCAGGTCTGTGACATCTCAGGTCCCGCCATGACCAGGAATCCTGGCTCTGTTCCATGGCCACAGACTGGCAGAGCCTCACTCCCAGCTCCTGCACTTGCTAGGGATGACAAGGAGGGTCAAACGAGAGCTTATGTAGATGACCAAGGGCCAGCCTGCCCTCACGGTGTCCATCCTATGACAGGGACACGGGAATGGGGAGGGCCAGCAGGCTGGACGTCGTATAGGAAGGACCGGCCTGGACAGAGGACTGTTTCCACGTTCCATTTTCCCGGAGGCTGTCCGTGCTGTGCTCTGACCTGGTCCTTGTCTGCCGACAGTTGCAGATGATTGCAAAGATCTGCGGCTGCCGAGCGGAGGACTCCGTGGCCCTACTGAAGTGCCTGAGGGCAAAGTCCTCCCGGGAGCTGCTGAGCATCGGCCAGGTGAAGGAAGGGTCAGGGCGGGGCTGCCCTTTGAGGGGAATGGTGGGCAAACCTGATCGCTCTTACTTACTTTGACTTGGGTCTTGGAAAGGTATGGGGGGCTGGGGATTCATGGCAATGGCTGTAAAAATGTGGATTGTGGGTCATTTAAAATATATATATACAGGCCGAAACTGGTGTGGCTCAGTGGATAGAGCGTCGGCCTGCGGACTGAAGGGTCTCAGGTTCGATTCCGGTCAAGGGCATGTACCTTGGTTGCGGGCACATCCCCAGTGGGGGGTGTGCGAGAGGCAGCTGGTCGATGGTTCTCTCTCATCGACATTTCTAACTCTGTATTCTTCTCAATTCCTCTCTGTGTAAAATCAATAAAATATATTTTAAAAAATAAAAATATATATACGAGTTATTGGTTTTAGAGAGGAAGAGAGGGACCGAGAAATAGCAATGATAAGAGAGAATCATGCATCGGCTGCCTCCTGCACCCCATCTAGTGGGGGGATCAAGCCCGAAACCCGGGCATGCGCCTTGTCTGGGAATTGAACCTTGACCTCCTGGTTCCTAGGTCATTGCTCAACTGCTGAGCCACACCAGCTGAGCTGCAGGGCAAAAGTTGGCTGGACGGTACTCCCAGAACTTCATTCTGTGGAGAATTTGCATGTCTAACAAGTTTGCATGTAACACAGATGCTGCTGGGAGCCGGGCTTTGTTGTTATTCTACAGAGAGGAAGGGAGAGGAATAGAGAGCTAGAAACGTCGATGAGAGAGAAACATCGACCAGCTGCCTCCTGCACACCCCCTACCGGGGATGTGCCCGCAACCAAGGTACATGCCCTTGATCAGAATCGAACCCAGGACCTTTCAGTCCGCAGACCGACGCTCTACCACTGAGCCAAACCGGTTTTGGCATGGGAGTCAGGCTTTGAGAACCACTGGGCTAGGCCGCTGTTTCTCGTAGGCGGGTACTATGATTACCCCTTATTTGCAGATGAGGAAACTAAGGCACAGAGACGCTGACCCCCTCGCCCGGGCAGCCGGATGTATGGGGGTGCACTGAGACTGGCTTCATTTCCCTTTCCCACCGCATTTTGCTGGAGGGGGTTGGCGCAGGGAGGCTGGGGTCTGGGGCCAGCAGGCTTTGCAAACAGAGACAGCTCCCGCCCTCTCTCCTTTCAGATAGCCAAGTCTTTCACGAGAATGGTGGATGGGGTTTTCTTTCCCGATGAGCCTCTGGAGCTGCTGATTAAAAAAACGTTCCATCCGATTCCTTCTATCATCGGGGTCAATAACCACGAGTGTGGCTTCCTGCTGCCCCTGGTAAGAGGTCCCACTCTGCCCCCTGTCGCTCCCTCCACGGCGGGGCGGGGGTTTGCTCCCCCAGCCAGCCACTCCCACGGATGACACACGTGGATGACACACGTGTCGTGAGGGATGGAACCCACCGGCCGAGCACAGAGAAGGTGACTGGGGATTGGGGTCAGCTAAGGCAGGTGTCTGCCCTGTTCCTCGCTAGGTTTACGGTGAGAGACACGCCTGTGTATAAAACACTAAGAGACAACGGGATCCATCTGAGCTCTGTTCAAAACATCACAAAGGCTCGTTTCAAATCCTAGCAAGCACAGTTTTTCCTTCAAAGGTATTGAAGTCCATGCAGGTTCGAAAAACTCCGGGCCTTTACACCTTCATGTTCTGGCATTTGGGTGCTCAAGAGTGCTCTCTCAGCTGGTGCTCTGGTGCCAGCTGCAAAATCATCCTCCCGCGAGAATGACCTGAGCATGTGCTGTCTGCTCTGAGCTCTGATAAAATCCAAGCAGGCAACGGTGAGCAAGTCATAAGGATTCAGGTTTCCACACACCTCCATGACCCCCTGGTTCATAGGCCAATGCTCAACCACTGAGCCACACCGGCCGGGCACAAATGCCCTCTTCTGATGAGGACCTTGGTCACATTGGGTTAGGGCCCAGCTAGCATCCTCATCTGAACTTCATTACCTCTTTAAAAACCCTGTCTTCACACATAGACACGTCACGAGGTCCTGGGGTTACGGCTTCACCATAAGAATGTGTGGGACACACACACACACACACACACACACACACAGCCCGTAACGTGGCCTTTCCACAGGGCGGCCACGGGGTCCCACAAGACCACGGGTGTAACGGATGGCTGTCTTTTATCAAATCAGAGGAGAAACTGTTGCTTACCCGATGCACGGAAGCTACTGCTCCCCGTGGCCCCCGGGGGCTGGCAGGCTCACTGCTCTCCCCAGCCTCCCCTCTGGAAGGCGGGCGCCTGCACCCTCCCAGGGACTAGCTTCCCTTCCAATGACCCGAGGTGCTCACGGGCGCCCCGCTTTTCTCCGCAGAAGGAGTTCCCTGAGATCCTCGAGGGCTCCAACAAGTCCCTCGCCCTGCAGCTGCTGCACACAATCCTGGTAAGAAACTTCTGGATTCCCAAACCCACCTGGGACCGGGGACTCACATTGGCTGCGTGCCCGCCAGGCTATGGACCGGGTTCTAGCAATACTGAGGGCCTTTCTTCAACCACTCGTTCATTCCCTCCCTGCACACGGGCATCCCGGGCAGGAGGATGGAGAGCCGGACCCCTTTCCCTCCTCCCTTTCCTCTTTCCATAGCGTTTATTCAGTGTGTGCTCGGCGCCAGCTTTGTTTCTCCCACTTGTGCATGGATCAGGTGTTAAGTGAGAGTCCACGTGCCCTGCGCTTCCCTGACACTGGGGTGCGGTGAGACCCTGGCATGTCTCTGCACTTGAGGAACCTGTGGGCTGTTGGGATGGACAGACCCGAAGAGACACTTCCTGCACCCATCAGGGCAGAGTGAGCCGGGTCCGGCGAGCTGAGGGAGGGCCGGTGAAGGATGAAGAAAAGGCAGACAAAGAGAATAAGGCAGGGTCGAGGTGGGTCTCCTGTGCCTGGCGGAGGCCACAGAACAGATCCAGACTGCAAAGCTGATGCTTTATTTATAGTCAGGGGCAAACAAGGTTAATTTACAAAGTTGTTATAAGTTTCACTTGTTCGGGCAGCACTTGTTGCCCCTCCCACAGCCCACTAGCTATCCAGGAGAGATCGGGAGCAGTCACAAGATCAAGCTTAGTTATGCTCAGAGGACTGTGCTCTCTAAGCTGGGACTGGTTTGCGACTTTGCCAGCAGGCCAGTCCGAGACTTAACCCCGTAACCGCGCCCTATAGCAGAGGGATGCCCAGGGCTCCGTGGTGTCCATGGTGTCCGTAGGAGGGAGCAGTTGGCTCGCTCAGGAGCGGGGTTTGGAGTCTGAGTTAGGTTTGTCTGGCGCATGGAGGAGCAGGGCTGAGAGGAGTCGGTGGAACTGAGAGAACCAGGGAGGGCAGAGCAGGGTGAAGAGGTCAGCGGAAGGGGTCGGCTGCCGTGTATGGAAGGCAGATAAGGCTCCATCCCAGGGGCTGGGAACGGAAGAGTGACATGATTCGATGTCCGTTGGAGAAAGGGTACTGTGTTTGCAGCGTGGGCTGGCTGGAGGCAGGGGTCCCTCAGGCCCTGAGGCTTAGGCAGGATGTTGGATGAGTCCTGGCTGCCTGGTGGTGACAGCTGGGACTAACATGTGAGCGAAGGCCTGGAGGCAGCGCTGGCACCAGGGGCGGCTCCGCGGGCATGGGATCTGTGTGGTGCAAAGGGCCTTTTGCTCAGAAGGGTCCCACCCGTGGTTGGAGGACCTGTTGTCACCATCTTGAAACTCCTGCAATTTTGGAACCATTTTCCACTTGGCATTGGACATTTTCACTTGGCACCGGGTCCCGCACGTGGCGTAGCCAGTTCTGCCCGGGGGTGGCTGTTTCTGAAACACTTCAGAGAGGTGTGTGTGCTGTGATTGAGAGCATGGGATTTAAAAAAATAAATATTTTATTGATTTTTTTACAGAGAAGAAGGGAGAGGGATAGAGAGTTAGAAACATCGATGACCAGCTGCCTCCTGCACATCTCCTCCTGGGGATGTGCCCGCAACCAAGGTACATGCCCTTGACCGGAATCGAACCTGGGACCCTTCAGTCTGCAGACCGATGCTCTATCCACTGAGCCAAACCAGTCAGGGCAAGAGCATGGGATTTAGATGCACATGGTCTTGAGAAGGAATCATGGTTCCACCCGTATGGGGCCGACCACTTTAGCTCTCCAAGCCCCAGTTCCCTCACCTGTGACCCGGGGCTGGTTCTGATCATTTGCACACAGGCTCGCTGTGTGGGTTCCCCGGGGCGGTGCGTGCGAGGTGCTCAGCATCATGCCTGCCCTGCAGAGGCCCCTCGGGTGGGCCGCTGTCGCTGACCTGGCTCTCCTGTGCCTGATCTTTTGCAGCGCATCCCCCCCCAGCATTTAGACTTCGTGGCCGATGAGTATTTCTACGAAGAGCAATCCATTTTTGAGATACGAGATAGCTTTCTGGACTTGCTTGGAGATGTGTTCTTTGTGGTCCCGGGGCTGATCACGGCTCAGTGTCACAGAGGTGAGTCCCCCTGCAGGGCCACGGCACAGCAAGGCTGGTGCCTGGAAACCTGGCCCCCTGATCCTCCCTCTGTTCCCTCACTGAGGGGACCCCTCGGGGGGTGTCTGGGGTATAACCATGAAGGGCAACTTACAGACGTACTTGCCCTGCCTTTCAGAGCTCAGGAATGTTGATCAGTTCTTAACTGTGTGTGTTAACTCAGGGCCGTGGAGAAAACTCCCACCTCCCCATAATTTCCTGGGGCCCAACTTACAGGTTACTTTCTGTTTGTAAATGTCTTAGCTATAAGGAGAGCTGGAGCATTCAGAAAGAGAAGATTACTTGTGAGGACACAGACCCACTCTTCCCCCTCCCTCTCTCCTTCCCTCCTTCCCTCTTTCCTTCCTTCACCCCTTCCTTTTTTCTTTCCCTCCCTCCTTCCCTCCCTCCCTCTCTCTCTCCTTCCCTTCCTCCCTCTCTTTCTCTCCTTCCTTCCTTCCTTCCTTCCTTCCTTCCTTCCTTCCCTCTTTCCTCCTCTCTTCCCTCCTTCCCTCCTCTCTTCATCTCTTCCTCCCATTCTCCTTTCCTTTCCTATAAGAGACTCGCTTTAAAACTAAAGATGAAAATAGGTTGTAAGTGAAAAGAAGGAAAAAAGATACTCTGTGCAAGCAGTGAGCCACAGAGAGTGGGCATGGCCATCTTCGTGCCAGACAGAAGAGGCATTAGGATGTAACGGTCACAGGGAATTGTTGCAGGCTAACAGAGACAGAGAAGCACAGCATGTCAAGACAGAAGAGCGAATTCACCCAGAAGATACAACCATTCTCAATCCATAGGCACCTCACCGCAGAGCCCCAACATGTACAAAGCGATAGCTGGCAGAATTGAAGGGAGGAATAGTTTGGCATCAATAGTTGGAGACTTCACCCCCAATATTTTTAAAAAATATATTTTATTGATTTTTTACAGAGAGAAAGAGAGAGGGATAGAGAGTTAGAAACATCGATGAGAGAGAATAATCAATGAGTTGCCTCTTGCACACCCCCTACTGGAGATGTGCCCGCAACCAAGGTACATGCCCCTGACCGGAATAGAACTTGGGACCTTTCAGTCCACAGGCTGACGCTCTATCCACTGAGCCAAATCGATGTCAGCCACCCTCACTTTTAATAATTGCTGGGTCAACTCTACAAAAAACAGGCAGCGAAACAGAAGATTTGGACAACCACAGGTGGGGGTATGCTCTTCAAAAGTACGCATGGAGCATCCTCTGGAAGAAAGCATACATTGGACCACAGAACAAGTCTCAATAAGTTTAAAAAGATGTAAACCATCCCTAGTATCTTTGCCAACCACAATGAAAGGAAATTAGACATCAATAACAAAAGGAAATTTGGAAAATGAACACATATTTGGAAATTAAACAGCACACCTTTTTAAAAGTATATTTTATTGATTTTTTACAGAGAGGAAGAGAGAGGAATTGAGAGTCAGAAACATCGAGGAGAGAGAATCATCCATCAGCTGCCTCCTGCACGCCCCCTCCTGGGGATGAGCCCACCACCCAGGCACGTGCCCTTGTGCCTTCAGCCTGCAGGCCGACGCTCTATCCACTGAGCCAAAACGACTGAGGCCGAATTTCATTCCTTTTAAAGGCTGAACAGTATTCCACGGTACCACATTTTGTTGACCCCTTCAGCACCCACGGACATTTGGGTTATTTCTACCTTTTGGTTGTTGTGAATAATGCTTCTATGAGCACTGGTATACAAATATCTGCTCAAGTTCCTACTTCCAGTTAGTTCGGGGGCATGTCCAGAGGTGGGACTGCTGGATCCAACGGTGATGCTATGTCGCACATTTTTGGGAAACCACCACCGTATTGTTGTCCATGGTGGCTGCAGCGTTTTAGGTTCCCGGCAGTGCACAAGGGTTTTCGTTTCTCCACACCTTCCCCAACACTGGTTATTCACTGTGCGTGTGTGTGCACGTGTGCGTGTGCGTGTGCGTGTGTGTGTGTGTGTGTGTGTGTTTTAAACAGTAGTCATCCTACCCATGGCTGTGAAGTAGTATCATTCTCGTTATGATTTGCTTTTCCCTACTGATCGGTGATGTTGGTGCTTTAGTGGGAGACTTCATAAGCACGCTCACCCTTATCCAGGAGAGGAAAATAAAAAGAAGATTCAGAGAAAGAGGGGGAAGCTAGAGCGAAAAGGCCTTTCGTAAAAGAGAAGAGGGTTGGAGGAATGTGGGGTGCGCATGGGGCATCTTGAAAGGGGGGAATGGCTTTGTTCTGTTTGTCACAGGCCACTGAACCGGGTCAATGAGAGGAAGTCACGGGAGATAGACCTTGGGTCCATGCGAAGGTTTTTTTAAAAAAACTACAACATGAGAACCCTTGCCCTTGCAGCCTGCCCTGGACGGGCATCGAGCTCTTTGCCACCAGGGCTGCGAGGGCATCTGGAGAGGAAACGCTGGTCTCCAGGAGGGAAGAGGGAGGGAGCTTTGCTCAGGTCGCCTCTTGTATGGGGGCTCCCCCCCCCCATAGGCTTGGGAATCGGGAGGAGCCGGGCGGGGGTGCAGCCCCAGCCCCCTCCCCGCGCAGGGCGCTGCCACGGGCCCTCTCTCCGCCGCTGCAGACGCGGGCGCCCCCGTGTTCTTCTACGAGTTCCAGCACCGGCCGCACTGCTTCAGGGACAGCAAGCCGGCTTTCGTCAAGGCCGACCACACGGACGAAATCCGCTTTGTTTTCGGAGGGGCCTTCCTGAAGGGGGATATCGTCATGTTCGGTAAGAAACCCGCCTGGTTTGGGGGGGACGCAGTGAGGGGTGGGGAGGAGCTCTCCTGGTCTTGTAGGAACATGGGGGGGGGTGAGGTGGGAGAAGACAGGCCTCCCCACTTTTTGCCAAAGCCCCTCACCCACCCCAACACCATGCAAGCGCTGGAGGACTAGTTTTAATTTATTCCTTTGCTCCATGGCTTACAAAGTTGGCCTTCCCCTGGTGCTTACAAACCATGACTCAAACACTGGCTTCTGGATGAGGGTTCCTTGTTGTACAGGCGCCTGGGGCAGTCACGCAGTCCAATTTAGAAAAATCAGAACTGCTTCCTCCCCTCTCTCTGGCTGCTGGTCTCACCCATCACCCATCCTGCCCTTTCCAGACCCCCCGCGGGGCTAGCACCCAGGGCTTCAAAAGGCGGGAACCCCCTTTTCCATCATCGCAGCCCCAAGGGGCCAGGGACCCGGCGACCTCGTGTAAACGCCGGGGACCGTTACTGCTGAGGGTCAACTCCTGTATTCCTGAATGGAACCTCCGTGTGGTTAAGGTGACCAGGCGTCCCGCTTTGGTCGGGACAGTCCCGATTTTTAATAATTTGTCCCGTGTCCTGCGGTGTTTTAAAAAGTCCCTATTTTCTTGAAAGAATGCACAACAAGCTAGGGAATGGCTCCATATAGACCAAATTTTTAATCAAGAACACCCCCCCCCCCCAGTCAATGGTGTCCCACTTTACCAATGTTAAAATCTGGTCACCTTACGTTTGGTGCCAATCAGATGAGGTCGCCAATTGGCACAGTGACAGGAACGGCACCCAGAAACTATCCCTAAAATACTTCGTTTGAGACAGTTGAGCAAGGAGGCTCTTAGGCAGCTCCCGCCGGCCTCCCTCCTGTCAGAGTCTGGGGTGCGCCTCGGGACCCAGAGTCAAGTCCCCGCCCACCCACACTTGCCTTGAAATCCAGTGAGACCCAGCCCCAGCCAACCCCACCCCCGTCAAGCCCTGCAGGGCGGGGAGCGCAGCCTCAGGTCCCCCAGCCCCGGCATGAGGGCAGATGTGCAAGCGTGAGGGCGTGACGACCATTTGCATATTAGCTCTTTATTATGTAGGACAACTGCATATAAACATACGTGTAGGGTGTCCCAAAAATGTATACACACTGTGAATATTTATAGAGGCAGTGTTTATTAAAACACATTTCATTTTCAAAATTAAGCTATCAGCTGTTGTAGTATGTATACATTTTTGGGGGGGACATACTGTTTTTATAGAACAATAAATGATAGTAAATGGAAGTTGTATAGGCCACACTGTGGAACTGTCTCTAAGATAGAATTATAGTTTAAAAAAAAAAAAAGAAGATGCAGAATCCGTGTCCATTATGCTACAGGAGTATAAAAATGAGTCTGCCTAACCCTTGTACGTGCACAGTCGGCCTTCAGAGGGCGCCCAAGAGCCTGGTAGTGGAGAGAAGAGATTGGAGAGAAACTAATTTGTATTAGACTCTCTTCCTGCACTTCAGGTTTTGTGCTTTGGACGTAATGCTTTGAGCAAATAAAAGAAATGCAAGCCTCCGAGGAGAGAGTGAGGGTCCCTGTCCCCCAAGGCCCTTGTAGCCTCAGGGGAGCGGCCGGAAGAGCACTGTGCACAGGGAAGGTGTGGGTTCAGCCTCGCTATTGGAGGCCACGCTTTCTCGGGCAAGCCACGGATGCCCTGAGCCTCAGTATCTGCCAGAGCAAAGTGAGTTCCCCGGGAGGAGGGACGGGAAAGGTATTCCTCAGATGAGAGGCACCTCAGCACCGTCCTGGGAGCCGGACTGTGTGGTTGTCTCCCTCAGAAGGAGCCACCGAGGAGGAGAAGCTGCTGAGCAGGAAGATGATGAGATACTGGGCCAACTTCGCGCGGTCGGGGTGAGTACGCCTCGGGGTCTCCCTCAGCTGGCGCCGGAGGATGGAAAGCTCGCTGCCCAACCCCCACCAACCCCCGCCCCCCCCCCATTTCCGCTCTCCCAGGAACCCCAACGGAGCTGGCCTGCCTCGGTGGCCCGCTTACGATCAGTACGAGCACTACCTGCAGCTGGACCTGAACCTGAGCGTGGGACAGGGACTGAGAGAGCAGAAGCTGGAGTTCTGGACGGAAACCCTCCCCGTGATCATGGCCACGTCCGGAGGGGACCCCCGGGGCCCTCTCCTCTCCGTCATCTTCCTCTCCCTGCTTCTGCCTTTCTTTGCCTCTTCTCCTCATGGAGGGGGGATCTCTGTGTGAACTGGAGCTTCCTCCTCCTGCTGCTGCTGCAATCTCTCCCACTACCGTTGGCTTCTTTCTGTTCTTCAGCTGCTTGACGGAATCAGCTGCTTTCGCTGATCCTTAGGGGATTCTCGGCAACATCAAAAAAAAAAAAATGCAGTTTGCCTTGAAGGCTACCAGATTTCCTCCATGCATCTGCGGTGGGAGCTGGCCTCTTAGCTGGCATAATGATGATCGTGTTACGCCTATGAAATAAAAGCAGAATGGAAAATACTGTGGGGGAACAGAATTTAATTCTGGGCTAAGAACTGCCCCCACCACACACATTACACACACACACACACACACACCACCACCACCACACACCACCACCACCACCACCACCACCACCACCACCACCACCACCCCCTAAGAGGAAGTAGACTGTCTATCAGAAAAGGTGTCTGCTTGTGTTACCTTTCTGTTTGGAAACATGAGCCTTCCCACAGCCAAGCTTGGAAGCCCTGACCTTCACTGGCTTGAACAGGGTTCTTCTGTGGCTCAGAGAGAGGTGGGGGAGGGAGGCCTGGCAGCCGGTCTCCTTCTCAGCCACGGAAACCAGACACCCTCTAAGGTCAGGAACGCAGAAGTCGCGCTCCAGGCAGCAAGGTCAGGCCAAGGACACCAAGGAGAAGAGATGTTTCCCTGATGGGGTGGAGGCGAATGGATCCTTCAGGAAATCGACACGGGGTGCCTGCTGTGCACATCCCCACTAGGAGGCAGTGGTGAGCAAAGACATGCTCTCCCCCAACTGGTGAGCAGACAGACAAGAGGGCCAACATCCACCCAAGCGATCATGTTACCGTGTATGTTTGTTCCTTCCACTCGGCGGAAGTCAGGTGATGTAAGGAAGCGTAACAAGGGAACCGGCTTCGGAAGCAAGTCTCTGGGAGCATAACATAGAACATTGATAATTTTAAAAAGGAGGAATTGCAGTTCACCGGAAGATGGCCAGGGAGAATTATGCATGCCATCATTCGAAGGATGCACTTTTACTTCTCATATCCGTGCCATCCCTGTGACACCCTGATCTCACGGACCAGGGGGATTCATGTTTCTCTGCGATGGCTTCAAGATTACACACGAGGCACACCGAATAAGGGGGCTCCCGAGATGTCAGTCACTTAGGGTTCACCTGGTTCATCAACTCGTAGTCTGAACCCGGCCCCCAGCATTGTTCTCTTTAGCCCACAGAGGGTCAAACCGTGGTTTTGGAATTCGTTTCCAGCTCGTTTTTAAGTCGGGGGACTGTCACATCCAAGGCCGGGTCTCTAGTTTCCCCGGAAAACAAAGAGAACTGGCAACATTGGAGCTGCTTTCCCACATGGGAACCAGGACCTTGTGCACATCGGAGGCATCCTGTCCTCACTACCCCACGGACACCTTCTATGTCAGTGTTTCCCAAACCTTTGACATAGGTGCACCCCTTCTATAATTTTCATAACGCTGAGTACCCCTCGTCAAAAAAAAAGAGAGAAGGATGTATTTTAATAACAATCAAAATATATTTGTTTTTTCTTTTTTGGGGTACATACACAAAATGATAACAAACGAAAAATAAAACTATTCATAATCAAATATAAATAAAAGTTATATGATAAATAACATTTATTTGCATACCGGACCATCTCACGCCTCACAAGGCTGTCTTGACTTCACTCGTGAGAACGTAGAATGAGGCGCAGCTAAGCATGGTGCAGTGCATATCCCCACCAAACTCCGGTGCAACGCGTACCCCCACCACACTCTTCCCGTCCCCCTGCGGGTACGCGTACCGCACTTTGGGGAACACTGCTCTAGGTCACGGTCACTGACAAGAGCTCTCTAGCCTGCAGCAGGAGCAGCAGCGCCTGTGGAGCAGCGGCCGGGTGCCCTGCATGGCTGTTCTCAGGGACCCTGACAGCACAGTCCTCTGGCCTGAGTGGTGACAAAAGCACGAGGTCTCGGCTTTCCACGGTCCCCACGACTCGCCCAAGGGCTGTGCCTGCCACTTTCACTCACTGATACTACCTCGCCTCTGAAGGTATTTAGGTGTGGAGCCCTGACCTCTCATTTTACAATAATCTGAAAAGGTGCAGGGACTCCCCCAAAATCCTTTAGTGAGCCAGGCCGGCGTGGCCCAGCTGTTGAACATCAACTTATGAACCAGGAAGTCACGGTTGTGGGCTCCATCCCCAGTGTGGGGTGTGCAGGAGGCAGCTGATCAATGAATGATTCTCTCTCATCATTGGTGTTACTATCTCTCTCTCCCTCCCTTCCTCTCTGAAATAAAAAAATATATATATTTAAAAATCCCTGAGGGCCCTAACCGGTTTGGCTCAGTGGATAGAGGGTCTCTGGTTCAATTCCGGTCAAGGGCATGTACCTTAGTTGTGGCCACATCCCCAGTGGGGGGTGTGCAGGAGGCAGCTGATTGATGTTCTCTCTCATTGATGTTTCTAACTCTCTATCCTTCTCCCTTCCTCTCTGTAAAAATCAATTAAAATATTTAAAAAAAAACACCTTAGGGAGTCAGCAAACCCAGGCCCAGTCTTGGCTCGCCTCTCTCAGCACGTGGCCCCCGGCTGCTGGGTTGTCCCCGCCTTAGGTGACTGTGGGGGGAGGGGTGGACCCGTGGTGCTCCGGCCACTTTAGGGCTCTGGAAAGAGGGGCTGAGCCACAGGCAAGCAAGCTGGAACTTCAGTTGCTTCTGCAGCTGCGGAAGGCTGATTTCTACATTGACATTTCAGGGGACTAACAGCTAGAAAACACCACTCAACACCATTTTTAAAACACTATTAAGTGGCATCCCGAATATTATTTCTATGTTGCTCACAGTCCCCACGTCCTCAGATATGATTGTAATCTCTCTTCCAGAGAGAGTATATGTCCTTGCTTGTTCCTGTCCACGTGCAATCAGATGTACCCCTAAATTAAAGTTGAACTATAAATGTCACCGCATCCTGATTTCTTCTTTCAATTCAGGGTTTCTATCGGGGTGTAATTAGGAGACTGACTTGGTGGGATTTCCCAGAATTCCAGTGTCCCGGCCACGCCCCCGGTCACCTGAAGCAGGATCTTCCCGGCTGGCTCCTGGAAATCAATATTTTCAGTTTTGAGGCATCCAATGCACCTCCCCTGATGAAGAACCGCTGAGGATCGACCTTTGAACCAGGAGGTTGCAGTTCGATCCCCTCTCAGGGCACATGCCCGGGTTGCGGGCTCGATTCCCAGTAGGAGGCAAGTGGGACCAATGACTCTCTCTCATCCTTTTGAAGTTTCTATCTTTCTCTCTTTCCTCTTCTCTGAAACCAATGAAAAATATGTTTAAAAGTATATTTTTAAAAAGAACTGTTGAGGATTAATGTTGTGTCACATGCATTTTCCAAGTCGCTGAAGGATCTTTTTAAAAAAACCCAGCCTGCACATCTGTCTGATGTGGCTCTATCTCTGTCTCTTTAGCCGCTAGCCGGCTCCTGGGCGTTTGTGGGCATCATTTGATGAACGGCTTTGAGAATGCATACTTTCAGTTAAACTTCCTTCTGGCATCTGGATTTGCAGGAGAGGCACAGGGTCAAAGGCCATGCCCTTTTAAAATTGTTCTTATGCTCTACAAATTCACTTCCCAAAAGGGTCGTGTCGCTTCATATTGACGGGAAACACATGCATTTCAGTCACCTCTGCTTTCTCATCATAGAGGAAACAAATTAGCTCATTGCTTTCTAATGAAACATGTAGGCTTTTACAGAAAACCCTTTTCTCCCCCTCCCAAACAATCTTGGCTCTGAATCACTAAATCGACCCCAAACAAACAAAAAAAAAACAACTGCAGAAACAAACCAGATGTTTTTGCCTGTGAATTTCCTAATGGCCAGCAGAGGGCAGCATCACAAAAGGGGGAGGGGGGTCTAGGCTTGCCTCCCAGGTTTCTAGGGGGTTGTGATGGGAAGGGAGAGTGGAGAACCTGGAAGGAAAAGAACCAGTCAAAACAGTTAAATGACAAACCACCACCATTTATCCTTGTCCCTTCCCCCGTAGCATCTGGAAGGTGAGACGGTGCTCTCTGACCTGGAAAGTCTGACTGAAGGAACTCCAGGAGAGCAGAGGTGGGGCCTGCCGTGGTTTTCTTTCCTCCTGTTCACAGCCCCCACCAGGCCTAGGCGCCTCCCCCTCTCCCCTGTGGCGCCCTGGTCCTCCCTCAAGGGCACTTTGGACTCTAGACCTTCCTGCCCAGCCCCAAAGCCCAGTTCCCCTCCCTCTCAGCCTCGGGCCCTGGCTGCAGGTCAAGGTTTTTCCCTGAGCAGAGGGTGGTAGGCAGTTCAAACCCATGCACCCAGGAAGCTGCCCTGGACAGCACATACGCACGACAGACCTTTCTCCCACAGCGAGAGGGAGCCATTTGGCACATTCTTGAGTCCTGCTCAAAGTCTGTGTTGAGAGTTCGTTTTACTCCCTGGGAAGGAAGGGCATTGGTCACATGGTACAAAGCAATTTGTTGGCAAAGAGACTTGTTCTCCGTGGACGGGTCAGGTTGGGCCTTTAAGGTTGGACAGGCTAAAGGCCAGCAAGGAGTGGTGGAAACAGCCATGGATGTCCAGTGGTGGCTGGGGCGGGGTGTGTGTGGGGGAACCCAAGGAGCAGCCCTGCGTTTGGCAAGGTGGCTAGAACATACCTTGGATGCCTAGAGGGTAGCTTTGAACCTTGACCTGCAGGAAACAGATTTCTTTCTTTTTTTTTGGGGGGGGGGGGGGCGGAAGTGATCGATAAAACGTGAATTCATCTACCCATCTAGCTGTCCATCCATCCATCATCTATCTATCTAAACTATCTGGGCCCTTTTCCATAATTACACTTGAAGCTCTGTATACCTCCTGGAATTTTCCTGTATAAGAGCCAATACATTCGATATCTGCTTTAGGTAAGTTTATCTAGGATTTCTGTGAATACATACACTGGAGTCCTGATCAGAATAATTGCACAGTTGACTATTTGCGTTCTATTCTATTTCTAGTACTTACCTAGTCTTTGGTACTGTTTCAGTAACAGTCTTGTCTCCTCCGTTAGTGTGTTCTGCATTTTTAAGTTTTTAATGGAATATAATATACATGTAGGAAATGATATAGAGTATAATAGGATATGTAGGTTAATATGTAAATTAGTGTAACGATATTGTATCTTATGCTAGAGGCCCAGTGCATGAATTCATGCACAGGTGGGGTCCCTCTGGCTGGCCTGTGGGATCGGGCAGAAACTGGCTCTCCGACATCAGGAGTCCCAGATTGAGAGAGGGCATAGGCCAGGCTGAAGGACCCGACCAGTGCACGATTGGGCTGGGGAGAGATGTGGGAGGTTGGCCAGCCGGACTGTGGGAGGGCTCCAGGGCATGCCCCGCCCAATCAGATGGTCCCCAGCAGCAAGCTAACCTACAGGTCGGAGTGTCTGCCCCCTGGTGTTCAGTGTACACCATAGTGAGTGGCTTTAGCATATCATTAGCATATTACACTTTGAATGGGCGACTGAACACTTAGCATATTAGGCTTTTATTGTATAGGACTAGAGGCCTGTTTCAGGAAAATTCCTGAAGAATAAAGCTTCTTCGGGCCTATTCCTGCAAGAATAGGGCTTCCTGCAGCCTTCTCTGCCACCTCCCCTGTTTTCCTCCCTTCTCCGCTATCCTGTCTGCTTCTCCACAGTTTCACTCCCTTCTGCGGTGCTTAGCTTCCTTCTACACCGTCTTCAGTCTTCGCTCTGCACCTGGTTATGCAAATTAACCACCATCTTGTCTGGGTTCATTTGCATACTTGCTCCTGATTGGCTGGTGGGTGTGGCTGGTGGGCATAGTGGAGGTGCGGTCCATCTGCAAGTTTCTCTTTTATTAGATAGGATAGTTTAGTAATATATAATATAGTATATATGTTCTCTATATATTATATATGGTGCCCTGATGAATTGCCACTGACTGACTGGTCATGCGTGTGTACCCAGGCGTGTGTATCAAGGCGCAGGAGATGGTCAGCATCCCAGCATCTGGAACTCAGGTCCAGGCCCTGCCCCACCCCGTCTGTCCAAGATGGTCACCTCTATCCTGACTTGTGCCGTCATCATCCCGGGTGCTGTGCTTCATATACACAGAACCTCGCACTCCTGCATCTGGCTTCTTTCTCTCCGCATCAGGTGGGTGACACTCTCGGTCCGTGGCTGCAGGTTTTCCATCACTGCTGCGGACTCATTATGTGTGTGAATAGGTCATAAATTGCCCATTCCACTTTTGGTGGGCACTTGGATAGTTTCCAGTTTCCCGGAATTGTGAATAGAATATTATAAATATTCTAGAACTTGTCAGCGAGTGACAACCTGCATGCCTTTCTTTGGGATCTTTATCTGCCACTGGCTTTTCTGGGTCCCGGGTAGTCATCTAGGCAACTGTATGCAACACACCCAAAGTTTCCTGAAATGGTTACACAAATGTGCCCTCCCTACCAGCAGACTAAGAGATTTCCGGCTGCTCCATGTTGTTGTTAATACTTTGCTCTTTTCTGAGGACAACTACTCGATTATTCTTATTAATGGCTGTATATTTCCTTGCTTGGTTTGGTTAGGCATCACAATTTATTTACAAAATTGCATTCTGCAAAACAGGTCACTTGATAGGAAGAGAGGGCCACGGAGATCAGTTAGCCATACAAGGTCGGGGACAACGCTGTCCCCCCACCTGGCCAGGCGTTGGCGTCACCAGGGGTCACTGTTACTGCAGCCATTTCTTGAGCTTCAGGGCACCGCCTCCTTTTGACCCTCGGATTTCTGGACAGAAATAATATTCTGTTGCCGCTGCCAGATCTCTGTTGTAATCAGGCGATTGGTTTCCCTGGGGTCAGTTCAGTTCCAGGGCTGGCAGAGACCGAGCCCCTGTGAGAACGCTGCCCTCGGGGTGGGCCTCCGGGCAGAGCACTGCTCTCCCCACGTGCATACATGGGGGTATCTGCACCCACACTTCCAGAGACTTCTCCATTTTGAATCCCTTTGTCTGGAGCGGCCTCCTCCCTGTGTATCAACTTTTGCTTTCTCTGCTCAGCAAACAGTGGCCATTGCTCTGGCCCAGGCATGGGCAAACTACGGCCCGAGGGCCGGATCGCTGTTCTAAACTATTGAAATTAAAAAAAAAAAATACAATACCCTTTTATGTAATGATGTTTACTTTGAATTTATATTAGTTCACACAAACACTCCATCCATGCTTTTGTCCTCCAGTCCAGTGTAAGAACCCATTGTGGCCCTCGAGTCAAAAAGTTTGCCCACCCCTGCTCTGGCCTCTTCCAGCTTCATACTGCTGTTGCCTTCGAGCCCTCGGCCACTCTGTTGGTACATGCCGGCTCGTGTCTTTCAAGACTTTAGTTCATGTCCTTTAAGAAGTATTTGGGGGTGGAGTGGAAATGAATGCAAGTGCTCAATCCTTCTTTATTAGGAAGTAGAGAACTTTTTTAAATGCACATTTAAAAACAGTATTCTGTGTGTTTCTATATTTTTTCCTTTCCATTGAATTTACAGGGTTAACAGAACTATACAGGTTTCAGGTGCACAACCCTCAACACATCATCTGTACCCTGAATTGTGTGGGATGGGTTTTAACGGACGGCTAGCAGTTCCTGCCACAAATTACACCCCTTCAGCCATGAACTTTGGTATGAGGGATTCTGTTTTCAAGTGCACGGCACAATCAATACAGAGCCATTACATAAATGCTTTAGGGTGTGGTTCGCACGCGGTCTTAAATGACCTTGCGTAACTCGGGGAATAAACGTACTCCACTTAGCTGAACACTGAGCTTTTGTATTTCTTTGCTTTCCATGACAAGAGCCTGATTGTAGACTCGGCCCCTGCTTGCTAGCACTGCTCTCTAAACACTTCCTTCAGCCTTTTTAAGAATTAGAAGAGGAGCCGAAACCGGTTTGGCTCAGTGGTAGAGCGTTGGCCTGCGGACTGAAAGGTCCCGGGTTCAATTCCGGTCAAGGGCATGTACATTGGTTGAGGGCATATATCCCCAGTAGGGGGCGTGCAAGAGGCAGCTGGTCGATGTTTCTCATCGGCGTTTCTAGCTCTCTATCTCTCTCCCTTCCTCTCTGTAAAATATCAATAAAATATATTTTTTAAAAAGAATTAGAAGAGGAAAAGGAGTCGATCAGAAAAACATGCACACGTGTAGGCCCAGCAAAGCTAAGATAGAACTATATTCTGGAGAGGGCTCGGCAAACTCAAATTGTTATCGTTGCTCTTAGAGCCATCTGAGCGAAAACAGCGACCTCACACTAAGAAGTGTGTTGTGTGTTTTCTTACCCCGAGGATTGCCAGAGTGTATCCATGCCCCGACCTGTCCCCGCCTTCCCCTGGTTGTCCTGGGCAGTGAGAGGTGACAAGATTTGGAGGAGCAGAGAGGAAACATGCGAAACCATGAGGTAAGGGCGGCAGAGCCAGGCCGTGGGGATCATCAACCCGTAACCTCTGGCCCGTGCCCCGAATCCAGCCCAGCACCGCTTTGTAAAAATACAGTTTCACTGAAACACAGCCGTGCCCACCACCCTGGGGGGGCCTGTGCGGCTGTTGCTACCACAGCACAGTTGAGTAGTTGCCACAGAGACCCTATGACCCCCAAAGCCTAAAATACCTACTAGCTAGCTCTTTACCGGGAACGTTTGCCGACCTCCTGGTAGGTCCCTAAGTGACCCTCTGGAGAACAGCACCCCAGGCCTTGTGAACGAGCAAGAAACCAACCTCTGAGGTCCTGGGACTCTCCCACCGTTGTTTCCCCTCGTTTCACAACACACGCTTACTCAGCAGGAGCTAAACTAGGAGGCCCCGAGCCTGCCTGCTGGTGGTGGCCCAACTGCCAGTGGTTTGTGCCACGTGGGATGGCCATCTATGCCCACAGGGGAGGGGGGGTGTGGCTCTGCTCTCCAGGTCCCACCCCCAGGCTGAAATGTCCCACACCTGCTCTGTTCCAGTAGGTCCTAGGGCAGGGGTGGGCAAACTTTTTGACTCGAGGGCCACCATGGGTTCTTACACTGGACCGGAGGGCCGGAACCAAAGCAACCTGACCATGCTGGCACTCTCCTCTTGGGCTGCTGGTGAAGGAGCGGAGGGGAGAGCAAGAGAACCCTCTGCTCTTTTGGCTCTGAGGGCCGGATAGAATGAATGGGCTGGATCCGGACCTCGGGCCATAGTTTGCCCAGGCCTGTCCTAGGGCCAGGTTGACCACCTAATTACAACCCCACCTCAAGGTCATGGAGGTTGGAGAACGTAATGTGATTTGTGCCCCATGATCTGGGTGTCAACAAGGAGAGGTCCCCTGAGGCCCAATGAATTGGCTGCAATGAGGTGTCCTACCCCGTGGTCGTGATGGTGGACAAGGTGTCCCTGACTTACATTTCTGACCGCCCACCCTCATCCACTTTTCCCATCTGGGGGCTTCTTTTATGGTCTGCACTTTTGTAAAGCAATTAGCGGTGTTATCACTTCGATGTCCATATTCTCTTTTTATGTTTGCCATCATTTTACTTTTTTTAAAGTGCAGTGACCATCTTCCATGCTGACCTTTTATTCGTGACACGTTATCCAGGTCTTCCACTTATGGCCATGCTGTAACATTTTCTTTTAAAAATATATATTTTATTGATTTTTACAGAGAGGAAGGGAGGGGGATAGAGAGTTAGAAACATCGATGGGAGAGAAATATCCATCAGCTGCCTCCTGCACACCCACCACTGGGGATGTGCCCGCAGCCAAGGTACATGCCCTGGACCGGAATCGAACCTGGGACCCTTGAGTCTGCAGGCCGACGCTCTATCCACGGAGCCACACCGGTTCGGGCTGTAACATTTTCTTGTTGAGTGAGTGTGTTTACGCTAAGAGACACTGAAGAGAAATTGCTAATAACAGTATAGATGGTGTGCTGGTGTGACAGGAACGTGATGCTAATATGAAAATCACGGAGGTTCCGGAAACATTGCATGTGTTCTAGGCCCCACGGGAACACGTCACAGAGTTCTCCATTCACAGGATTTGGGTTTGGGGTGGATGGCACATGAGCCACCCACTGCCTCTCTTTCTCCAGAAAGGAACCCCCAGTGTCACCCAGGGGGCCCCCCGACCCCTGGTCTGCCTGTGCAGTGTTCTCCGCCACAAAGCCTATGCCGGTAGTGCCAGGAGTAGCGGGCAGAGCAAGCGAGGGCACTCACACTTGTCCAGTGCTTGCTCGCGCGCTTGCTCGCCATATATCTGCTGAGTGAAGTGATGGAGATGGAGAGGTTGGGGGGCTAATTTGGAGCCCCCAGGGGTGTCCTCTCTCCTAAGACTTGTCCAGCTGCTTAGGAGTGAAGGCCAGTTCCTAGCATTTTACTCTCCAGATAATCCATTTCCACAGGGAAACCCGAGGGAGCTCCCCCGGGGGAAGCCACGTTCCCGGCCACCTCCCACGGACACGTGAAACACTGCCTCTCTCTCTCTCTCTTTTCCCTTCATTTTTTTATTAAGGTATTATATGTGTACATATCTTACCATTGCCCCCCCATCCCACTCCCATACATGCCCTCACCCCCCAGAGTTTTGTGTCCATTGGTTATGCTTGTGTGCCTGCACACAAGTCTTTCCATTGATCTATCTCCCCACCTCTCCCTAACCTTCCCGCTGGACTTTGACAGTCTGCGTGATGCGTTACTGTCTCTGTATCTATCTTTTTGTCCAACAGCACTGCCTGTCTTTAACGTGTGCACGTGAGCCGAGCTGAGCTCTGGCTTCTGACTCCAGCCGCACCCATCCCTTCTGCAGATGTGACCACCCAGGCAGGAGCGGGGCCAGGCCTGCAGGTGGCCGCCCCTGCAGAATGGGTTGGTGTCCCCCGTGTGGCTGAGCAGGGGGGCCAGAAAATACTTCACCCTGGGGCTCTGTAGTTTGCCGATACGGCACCCTACAGTCTTCAGAGGCGAGCAGCCAGGCTGCGTTCCCAGATTGCAAAGGCCCCAGTGTGTGTGTGTGTGTGTGTGTGTGTGTGTGTGTGTGAATGTGCACACGTGTGTGTTGTGTGTGGGAGAGATTATGTGGTGTGTGTGTGTGTGTGTGTGTGTGTGTGTGTGTGAGAGAGAGAGAGTATGTGGTGTGTGTGTGTGTGTGTGTGTGTGTGTGGTGTGGTAGTTAGAAATAGCCTCTAATCTGTGTGGTAGATTAGAAATAGACTCTCTGGGAGCATAACCCAGTGTGTAGAGATATGGGTGCTCTTTGTCCAGGTCCGCTTCATGCCCAGTGTTTTTTCCTCTAGATAAAAGATAGGAACCCCACCCCAGGGCAATCCTTTTTTCTTTTTCTTATTCCTTTTTATCCTCACGCAAGGATATTTTTCTATTGATATTTAAAGAGAGTGGAAGAGAGAGGGAGAGAAATATCGACGAGAGAGAGACACGATGATTGGTTGCCCCCTGCCTCCAAGCCCACCAGAGGTAGCTGAGGTACGTGCCCGTGACAAGAGTTGAACCCGGCACCCTTCAGTCCGCAGGCTGACGCTCTATCCACTGAGCCAGACTGGCTAGGGCCAGGGCAATCTTTATAGAAGCAGTTCCCTCTGGGGACTGACCACCACCTCCCCCTCTTCTCCTCCCTCACTGCCCCCCCCCCCGCCCCCTACACACACGGGAAGCTGAGAGATTTGTCCTAAATCCCCCAGCTGGGCAGCTGAGAGGCTAGGCGTCGCTCACAAGGTTTGCAGCCTGCTCTGGGGCCCCAGACCGCCGCCTCCCCCGGCCGAAGCCTTGGGAAGCTCTGTATCTGCCCGCTGAGGTCGGAGTGTCCAAGGCAGAGACTCTTATGTAACAAGTTGTTGGACAACTCGGGTAACCCGAGAGCTGTGTCCAGGCTGTGTAGGCGAAAGAGGGTCACCTCGGGGTGGGCGTGGCTTAGAGGCCCTGGCTGTGCCCAGAGCGAGCCTTTGGGACACCGGGAGCTTTGGGGCTGCTTCCTGATTAGGCTATAGGGCAGAGGCGGCGGGGCGGGAGCGGAGGGCGGGCCGCACCGCTGCACAGCCAAGGCTGCGGAGGCGCCTGCAAGGGAGACCTGCACCCCAGAGCTGCAGCCCTCCCACCATGTGGTTCTTCGCTCTGGTCCTGGCCTCCCTGGCCGCTTTCACAGCTTGGGGTGAGTCCTTGTGAAATGCAAATAGCGGTGGGGGAGGGGGCACATTTGGAAATCTGCATCTGGGCCGAGGAGGGGGAGCTGAGTGCAGGGCAAAGCTGTGACAGCTGCTGCGGTTGCCAAACAGAGTGATGGGAGCGCCATCCGGAGTCTGCAGGAGACCCGGGATGGGGGGTGGGGGGTGGGGGGTGGGAGAGACTTTGGAGACCAGCAGGTGCATGGACCACTGCAATCCTCATGCCTGAGGCAAGGACCTGCTTACTGGTCCATATATGGCCACATCGTGGAGAGCAGTGTAGCAACACATTAACATCCACTCTAAGGGCTCCTGTGTCCTGAGGCAGAGCGCCTCCTTCTCTAAAGTGGGTGCTAAAGTGGGTGATCATGCTACACCTCCCTGTGAAGGGGGGGGGGGTGAGGGAGGGGGTGGTGCTCTCCTGAGGATGAGATGGGTTGTCCTTTGGGGATGGAGGAAGAGCCACGGGAGAATCCTTAGCTAAAGGGGTTTGTTTCAGAGTGTCCTGTTTCAGCGGGAACTGCTGGGAGGGCCAGCAGATCAGGAGCCACTTTTCTGAGAAAAGAGGTTGTTTCTAAGAAGTGGGAGGGGCCTGCCACCGTGATGGCCGCAGAGTGAGGCAGCCGGGACCCCCAGAGACCCAGGGAGCAGGGAGTGAGGGCAAGAGTCTTGGTGGTGGTTGCAGGTCAGGACAAGCTATGCAAACAGCCGATGTCAGTGGCGGTTGGCTGGCAGGTTGGCAGGCTGGCAGGTTGGCAGGGCTGGGGCCCTGAGGTGATAAGGGCAGGGGGATGGTGGCTGGGGCGTGAGAGCCCGGAAAGAAGCTGCGAGGGATGGGGTGCCGGGGGACAGACTCTGGCACGCCGGAAGGGCAACTGGATGACTATCTCTAGGAATTGGTTCACTCAAAGGGGGGGGGGAGGGGGCGCCAGGGCCAGTCCCTCCAGGGGCAGCCATAGCTGGGGTGCCAGCCGATGTATCAGAACAGAAAATGAAAGACACGGTGAGGGTTTGTTCTATGGGATTGCCTCACTTTCCTGGGTGTGGAGCTAAAACGCAACGGGGGGCCAAGATATTATGTTCCGGAAACTCTGTCTCAATAGACCGTTGAGCCCCATTGGAGCGGCTCAGTCGGTTGAGTGCCGCCCCGCGCACTGCGAGGTTGCAGGTTCGCTACCCAGTCGGGGCACATACCTGGGTTGTGGGTTCAATCCCAGGTCAGGGCGTGTACAGGAGGCCACCGATGGATGTTTCTCACCCTGATGTTTCCATTCTTCCCTCCCTCCCTTCCTTTCTCCAAACACATTCTCCTCCGGTGAGGATTAAAAACATGGTATCCACAGTCAATTGAACCAGGACCTCGTTTGTAAGACCTCTGGATGCTGACCAGTAGTCCCGAGGGCTACATCAAGCATGTCAAACGGAGGCCTAAGAGTTGGGGTGGGGATGGGGGGGAGAGGGACTCTTTCAGGGTCACCTTGGGCCAGGCCCACCTGGAGTCCAGTTCCCACCTTTCACCGCGGGGGTGTCCTCGTTTTCTCTCCACACCCGCAGGGCACCCGCCTTCGCCCCCCGTGGTGGACACGGCGCAGGGCCGGGTCCTGGGGAAGTACGTCAGCCTGGAAGGAATCGCACAGCCTGTGGCCGTTTTCCTGGGGGTCCCCTTTGCCAAGCCGCCGCTGGGACCCCTGCGGTTTGCTCCTCCGCAGCCTGCAGAGCCATGGACCTACGTGAAGAACACCACCTCCTACCCGCCCATGTGAGTGTTGGCGTCTTTTAGTGGAATGTTAGCCTCAACAGGATGCGGGAAATCTCCGAGGTACCACCCTGAGTGCCTTCTCCGCTGTTCTGGACCCTTAAGGAACAGTAGATCCTTAAAATCATTCCAGAGACAGAGAAACATCGATCCGACCATCCAACCTCAGAGGGAAGGCAGGGGAGGGTGGGGGTCAGGGGGGAGATCAACCAAAGGACTTGTGTGCATGCATATGAGCCTAACCAATGGACACAGACAACAGGGGGGTGAGAGCATGAATGGGGGTAATGGGGGAATAAGGACACATAATTAACACCTTAATCAATGAAGAAATTTTTAAAAATACACACATTCCAGCCCAGCTGGCATGGCTCATGGTTGGGCATCAACCTATGAACCAGGAAATCATGGTTTGATTCCCGGTCAGGGCACATGCCCAAGTTGCGGGCTTCATCCCCAGTGTGTGGGGTGCAGGAGGCAGCCAATCAACGATTCTCTCTCATCATTGATGTTTCTATCTCTCTCTCCCTTTTCCCTCCTGTCTGAAATCAATAAAAATACATTTATCAACAACAACAAATTCCAGAATTTCCACGGCATGCTAGAACCCTTTATCCATCAAGTATTTATTGAGCACCTACTATGTGCCAGGCATGTTCTAGGTTCCTGGGCTCCATTGGTGAAGGAAACAGATATTCCTTCCTTCATGGAGCTTGTGTTCCAGCTGGGAGAGAGATAGATGATAAACAATATGCAAATTAATACATACATCATGTAATATGTTAGAACTAGAGGCTCGGTGCACGAAAATTCCTTCAGCCCAGCCTGCCCCCTCTCACAGTCCGGGAGCCCTCAGAGGTCATCCTACTGATGGTTTAGCCGCAGTCTGGCCTCCCTCTGTGGGAGGGGACCGGGCCCATCAGGGGAAGGCGCCGGCCCCATCAGGGGCCACTGCTGCTGCTGCCACTGCCGGCCTCCAGTGCTCCTTGACCCTCGCAGCCGCTGGGTCAGAAGGACAGCTGGAAGATGTCCGGTCTATGTGGTCTAATTAGCGTATTACCCTTTTATTCTATAGATAGGCTATCAAGTGCTATAGGCTGCCAAGCCCAGTGACTTGGACTTTGCTATATTTGGAGAGCGGAGTGAGCCACGGGGTGTGTGGGTGGGAGTGCTTTGGGGTGTGGGCCTGGCAAGTTCTCAGCTCCCAGGTGTGTCTCCTTACCTGGTCCCAAGGAGTAGCTGATGCCTGACTCACTGCGCAGGCTCGCCGGCTGCTCACAATCTGCTGTGCGGCCAAGCGGCAGCACTCGCCTGGGACGGATGGGCGGGTGATAAGACTCTTAGCATGCCAGGGCTGCAAGACTCTTCCAGAAAACACTCCCCGCACTCAGGCCTGGCAGATGGGGGCCCAGAGCAGGGAAGGGGTTCACACAAGGTCACCTGGGAAACCAGGGGCTGCCAGCGGCAGTTCTCCTGATGTCGCCCTGCAAACAATAATTCACCCCTGACCTGTCACGGGCCCCACACGCCTGCTGCCATTGGAGTGAGTGGGAGTCTCCTGTGGACTCGGCCATCTGGGATACCTGGGGGAGGCGCACAGCTCCCCTGCGCCCTCTGTGGGAGCCCAGCACAGAGCCCGGCTGCATCCAGGGTGTGCAGGACGACCCTCTCCCAGGCGGGCAGCCTCCTGCCCTTGACCTGGTGCATCTGAAATTGGGAGGAGGAGGAGAGGAGCCAGGCCTCGCTATCCATGGTCCTGGGAGGCTTTCGTGAGATCCAGGCCCCCCACCCCCACCCCCGGCCCCCCACCCCCACCCCCACCCCCACCCCAGGCCCACTCCTTGCATAGCGTCCTACCCACTCAATGTCTTCTCTCCGGGAAGAACAGCTCTGCCACCCAGGCCACGGCTCTGTGCACAGCTCCAGCTGAACATGATTATCTCTCTCCGCCCCCCCTCCCCCCCCCCAGATGCTCCCAAGATGCCGTGTCAGCCCAGGTGCTCTCGGAGCTCTTTACCAACAGAAAGGAGAACATTCCCCTCAAGATCTCCGAAGACTGCCTCTACCTGAACGTCTACACGCCCGCCGACTTGAGGAGGAAGAGCAGGCTGCCGGTAGGGTGTGCGTTCCAGGTTGGGGGTGTGTGTGTCCTGGTGTGGGCCAGGAGGAGGAAGGCAACATCGGGGTGTGGGCCTGGCAGGCTCTCGGTTCCCAGGTGTGTCTAGTTCTTCCCGCCTTCTCTCGTGAGAACAGAGGGACAGGCGTGGCGACTGCTCGTTGCAAGGTCGGGAATCTGGCTCCCAGAGAAGCTGAGGCACGCTCTAACTTGACGGGACCTCGCTGAGAAGGCCACACCCCACCCCTCCCTTTCAGAGAGAGAAGCCGGGGAAGGCGAGGCCACCCCATCGTCAGGTTGACAGGACCAGGGCAAGGGTTTTCTGGAAAAAAATCGAGCCAGTGGGTGGTCTTTGCCAGCGGATGCCCTGACCGGTGTCCCAGGGTGGCACCGAGGTGTGGAGGCAGAGCCAGGCAGTCCAGGAAGCAGTGTCCATTTTGTCTTTGTCGCCAATTAGTTCTTGAGCTAATTTCCCTTCCCAATTGTCTTTGGCTGGGGCCTTGTCCCAGTGAGTCAACCTTTCCTCCGTACGCAGAGGCCCAGAGACGGGCAGCTGGAAGGTGGGGGTGGGTCTGCTGAGGGGGGCGGTCCCTGGGGTGCAGAGGGCGGGATGTGAGGAGGAGATACCATGTGTGTGTGTGTGGGGGGGGGGACACACATGGATGCTTCTTGAGATAGTCCTTCACACACGAGAGGTGACTCGTGACGCTGACATCCAAGGTTGCCCAGACAGAGCATGCTGAGCGGGGTGAGGGGCCCAGGCAGGAGGATGATGGGAGAGTTTGGCAGGAGATGACCCCCTTGGCCTTGGCCGCTCCCATGATGCTGTGCTCGGCATGAAGAGCCCTGGGAGCAGGCAGCACTGGGGCTGGAGAGAGAGGCAGGGGAAGCCAGGTGCATGGGTAGGGGGTGGCCTGGGGGAGGAGTGGGGGGTGGGGAGGAGAGTGATTGCCCGCCCCACCTTCGCTGGGGGCTGAAAACAGCCCCCTTGCATCCTGACCAACCAGCCAACCCTTCGAGGTCCTTCCCAGCTCCGCTTCCCACCTGTCACCTGTGTGTCTGCCTCCTCCCTGTCCAGGTGATGGTGTGGATCCACGGCGGTGGTCTGCTGGTGGGCGAGGCGTCCACGTATGACGGGCTGGCCCTCTCTGCCCATGAAAACGTGGTGGTGGTGACCATTCAGTACCGCCTGGGCCTCTGGGGGTTCTTCAGGTAAGACATCGGACTCCTCCCCGCACGTTGGCCCTCGAAGGGAGGGTGGTAGGACCCCGCTCTGGTCAGGTCGTGTCAGTTCCCTAGGAAGGCCCCCGGATCCCTTCATGACTGGGCCCCACACACCGTCTCATTTCCCAACCACACCAGTCCACTTGCTTCTGAGCTTTTGCGTGTGCTGTTTCCTCTGCTTGGAATGCCTGTTCTGCTGGACCCACTCCTATGCATCCCGTAAGGCCCAACGCAAGCGTGCCCTCCTCTGAAACGCTCACCTCCCCCTGATCCGTGCTGCCTCCGCACACCGCACTCCTCTGGATGACAGCAGCTCGGCAGGTTCCACTCCTCACCTCTCACGGGAAAGGAAGGAAGGAAGGGCAGGCCTGGGCGGAGCTCGGGGAGTGCTTATGGGTGATGATGGGACATGGGGCTGGAGCTGGGAGGGGTCAGAGCGACGGATTCCAGAGGACAGCCCTCCCAGGAGGAATGGCGGGGTCACTCGCCCCGTTTCCTTCCGCATTTGGCACGTGCACGAGTCAAGGCTGGAGCCTCCTCCATGGAGTCTCCATGGAGACAGGAACCAGGTTCCCTTAGGACAGAGTCACTGGTAGGTTTTCTCAGGGCACCGGCCCCAGGACCTTGGACCCTGCGATGGCTGATGGACGGGCGGGAGATGGGGTGGACACTCACTGGAAAGACCTGTAGGGCTGGAGGGGGGTTAAAGAAGAGTCATGTCCCAGGATGCATTGCCTTCATTGAAACTCTTCATTTCTTTCACCCCCCAGCCCGTCTCTCTGCTCTCCGTCACATTAGAACTGCTCCATCAGCTCCCCACCTTCCTTCCAATCTCTCCTCTCCCCACACCAGTTGGGCTTCTCCTCAGACCACGCCCCTGGACTGGTCTGGTGAGGTTTCCAGTGACCCACCAGCTCTGGGCCCGACCTTGGCAGTATCCACCATGACCTCTCACCCCTCTTTGAGACACTTCCTTCTCTGGGCTGCATGTTCTACCTTCACACTTGTTCACTGGGCCCCGGGGCCTTTGCACATGCTCTCTCTGTCACTGGGAATTCCTTTATTTGTGTATTTGCAAGATTCCTGTGCTCATTCATTCAGCTCTCTACTCCGATGCCTCAGAGCCGCCTGCCCTCAACATCTGATCTGAAACATGACCCCACTGCCCCACCCCTGCCTTTTCCCTGACCCTGTTTCATTTGCCCCTAGAGCGTTTTTTGCTAACTGGTGTTCTAGTCTTATATGTACCTGTTCGTTTGTTGACGATCTGTAGCGTGAGCTCCGGTAGTTAGAGATTTTGCCCGTTCTGCTCTGGGCTCTTAGAACAGTGTTTGGCACATGGCACATGCTCAGAAAGCCCATTCCAGGTGAGGGACTGGAGAGCGAAGCAAGCAATGCTGCAGGGACGGGAGGCGGTGGGCACCTCTGTGAGCCATGCTGTAGGGTCACCTCTGCGTCTGGGCTCTGGAGGGCTCCCCTAGCACCCCCAGCCCAAGCTCTGGTCCTGGGAATCCTGCCATAATGACCCCCACCAACCAACTGTCCTCTTACCCCCAGCACAGGGGATGAGCACTGCCCAGGGAACTGGGGCCACTTAGACCAGGTGGCCGCGCTGCGCTGGGTCCAGGAGAACATTGCCAACTTTGGAGGGGACCCGGGCTCGGTGACCATCTTCGGAGAGTCGGCGGGAGGGGAAAGTGTCTCTGTTCTGGTAAGTGGTCCCGGCCCCGATGTGGCTGCGGAGGGGATCCCTGGGCGACCCGCAACCTTTCTTAACAAGACCTGGGCCCAAGGCTGGCCCTGCTCTGCGGGAGCTCAGGGCTCAGCTAGCGTCTTGGGGCCATCGTGACCTCCAGCCCCGGCCTGCAACATTCCTCCTAACCTGGTGGAGTTCCTCCATTGGGACTCCTCTCACTCCTCCTGGGGAGCAGGGGTGGGTATAAACTCTCCCACTGGGAGAGTTGGGCCAAGTATCGCTCTGGGGCTACAGCCAGATCTACACACGTGTCAGGAGGACAGGAGCACTCACCAGGAGCAGGAGGTCTTGTGGTTTGTCCACGCCCACGAAGGAGGGCGGCAGTCTCTGTGGACGGGGGAGAGAGCTGGTCTGGGGGAGCCAGTGAGGGGGTCGGAATGGAGGGTGGCATAGGGGTGGGGATGGGATAGGCGATGCGGGACACAGATGCTCCTGGGAGCCTGGAGTGGGAGATGGGGCTGGAGAGGACACGGAGAGAATCAAAGACCCGGATGAGAAGGCGCTGGGAGCTGCCAGAATCCCTCCAGCTGCCTCACAGCTGAGCAGAGGGTCAGCACTGCTACCCTATCTTAAAGCATGTTTGCTTTCACAGTTACCTACTCAGGGGAAGCTTTTATATTTTGTGAAGTGGGGGAAAGGAGAAGTACAAATAAGCCCAAAGAAGAAAAGAAAGTCACCTACAATCTTATTACCCAGGGATCGTCACCATGGATGTGCTGACACTTATTTTTCGAGTCTTGATTTTTTTTTTGATGACTCACCCTATCATCTATCTATCTATCATTTAACTATGATTTTTTAAATAAAAAACTTCCTTAACATTACAATAGAACATAAATATTTTCCTGACCATGAAGTAGTACTCTCCCGTAATTTTATTTTTTTTAAAAAATATCTTTTATTTATATTTTACAGAGAGGAAGGGAGAGAGATAGAGAGCTAGAAACGTCGATGAGAGAGAAACATCGACCAGCTGCCTCTTGCACACCCCCTACCGGGGATGCGCCCGCAACCAATGTACATGCCCTTGACCGGAATCGAACCTGGGACCTTTCAGTCCGCAGACCAACGCTCTACCACTGAGCCAAACCGGTTTCGGCTCATAATTTTATGTTTTATAGTATCCCATGGTAAGAATTAAAAAGTAGCTTATTGACCCAATGTCATCATGTTGGAGTTCGGGGTCCCTTCCCGCCCTCCCCATTCTGAGCAGCAGCAGGGCACCCCCAGGCATCGTCGTGCGCCTCCAGGCCCACTTTCCTTAGGGTGAGTTCTTCGGAATGGAAATGTAGGCTCAGAACCCTGTCTTGAACGTGTTACCAGGAGCCGCCAAGCTGCCTTTCAGATACTTCTGATGGTTACAGTCGGCGCTTGCCACACACTTCCTGTAGTGCTCCTCGCTCTGTGTCCCTGGCTTCCTCCAGCTGAGGTTTTCTTACAGAAACAGGGCCTCAGGGTCAGCTTGGGGTGGGGGGGTGGGGGGCAGGCCCGGCGAGGCCCGGTTATGTCCACTGAGCCCTGGGGGACGGGCCAGGACGGAGGTAGGGAAGCTCTTGGAGACCCCTCCCCGGGAGCCTCCACTCTCTTCGTCTCCGCTCCCCTCCCAGGTGCTGTCTCCCCTGGCCAAGAACCTCTTCCACCGGGCCATCTCTGAGAGCGGGGTGGCCCTCATGGCGTGCCTGGTCAAGGATCGGAAAGACGTCAAGGCCCTAGCTCAGGTAGGTCTCACGCTGGGCAGCCCCTCCCCCCTTTGCTCTGCGCCCCTGGGGTCCTCGGGGCCGTCCGTTGGCATGGGGTTCAGCGGGCATGCCCACCTCATCACAGAAGAATGGCTGAGTGGAGGAGCAAGGAGACGCCTCACCCTGCCTCCCCGTTTTACTGCTGAGCAAACTGGGCCAGAAAACAGACACCCCTTGCCAAGGTCTAAGAGTCACCAGGGCAGTTGCGGGGTGGGGGTGGCGGGGGTGTCTCAGGCTCCTGACCCGCCTGCCAGCACCATCACAGTCCACGGATCACGCTCCCCAGAGGGTGCCATGCTGGGCATGGGGAGTGGACTGTCCTCAGGTCTCATCTCTCTGAGGGCCTGAGTCCTGGGGACCCCGCCCCCTTGCCCCCTATGGGCCTAGAATGGTTTCTCCCCGGGAGCCTTGTGACTAGAATGGGTTCCCGGAGAATTTATTCGTGAATTCATTTGTTCACTCAACGAATAATTTTCTTTCCTTTTACTAAAAACTATATTTTATTGATTTTTTTACAGAGAGGAAGGGATAGGGATAGAGAGCTAGAAACATCAGTGAGAGAGAAACATCAACCAGCTGCCTCCTACACACCCACAACATGCCCACAACATGCCCTTGACTGGAATCAAACCTGGGACCCTCCAGTCTACAGGCCAGTGCTCTATCCATGGAGCCAAACTGGTTTTGGCTCAACAAACAATTTTTTAATATGCATATTTTTTATTGATTTGAGATGAAGAGAGAGGGAGAGGAGAGAGAGAGAGAGAGAGAGAGAGAGAGAGAGAGAGAAAGAGAGAGAAAGAGAGAGGAACATTAATGACGAGAGAATCATTGATCAGCTATCTTCTGCAAGCCCCACACCAGGGATTGAGCCTGCATCCCAGGCATGTGCCCTGACCAGGAATCGAATTGTGACCTCCTGGTTCATAGGTTGACGCTCAACCGCTGAGCCATGCTGGCCGGGCAACCAATAATTTTGATACAGCCAGATACCTAGCAGTCTTGTGAGGCTTCCATTCTAACGAGGAGACAGATTAATGACTGCATAGTCACACAGCTATACAGTGTCAACCGTGGCGGGAGCAAGAAGGAGAGGTATTTAACATCAAGTCAGAACTCAGCAGGAGCACTCAATCCAGGCTGGGTGTAGGGGGAAAGGCTTCCTGAAGAAAGTGATCACCAGGGTGAGATCACCAGGGTGAGCAGTAACCTGCTTGGTGAGAAATGCATGTCCTAGGAAGCAGGAGCTACGACATATGCAAATGTCCTGTGGCAGGAGGAAGTGCCTTGAGTGAGTGAGAGAGAGAGAGAGAGAGAGAGGCTGATGAGGTCAGAGCAGAAAGAGCAGAGGGAACCTGGAGTGAGCTGAGGTTGGGAACATTGGGGCCTGCTGCCTGAGACCCTGGGGAGGACTTTGTCTTTATCTGGAGACAGGGATCCAAGGAAGGGAGCGAGAAAAGGGGTTCTGCTGACGAGCGCCCACTGGGGTCGGGATGGGGGTGTGTTAGTGGGGCTGTGAGAGCAGTCTTTGGCTTGGTGGGGGCAGCCGCCAGGCTGAAAGGGGCTGGCTGGTAAAGAGGAGGGGAGGAGACGAAGATGGTGAGGATTTCTAGAAGGTTTTCCAGAACTCTCTGGCTGTAAACAACAGAAGTCCACGTGGCCAGGCTTAAGTCAGGAAGGGGGGATGTATTGAAAGGAAACGGGTGGCAGAGACGGGGCAGGATGCTGCTGTCACACGGGAACCAGAAATTCTCGAAGGGAACTTGAGACTTTTTATTCTTCATAACACTTTCCCCCGAGCCCCTTAATGGACACTGGCCACGGCCCGCCAGGGAAGAGCCTGCTTTCTGCTCTCTGTTTCAGCTGCTCCTCTGGCCGCACTGTGCACGATTTGCTAGACAGGAGCTAAATGCCAGGGAGAGGGCGAGCTGAGAGTTGAAGCCACACAGTGGGATTCTGGGTGCCATGCCCTAAGCCCACTCCAAGCTGCCCCTCTTCAGACATTCGGCTGGGAGATCCTTTGGCCCATTTTAAGAGAGAGAGAAGGAAACTGAGACAGAAGCTGTGTGATTGGCATGACACCTGCTGGTCCAGAGAAATGTCTGCTCCCGCCTCCCCCGCTGCCTTCAGAAGTTGAGGTTGGGATAGGACATCTGCTGGTGGACGGGAGGGGCACGGCTCTTGAATGCGGCTGTCCCCTGTGATCTCTGCAGCAAGTCGCTACCGTTGCCGGCTGTAAGACCACCACCTCGGCGGCCATGGTGCACTGCCTGCGCCAGAAGTCGGAGGAGGAGCTCCTGGAGATGACGGTAAAGATGGTAGGCGCCTCCCTTCTCATGCCACACAGGGTCGTCCCCCCTCCACCCCCGGGAACTTGGCCCAGGCTGTATCATCCCAGCTGCCCCCTTGTCCCAGAAACTCTGCCTGGGCCGGGGCCTCCCCTCTCAGGAGTAATGGCACCCCTCAACCTCAATAGGGAATTTCTTTTCTTCTCTTTTATGAGGAAATATCTGAAATGTTAGCAAAGTCAAAAACTAACACAATGATCAATAGTGTAATAATCCTCCAGCTCGGTCAAGAATGGTGCCATTCTTGTTTTCAAGGATATTTTTTTGAAAGAAATTAGACACTATTTACTCCTAGAGGTGACTACCATTCTGAATTTGGGGAAGGGGAATAATCAAGAACAAAGATTTCAGAAAGGTTGTCAAAATGTTTCTTGGTTAATTTAGGAATGATCAGTTATAACCCAGTGGTGGCCCAATTTTCTAGATTTTCTGACACCCTGCCTCAGTTGTGATCCCTAAGCTAACCATCCATCCATTCATCATCTTATTATCTATCTATCCCTCCACAAATATATCCAATTCATCAGCATCCTTTTCTCATCCTAATATCAATCTATTCATAACTTACATTTATTATCAATCATTCATGCATTATCCAACCACCATATGTCTTTACCTCACCATTCATCCCTCTAAACCCAATGATCCATTTATCATGTATATACTAGTTATCACCCATTTACCCACTCAACCATCCAATGCACCCATACTCCATGTATTGACCAAATCCATCCATCCATCCATCAGTTCATCCATTCATCTGTCCGTCCATCCATCCATCCATCCATCCATCCATCCATCTATCTGCCAGTGTGGTGGCAGTACAGAGAAGAGGATCATTCATTATAATCAGCAGCGATAACTCACAGAGAAGGTGACATTTGCGGATTGAAGGGTGGCTATGGCATGGGTCATTACAGGGAAGCTACAGTGGGACAGACAGCCAGAGAATACAGCGTCTTGGGCCAATGGGAACTCTTCCCTTTTTTTCCGGTTGGGGGTGAGTGGGAGTCCAAAAGCAACCCAAATCTCCAGGCTTGCTGTTTGGACCCTGTGGGCTTCCGGAGACATTCCTGGGTCCCCAGGGCAGGCCTCTCGCACGGAACTCCACTCTGTGTCCATGAGTTGAACCCAGGGTGGCCTTAGGGCTTGGGTCCCGGTTTCTCAGACTCAAAAAAGGTGACCAGTGTTTTGAAAGAATTAAAACACAGCTGTTTTCTGGTGCCTGGAGAGACACATTTATTCCATGTGGCACAAGTAGATTCGGCTTGGAATGTCCTAAGGGGAGAACTGGAAACTTGGGGGAAAAACTCAGAGAACCCATGTTACCCTTCTGAGATTTTCTAGGATCATGTGGCAGTCTTCTCATGTTTATCCACTCTCCCAACACACACACACACACACACACACACACACACACACACACACACACACACCATAAAACACCTGGCCTGTAGAACTAGCTACACTAATAAAAGAGAAACATGCTAATTGACTGTACCTTTGTGACGCCCACCAGCCAATAAGGAGTGAGTATGCAAATTAACCCAACAAATATGGTGGGCTAATTTGCATACACAGGTGCCAAACTGCTGAGGCCTCAACAGGATGCTTGTGTCCTTGCAGAAAGACAGCTCCAGCCAGAGCAAAGGCAGTGTCGGCAGCCAGGAGAAAGAAGGCCCATTCTTGCATGAATTTTCCTGCATCAGGCCTCTAGTACAAACCATAATGAGGGGACCCTACTGGTTAGTTTCTACCTACCAGTCAGACCTGTTAGCTGCAGTGTAGCGTGACAACCAGCACAATAGTGGCGAGCCTGCACCGAGAGAAGCATGGGGTAGGGTGAGTTTCAGTGAGATTATACAAGTGAGGACTTTTCAGGTGCAAGATGGGAAAACTCTCTGCAAAGTGTCTTGAGCAGAAAAAGGAGTGTGTTGTAACAGAATCTTCAGATGACCGAAAAGGTCTGGAGTAGATGGCTTCGGGCCTGGCTGGACCCAGACACACATGGACTCTTTAGACTCTGTCTCTACCCCTCAACGTTTGCCTCTCAGCGTTGGTTTACTCTCAGGCAGGTTTGTCCCCTGGGGAGGTTCAAGGCCACAACAGCACTCTAGCCTGGGCATATATCCGATCTGCTTAGAAACCCCTTTCCCTAATAATTCTAGCAAGAGTTTTGGGGTGAACTCTATTGGCCTGACATGGGCACGGCGCCAATCCATGAGCCAATTTCCGTGGTCAGGAAGATGGAGGAGGTCTTCTAATAGATGTCTGGACACGTGGAGTGAGGATGAGGGAGGCCCCTTAAAAAACTGGGGCATTGTTGCCTGGGAAACAAGAAGGGGAAATGGATGGAGGGCAGGGCAGGCACACACAACAGACATCCTCTCCAGAGCGCCCCGCCCTGCTACAGCCTGACCCTGAGCTCATGCCCAGGGGAGCCGAAGGCCTGCCGGCTTCCTCTTGGCCAGTGGCACCAGGAGGGAGAAGCGGGTAACCTTTGGCAGGCAGCTTTCCCCAGGAAGCCTCCTCACCCACATCCTCTGCCTTTGTTTCCACAGAATTTGTTCACTCTTGATTTACATGGAGACCCCCAAACGGTAAGGACCTTTGGTTTCTGGGTGACACGTTTCCGCTCCGGTTAAAGACGAATGAGAGACTTCTCCCTGTGGACACTCAAACCACCCGTGAACTCCATCCCCGGTTCCCAGTTTCTTTTTCTCCATAATGCTAGCCATCATCAAACACACTCCATACTTTCTTGGTTTACTGAACACACAGAAACTGCGAATGGGGATGGAGTTTACTGGTGGTTTGTGTTAATATACGGCTGAGTCCCAGAGAGGGGCGGTGGCTTGCCTGGGGAACACAGCCAGGAGGACCAGATGTCTGACTAGAACCTGTTCCTATGACTCCCAGTCCAGTGCTCTTAGTCCCTAACTCTGTGTCTCCCTCCCTCCCTCTCTCCCTCCTTCCCTCTCTCCCTCCCTTCCTTCCTTCCTTCCTTCCTTTCTTCCTTCCTTCCTTCCTTCCTTCCTTCCTTCCTTCCTTCCTTCCTTCTTTCCTTCCTTCTTTCCTTCCTTCCTTTCATAGTTTTTAAAAATATATATTTTTTTATTTATTTCAAAGAGGGAGGGAGAGGGAGAGGGAGAGAGAGATAGAAGCATAAATGATGAGAATCATTGATCAGCTGCCTCCTGCACGCCCCACACTGGGGAATGAGCCTGCAACCCGGGCGTGTGCCCTGACTGGGAATCCAACCATGACCTCCTAGATGCTCAACCACTGAACCACGCGGGCTGGGCTCTACACCCTTTCTTGTTTTCATTTCCTGCTCCCAAAAATGCCTCAGGGGGAGGAGGAGAGGGAGGAACCTGCACCAGGTGTCTCGGGAGCCTTCCTGGAGGGGCCCAGATCTCCTGCCAGGCTGCAGGACTGATTAGTCACTATGCGCAGGGTCATCAGGAAAGGAGCCAGGAACCTCAGTCCTGAGGACACCGCCCTCCTCCCAGCCACGCAGGAAACTCCTGCAGCGTCCTCCCCCTCTCCTTCCTCCTCTCCTCCCACCTTCCCACCAGGCTCCGATGCCATTACCTCTGCAACGTCTCCCAGCCCTGCCCCCTCGGCTTTCTCTCTGGGGGCAGTAGCACTTACCCTAGAAGGTGTCTTGAGGATTGGATGAAATGCATTCAGTCATTCAGCAAATATTTCATTAGCACTGAGTACTGTGTGCCAGGACCCAAGTTTTGAGCCCATGGTGGGGGGGGTGGGGGGAGGAGACGGGATGGATCAGTGACACAGGCCAAGAAAGCAGACACACACCCCGGCCCTCTAGGAGTGAGGAGAGAGTACAGTAAACAAAGAAAATATAGAGTGTGCTTGATGATGGCTAGGGTTACGGAGAAAAAGAAACTGGGAACCGTGGATGGAGTTTGCTGGTGGTTTGAGGCTTCCATAGTGGGATTTGAGAGCCGTGGCTCAGGGTCCACTGACTCGGAGTCCACAGAGTGTAACCACCGTGAATGATGAGAGAGATTCATTATAGATATATGTAAACTTCAAGCTGAAAGTTTCATACAAAATACCTACAATATAAGCATAATATTTTTACATGTTTCAGTTTGAGGGAGATTCCTCCCATCCCCCCTATCGCCTGCCCACCGATAATCCCTTGGGGACCAGTTCTGCCTGCAGGGGACCTAGGCTTAGCTGCTCTGTTAGGACCTCCGCTCTGGGCCACTGCCCACAGGCACACAGGTGTGTGGTGCTGGCCGTGCTCGGAGGAGCTGAGAAAAGGACTGGGGAGGGCAGCATGAACCCTGTTCTGTCCTCTTCCCAGAGCCATAGCTTCCTGACCTCTGTGGTTGATGGGGTGCTGCTGCCCAAGATGCCGGAGGAGCTTTTGGCTGAAAAGCAGTTCAACTCCGTTCCGTACATCGTCGGAATCAACCAGCAAGAGTTCGGCTGGATCATTCCAATGGTGAGTCCGCGTGGGCCTCTGAGACTCACCTCTGCACCCATCCCACCAGCCTCCCATCTCTGGTGAAAGGATCTCTTCCTTCTCCAGACCCAGCTCGGGGTCCATAGCAGCTGTTTCCTCCGCACAAGTTGACGTTTCCATGGAAACCTCTGGGATGGCCCCACTGACACCTGGGTGGTGAAGCCCCGGGGGTCCCCTCTCCCAAACTCTGTCTCCAGTCTAAGAACCTTGGGATGCTGGTGCTGGTAGAGAGAATTATTGTGCCTATGGGGAAACGGACGCCTGGGAAGGAGAGGAGCTCAGGAATAAGGCCCTTGGGCTCAGTGCTTCCCAGTTTCTCCATAAATCCCCAGGCATGCTCTTAGTCATCCAATTAGAAGGAGTCAGAGGAGCTTTCTTCCTCTTGTGGTAAACTTGACTTCTAAATGTTAAGAGAAAGCCCGATACCAGTGGAAGTGGTAGGAACAGGTTTCACTCAGTTACTATATTACTGCAGCAGGGGTAAGATCCAGTGTGAACTCCACTCAAACCTTAAAGCGCAAGGCTGGAGCCATGTAGAGGCTGCCATGCAGGGGGATGGGGTGGCCATGAGACCAGGTCCCCTGGATGTGTGAAGTGGCACTTCTCTGGAGGAGAAGCACACCTCTTCGATGTGTATGTCAGCAGGCTGGGGTGTCCGTTGAAGCAAGGTGCCCACTGAAGTTACGGACCGGGAGAGAGAGAGAGAGAGAGAGAGCAGAGTTATCCCCTGCATGTCTGTGTTTCGGAGGCATGGCTCCCAGGTCCTTGAGTGACCGCGTGGGTGGTAGATGTACAGCTCTAAGGGCAGGGACAGGCTTTGGCTGGAACAAACAGTGCCTTCTCCTGGCCGCACAGAGCCTTCTCAGGGGGCCTGGGATCAGTCACCCAGGGGCCCAGCCTACACTGCTGGGAGCGGTGTGAGAGTTTGGCCGAAGCTCTTAGTGCAGAGGTTTGGATGGGGTGGTTATGTGCAGAGCTGTTGCGCACCTCTCACTTGAGCCTGGTCTTGAAGGTTACGCCGAAGGACCGACGCCATCATGACAAGATGGGGCTTCCTCGGTCATTGTAGATTCCCTGGGGTATTTGTGAGGTCAGTACCGTCCCCCAGAGCTCTGTCCGTCAACACTAGCTTGCATTCTATGGCTGAGGGCTGAGTCGGCGTCGCTTAACGTTTACTTCATCTCCTCCTCGCTCCTTGGGTTTCTGGATGTAAGTCCCTTTCATTCATCGACTTTGCCCAACTCATCAGAGACCTTGCCCATCAAGACATGACAGCCTGTCTCCCAGCCTGCGTGGGTCTGGTTGTTTGGTCAGTTTGGTCCTTCCCTTCGGTTCCCGAATGTGTCATGACCGCCAACCCGTTGTTTCAACAGATGATGGGTTACCCGATCTCTGAAGGCAAGCTGGACCAGAAGTCGGCCACGTCACTCTTGTGGAAGTCTTTCTCCCTCACTGTAAGGGCCTAGGGAATTCCTGGGATGGGGCTGAGACCCAAGGAGGGACAGGGGATGGCCCCAGGTCACTGAGCAACCCGATGGCAGAATGAAGACCGGGGCCAGAGGGCTTTCTCCTCATGGTTGGCCTTTCCCACACTGCCCCTGGGGGAGGGCGGGGTTTGCACAGGACTTGAGAGCATCACTGTAGACACTGGGGGGTCGGGGGGGCCTTGCTCACGGGCAGGAGAAGCCGTGCCACTCCACCGGGGTGGCGGTCACTTTCATTCTCGGTCCATTTCAGAACATCCCTGAGGCGCTGATCCCCGCGGTCATCAAGAAGTATTTAGGAGGGACCGACGACCCCGTCAAAAATAAAGACCAGTTCTTGGCATTGATGGGCGACGTGGTATTTGGTGTCCCAGCTGTGATCGTGGCCCGTGGCCACAGAGGTGAGTCCCAGAGATTGGACGGCAAGGGACACCAACCCCACCCACTTTGCTGTCTGCCCTGCCCACCCCTCAGCATAGATGTATCTGTGCGACCTGATGAGGGTCAGACTTCCGAGGGTGGTTCCATGTGGCGCTGCCCTGTTTTTGGTTTCTGCTTGACGTGGACTCGGAGAAAAGGGTCCAAATGCAACTGGTTTATTTGGAGGGGACCCCGGGGCACGAGGAGAAGAGTGGAGCAGTGGTGTGGGGAGGAGAGGGAGCCAGGCTGGCTGCACGGCCAGGCCCGTGTGTACATGGGCAGCTAGAGCTGGTACTCGGGGGCCCAGCAGAAGACACGTCTCAGGCTCATCCTGAGCGACGAGGGAGCTGGGCTACTGAGCCCCCCAACTGCACGAGTCGTCCGTTAAAGGCTGTTCCCAAGGGGGTGGCGCACTCCCTAGGGCTCCAGCCTGCTGTGCTTACGGGCCGAGTGGTCTCTGCTGGCTGAAGACCTTGGCAAAGAGCTCCAGGTGCTGGAGGTGAAGCCGGGCTGGTGTGACCAGAAGTAGGGATTCGGTGAGGCACCGATAGCATCTGCCGCAGGGGCTCCTCACCCAGAGCGATGGGGTCCGTGGGGCTCGATGGCTGATCTTGGAAGATGTGTCTGGGAGGATTCCCAAGGTCAGAGCCAGTGGAGCTGGGGAGGAGTGGAACCAAGCATAGGATCAGGAGGGCGGCCTGGGACCCGCCAAGCCCAAAGGGGTGAGCAGCGGGCGGCAGGAGTGGGGGACAGGTGGTCTGGAGAACGTCCACGTCTGTGGTCAGCTCTCCTCTGTCCCTGTGTGCGTGGGGCCTACCTTGGGACCTTCTAGCACCGACCCAGGGTGGTGTGCGTGGGGTGAGCTCAGTAACGGGTGAGCTCACCTGGAGAGGAGGTGTTCCTTCTGGGTCCTTCCTTTTCTAGGAGTCCCCCTTCCCCGGGTCTGCAGGCCAGCACTGTTTTCAGAATCTCAGTTCTCTGCATGATCACACACGTGCGGGACACGTCCGGCACGCCGCTGGCACCCGCGTGGGCAGCTGCTATTGGTCTTGTTGTCTCATGTTCAGGACCCACGTGTGCCACTAACTCCCCGAGAGCTCCCGGAGGCCTTGGCACCATCCAGGTGCGGGGCAGGTAAAGTGAACCATGTGCCGATCCTGTCTTCTCAGATGCCGGCGCCCCCACCTACATGTATGAGTTTCGGTACCGCCCAAGCTTCTCGTCAGACACGAGGCCCAAGACGGTGGTAGGGGACCACGGGGACGAGATCTTCTACGTCTTCGGGGCTCCGTTTTTAAGAGGTGATGGGGGGGGCGGGGTCAAGGCTTGGCTTGGTGGCTGACCTTCAGCGGGTCCCTTCTTTTCTCCGGGTCTTCATTTCCTGAATTCGCCAGGACAGGCTGAACGACAAAGGTCCCCCCCTCTCTTGCTTTGATGGGCACCATGGGCATTGGTAGGACAGGGCCTGCTCATGGGCTAGACCAGGGGTGGGCAAACTTTTTGACTCGAGGGCCACCATGTGTTCTTACACTGGACCGGAGGGCCGGAACAAAAGCAACCTGACCGTGCTGGCACTCTCCTCTTGGGCTGCTGGGGAAGGAGCGGAGGGGAGAGCAAGAGAACCCTCCGCTCTTTCGGCTCCGCGGGCTGGATAGAACAGCCGAATGGGCTGGATCTGGCCCTCAGGCCGTAGTTTGCCCACGGCTGGGCTAGAATGTCACCAGTCACGTCGCACTCACAAGAGTCTACAGAATGTAAGAGTAAGGCTCGAATTGGTGTTAACCTTGAATCAGGGCTAAACATACATCCCTCTGTACACCTACCCAGCTATCTAGCTAACGCTCATATTTTTAAAAATATAATATATTTAGGAATATGATCTTTTAGAGACAACCTCTCTCTAAAAGATCCTATTCCCAAATGTCTTTAGTACCTTCACTATCAGCATTGATGGGCGACTTGTGTGTGACCCACCTCAGGCCTGTGTGGGACACACCAGTGCCATATCCTGACTAGATGACTACTTAGGGCAGGGGTGGGCAAACTTTTTGACTCCAGGGCCACCATGGGTTCTTACACTGGACATGAGGGCCGGAACAAAAGCAGCCTGACCACGCTGGCACTCTCCTCTTGGGCTGCTGGTGAAGGAGCGGAGAGGAGAGCAAGAGAACCCTCTACTCTTTCGGCTCCACAGGCCGGATAGAACAGCCGAACGGGCCAGATCCAGCCCGCGGGCCATAGTTTGCCCACCCCTGACTTAGGGTCATCGCACCTCTGTTGTTGTTCAATGGACATGTGAGTGGGTGGCTGAGATCGAGAACACACCCCAGCAGGACGATCCCGGGAGGTGGGGTGGCTGTAGGGGAAACCCTGGGCGTGGCATTGCAACTCTGAAGAGGGAGGGCGGTTGGGGTGGGTGGGCCAAGAACACCAAGGCCTCAGCTGATGCGTGGACGGCAGCCCGTGGCTGAGTCCCCCATCAGTAGCGCCCCGGCGTCAGGTGCACGCAGGGGACCCAGGGTCGTCTTAAGATGCAGCTCTCGTCTCCGTAGGTCTGGCGTGGGGGGCTCAGATTCTGGATTGCCAACAAGCACTCACGTGGCGTGGCTGCTGCCGGCCCACGGCCACATGTGGAGTAGCCAAGACCACTTCCTCTTCTTCCCCCCAGGCGGCGCCTCGGAGGAGGAGACCAAACTCAGCAAGATGATGATGAGGTTCTGGGCCAACTTCGCCCGGACCGGGTGAGCGGCGGACGGGACTGGGCAGGGAGGGGCAGGGGTGTCTGTTGGGAGGGGGAGCTTCTGACACTGGGGGTCAAGCTCCTGGCCCCGAGGCCTCTGACCTGAGGGCTCTCGCAGGGCCAGGCTCCCCAGGAGCTGGGGAGGCCCCTGTCTCTGGAGGCGTTGAGTCTTTTGGGGGAGCGGAAGCAGGGGGATCCCCGCACACCTCCGGGAGTTATTGGGAACACACAGTAGCTTGGGGGCTTTTCTATTTGATTATTTGTGGGTTTTTTTTTCTTCTTCTGTTCCCAGGAACCCCAACGGGGAGGGGCTGCCCCATTGGCCCGTGTATGACCAGCAGGAAGGGTACCTGCAGATTGGCGCCACCACCCAGGCGGCCCACAAGCTGAAAGATGAGGAGGTGGCGTTCTTCACCAAGCTCTTTGCCGAGGACACAGCCAGGTCCCCCCGAGCAGAGCATATGGAGCTGTGAAGGGGAGGCCCACCCAGCCCCCGCGATCTGGGGGAACTTAGGGGTAATTCCACAGAAGGTGTTTGTACCTTATTGCCTGGTGCGGGTGGGCAGAGGCCGAGGAGGGGGAGCTTCTACACCTGTAGCCGTCATTTTGGAAAGAATGTTCCTTAGGCGACCACGTCAGTGTCTGTGTCTTGGGTTGGAGACTGCCCCTTCCTCCTGGCGGGTGGTTGGGGCAGTCACAATGTCACTCCGCAAGGGCTTCTCTGCTCTGCTCTATGGAGAACGCCCTCAGGCAGAGAGTTACAGGTGTGTGTGTGAGTGTGTGTGTGTGTGAGAGTGTATATGTGTATGTGTGTGTGTGTGTGTGTGTGTGTGAGTGTGGGGGGAAATGTGTGGGTGTGTGTGTATGAGTGTGTATATGAGTATGTGAGTGTGTGTATATGTGAGAGAGAGAATGTGAGTGTGCGTGTGAGTGTATGTGAGGTGTGTATATGTGTGTATGTGTGTAAGAGAATGTGTATGTGAGTGTGTGGTGTGTGTGAGTGTATGTGTGAGTGTATGAGTATGTGTGAGTGTGTGTGTGTGTGTGTGTGTGTGGGTGTGAGTGAATGAGTATGTGTGAGTGTGTATGTATGAGTGTGTGTGTGAGTGTGTGTGAGTCTATGTGTGTGTGTGTGAGTGTGGGGGGGGGTGCAATGAGCATAGAGGGGACATGAGCCGAGTACTGGCAGTGTCTCCTACCGAATTCAAGCTGGAAGGGCAGCAGCCAGGGGGCCCCTTGACCACCTCACACATGGACACGGGAGCCCAGAGAGGGCAGGAAGCAGGCACCCTGTCACCCAGAAGGCACTGTCCCAACTCCTGGAGCCGACCGGAGGCCTCCTTCCCCTAAGAGGGGACGCCCCGCTCTCTACCGCACTGCCTGGCCGCCCCGATCGACCCCCTCCGGGTGGGAAGGGCTGGCCTTTCAATCACACTCTACCGCCTGCCCTGCGGCACCTGCCACAGCTGCTCTCCACACTCCCCAAGCTCCCCAAGCTCCGGGGTGTGAGACCAGCTCTTTCAAACGTGCATCGCCCTCATTCCGGGAGCTGAAGAGGCCTTTGAGCAGAGGCCTGGAGAGGGGATGCCCTTCGAGAAGCCTCCATCTGGGGGTAGCCGTCACACCCAGCCCCCAGTGACAGGGGGGGGGGGCTGTCCACAGCCCACAGCGCCTCTCCATCTTCTGACAAGCCAGGAGCAGGGAGATGGTTATTTTGTTAGTCCTCGCCAGAGGATATTTTTCCATTGATTTTTTTTTTTGAGAGAGAGAGAATGGAAGGGAGAGGGGGACAGAGAGAAACATCAACGTGAAAGTGACTCATCAATTGGTTGCCTCCCACACATTCCCTGACCAGGGCTGGGGATCAAGCCTGCAACCGAGGTGCGTGCCCTTGAGGGGAATCAAACCCGGGACCTTCAGTCTATGGGCCCATGATCTATCCACTGAGCCAAACTGCCTACGGCAGGGAGGGTGGTTATCTTCACCAGATGGGGCTCCGTGGGAGGGATGTCCCCCCCAAGGTCGCACAGCCGGCACAGCCGATCGTACCCACAGGAACAGGGGTGGGTTTTCAGGTCCTGGTGGCTGCCGGCTCCCCTGTGCCCCCCTGTACACTAGCCCCAGGCATGGGGAGGAAGGAATGTTAGCTGGTGACCAGAGGCTTGGCTGTTGGACCATGGGCTCCTCGGGGTCAGGACCAAGGTCAGATTCACTTTCATGGTCCCCCAGCAAGTGATTGGCAGGTAGGTGGCCGGTCGGTGGAGGTGACAGCAGCCTTCAGTAATCCGGCGATTGTAACCTCCGGTGACCTTTGCTGGAATAATGTAGTAACTGAGATTGTGTCTTCATGATACATTTTCATATTAATTCAAAGAATCCTCACAGCAACCCTGGGGCCAAGAAAACTCGTAAGGGACAGCTCAGACCAGCTACATAATTGGTTGTGCAAAAATAAAATCACAAAAAAACCCACACCCTTATTGTAAAAAAAAAAATTAAAAAAAATATTAAGATGACAAGCAGAATAGTAAAGCAACGGAGGCGCCCTACGGAATGAGAGGGTCCCCGTGTGATTGCTGGGGTGTCACTCCTGTGAAGCTGGGACCCTGGAGACAGAGCTGAGACATGACCCTGGGCAGTCTGGCTCCAGAGCCCGAGTCCTTAAGTGAAAAGCTACCCTTTCTTCTCACACTGGGCGTAGGCTAAAAATCCTTATCTCGGCAAGGCCAGAGGCACCATTTGGCTAAGGGTGATCCTCTGCTGCCCTCTTGTGTTCAGCATCCATATAGCCACACCTGCTCCAGGGGTGGAGCCAGGACTGCAACTCCAGAGGAGACCAAGACCCCCAGCAAAGTGCCCAGATAGCAGTGACTGCCTGTTAGGGTTCGGGTTCGGGTTCGGGTTCGGGCTAGGGCTAGGGTTAGGATTTCAATCCTACTCCACTGCATGCACCTGATCAAGCTTTGTTTACTTGCAGACTATATCACTTGGGCACGTGGGGCCACGTGTACGGACCACAGGTTCAAGCTTATAACCACAGCTGTTGGCTATCATTGTGCTGGGAGGGCTAGGGCTAGGGCTAGGGCTAGGGCTAGGGTTAGGGTTAGGGCTAGGGTTAGGGTTAGGGCTAGGGCTAGGGCTAGGGCTAGGGCTAGGGCTAGGGTTAGGGTTAGGGTTAGGGCTAGGGCTAGGGCTAGGGTTAGGGTTAGGGCTAGGGTTAGGGTTAGGGCTAGGGTTAGGGCTAGGGCTAGGGCTAGGGCTAGGGTTAGGGTTAGGGTTAAGGCTAGCTAGGGTAGGGCTAGGGTTAGGATTTCAATCCTACTCCACTGCATGCACCTGATCAAGCTGTTTACTTGCAGACTATCACTTGGGCACGTGGGGGCCACGTGATTGGACCACGGATTCAAGCTTATAACCACAGCTGTTGGCTATCATTGTGCTGGGAGGGCAAGGGTAGGGTTAAGGCACAAGGAGCTCAGCATATCACAGGAGGGGCTCAGAGATGGCCTGACATGGCGGGTGCTGGTGAAGAGGGTACAGACATGGGGTCAGCTCAGCCTGGCCTGGGGATCTGGTCCCCAGCTGGTGGGTGAGCTGAATGGTGACCTCCAGAAGATTGTGGGTGTTGCCATAGCAAGTGAGTTTCAAACACCCACCCAGTTGTTTTGAGGCAGCTGAGGAGCCGGTGAAGGGCATCATTGAAAACACCAGGACCCAGGGAGGCTGTGGGGAGGCCTGAGGCTGCCTCCACCCGGGCGCTGGGATGTGGGCGAAGGTTGGCTCAGGCCAAGGGAGGATGGGCCCTTAGAGGTGAAGCAGACTGTCCCTGTTAGAGCTGTGAGAACCCCCTCTGACCTCATTAGAGCGCCGAGGCTGGGCTGTCTGGGGAGAGGAAAGTGAAACAGAGGTGTGTGGGCGGCTGCTTCGGGCTCTTGGGGTCAGGATCAGGGTTAGGGCACAGGGTCAGGGTTAGGGCTAGGGTTCGCATTGGGGTCAGGGCAGTTAGGAGGAGTCCTGACCCCGGTGACTTTGTAAGCATCTCTGGGCTACCTCTGGCTCCGGGGCATGTCCTGGCACAGGCCTCACTGAAGCTCTTCTCTGAAACCAAGGACACCTCGTCATCCTAACACAGACACCTGTGACTGTGCCACGCCGGCACGGCCACGGGTGAGCCCGAGAGGGGGCAGCTGAAAGGCTTAGTTCAGAACAGACAGACAAGAGAAGGAAAGTCGTGTCTCGGTGGGCACGCTGCTTCCTGAGAGACAGCACCGACGCCCACCAGCCGTGTCTTTATTTCACAGCAGGTGCCACCAGGCCCAGTAAGGGCGCGATCAAGATGTTGACAGCATTCTCATGGGTTTCGGTCCCACTCAACTACATGCACCTGATCCAGCTTTGTTTACTTGCAGCCTGTATTCCTTGGGCACGTGGGGCCACGTGTTGGGACCACAGGTTCACGTGGACAACCACAGCTGGTGGCCATCACGGTGCTGGGAGGCTCTGCCCTCCAGGCTGGGACCGGCACGTGGCCACGAGAGGACGGTGCCCTCTCATCAGTCCGAGGCTCGGACCTGCCCAAACGCTATGGCCGCGCCCCACATGGAATCTTCTTGCTCCTTGGCACAGCGCCCAGATGGACCCTCTGTCTGGCGTAAAGGCCAGAGAGCACGGGACTGGAGGGGGGGTGCTTGCAGGAAGCCAGCAAAGGAATTTTCTCTGGGGGACAGAGACCTCTGGTTAGTGGCAAGTTGGGTACTCGGCGTTTCTCAGATTAGCAATCCAGTCACATTTTTAAGAGATGTATTTCAAATAAAATATAAGGCGTATTCATTAGCAGAGTCAACTCTATCCTAAAGGAAACTTGAGTTCTCCCGATACCCTCTCCCTAAGAGAGTGTTTCCCAAACTTCTCTCCTGATGAGAATCACCTGGTGGAGTTGTTAAACTACAGATGCCTGAATCCCAGCTAAGAAGTGCTAAACTAGAATTTTTGGGAACATACAGGTAAAATTGTCTTAAGCACTACTTAACTAGTGCTCTAAGCTTAGAGTGAAACAAAGCTTGGAGCACTAGTTAAGTATACAATTTTACCTCTATGTTCCCAAAAATTCCAGTTTAGCACTTGGGATTCAGGCATCTATAGTTTAACAACTCCACCAGGTGATTCTCATCATGAGAGAAGTTTGGGAAACACTGCCCAAGACAACCCTGCTTCCGGGGCCACGGCGGGAGGACTAATTAAAGGCCACTAACACGTGGCCCCACGTGCCTGCATGGTACAGGCTGCAAGTAAACAAGGCTGAAGCAGGTGCATGTGGTTGAGTAGGCTCGAAACCCACGAGAAGGTCGTAAATGCTCTCTCTTCCTAGGTGACCCGGGCAAGTTATTTGTATTCCAGCACACTGTGGGCATTTAGATATGTGTATGTACACTTACACAGAGATGTGTATGTTTAAGGATGTGTGTACACGTGTGTGTAGGCATATGTACAGATTACGTGCACATATATAAGTATGTTACTTTTATATAGCTATAATAAAGAGGGTGCTGGTGCTGGTTGAGGACCGGTGGCCCTTCCAGCTGGGCCATGCTATGCCTCTGTGTCTGGGGCTCAGGGAGATGGCCTGTCAGAGGTTAAGAGCACGGACTGGACCCCGACTTCCTGGGTTCAAATCCCAGTCTCACCAGCTAGTAAGTTCTTTCATCTCCATGTGTCTCCGTCCCCCCCTGCCCCCCAGTTGGAAATGGGGATGTTAATACTCCCCAGGGGCCCATCAGTGAGATAGGTTTGTGACGCAGGAGGCAGAGGAGAGTCACGTGTTTGCTCGTTAAAGGCTGGCTGCGTTGGCCTTGCCCAAGTTGCTGACGGATGTCCTTTAGGTCTCAGACCTGGGGATGCCTGGCTGTGAGCCTGGGGTGCCCCCAACCTCCTTCTGAACAAGGCCAGGCCCTCCTTGCACCCTGTTTTGCTCTCACATCCCATCGATGTTTCTCTCTCCCTCTCCCTTCCTCTCTAAAAATCAATTCAAGAATTTTTTTTTTTAAAGAAAAATTCAGCCCTAGAAACGGGGAAAAAAACAAAACTAGGTAACTAGCCTGGTGCCCTCTGGTCTGCACGTTCCATTTCAACATGAACGTGTCCCCCTCAGAACTGGGAGGAGAGACCCAAACCCCTCCAGCTTCTCGCTCCGAGGGCTGTAAGAAGTTATCTGGGTGACAGGTGGGCCGCTCTGACAGACGCTCTCCGGGGCCTGCTGGGTGCTGGTCAGAGACAAGCCTGCGCAACGCACAGCACCTTCCCCTCACGGCAGAAAGAGCCCCACGCGCTGGCCACGGCACAGGAACATCCTTTATTATATACATTTGTTTTTCCACGAAGAGAACAGCTGGTGGCGCCCGCCCGCCCCGGACACAGAACGCTGCACGACGTGGGAACAGTCCGTGGCGCGGCGAGGGCACCCGGACACCGTCCTTATGTACACAGAAGTGGGGACACGGCGGGGGGAGGAGGATGAGGGCGGGCACCCCCAAGAGCACGTTCAAGGGCACCCGGTAGCTGGGTCACGTCTCGGTCGTGGCCATCGCCACAGACCCGTGGACCCGGGGACTCCCGAGGTCACAGCCACGGGCTTCCTTCCAAGTCCTCAGAGCAAAAGGGTTGGGTGTTATTTTTTAAATATCAAGTGCTCCTGGCATCCGGCGAAGAAATATCAGAGGAAGCGCTGAATGTAAAAAAAACCAAACAAAACAACAACAAAAACGCAAACAAAATTCTGGAGGCCAGATGACTGACGTTTCTCTAGGTCACCGGTCACCGGACCGCCCTGGAACGTTATAACGTAAGGGGTGTGCTTCCTTTGTGGTAAACTTGGCACAAGGACATTGACAGGGAGACCCGAGATTTTCCTAAACTGGATGGGACCTTTGGCTTTTGTGTTGTTTTATGGGCAAAGAACTTCGGAAGTCCAGAGAGATGCACCCCCCTTACCCCTCCAGGAACCACCCCTCAGCTTCAGCTCTGCATGCTGTGCCGCTCCCGCCGCACCGCACACCCTCTCTGTGCCTCCGCCCCGCGGCTTCCAAAGGGCATGGACACACGCAATGAGCTCGGGGGGAATTCTGGGCCAAGAGGTGACTTCTTTGGTAAGATCGCTTCAGCCTGGAGTGACCGGGGCTGCAAAACACCGACCCTCCCGCCTGGGCAGGAACCCCCCCCCCTTAAGCATGGAGGCAGCTTTGGGGGTGCAGGACATACTTCCAAGGGCTGCTGGGTGCCTCTGCCTGCCTGCCCCGGCCCGGGAGCCAGCTTCCGCCGCGAGGCAGCACCGTGGCGTTGGTTTGGCGTCAGGTAAACTAGCACCGCGTCACCGATTCCCCGGGGGGTGGGGGGTCCCCGCCTGAAGGCAGAGGGGCCAACAGGCAGAGGCGGCGGAAAAGCTGTGGGCTCTCCCCCAGGGGCACCCTGATCGGACCCCCGGCTCCCCTGACCCTTCCCCCCAGCCAAGCAGACTCCGCTGTCACACCCCTGCCCCAGAGCGACTCTCGTCACCAGAAGACAGCCGCTCCGTCCCTTCCTCCCCGGCCACCTGGGGAGAAACCTCATCGCTCCCCTCCCCCCTTCGCCCAGTGCCTTGTCCTTCGCTCAGAAACCCTAACCCTTGCCCCCCCCCCCCCCCCCGACCGCATTTCTGTCTCTGTGAGCACAGCCCCGGGTGGGTGAGCCCCGCGGGGCAGGGAATGCCAAAGTGCCCCGGGCTGCTAATGTGGTGTGGCCCCCAGATGATGTTGTAAATATCCACGGCCCTTGGCAGGAAAAAAGGCTCCCCGCCCCTCCTAAAGAATGCCCCTGGCTCTGAGGAACCCCCTGCCCCCCGGCCCCCAGCTGGCTCCCACAGAACCTCTTTCCACAGTCCGCACCACGGGCCCGCCGACGGGGCCTCCGTGACACCCTGCCTAGGTTTGTGAAGCAAAGTGGCCTCTTTGTTTTTTTCTCCCCAAGGCTCTGCCATGGGGACTCCCGGCGTCAGAGTAAGAACCCACGCAAGCCTCGAGTTCCAACACGGGTGTAAGAGACTCAAACCAGGCAGAAACCCCAAATCCACGCGGCCAGTGTAACCAAATCATTTCTCTCAACGAGCTGCAACTGACCGCTGCCGCCACCAGAGGGCGCCACGTGCAAGCCTCTATGGAAGTCAACCTGGAAATTCTAACCTGCTCCACCCACCCCAGAATCCGGTCCCCTTAACCAGTCCCCATGCTGTGTGTCCGGGCCCACCCTACCCTCCATGTACCAAGTGCTGTCCATAGTGAGAGACCAACCCCCCCACCCCCGTCTGTCTGGCCTCCCTGGTGGGTTCCTGACCCACATCTCCCCAAGGTCTCGGGAGCCACCGGTGGGTTTGCGGGCTCCTGGGGCCTGCCTGGCACCTCTGTAGAGAGAGGCTGCTCAGTGGGGCTCGTCTGTGTTCTTCCCCATGACAGCCGGGGTCTGGACCAGCTGACCGCCGGAGCCGGAAGGACGTTCCAGAACGCACCTCTCAGACTCAGACCAGCCACAGTGAAAACCTTCGGTGAGGTTTGTCTGAGGTCCCCAAAGCCTCTCTCCACGGCCTCCCCCAAGCTCCCTGACCACGCTCAGACACCAGAGGGCGGCCGGGGGGTGGGATGAGGGACACGGGCAGGAGACGGAGGGTCTGTGTGGGCCCCCCTAGCTCAGCAGGCGGCGTCTTGGCCGGGTTCGGTGGGTGGTGTCTGCCCGTCCGTCTGGCTGGGTGGACTGAGGGTTTCTTCTTGGCCCAAAGGACAAGCAGACGCGGGGGTGGGGGATTCTGCCCGAGCCGTGGGCTCCGCTGGGGCCAGCTGGCCCTCAGACTGAGAGCGACGTCCCCCCCCCCCCCCCAACAAGAGGGGTTCCACCGCAGTCGCCGCTCCTGGTCCCACCTCTCCGCTCCTCCCGAGGCTCACCAGTCCGTGCTCACGGCCCCCGGGCTGGGCCGGCGAGCAGAAGGCAAAGGGAAACCAGACCACGAACTAACTCATGGGGGACGGGGACGGGAGGGAGGGGGTCGGGGAGCATCTGCGGGGAGAGGGATCCCTGACAGCGTCCCGGGGTGGGGGGGCGGCGAAGCGGGCGCCCGGATCTGGACGTTGGCGGGCGGGGCGCCCCCTCCTCCTGGGGGCCCGGCTCAGAGGGCCAGCCAGTGCTGCAGCTGCGGAGAGAGCCAGAGCGGCCTCAGTGTCTGCCCGGGGCGGGCCCCGGTGGGGGTGGGGGTGGGGGGACCCTGGGCCAACTGGGGAGCAGCACAGAGGAAGCAGGAACACACCCCTTCCCTCCAGGACCCCGAGGACGTGCAGGCTGGTCCCCTCATGGCCACCCGCACCCCGAAAGGGCGAAGGAGCCGCCCCAAGTCGCACAGTGTGTCTGCAGCAGGGAGCTCCAGGGGATCCTCCCCAGCCCCCCGGCGGGCCGTCTGTCTCCGAGGGGGAAAGGGCAGGACTCGGGTCCCCCCAACACTGGGGTGCTCACGGCGCCCTCCGCCAGCTGGGTGGCTCTCCCAGGGGACAAGGCGCGGAGCGGACGGCGCTCAGCAGAGCCGGGGCCTGCGCCTGTCGGGACCCAGACGCAGAGGGCAGCTCGGCGCCGACCTGAACCCCAGACCCCGGGAGACACGGCCTGCTGCTGCTCTGGGACTCTGGGACTCTGGGACTCTGGGACTCTGGAGTGGGGTCCTGCCCAGGGCAGCCAGGGCCCCCCGCCCCCCTCGGCCCCACCACGGGCGGCCCGTGCACCCACCTGGAACTGCCGGACGTCCCGCTGGGCCACCAGGTGATGCTCGTTCTCGGGCGTGAGGCCGTAGGCCAGTCTCTGGGGGAGGGTGGGGAAGGGGGAGGCCTCAGCGAGGCCCAGACACCCTCCCAGGAGCCCAGCACCCCCCCCAACCCCCCGAGATAAGGGCCACCTGCTGCTTGGCCCTGCAGTCCCCCGTGAACGGTGGCCGGACTCGGGCAGAATGTGGGCCTGTGCTGGACGCTGTGCCCAGTGCTGTCTCCTCCTCCAAGGTCCGTACTACCGACCCCAGGCCGCCAGTGTGGACATTGGGGTCCAGCGTGCCCGTCTGACCCTGGCCTCCCCCCTCACCCCTGCAGGAATGGCTCGGTGCCCCTCCCCCGGCACCCCCCTCGGCCCCCGTGGCCCCCCGAGGCCCCTGCTCACCTCCCAGAGGGAGCCCCGCGTGCTCAGGAACTTGTAGACGATGTAGGCGGGCACCAGGACCATGGAGGACAGGGCGACGCCCCACCCCACCCAGTTGGCCCAGGGCGGGAAGACGTAGTCATCGTAGGTGAGCGGCTTGAAGTTGATGATGCTCACCACCACCACAAACTGGGGGGATCGGGAGAGGCAGGGAGGGGAGGAGAGAGAGCAGGAGGGAGGGAGGGAGGGGAGGAGTAGGGAAATTGGAGGGAGGAGTGTGAGATGGATTATGGGGTACAGAGAAGGCGGAGAAGGAGGGAGAAGAGAAAGGATTCAAGAAGCAAATGAGGACAAAAAGGCGACCAAGACACCGGAGCAGGCACAGGAGGAGAAAGAGAGGTGCCCCTGGAGCTGGGCCGGGCTGGGCACTCAGCCCCCAGGGTCCCGGCCCCGCTGGACACCCCGGGGGTGGGCGTCCCCATGGGGTCAGCGGCCTGAGCGGCCCCGTGTCCTGCCCGCGTGGACAGGGCTCTGCATCCCCGAACCGCCTCCCCTAAGAAGCCAGGATGCCCCCACCACCACACCCTCACCCCACCCCACGCCACCCCGCCCAGCACCCTCACCCAGGACTGCGCCCCCATACCACGCACCAGGAGGAAGGCGGGGCTCACGAACTTCCAGCACAGTCTCCAGTACAGGCCCGGCTTGAACCCCATCATCTGCTGGATGTCGTTGCTGAACCTGTCCACCCCTGCACACACACACACACACACACACACACACACACACACACACACACACGGCGGTCTGTCACCGCGGCCCCGGAGCCCCGGCCGCCCCGCTGCCCCCCTCACCCCCAGGGCCCAGCCCGAGGCAGGGAGGCGACACCTGGCACTCATTCCTGCGGATGGGCACCCCGCTGGCCAGAGCAAGGGAGAGGACCCCCTCACGGAGACGGCCACCCACGTGGCCCCCGATTCACTTCTCAGAGGGAGACAGGGCCCAGGGAGGGGCGGGCACGGGCCCAGGTCGCCCTCCCTCCGGGGCAGCCTGACCCCGACGCCTGGACTTCCCCTCTTGTCCACTCTCGGAACCATGAGACCTCCCCGAGTGAGTCTGGCGGAGGGCCAGGCTCACACCGAAACCGCTCCCCGACTGGTGGGCCACAGCGGGAGCAGGGGGGACCCCGGGGTGGGCCACGTGGGGAGGACACAGAGCGGACACGCGGGCGGGGGGCACGGCCTCGGCTGAAGGAATGCCCAGGCAAAGTCTAGCTCAGTCGGCAAACTCGTTAGTCCGCAGAGCCAAATGTCAACGGTACAACAATTGAGATTTCTTTGGAGAGCCACGTTTTAAGCTTAAACTCTATAGGTAGGTACATTGTTATTCACCTAATTAGGGTCCTCCTAAGCTGGCCTTTGCTAAAAACTCAAGGGGCCCAAGAGCCGCAGATGGCTCTGGAGCCGCAGTTTGCCGACCTCTGATCTAGGACAGACACTAGCATGGTCACTGGACTTTCAGGTTTAACCGGGGCCTTGCCTCCCGCTGGCTGGGCCTGCCAGCGGCAGCTTCCTCCAGTTCCCCTTGACTTTTTATTTTTATTTTTTAAATATTTTTTTATTATTATTGATTTTGTGTGTGTGTGTGTGTGTCGTGTGAGAGTGAAACACAGATCGGCTGCCTCCTGCACGCCCCGCCCAGAGCTAGAGCCACCACCACCCGGGCATGTGCCGGGTGGGAACAGGACAGGGACCTCTCAGAGCACGGATGGGGCTCGGCCAGCGGAGCCAGACCAACGCCCCCCATTACCCCACCCCCACCCCCGCCGCCCCCACCCGGAGCTCCCCTTTAGAAGTGGACACCGGTGCCTTCGGGCCTTCGCAGCCGCCGCTGAAGGGGGTTCATGCAGAGACGGGCCACCGGCCGGCGGCCGCCATGGACACGGAAGGCCCCGGGTGCGCGGGGGAGATGCCGGCTGGGGCGCGGGGCCCGGCACCCACCGTAAAACCAGGAGACGCCGATGGCCTCCATGAGCACGGCGAACAGGATGGAGGTGCCCGCCGCGAACGTGTCCAGCAGGGTCAGCACGTAGATCCCGCCCTGGCGGGGAGGGAGGCAGCCTGAGGCCACGGCTGGCCGTGCCACCGACGGGGACGTGTGTCACCACGGCCCCGGCCCCGGGCCCTCATTCTGGGGGCCCAGTGTGAGGACGCGGGGGACGGGCGTGGGTGCTACTGCACTGATGTCCGTGTCTGCGTCCCAACAAAGGCCTGAGGGTGGGTATTTCAGCCAGAAAAGGCCAGGTGGGTGTCAGGGGACTTTTGCTGCTCCCACACCAGGGGTGCCTGGAGGTCCTCGGGCTCAGAGGTGGGAGGTGACAGTGGGGACGGGGGTGGGGAGTGGGTGTAACCCTAGGGGTCGGCCACGGGGTTGAGGGTGCCTGGCCCCGCCCTGAGCTCACCTGCCTCCCCCCCCCCCACGAGGCTGGCAATGTCTGACCGCCGGGGAAGCAGCCCCCCCAGCGTCAGGTGGCCCCGGCACAGCCCCCCCCCCGCCCCCCCCTCACCTTGGTTATGCAAAACATGGCCAGGAGGAAGGTCCCCAAGGTGACGCCGAACGTGAAGAGCTTCCGGTGTCGCTTCAGGACCTGGAAGTCGTCGGCCAGGCCCGTGATGACGGCCTCCATGCCTCCCATCTGCAGGGAGCCGGGCAGGTGGGTGGGCGCGGGAAGCCGGGGCGCCCTGGGGCCTCCCGGGGTCTCCCTCCGGCTGCCTTGCCGCTCTGGGGAAACGGGCAGGCGCTGCCCTCCCCCCCAGCTCTCACCGGCTGGTGCCCCCTCCCCAACCACACGCAGGACGCCGCACCGACGGGCGGGTGGAGAGTTAGCGCCGTCTCCCCTCATGGACAGGCCCCTGTCCCCTGCCCCTCGCTCAGCCCGGGGGGTTCGTGAATGAAGCAAAATGCCCAACACCCGGGCAAGGTATCTGCGAGCCAATGGGGTCTCCTGGAGGAGAAGGCCGCCAGCATAGAGCCCCCCGAGCTGGGACTCCAGGCAGAGCTTCTGCCAGGGTCCCCTCAGCTCCACCCTCAGCGAGGAGGGTCCTAGCCCACAGCTACGGGCACCTGTGTCCTATGGCCTCAAGTGAGTCACTGTCATGTGTTTGCCTACGTGAACCAAGGCGGGGGTAGATGGGTGCACGCAGGCACCACGCTCAGCCCCGGGCCTGCCTTTGCCCCTCGGGGAAACCAGGATTCCCTCCTCAGCGCCGGGAGCAGCCTCAGACCCTTCCCCGCACCCTGCCCGGCCATGTCCCAGTGGACAGGCAGAGAGAGGAACCCCTTGGCCAGCCCCGCTCTGAGCAATCGCCCAGGCTTCACCCTCAGGGGCACACCGTCTCTAAGGAGGGCAGTGGTCTCATCCGGCGGTGCGTGACACGGAGGCTCTGAGCCGGAAGGAGGCCCCTGAGCCTGTGCCGGCTACTGGTGAGGGGACAGTCACGGGAGGAGCCTGGCTGGGAGGAGGCGCCCTGCCCGCCTGGTGTAGGGTCCTGACTGCGTGGGGAAGGGGGGGGGTCACTCTGATTCCCAGGATGCAATGGGTTCCTATTGGTTTTAGGCTTTGGCCCACGTTTTCTCTCTTTGAGGGAGGGCTCACTTCCTGGTTTGCATTTAAATAGGGCCCTTGGGATGGACTGCTCATTAGGAGTTTGGATGGTGGGGCTTTAGGCTGAGTACTGTGTGTGTGTGTGTGTGTGTGTGTGTTGGGAAGGTCAGACCCAATGGTGTGTGTGTGTGTTGGGAGGGTCAGGCTATGGTGTGTGTGCATGTCTGTGTGTGTGTGTGAGTTGGGAGGGTCAGGCTATGGCGTGTATGTGTGTGTGTGTGTGTGTGTGTGTGTGCGCGCGCGCGCGCATGGGGGGATGGGGGGTGGAATTAGGCCCAGTGACGTGTGTGTGTGTGTGTCGGGGGCGGGTCCCGAGCGGGGTCACTCACTGAGCTGTCGATCCCCAGAGCCAGGAGCATGATGAAGAACACGATGGCCCAGAAGGTGGACCCCGACAGGGTGGAGATGGCTTCCGGGTACAGGATGAAGACCAGGCCAGCTCCTGCAAGAAACGCCAGGCCCTCACTGTCGGGACGGGGGCTGGGCTGCGGGCGGAGGACGGTGTGTGAAGGCCCCGGGGGCCCAGGCCAGCCCGTGGCACCTGGTCCGTCCCGGGCGGGCGGGCGGGGAAACCAGGGTCTGGACAGACGATTCAGGCCCCCGGCAGCCAGACCAGAGGACAGCGCCTCGTACCCTCCTCCTGCACGCCGCGAGCAGCCGCTTACTGCACAGCTCGTGGGGTGGGGGGGCCACTGGAGGCAGCCCCCCCCCCAGGCCTCCGCTCCTCTGTGGCCACGAGGACATGGGAAACAGGAGGAGAGGACGCAGGCCCCAGAGCCGGCCTGGCCAGCCGGGTGACCTGGGCAACTTAGCCTGAGCCTCAGCTTACTCTTCTCTAAAATGGGTCTATCCAGACAGGCTGCAAGAGGGTCTGTCCCGTGGGCAGGATGGAGACCTCCGTGTCCAGCCCTCAGTGCCACCGCCCGCAGAGCCGTGCAGCCGGGAGCGCGGCCGGTCTCCCAGCCCCACCTCCCCAGGCCGCGGTGTCTGCCCACCCACCTTCAGTGGCCACGTCCTCGATGTTGACCTTGTGCTCATGGGCCATGTACCCGAGGATGGAGAAGATGGCAAACCCCGAGACGAAGCTGGTGACGCAGTTGATGGTGCTGGTGAGCAGGGCGTCCCTGGGAGGAGGGGGTGAGGGAAGAATCCCTGTTAGTTCAAGTCGCCTGACTCTCCCAGCTGCCCAGGGGCCGCTGGACCACCAAGGGATCCGCAGCTTCAGACACCTCCAGTGGCCTTGCTCTATCTGCCCTGGTACCTGCGGGTGCAGGAACAGGGCAACGGCTTCCGGATGAAACACTGGGAGACCAGAGTCTGGAACAGCCGTGGGCAAACTACGGCCCGTGGGCTGGATCCGGCCCGCTCGGCTGTTCTATCCGGCCCGCGGAGCCGAAAGAGTGGAGGGTTCTCTTGCTCTCCCCTCCGCTCCTTCCCCAGCAGCCCAAGAGGAGAGTGCCAGCATGGTCAGGTTGCTTTTGTTCCGGCCCTCCGGTCCAGTGTAAGAACCCATGGTGGCCCTCGCGTCAAAAAGTGTGCCCACCCCTGGTCTGGAATCTAATTCCTGTTGGGGACCTGAGTCACCACCTCCTTCCACCCCCGTGCCATGGCTCCCCAGTGTCTCCCCAACTTCTCACCCAGGCCCAGGGAGCTTGCTAAGGTGAGCCAACCTTTCATGCAGGCTCATTCCCCACGAGCCCCTGATACAGGCTCCTCAGACAAGTCAGACCAGCCAACCTGCCCACCAGCTATCACCTCCCTGGCTTGGCTCCGGCTGTTCCCCACCACGCGTGCCCCCTGTCCCGTGTCTGCCGGTCACAGCCTAGCTGTCCTCCACGCTCTCGCCAATCCCCCATCAGGAGGCGGATCCCCCATTTCCTTAGCCTTCCTACAGCCCGCCCCCCGGCACCCACTCCTCCCACTCGGTCTGGCCTAGAGGGGTGAGGGTCTGTCCTCAGCCATTGACGGAGCGAGAGGGAGACCCCGTGTGCCCCGGTGCAGGCTCTGATGCCCTGCCGGGCACTCACCGCTCATGCAGCCAGCCCAGACATCCCACCCTTGCCTGCCTGCCTGCCTGCCTGCCTGGGCATCGGATGGACAATCGGACAGTGCTGCCAGCTCTGAAAGCCACACAGCGCCCCTCTGTCCCGGCTGCCCAGCTCTTGGATCTCCCGGCACCAGTGGCTCCCGCTTTCTCACCCTCTCCCCGAGCATCTGGTTCAGAGGTGCCCCAAATGGAAACGAGCCCATCAGGACCCCGCTGGCCGTGTCGGCGCTCCCAGAACACCCGGGTGGTCATTTCACAGAGGAAGGAAGCCCAGAGGAAAAGGTGGCTGGTCCCAGACCGGAGCCCCACCTCCCATCCCTGCCACCGTCCATCCGTCTGTCCTGAGATCCAGAGCCCTCCAGAGCCCCGAGGAGGGTCTCACCTGTAGCAGTTGTTGTCAAACTTGTTGTAACTGGCAAATGCGATCAAGACTCCAAATCCAGCCCCCAGGGAAAAGAAGATCTGAGTGGCGGCGTCAATCCAGACCTGAGAGGAGCAGACAAAAGCCGTCACCCACTGCTTCCGGGAGGAGGGGCCTCTCTCCCCGCCCCGGGAGGCAGGGGCGCCCCAGGGGTGCTCCGAGACCCAGGGCAATGAGGCCTGAACTGGCGCTGGCCGCAGATCTCCTGTCGCCGGAGCTGGCTCAGATCTCCAGGCTGCCGGCCAGGCGCTGGCATCACCCGGAAGACGGAAGGGGTAACCGCCTCCTGGCCCTCGGAGTCGCCCCCTGTGGGCTGGTCGGGGGCTGCCAGGAAACAGACCCCCTTTCTGAAGAAGCCGTCTCCAAACCCCCCCCCCTTCCCGAGGCGGCCATGGCCCTTGGCCCTCGCTCCATCTGCACAGCCCGGGACGGCTAGTTTATGCGCTGCGTTCTTTACAATCAGCACATCAAGTTCCTCCAGGCTCGGCTCCCTCCTGACACCCAAGACCCGGAGATGCTAGAGCCGGGGTGGGGAACATCCGGCCCGCAGGTCGTGGGAGGCCCTCGAAATCATTTGGCCTGGCATTAGGGTGAGTTATCAAGGGTTTGAGTACAGCCGGCTACATTTTAAGCTGATAATTCTGTACGGTCTGCGAATGACGTGATAACTACCCGAATGGCCGTGTGCTAGAGAGATCCGGCCTCTATGCCCCATTATCTTGTCCAGCTTCTGTAGGGGGGACAAAGGAGGGGAGGAGGGGACGGGGGAGGGTCTAGGTCTCCCTGTGGCTAACGCTGCCCCTGACTCTCTCACCATAGGATGGTGGCCAAGGCCAGCGCCGGGGACTAGAGTGGAAGTAGGACTGGGGTGTCTAGGTGGGTTGGGGGGGGGCGTGGCCCGGGGTAGAGGTAAAACCCCACAGGACACGGCATCATTCCCTTGAAAAGAGGGGTCTACAAAGGCTCAACAGAACCACAGAACCCCAGAGCATCAGAGCTGGGCGGGCTGGTGGACACCTACGGGTGCAAATCCAACTGGCACCGTCGGGTGGAGAAGCCACAGCCCGGCCAGGAAGGGGCCTCTTGGGCCCCCCAGGAAGGCAGGGGCGGAGCTGGGGCCGGAGTTTCCCAGGACCCTCCCCAGTGCTGGCCTCGGGAGGGAGAGGGGGGCGTCCCGGGCGCTCACCGTGGCCTCCTTGAGGCGGTAGAAGTCGACGTGCAGGTAGGCGCTGATGCCGTTGGAGGCGCCGGGCAGCGTGATGCCGTGGACCAGGAGCACGAACAGCACCAGGTAAGGCAGCGTGGCCGTGATCCACACGACCTGCCGTGGGCAAGCTGGCCGTGAGCACAGGCCTCTCCACCAGAGCCACGCACGCATCCCCCACCCTCCTTCACACAGGGCACACGTCCCCAGCTCCGCCGCCGGGCCGGGTTCGGGTGGGACCACAGCACGGTGTGAACAGACCCGAGCGGGCGTGGCAGCTGCATAGGGCACAGCGCTGCCATCAGAGCTGAGGGCGTGAGGACAAAGACCAGGTTCTTGGGGCACCTGACACCTCCTCCTTCACAAGTCGCTCTCCTGGCCCCTTCAAGGTGCCCGGGAAGAGCTAAGCACCCCCATCTTCATACCCTCTCCCCTCCCTGCCTCCCCTCTCCCTCTCCCTCTCCTTGACCCTCATTCAAACACATCCTCCCAAGCTCACTGCCCTAGGAGGGGAGTGGCTGGGCAGAAAGCAGTGCTCTGGCCTGCCTTCCTCTCCGTGGGGTGTCTCTGGGGCACAGAGGAAGTGCATGGTCCAGGAAACCCATAAAGCAGGAGATGCTCCCCAGACTAAAAAGAGCCCCCACACCCCCCCCTCCTGCCCAAGGTGGAGGAGCAGAGAAGAAAGGTGGGGGAGAGGGGAGGTTGTGGAGGCTTCCTCTCCATTCCTTCTCGCCCTTGACTACACCCTGAAACACTCTGGGGGGTGTCATAGGTAAAGAGGCCAACGTTCAGGCCCTATCCTCGGAGCTTCTGACCTCACTGGTCCTCGGCATGTTCTGGAAGCGCCCCCCGATGATGCAAATGTGCAGTCAAGGCCACAGGTCACTGCTGCGGGCACCTGGAGCCACAGGCAGGTGCAGGGAGCAGGCTGTGACCCAGCGGAAATGTGCTCGGGGTGGGGATCCCCCTAACCCACGGAAGAGACAGCAGAAACACCAGAGGACACGAGGCGTAAGGACCAGACAGCCCTCCGCTCACAGCCCCCCCACGAGGCAGCCCACGGGGTCCTGACACATCAGACAGGAGAAAACAGGAGCCCTGGGACATGCCTGAGGGTAAGGCTCTTGGCACAAAAGTGGAATTGCAGAAAGTGAAGTCACGTATTTCGCATAACTATGTTCAGGGCTGGGGTGTGTCCTCCTCACCTGTCTTTCCCACCAGGTCATGAGCTCCTGAGAAGCAACTAGCCACAGTTTTCAAGCTTGCATGCCACATATTTAAAGCAAAGGTTTGTTGGACGAAGGGGTGGACAGCTGTATAAGGATGACTGGACTGGCAAGTTGATGCATAGATGGATTGATGGATGGACAGGTGGTTGGATGGGTGGACGGATGGATGACCGGATGGTTGCATTGACAGTTGGGTAGGTAGTTAAGTAGATAGCTGGATGGGTGAGTGCATGGTTGAGTGGGTAGATAGTTGAGTGAGTGGGTCAGTAATTAAATCAGAGGGTTGGTGAATGACTAAGTTACTCAACGCATGCAATAAGGGATAAATAAACACATGACTCAGGGAGTAATTAAACGGATCAGTGGTTGTTTAGATCTTCCGAGGGAAGCAATAGAGGAATTGGGCTCCTCTGTTTCAAGTTATCCAACTGTTCCCCCAGCCCTCCCTTAGGACATGGGGGGGGGGGGCAGGGAGGGTCTTTTCAGACACAGGCTGTAGCCAGTCTGTTTCTCCCCGGGGCGTAGGAACAGGGAGGACAAATTGCCAAAAACAAACGAGGAGGAGGGCATGCTTTAGAGAGTGAAGTCATCGCATCCGACAGCCTCTCCTCCATCCTGGATTTACTCCCCCAAACTGGTCCGACTCCCCGGCCACACGGGCGGGGTCTTCGCTGGGTCCTCACTACCCTGTCCCCCTGCAACTCCTGTCCACAGCGGCAGGTCCACCGCCCAGCCCGCCCAACACCCCTCCACCCAGCAGAGCCCCACACCCCTGCGCTGACTCTAAGGGATCTCCCCTGGGGTCTGGAGGCAGCCCTGCCCTGGCCAGGCCTGAGGCCCCAACACGGATTGAGTTTCCTCAGGAACACACTAGGGCATGACGAAGCCGACCCTCTACCACTGAGCCAAATAAATCATGAGTCATTCACTAGCCCTCTGATTTATTACTGACCCACTCACTCAACTATCTACCCACTCAACCATGTACTCACCCATCCAGCTATCTACTTAACTATCTACCCAACTGTCAATTCAACCATCCGGTCATCCATCCATCCACCCATCCAACCACCTGTCCATCCATCAATCCATCTATGCATCAACTGGCCAAGCATCCAGAAAGGGGAGTTTGCCGAAACCGGTTTGGCTCAGTGGTAGAGCGTCGGTCTGCAGACTGAAAGGTCCCGGGTTCGATTCCGGTCAAGGGCATGTGCATTGGTTTCGGGCACATCCCTGGTAGGGGGTGTGCAAGAGGCAGCTGGTCAGTGTTTCTCATTGACATTTCTAGCTCTCTCTCTCTCCCTTCCTCTCTGTAAAATATCAATAAAAATATATTTTTTTAAAAAGAAAAGAAAGGGGAGTTGGCTTCGCCTGGGCCCACGTGTCCAGGGTAAGCGACCGGTATCTCGTTGTAAGTCCTCAGAATCGATGTCAGGAGCGTCCTGCCGCCTGAGAGCGTGTGTGGAGGGGGAGGCTCTTGGATCCTTGGCCGACACCTCGCTCATGCTCAAGCGCACGCGCTGCCTGCCCGCTGGGTGAAGGGACGGGACCCTTGCGCCATGTCAGCCCCGCCCCGGGCTCCTCTGCTCCCAAATTGGCAACTTGTGGTGACTCTCTGGCCAGGAGAAGCCAGACATGGTTTATCCCCCCCGAGCATGAGACGGAAAGAGCAATGAGAGCCCAGTGGTTTGGGCAGGTGTCACCAGGCCACAGGGGAAGACTCTGCTTCCTGTCACCCCAAAACCCCAATTCTTCTCCACTGCGGTGTCTCTGTGGGTACAGGCCAGAATTTGCATGGTTCCCGGGTGCCGAACTCCACGGCTCATAACCCCCAAGGAGGAAGATCTTGGCTCCCTAAAAAGAAGAGCTTCCTAATGGATGGAGCTCTCTAAAGAGGAAACCAGCTGCCCGGGAAGGGATGGGGGTCGCTGTCATGGAGGCAAAGGATCGCCTAACCCAGTGGTCGGCAAACTCACTAGTCCGCAGAGCCAAGTATCAACAGTACAACCATTGAAATTCCTTCTGAGAGTCAAATTTGTTAAAACTCAAACTTCTTCTAACGCCACTTCTTCCACTAAATACCAGGCTGTGGTATTTAGCGGAAGAGCCACATGTGGCTCTCGAGCCGCAGTTTGCCGACCACGAGCCTAGGTCAGGGTGAGGCCCCTGCACCCAGGAGCACCTAGGAGCACGTCAGAAATGCAATTTCCGCAGAAACCGGTTTGGCTCAGTGGATAGAGCGTCGGCCTGCGGACTGAAAGGTCCCGGGTTCGATTCCGGTCAAGGGCATGTACCTTGGTTGCGGGCACATCCCCGGTAGGGGGTGCACAAGAGGCAGCTGATTGATGATTCTCTCTCATGGATGTTTCTAACTCTCTATCCCTCTCTCTTCCTCTCTGTGAAAAAATCAATAAAATATATTTTAAAAAAAGAAAAGAAAAAAAAGAAATGCAATCCCTGCCTCGTCCCCGCAGAACCAGACTCTCAGGGAGGGGCCCGGGCCCGTGAGTTTTGACCAGCTCTCCCGGGGACTCTGATGAGCGCGAAAGGCTGAGGAGCACTTCCCACGGTCACCTCTGAGGCCTCCCCTGACCCAGAGATGATGACACAAGCTGCACGAATTTAACCTCCTCTGATTTCTCATGCGGGATCCCCTGGGCTGGGAGAAGGGCTGTCCTGGCCTGTGTACCCTAGGGTTCATGGGGTACACACTGATGTTACTTAAGAGAATGCCAAGCTGTAAATATTTTAGCCCATTCGGCCTTCATACGCAAACAATGCTATTCCTCGTAACGGGCCCCGAGGCTCCCTGAAGCCAGCCAGGGCTGGCCTGTGCCGACAAATCAGGGAGGAGACTTGGCTAGGATTCCGCCTTGAACTCAAACGTTAACAGAAAGGATTTTTTTTTTTTCTAAAGACTCTAGAACTCAGGTTTGCTTTGGATCGGTCCAGCTTTCTCTCTCCCTGACCCCATAACGTTGCCAGAACGTTGGAGAGGGTGTTGTGCCTTTTTCCCATCCCCCAAAGTGCCCCCGGCCGGCGGGCTCCGTGGTTGAACGTGGACCTATGAACCGGAAGGCCATGGCTCAGTTCCGGGCCAGGGCACAGGCCGGGGCTGCGGGCTCGATCCCCAGTGTGGGGCGTGCAGGAGGCGGGAGATCCACGATTCTCTCTCATCACTGATGTTCCTCTCTCCCTCTCCCTTCCTCTCTGAAATCAATAAAAATATATACATAGGCCGAAACCGGTTTGGCTCAGTGGTAGAGCGTCGGTCTGCGGACTGAAAGGTCCCGGGTTCGATTCTGGTCAAGGGCATGTACCTTGGTTGCGGGCACATCCCCAGTAGGGGGTGTGCAAGAGGCAGCTGGTCGATGTTTCTCATCGACGTTTCTATCTCTCTCCCTTCCTCTCTTTAAAATATCAATAAAATATATTTTATATATATATATATATAGTATTTTTAAAATAAATACATATAAAAACAAGCACGCTGTGCACTGGCCAGGGCACTGACGACAGGGACGCAGAGGGACGAGGATCATTTGTTGAACAATTTCCATCTGCCAGCCCTGCACGGGCGACCCCTCACTCACAGCCCTGGAGGCCCGGGCGATCAATACTTTGCAGGTGGGGCCACTAAAGCCGAGCCAGCGTCACTCATCCTGAGGTCACTCAGGAGAAATGGCAGCCCCAGGTGGTCTGACTGCCAGGCCACGTGCTCCACCACCCCCTCAGCCGTATACCTGAGACCCCGGTCTAACCCTGGCCCCGCGAAGGATCGCTATGATACCCCGGCCCCTCTCTCGGCCCCACCCCGTTCCCCCATTTCTACAAGCAGATGGGCGTGGGTGGCCCCTGAGTATCTTCCGGTCCACAGGTAGGTGCCGGCCTGCTAGGCTTGTGGTTGCTACGAGCCAGCCCAGCCCAGGGCTGTGAGATGGGGAGGCAGGCAGGACCCACTTCCGGCTGGCAGGCCCGGCTCCCTGGGGGCAACCTCCTGACTCAGACGACCTCCATCCTTGGGGCAGAGTCAAGGGTCGAGGTCATTGAGTATGTGGTCTGGGGGAACCCCTTTCCCTGGGTCAGAGCGCCCCCTCCCCGCACCGTCCCATATGCGGGCAAAGGAGCCGCACATGGTCCCGGGCCCGGAGCGTGCACGTGCCAAGGCAGGAAGCGTGAACATGTGCAACCCATTCCGGGCTGCTCTGCGGCCGGGGGGCCGGCCACGGAACGCTCTGAGCCCAGCCCCAGAAGCAATCTGGAAGAAATAAGCGAACCCGCTCTGGCCTGTCTCCCGAGCCACAGCTAGTGCGTGCAGACAGTCGGAGACGGGGCGCAGGAATGTCCCGTGCGAAGTCCTGTGCGTCCCAGGGGCTCTGACGCACACACGGGGGACTGTGGCTTCTGCTGACGTGTTTCCACGTGGGGGGCTTCTCGGGTGCCCCAGCCCTCGTGACCTCCCTCCGCCCCCCCCCGCCCCCCCCGCCCGGGGGGTGATGACTCCACCGATGGTCCCTCTGCACAGAGGCTCTGAGCACCCACGCTCAGCTCCTTCTTCCTTCGTCACTCTCCCTGCAGACCGACGCCCGGGCCCAGTGCTAAGCTGGGTGGGGCAGGCTCTAGCCCTCCGGCCTGGCTGCAGGGGACTTAATCTAGGGGTGCCTCGTGGGAAGCCTGGGGGGGCCCCGCCCCCAGGCCAGGGGCATCGGTGAGGCTCTCACACCGGCAGAGGCCTGGACAGCCCTTCTCCCAGGAGAGGCACCGAGAGGGGGGGACCTTCCTAAGGTCACCTAACCGCACGCCGCTCTCCAGGATGTCTGCACCCTCGGGGGCAGGTAGCGCCGTGCCAGAGGAAGTACACGGCCCCAGGACACACAGATTTCTCCCAGGGCACTCTCTCTTTTGCTAAAAAACTCAGCAGGGGGCGTGACCGGCTTTACAGCGCAGCCGAGGCGAGGTGCCAGAGCGGGCGGGAGCATTTGCATGAAGTGTCAGGCCAGGATTCAAGAGCCACCAAGCACAGGTCAGCGGGTTGCTTTTTGTGAGGGGGGATGCCAACGGGCTTTTCCCCTAGGAATCTTGGGGTGTCCTTGAAGGAGCTTCGGTGGAAAAGCGTGGGAGCCCCTGGTCTACTGGTGGGCCCGACCCTGCGGTTGGGGAGCCTGGGCGCAGGGAAGGGAAGGCAGGTGTCCGAGGCCTCCCAGGGGGGCGGGGAGCAGACCCCGGCTCTGTGCGCCCCGCTCCGCCCGCCTTCTCTTCCCTCCAGCGAACCGTGGCGGCGAGAAGAAAAAAAGAACGGGTCGTTTGAGGCCGGCTGAACGAGAGAGAAGCCGAGCGAGGCGTTACCTTTCCCGAGGTCTTGACGCCTTTCCAGAGGCTGAAGAACAGGACGACCACCACCACCATCAGGCACAGCAGGAGCTGCCACTGCGGCAGGCCGATGTCGTGGATGCCGCCGCTCTCGTGGAGGTGCAGGACGCCGCGCCTGGGGGGGCGGGGACGGGGACGGGGGAGACGCCGTTGGTCAGGGAGGACTCCCCCAGGGCCTGGGCCGCAGGCCGGCCCCGACGGCGCCCCGTGGGGGAGACGGGTCCTACGTCAGAGACTTTTTTATGCCAGAATTATGAAAGGGCGTTTCCACCCGCTTTTGCAGCAAGCGGCTTCCCGTGCACGTGGTGTTCTGGCGCATATGGCTGCCCCACCATGCCCAGAGCGAAACCACGGCTTTCAAGTTTCGGGAAGAGCAAGGGGAGGGGAGGGCTTCTCACGTGGCAGGACAGCCCGGTGCCGGCCGCGGCCCTGCGCCTCTGGGGGCTGTTCTGCCCACCCCAGCCTGGGCCCAGGGCGGCCCCCGGGGCCAGCAAGTCACGTGGGAGACGTCCCACGGGGATCTAGTGGGCAGGGGCCAGGGATGCTGCCACACATCCAAGGTGCGCAGCGTGGTATTCCCCCCCCCCGCCCCCACTGCCCCCCGACAATGAAATGACGCAGCCCCAGACGCCCGAAGTCTCGAGGTTGCGAAATCCTCGTCTACGGCATAGAAAACGCGAGCCTGTCAGGATCTGAGGCCTTCCACCGAGGGCCGGGGGCCAGGGCGCCCCCCCCCCCTCACTGCGCCCCGCCTGCGGCTCCCAGCAGTGGCCAGCCACCCCTGTCACCCCCTGATCGCAGTAGGTGCTCCCCGCCGCGGGCCGCAGCGCACCTCCCTGCCCCCTTTGTCTGTGCTTGGCACACGTCTCATCCCGCTGGTCCCAACTCGGAAAGGGCGCCCTGACTTAGGCCCCTTTCCTACAGGGAGAGAGAGAGAGAGAGAGAGAGAGAGAGAGAGAGAGAGAGAGAGAGAGAGAGAGAGGTGGGGGCGGGGGAGGGGGAGAGAGAACCCATCTAAAACGACAGAACCAGAACCAGCTGCTGGACCCGTCTGACTGGCATCCCCCTTGGGAACTGCTGTATGGGCTCACTGCTGAATGCCTCTGGCACCCCATCAGATGGCAGGAATGCCCCCCCCCCAGGCCCCGGGGGTACAAGGCCGGACTCAGAGCTGCTTCCCCAGCCGAGGAACGCCAGCCCAGCCCCCCCTCCCAGCAGGCCGGCCTGGGGGGCTGTCAGCACAGGCTGCTGGGGGGGGGGGTGGCCGTTTTCCAGTGCGTTCACAGGCTTTCCAAGGTCTGCAGGCCAAACGGGCCGAGTCTCACTTGACCTTTACGCGAGGAGGGGGTGTCCCCCCCACCACACCCCCAGGATCGGGCAGGGGGAGAGGTTCCCTGTGGCCGGGGCGTGCTCCCCAAGGGCGCCCTCTGACAGCGAAAGGGATGAGCCTCAGGGTTGCTGCTGGCTGCGGGCTGCCTGGCTGCGGGCTGTCTGGCTGCGGGCTGTCTGGCTGCGGGCTGTCTGGCGCCGGCAGAGAATAGCGGTTTTGTTGCCTTGGGCGGTGGGTGCAGTCCCTCAGCCTAAATGCGCACAAGATGGCCAGAGCGCGGGAGAGAGCAGACCTCCTCGGGGCTGGCACTCGGGGCCCTGCCTGCTGCTCCCCAGACTGAGCGAGCGGGGAAGGCGTTTAAAGTAGAAACATCTGGCTCCCGGGGCCGCGTGCCATCAAAAAATAAATAAGTAAAAATCCAGAGGTGGCCGTGGCGTGGCGACTAGGGAGCTGGCGAGAGAGCAGGCTCCAGGGGGGAGAGGGAGGCGAGGGGTGGACCCCGTCACCAGAGAGGGTCCCCCGAGGCCCCCCGAGGCAGGCTGGCCGGAGGAGGAGGGCGGGAGGGAGGCCCGTGCGCGGGCGGGGTGAGGGCCTTGCTCACTCAGCCTGGGCTCTGGTCCCGGCTCTGCCTCTCGCCTGAAGTCTGGGCCTCGACATGCTCACCTGTGAAATGGGAGCAACTACCGCCACCACCAACTGCGGAGACTCGTGGGCCTTGGATGGGAAGGGATGCCAGGTGCCCGGCTCAAGGTGACTACGAAGCTTGGGTGGGGAGGGGAGGGTGCTTAACAAGAGAGGGGAGCGAAGGGGAGGGGAGGGGAGGGGAGGGGAACGCCGCAGAGCAGACAGCTGCTAGAATAGCCTTAGATCCTGTTTCTACTCCCTCCCCCAGACCCCGCAGCCTCCCGCTGAAAAGGGTGTCATCCATGCACACAGCTGGGCCTAGGGGACCTGTATGGGTGCTGTCTCCCCAATCCCCACCCCTCCCGCACCAGAACCCAAGCTCCTCCCACCGCCTTGCCCGGGGCTGTGCCCATCCGAAAGGATGGCCGGCGTGGCCCCCTCCTCCCGTGGCTTCCCCCAGCATTCGGCTCCGGTTCTGCCCGGCATGGGGTCACAGGGGGCACAGGGGGCACAGGGGTCAGAGGGGGCACAGGGGGCACAGGGCGCGGGCGGAGGGAGGACTCACTCGTAGAACTCGGCGGCCGGCGTGAACTTGTACTTGGAGTACTTGGTATTGTTGCCCAGCATGGAGGCGTTGAGCAGCTTGGGGTCGGTGCAGTTGGGGCTGTTCCAGGGGTGGCCGCAGTCGGTCCAGGGCAGGCGGAAGGTGAAGGAGGAGAAGAGGTAGTAGAGGGACCAGGCGATGATGACGTTGTAGTAGAAGCCGACGTAGAGGGCGATGAGGATCACGGCGTAGCCGACTCCTGGGGCGGGGGAGGGTGGGCAGAGGGGCTCAGCAGGGTTTCCCCAGGCCCGGCCCAGAGCCAGCTCTCCTGGGGGTGGTGGGGGTGGCTCTAACCACTGCCCCACCCGGCCCCCGCCTTTCTTTTCCTGTCGCAAATTGTCACAGCCCCATCTGTCTCGCCGAGGCCCCCACCACCCCTTTGCCCGAGGGCTCTCTCTGGCCCATGGAGCCCCCAGGCCCGCCCATGGGGCAGGCCAGGCGTGCCAGGACCTAACTGACCCCGGGGGGCAGCAGGGTCACTCCCTGGAGCATCGGAGCCCCAGCTCCCTGGCCTTGGGCAGGAGAACACTGAGGCGTGTGTGTGTGGGGGGGGGGTCCCCTGGCCCAGAGTGGGCTGGCTGGCTGCCTGCCTCCCCTTCCCTCTCCCCTCCTGGGGTTTCCTGGGGGCACCTCCCCAAGTAGCTCCTTCCATGGGAACCCCGGTCTCAGGACCTGCTTCTGGAGCCCTCCCTGACCAGAGCTGCAGCCCCCGGGTCCTTGGGGTCCTGTCTCCACGCAGCTCCTGCGGCGGGGGGGGCACCCCACCGGTGTCCTCGGGCACCCCACCGGCGTCCTCCCGGAGCCCGCCCTCACCTTTGAAGAAGGGGCAGATCTTCCACACGGTGGCCGCGCCCTCCCGGTTGAACTGGCCCAGCGCCAGCTCCATGTAGAAGAGCGGCATCCCCGCGATGATGAGGAACAGCGTGTAGGGGATCAGGAAGGCACCTGCCGGCACGGAGGCGGGGCGTGAGCCACGGGCCCTGCCAGCCGGGCCTGCCGCGGTCAGGGTTAGCGTTAGGGTCAGGGTCAGGGTTAGGGTTAGGGTCAGGGTCAGGGTCAGGGTTAGGATCAGGGTTAGGGTCAGGGTTAGGGTCAGGGTCAGGGTCAGGGTCAGGGTCTGAGTCAGGGTCAGGGTCAGGGTCAGGATCAGGGTCAGGGTTAGGGTTAGGGTTAGGGTCAGGGTCAGGGTCAGGGTCAGGGTCAGGGCCGTGATCAGCAAACTCATTCGTCCACAGAGCCAACTATCAACAGCACAACGACTGACATTTCTCCCGAGAGCCACATTTTTTAAACGTAAACTTCTCCTAACGCCACTTCTTCAAAGCAGACTCGCCCAGGCCGTGTCATTGTGTGGAAGAGCCACGCTCCAGGGGCCAAAGAGCCACATGTGGCTCGTGAGCCGCGGTCTGCCGACCATGGGATTAGGGGCTACGCGGGACAATGAGTGCAGGTAATCACGACAGCAACAGAAACAGTCCCGGTCTCGGTAATATCATAAGCAGCTCCTGCCACCAGATTCAGTAGAGTCTGGGTTAGGCAGAGCCACACAGATGTGTCTCCCGCTGGACCCTCCCGCCTGCGACACCCAGGCACAGTGCCAGGCACCAGGAGGGGGCGCAAGGGAGGCCTGTGCCCAGCTTATGTAGATACAGGCCTCCCCTCTCGTGCAGCCCTCAGGAGGGGGGCAGCTGGGGGCCGAGGGCCCAGGCCAGGGGGGAAGGAAGGGGAGGGGGAGGGAGTGGGACCCGGGAGGGTCCCCGAGAAGGAGAGGAGGGTCCCCGAGACCTAGCTGGGCCAGCTTCCCGGACAACTGCGGGCGCGAGTCCCCCCACGGAGCTCCAGCCACCGGTCTGGACACGGAACACCCCCAACGCCCCCAGGGCACAGCCAAGGCAGGTGCAAGGGGAGCGAGATGGCGAGAAGCCCTCCCTCTCTCTACTCTCTGCAAAGTGGCGGCACGGGGGAGCCCCGTGTGCCCGGCCCCCCCTTTTCCCCACCTCAGCTCCAGCCAGAGAGGGTCTGCACGGCCTCCCCTCGGGCCTGGGGCTGCGGCAGCGGCCAGCACAGTCCATGTTACGACAGAACCAGGCCGAAGGGCCACGCTGAGCGGAAGGGACAGGGCAGGGGAGTTGGGGGCAGGGGGAGAGCTGGCAGGGGAAGTCCAGGGTTCGGGTACCTGGATGTGGTGGGCTGGGAGGCAGTGTTCTGGGTGGACCGGCCCGCTGGCTCTGACCCCAGTGAGAAGAGTAGGAGGGTTTGGGGGGGGGCGGGGGGAGGAGGGGAGCTCTCGATGGCCCGGGGCAGAAATATACACATTTGCTCTCTGCTCATGTTCCTGACCCCGGGCTACTAAATCCCTCGCTCTCCCACGAGACGTGGGTCTCAGGAAGGTCTAAGGCAGGCAGAGCTCCGGGTCCCTGGCATTCCTGGGGCAGCGGCCTTCCCCCAGCCCCGGGGCGGAGGCAGGCTGGCGATGGCATGGAATGGGGACCGTGTCTGGGTGCCGCGAAGGCACCACAGAACCCCCCCCCCCCCCCCCGCACGAACGACAGAGCTGGGGGGGGAACTATGCTCCAGGGGTTGAGGCTCCCCAACTTCCTGGGGACGGAAGCTCCGGGACTTTGGGTCCCCCCAGACCTCACTGCCTGCACCTCTTCTGTCTGGCAGCTCATCCGCGTCCTTTCCAATAAACGGGTGAATGTAAACACGTGGTTTTTTACTGGGTTCTACCAGCTGTTCAAACAAAGGACCAAACCGGAAGGTGGGACGGTGAGCGACAGGAACCTCAAGGGCGGACGGTCGTACGGGGTGGGTCCCCGCTGACAGCGAGCCCACAGTGTCAGAACTGGACCGTGGGCCACCCGGCCGGTGTCCAGAGCTGGGGAGTGGCCGGTCTGAGGGAGACCCCACGCAGGTGGTGTCAGAAGAGTCTAAACCAGCCGTGGGCAAACTATGGCCCGCGGGGGGCCGGATCCGGCCCGTTGGGCTGTTCCATCCGGCCCGCAGAGCCAAAAGAGCGGAGGGTTCTCTTGCTCTCCCCTCCGCTCCTTCACCAGCAGCCCAAGAGGAGAGTGCCAGCGTGGTCAGGTTGCTTTTGTTCCGGCCCTCCGGTCCAGTTTAAGAACCCGTTGTGGCCCCCGAGTCAAAAAGTTTGCCCACCCCTGCTCTAAGAGGCGGAGAGGCTTGGAATGGCGTTACAGAGGGACACGTACACCCACAAAGGACCTCGCAGGGCCCCACCCCGCTCCGAGGGGGACCTCCCTCCCATCTCGGGACTCACATGGCCTTGGCTGGCAGGTTTGCGACAACAGATTGGGCTATTCATGATGTGGGTGAGGTGGGGGTTTTTAGTTCAGAGGTTGTAGGTGTTGGTGCGTTATATCGTTATGGCAGTTGGTTGGTGTTTGTTACTGGTTGGTCTTTGTTAATTGGGGTGGTGGCTATTTTAGAAATTACCCGAGGAAATTAAATGTAGTAATTGCAATAGTAATAGTAATTAAAAAGGACATAAAGTACGATTTAACTAGTCCCTTTTGAGTGGAAATTGAGGTTGAGAGATTTTGTTGAATCTTGGCAGTTAATTTGGGAAATATATTTTCAAGTCGAACTAGATCTATTAGTATGGTGGCTGATGTTTGGCTAATATATAGGGTTGTGAAGGGGTTGATGGGAAATACCCTAATAAATTTGAGAATTTTAGTGAATTTGTTGGGTGTGTATATTTTAAATTTTTGGGTGAAGTAATTAAGTTCTACGGCTAAAGTAAATCCCATTAGGGTTACAAATAGGGCAGTGGTTTTGAGATATAGGGGCATGGTTATTTGGGGTACTGTTGAGGGTAAAATATTACTAGAAATAACGAATCCGGCAAAGATACTACCAATGAGTAGGCGTATGATGGGGTTAATTGGTAAGGGGTTGCTTTCATTAATTAAGACAAGGGAGGAAAATCGTGGTTTTCTGAGCAGAGCAAAGAAGATAATGCGGGAGCTGTAGACAGCTGCCAAAGATGTGGCTACTAGGGTAAGTAAGAGGGCTCAGGCGTTTGTGTAGGATGTATCAGCGGCCTCGATGATTAGATCTTTTGAGTAAAACCCGGTTAAAAATGGTATTCCTGTTAGTGCCAAGCTCCCAGTAATTAGGGCGGTCGTTGTGAAGGGGATAGATTCTCTAAAGGAAGGGCCTGCCCTCTGGTCGTCTCCATGTTCCTGGCCCACGACGGGCATTCTCTCCGCGCGTGGGTTCTGGTTAAATAAATGGATGCCGGCAGAGACGCACACGCAGTAACGAAGCCTCCCGGCCTCTCTCCCCACGTGCGGTGGCCTCGCCCTCGCAGTTGGGTTTGGGGCCGCCGGGTGGGAGGTGACGTGGACCCCGTGAGACCCCGTCCTGCTGGGAAAGGGCCCCCCGAGACGTGCGGGCCAGCTCAGAGCCACGGGCCAAATCGGGCTGGTGACCTCCACCCCCGGTCTCAGCTCCAGCCCCCCGGGACCGTGCCACCGCTGCAAACCCGGCGGGGGAAATGCCACCCCCGCGGGCCGGCCAGCGGGCATCTGAACGGACCTCGGCTGGCCGGGCGCCGGGGGCAGACAGCACCCTTCCGGCCCGGCCAGGTGTGGGCACCGAGCTTGCACACTGAGGCTGCCCCGGGCATCGGCCACCGCCTCCTGCCTCGCCTCCTCAACCCCGGCTACTTGGGCCAGGAGACCGGGGTGGGGGGGCACCTTGGGGTCCCTCTGAGCTCACCTCCAGCGGCAGCGGGGAACCTGGGCTCAGAGGGGGGCAGTGCCGGGCCCGGGGAAACAGAGCTGGGCGAGGAGGAAGTTAGAAAAGGAGCCACCTTGGGCTCAGAGACGGCAGCTGCCCTCCCTCGCTGTGCCAAGGGGGGGGGCATCCTAGCCAGACGCAGGAATTCACCGGTAAGACCTCCCCCCACTCCCCACCCCCCACCCCCCGGACTGGTGCCCAGGTCTCAGGGCCGGTCTCCACCCTTTCCTCTCCCAGCGGGCCCTCAGCCTCTGAGTGACCCACTTGCAATTTCCACCAACTGGACTATCTCCTCCCCCCACCCCCCCAAGGCTTGACCGTGTCCCTCTCAAGCCCTTGCTTCCATTTGACCGACGGGGAGACGGGGGCTGGCCGAGTCCCCCGAGGCACCTAGCGGGGCGTTAGCACCCGGCTCCTGACCTCCAGACTGCCAGCCGCCGCCCCCCGCCCTCCCCCGCCCCGCAGCGGTGCCCCCCTGGGAGGTACCCCCCGGGGTTCCGCTCTCCCTGGAGCGGCGGCGTGAGGTCCTCGTAGGAACGCACCCATCCCACAGACGCCGGCTGGGCACCTTCTGTCTCATTCCCGGTGTCTAGGCCTGATCTCGGGCGTTGGAATCACAGGGATGCTAAGCCGAGGCTTCTGCCCCCCGGGTGTCCGGAGACAAGCGACCGAACAACTCGGGACGGGCTGGGGGCAGGGCTGGCCGGCCCAGGCGAGGGGCGTCTAGATCCCTTCCCCTTAAACATGGCACCCTGCCCGGCCGGCGCGGCTCAGGGGGTGAGCGCTGACCTGTGAGCCAGGAGGGGCACAGGCCCGGGTTGTGGGCTCCGTCCCCAGTGTGGGGCGGGCGGGAGGCGGCCGATCGAGGATTCTCTCTCACCATGGATGTTTCTCTCTCTCTCTCCTTTCCTCTCTGAAATCAATTTAAAAAATGGATTTTTTTTTAAAGGGAATCTGTGACAAGCGTGCTCTGTCTTGTGCCCAGGGCACCTGGCATGTCACCTTGCCTGCAGCAGGCACGCTCTCTGTGCTGTGGCCGTGGCCCCGTGCACACTCAGTGCCAGGCGAAGCTCGGGATGCCCCCCTAGCCCATGTGTCTGTCCACGGGCCACCCGGCTGCTTCCGGGTCCCACGCCCAGAGCGATGGAACCGACGTTGGCAGCGAAGCCCGGAGGCGGCCAAAGCTCCCGGCAGGCAGGAGGGCAGGCGGGGAGGGGGGCGGTCGGGAGGACCCCCGAGCCTGGCCGCGGGCTCCCTGGGATGAGCGCGGGGGAGACTGCTGACTCACGATGGAGCCTTCCTTCCGCCGCCCGGGGACCAGCATGAGGTCATGCTGGGTGGCGCCGTCTAGGGTCTCTCTGTCTGTCCCTCCTCCGTGAACTAACTCCCTGCAGGTCCCCCCTCCTCGGGTCTGGAGGGCCCGGGCTTAAACCTGCGACAGCCAGAGGAGAAGTGTCCACCTCTGCCTGGTTCCTGCTCCCCACTTCCCACCCGGAGCGGCCAGCCAACAGCGGGGTCCCAGGCCCTAACGCCCAGTTCCCAACCCTCTCCCTGCCCCCTCCTCGGACCCCCTGGAGTCCTGAGGCGGCGCCCTTGCCAGGCAGGACGGTCCAGTGGGTAGAGAGGTTTCCAGAACGGGGCCTCCTGCACCAACTTCAGCGGCTAGGTCCTCTCCCCCGCCCCCGGGGGGTTCTCTACGGGGCACCCCTCGGCTCATCCCAGCAAAGGGGGCAGAACGCGTGGTTTGGGCCCCTGAGGAGCAAAGACGGGGAAGGAGGGAGGACCTCAGGCCCCAGCATCCTGTGTGGGGCTCAGCGGGTCTCAGGCTCTCATCCCAGGGCAGTGGGTGTGTCCGCCAGCACGGAGCGGGAGGAGAGAGCCCGGCTGTCTCTCCAGACCCCCCTCCCCAGGGGACCCCCTTCCTCGCTGCCTTGGGGCCAGGACCCCACCCCGGTCCCCAGTCCCTCCTCGCCTGTGCCCCTGGCCCCTCCAGCCACCCACCACCCACCACCTGCGAGAGGGGTTCGCTCCCACGCTGGCCCCCCTTTGTGCGCCTCCTTCGCAGCGTGCAGGAAGCCGGTCCTTTCTCCAGCGGGCAGCGCTGGGTGTGGGGACCCAGGGTGCCGCCTGGCTGTCACCCCCTGTGCCCCTCGCGCCCCTTCCCAGAGCTTTCCGAACCTCCACTCCCTCCCGGGGGCCGGTCAGAGGTCAGGGGGCCTCACCGGACCCGTGCGCGACTCCCTCCTTCCACCCAAGCGCCCATCGATGTCCCAGTTCATGCCTCAACTCCCCTCTTCCACCGGAGACGCCAACGCTTTTTCGGGGAGCCCTGCCTGCGCCCCAAACTTGCCCGCGCGCTCCCTCTCCTCCTGGGTGTGTGCCCCAGCCCCTCTCCCAGCCACGGCTGCAGACGGCGGCCCCCCCAGTCCACCCCCAACCCCCAGACCCCCCACCCCATTCCGTGCGCGCCCCGCTCACCGCCGCCGTTCTTGTAGCAGAGGTAGGGGAACCGCCACACGTTGGCCAGGTCCACGGCGAAGCCCACCACGGACAGCAGGAAGTCGATCTTCTTGCCCCAGGTCTCGCGGGGCGGCCCCTCGCGGGCGCGGGACGCCAGGAGGCACTGGACGCCGTTGCGCTCCTTCACCACCAGCAGCTCCGCGGCGGCGGCGGCGGCGGCCTTGCGCGGCCGCAGGGGCTGCGCGGCCTCGGCGTCCCCGTCCGCCCCGCCGCCCTCGGGCTGCACCTGCGGGCTCATCCGCGCCAGGAGCATGGCTGCGGGGGCCCGGGAGCCGCTGCTTTGGAGGAGAGGAGAGGAGAGGGCGCCGTCAGCGGGCCATGCGCCTCCCCGGCCCGCCCTCCCTCCCCGGATCGCCGGGGACCCCTCGCCCCGCGCGCGCGCTCCGCGGACGCCCCGGGAAGGGCGCGCGTCTGTTGGAACCGCTTGGAGACGCGAGGTGGCGGCGGGAGCGGGGCCGGGACGGAACTGGGAGGCGGAGACCGCGCCCGCCCGCCCCGTGGATCCGGCTGGGGACCTGGCAGCCCTTCCCTCCCTCTGTGGGCCGCCCCCTCTCCGTCCCCAACGGCGCGGTTTGGACGCGCCAAAGGCAGGGGATTCCTCGGGCTTGGGGGACCCGCCCGCCCGGTGCCGTGGGCTGCTGCCCTGCCTCCCCCTGCCGGGCTCGCGCCCCCGCCCACAGCCCCGGGAGCCCCCCGGGACCCGCCCGCCGCCCGCCGGCGCCGCACGTCCAACTCGCGGGCGCCCCGGCTCCGCGCGCCCCGGCCTGGGTCTCCCCGGCCTGGGTCTCCCCGGCCTGGTCTCCCCGGCCCCGGCCCGGAGCGGGGCGCACTCACGTGTCCGGCTGCCACGGGAGGGATCCGGGATGCCGTGCGCCCTGCCACCCGCCGGGGGCCGCCTCGCCTCCTGGGCTGTGCGGCGCCGGACCGGGGCCAAGTGCGGCCGCGTGGCGCTCGGGGCGCAGGAGGCGCGGGCGGCGGCCGGGGCGCGGGCGGCGGGGGCGCAGGAGGCGCGGGCGGCGGGCGGCGGGCGGCGGGCGGCGGGGACGCGGGCGGCGGGCGGCGGGCTGGCTCTGGCCGCGCCGGCGGGGCCGGGCCGGTAATGTAGCCTGCGCCCCAGGTAACGCGCCGCCGATTGCATTAACCGCGAGCCGGCCGGGCCGCTCCGTCTGGAGCCTGTTAGCGCTAATGGAGAGTGACAGCGGGGCCCGGGGGGCGGGGGCGGGGCGGGGGCCTGATCCCCGGACACCCACCCGCCCGCCCGCGACGTGCGGGCCCCGGAGCGCATTCCCTCCCCCGAGGTCCCGCCCGCCGCTCTTGGGGGCCCCGGGCTCTGAAGTCCCACCACGAGGCCCCCCAGAACTGGGGTCTCTGGCTGAGTCGCTTCTGAGAAGGGGGCTGGGGGGACGGGGAGCAAGAAAAGCAAACCGGGGTTCGATACCCGCATCTCCCCACCCGTGGCAGGCCTCTGAAACTACCGTGCTAGGATTTCTCCAGCCACAAAAGGGGGACCCTCCTCTGCCCGGGGGCTAGGGCGGCCAAGGGGTGCAGGCAGGCCTGGGATGGGTTTGGTTTGGCTGGCCTGAGTTGACAGGGCACACAGCCCAGCCCTGAGTCCCACTAGGTCTGTGTGTTATGGGCCCACAGGCCAGGCTGTGGGGATCGTGAGTCCTGTTGTAGGAGGCTGGGGACCGTTAGTCGCTCATCTATGTGTTCACTCGCTCATGTGTTCCCGCACACGCCGGCTGGGTCCCAGGCAGCGGGGATGCACGCGTGAGCAGAGATCCCCCCACACGGCCGGGGTTTACAGCCGGCCAGGGGGAGACTGCGGAAAACGGGAGGCGTGATCCATCCATAAATGCGCGGCCTGGGATCTGAGAGAAGGAGGTCTTGGCTGTGGGGGAAGCAGCGCTTGGGGAGGGCGCTGGGCGGGGCGGTGGGGTGCGGTTGCTGTGAGGTCAGAGGATTTGAGAAGGCGGCATGTAAGCAAGGAAAGGAGTGAGTCATGGAGCTCTGGCATTCGCTCTCTCACTCATTCATTCATTCATTCGTTTGCTCATCAGACAGACGCAGATTGCCTACTGTATCCCCGAGCCGCCCTGGCTAGCGGGGACGGGGGACCTTTCATTGTGTCAGGAGTGGGTCACAACCCAGTGGAGGGGCGAGCAGTCGGCGTGCTCGGGGCTGGCTGGTTCTGGCTGGTTCTGGCTGGTTCTGGCCGCACCGGGCGGGCGGGGACCGGCCTGTGATGTAGCCTGCGCCCCACAAATCAGGCTGATTGCATGAATCCAATGAGGAGGGTCTTCCGTTCTGAAGCCCCCCAGGTTGGAGGAAGTGGCGACATCAAGATGAACACCCAGCTCTCCGGGCCCCTGGCCCCTGGCCCGGGGTCTGGACGGAAGCTCTCCGACCCCCTCGGGACTGGCCGTGTCTGCGTGGGGCCTGGGCGGTGGGTAGGGCCGAGTCGGCACGTAAGGGGTGGCGTGGTGGCCCGAGGAGGGACGGCGCTTACTTACGTAGGCTGGGCAGGCGTTTCTAGAAGCCCAGGCCCGCTGGCCTTTAAACATTCCCAGCTCAGACCCACGCCAAGGCCTTTGTGCTGGCGGCCTCCTCGGCCTGATCTCAGATACCGCCTACCGCCCCCTCCCCCCCTCCCCTCTATCACATCACCCTATTGTCCGCCCTTCATGACCTCACCGTCCGAGTTTATGTCTGCTTGTTTATCCTATGCGTCCTGCCGGGCGCTCTGTGGAGGTGGGGGCTTCTGCTGCCCCACACCCCGCTGTGCGCCCAGCACCCCAAACATCCTAGGGCACCAGTGAGTGCGGGGAGCGGAGCGGATGGGTCAGTGGGTGCAGGGGTGGGTAGGGCGTGTTTCACAGGGGGAGGTGCGGAGAGGAGAGGAAGGGAGAAGCAGAGGGTGATGGGTTTGACCAGGCCTTCTGCGGGCTAAGGATGGGAGGCAGGAGGCCCGGGGAGGAACGAGCAAAGTTTCGGGGGCGCCTGGGTTCAAGGAAAATCCCCTGTGGACCAGCCCGGGGGCAAAGCAGGAAGGGAAACACGGTTCACTTTCCAGGCCCGAGGCTCCGGGGGCCTGTCTGAAGGCCCGCAGGCCAGTTGGAGGTGACGAGGTTGAGATGAGGGCCCAGTTCTCTCGGCTCCTGGCGCCCGGCCCTGCCTCCAGCTCACGGGTGCAGACACTCGGGGTCTCCCCAGCAGTAGGGGATCCCACTGAGTGAAGTACGTCCGTCAGGGAAAGACAAGCGTCCCAGGATCACACAAACCTGTGGAACCTGGGTGAACGGAGGGGATCCAGAGACATGGAACGGATGGGGAATCTCGGAGGGAAGGCAGGGATGGTGGGTGGGTCGGTGGGAGGTTGGTTACCTTGTATGCGTATGTGCATAACCCGTGGACACGGACCATAGGGTGGTGAAGAGGGGGGGCAGGCTGCAGGGGGTCATGGGAGGGGGGAAGAACATATGTGATACTCATGCATGCATACGTGTCATTTGGTTGCTCTCTCACCCCCCCCCCCCACCCCCTGGCCTTCCCGCTGGAATTTGGCAGTCTGTTCGATGCTTCTATGTCTCTGGCTCTATTTCTGTCCATCAGTTTATGTTGTTCATCATATCCCACAAGTGAGTGAGATCATGTGATGTTTGTCTTTCTCCGACCTGCTTATTTCGCTTAGCACAATGCTCTCCAGGTCCATCCAGGCTGCTGCCAATGATAAGAGTTCCTTCTTTTTCACTGCAGCGTAGTATTCCATTGTATAGATGTATACAGTTTTCTAATCCATGCAGCTGCTGACGGGCACCTAGACTGTTTCCAGATCCTAGCTATGGTGAATGGTGCTGCTGTGAACATAAGGGTGCATGTCCTTTCTGATGGGTGTTCGGTTTTCTTGGGATAGATTCCTAGAAGTGGGGATCACTGGGTCAAATGGGAGTTGCATTCTTAATTTTTTGAGGGAACGCCAAACATTTAAAAAGAATTACTTTAAAATATATATATATATTTTATTGATCTTTTTACAGAGAGGAAGATAGAGGGATAGAGAGTTAGAAACATCGATGAGAAGAAGCATCGATCAGCTGTCCCCTGCACACCCCCCATTGGGGATGTGCCTGCAACCAAGGTACATGCCCTGGGACCCTCCAGTCTGCAGGCCGACGCTCTATCCACTGAGCCAAACCGGCCTCAGCAAAAAGAATTACTTTTTTTTTAAAAAAAAAGACTAATAAAAAATATATATTTCTCACCTTCAAAGTATTTAAAAAATAAAAATAAATAAAAAGAATCTCTCCAGTAGTTAGGCTTCCCTCCTGCCCTCTAGGTCCTTCCCCATCCATCTGGGGAGACCCCCACCCCCCACTTCTAAACACCCCATGTGGCCCCAGCACTCCCACTGCAGCTGCATCCCCTCAGACGACCCCCCCACTTTCCCCAGCCCCCCCCCCCCCCCCCCCCCCCGCCACATCACACTCACCGGCTGCCCGAGCTCCTCCTGAAACTCAAGTCTGGTCTCCCCACTCCTCCGCCTGAAACAGCCCCGAGAGACAGCAGCTCGTCAGCGTGATTTAATCGGCCCTGGCTCGGAGGTAATTGTATTTCCTTCGTTGTGCTTCTCTTTACCTGCCAGTGTCGGCACAACGAGGATTCGATACTTCAGCCATCAGAAAAAGACGGCCCACCGCTTCCTAAGCTCCTCTGATTTTGCCAAGATAACGTCTAAGCACCTTCAGCCACCCAGGCGAGACCCCGCCGGCCTACTGGGCCACCTCTCTGGCTTTTTGTGATTCTTCCTGCAAACCCTCTGCCACCTCCAAAGCATGCTTTAGTCTCTAGCACAGCGGTCGGCAAACTGCGGCTCTGTGGACTGATGAGTTTGCCGACCACTGGGATCGGGGCTTAATCGCAAGGAGCAACAGCAGCCTGTGATTTAACTGCGGCTCGACAGCCGCGTGTGGCTCTCGAGCCGCAGTTTGCTGACCACTGATTATAAACTACAGAATTTCAGGACCTGCTCAAGAGTCTAGCTCCAAGGTCAGCAAACCGCGGCCCGAGAGCCACAGGTGGCTCTTTGGCCCCTTGAGTGCGGCTCTTCCACAAAACACCACGGCCTGGGCGAGTCTATCTTGAAGACGTGGCGTTAGGAGAAATTGTCGTTTAAAAAATGTGGCTCTCCGAAGATTTCAATTGCTGCGCTGTTGATAGTTGGCTCTGTGGACTAATGACTTTGCCGACCACTGCTCTAGCAACTTGGAAGATACTCAACTACTACTACCGTGTTTCCCCGAAAATAAGACATCCTCCCAAAATAAGACCTACTTCATGAAAACATAATACATCACCTGAAAATAAGACCTAGCGCATCATTGGGAGCAAAAAATTAATATAAGACACTGTCTTATTTTCAGGGAAACAGGGTAGTTCCCTGGGTGCTTTGTGCCTCTGGACACATCAGGATTTTTTTTTAATGTGCTGTTTCCTCTCCCTCCCGTCTACCTGAGAACTCCTATCCACCCTCCAAAGCGTCAGGTGTCACCTCCACCGGAAAGCCCTCCCTGATAGCTACCTCCTGCAGCAGAAGGAACGCCTTGCCGCCACTTGGCATGTCCGTCCAACACAGCTGTCCGGGTGCCCTCCCGCCAGCACCGGGCCGTGCCCAACGTCATCCGTGCCACAGCGTGTGCTCCAGAAACCTGCCGGCACAGCGCCAGAGGCGCCTCCGCGGCTGGCTGGTTCGGCGTCTTGGGTTGAGGTGGTTGCTGTTGGCTTCCTCCAGAAGCTGAGCCTGAGACAAAGAACCGAACTGAGGTCATTGATTTAGGAGGCGGCCTCCCGTAGGCCTGGTGGGTGAGTGGGGACGGGGGGGGGGGCATGGGGGGAGGCGGTGGGAAAGGGAAGGAGGCCAGTGGAGGGGTGCGGACAGCCGGCCTGCAGCCTGCGGGGACCTCTGGGAGATGACAACACAAGCATGCCTAGGTCGGCCCATTCCCGGGCGAGAAAGCTGGGGTGTTGCCCCCGTGGGGGCCGCTCCTGCCAGCATTTCCAGGCGGCGGGTGTGTGGGCTGGGCACCCTCCGGTCCCCCAAACACCACTCCAGCAGCTGGCCTGGCAGGAGGGAGCCATGGGCCAGATCTGCATAGGCGGATGCAGACAGTGACAGGGGCCAGGGTGTGGGCGGGACCTGGGAGTGTTTACTGCAGGGATGGACGAGGCATCTCCCACCCCATCACACACACATACACACCCCACACACACACCTGTAGACACACACCCATACCCATACCCATACAAACACACACATACACACCCACACACCCATTCACATACACATACAAACACACACCTACACACACACACACCCATACACATACAAGCACACACCCATACACAAACATACACACACACCCATATACACGTGCACGCACACATGCACATACACATGTACACACATTCACATATATACACACACATATACACATCCATATACATACATGCATGCACATACACGCACACACACTTACACATACACCCCACACACACCCCATACATACACATACATACATTCATACACACATACACATGCACACAGATACACACATCCATATACACACATGTACACATAGAAATATATATACACACATACATGCACATGCATACACCCACCCACATACACACACCCACATACACACATACAGGCACATGCATACACCCACTCACATACACACACACCCCCACACACATACATGCACATACATACATGCATATACACACATACACACACACACCATCAGAGCCCATCAGCCCCTCCTGAGACGACTGGGAGACCCCAGTGGGCTCCATCTCTGTGCTGATCCCCAGCCTCTGAGGGCCAGGGGCCGTGTGGCTCCTCTGTGCCCCGCGCCCCGCCCCTCTGGGCGGCCGGGGCCAGCGGGTGGCCGGCGGCCGGCGCTATCGGAGCCGCTGGCCATCTGGGAGGCGTCACTTCCACTTACCGGCCACATGGAGACACAGGCCACGGGCGGGCACACGCGGGGGCCGAGCTCTCGGACCCGACATGCGGGCCCTCCCCCGGGGACGCCGAGGCCTGGCGCAGAGGCTGGGCGTGGGCCCCAGGGGCGCGTCCTGGAAGTTTCCGGGGGCACCTCGGAGCCGCACCCCCACTGCACTGTGGGGGCAGCTACGGCCGGAGAGGGGGGGGTTGCTTGCGGATTTGTCTTTTTCTTTCAACAATGTTGCCGTTTTATATTTACTTATTTGAAATCCCCACCTAGAAATATTTTTCCCATTGATTTTTATAGAGTGAGTGGAAGGGAGAGGGAGAGACAGAGAGAGAGAGAGAGAGAGAGAGAAACATCGATGGATGAGAGAGAAGCAGAGAGACACATGGATTGGCTGCCTTCTGCACCCGAACCAAGGCTGGGCCTGCAACGGGGGTGCGTGCCCTTGACCAGAATCAAACCCGGGACCCTTCAGTCCGCAGGCCGGCGCTCTATCCACTGAGCCGCACTGGCCAGGGCTGTTTTCTTTTCTTCCTTGTTTTTGTCTGTGTGCTTGTGTTTGGATCGGGGGGCAACAGGCCTGGATGTCTGGCATCGGCCCGGCCCTGGGTCAGCGTTACCCATGACACCGCATTCACAGACAGCACACGAGTCCCCGCAACCAGAGACCCCCCCCCCTGAGCTGGGCTCGTCCCCCGGGCACCTCCCACTGAGATGATGGGGGGAAGCGTGGGCTCTCCCAGAAACGTGAACAGACACCAGCATTTTAAAATTCAGTATGACAGTGACCACGCATGGGAAAGCGTGTGTAAAACACGGATAGACAGATTTAATACTATTAATGATACGAACATACAAGAACCCGTTCACCAGAATAGGACATAGAGCCCTTCCAGGCCCCCAGGAGACCCCGTGGGCCCTCCCCCTCCGCGTGTCCCTTCTCCCCCACCCCCGCAAGGTGGCCACTACCCATCCTGAATTTAGCAAATATTCCCCCCCCCCCTTGGATATTCTAAAAAAAAGTTTAAAAATATCTTTATTGGTTTCAGAGGGAGAGGGAGAGAGAGATAGAAACATCGATGATGAGCGAGAATCATGGACGGGCCGCCTCCTGCACGCCCCCCACTGGAGACCGAGCCTGCAGCCCGGGCCTGTGCCCCGATGGGGGATTGAACGGTGACCTCCTGGCTCAGAGGGCCACGCTCACCCCCCAAGCGGGCTCTTCGTGCTTCTTTCCAGCGTTAGCACCTCTGAGTGCGTTCCTGCCAGCACATCGCTCCGTCAGGCCCTCTGAGCTTTGTGCAAAAGGAATCACGCCGTGGACACTGTCCCGTGACTCCTTCGGCTGAACGGCACATTTCTGAGGTTCACCCAGGAGGATGGGGTTGCGGTGGTTCAAGCTTTCTTGTGCAGCTGGGTTGTTTCTGGACTCTCCATTCTGCTCTGCTGGTCTGTCTGTCCGTCCGTCTTTCTGCGTCCTAGCAATACCACAGGTCTCCACTGACATTGTTTTTTTTCTGGGTACAAAGCTTTTCGTGATGAGATGAGTACATTCTGGGGCCTACAGCGAACAGCTAACAGGCCTGTGTTGTGCATTCGAAGGTTCCACGCATGTCCTCGAAGGTCATTGCTTCTTCCCGGAGACCCCTGGCCTCTTGGCGGGTCCCAGCTCCCCCCATTCTAGCACATCCTGACCCAAACTTAGCAAAACGCTCAGGGACTTCCCCAGGAGCTGACTTCTCCCTGGGAGGTGAGAACGGGCGCCCTCTAGGGCCCGGAAGGGAGAAGCGCGGCTCTGCGTGCGCTGTCTAGGGGACAGTGTCAGGAACCAGGAGCCAGCTGGTGGGGTGGGTGGTGCCCCGGGCAAGGAGGGGAAGGAGATGGGAGCGCCATCATCGCGATGAGCTGAGCCTTCCAGACAGCTGGTGCCCGGTGCGGCCAGACGCTGGGGGAGGTCGCACACACCCCACCCCACCCCGCTGCCTGGGCTGGTCCTGGTTCCGGGAACCTGAATCTAATAAACCTGCTTCATGATGGCGGTGCAGGCGAAGGACCACACAGAGAGAAGGCCTGCCTGAGGTGTGTCCTCGCCAAGCCCGCCTGCTCCTGTCCCCTGGGCCCCCACGATGACAAGCTGGGTGTCTCAGGGCAGGGAGCTAGAGAGCAGGGCTCAGGGCCCACCCCCTCCTTCTAATTTCCTAGGAGACGCTGACCCCATAGCGCGCTCCCCTCCCCCCCCCCACCACCACACACACACACACACACACAGCCAGGAGCAGGCACAGGGGCACACAACCTTCCTACTCACTGCTTGGGTAAGGTTCTTTCTAAAAATTGGGACGTTTTTTTAAAACGCCGCGGGTTGAGGGACAAATTGTTAACAATTGGGACTGTCCTGCCGAAAATGGTGTGGCTCAGTGGATAGAGCATCTGCCTCCAGACTGAAAGGTCCCAGGTTCGATTCCGGTCAAGGGCGTGTACACTGGTTGCAGGCACATCCCCAGAAGGAGGTGTGCAGGAGGCAGCTGGTGGATGTTCCTCTCTCATCGATGTTTCTGGCTCTCTATCCCTCTCTCTTCCTCTCTGTAAAATCAATAAAATATATATATATTTTTAAAATCGGGACTGTCCCGCCAAAAATGGGACGTCTGATCACCTTATGTTTGGGGCGTCCAGTCCTGGCGCTGTCACTTACCAGCTGTGCCCTCTTGGGCGGCGTGCCTCAGTTTTCTCTTCTGCGCAATGGGCTCCTCGGAGGACCCGTCTCCCCGGGGAGTCGTGGCTGAGAGATGCATCGTGGCCACACCGAGTACGCCAGAGGTCGTGGCTATACGCTTGGCAGTCCTTCCATTCATGGAGCAGTCACTGGTCCTAGGAACTGGGCTAAGTATGGTGCCATAGAAGAGTCACTCTTGTTACCTCCATGTCACAGATGAAGAATTCCCGCTGAGCGTGGGCACGTGTCTTGCCCAGAATGGGACCGGGGGTAAGATTCGAACCCGGACCTCGGCTGCTCCAGGGCCCGCACACACCCTTCCCCACGGCTCTAACCCCCCGGGGCTTGGTGGCTCCTCTCGTCCTCCCCCTCCCGGCACCCTAGCTCCTCATTCGCAGCAGGGACCCTCAAGGTCAGGGCGGATGCATGTCTGAGCCTCAGCACTGTCTGTCTGTCTGTCTGTCTGCCACCACCGTCTTCTCGGCCCTTCCCCCCCCCCCCCCCCCCCGGAGCTGAAATCCTTCCTCTCCCAGGCTCACCTCCTCCCAGCCTGCCCAGAAGGCTTTCCAGGTCACACTGGTAACTGCTAATGATTTTGCTAATCATCATCATCCCTTCCCTGTTACCTCCCTGCCGCCCATCTCGCTCCCAGTAAGACCTCTCCCCACCCCACCCCCCAAACCACCTAGAGCTTAGGGCAGGGGTGGGCAAACTTTTTGACTCGAGGGCCACCATGGGTTCTTACACTGGACCTGAGGGCCGGAACAAAAGCAACCTGACCATGCTGGCACTCTCCTCTTGGGCTGCTGGTGAAGGAGCGGAGGGGAGAACAAGAGAACCCTCCGCTCTTTCGGCTCCCTGGGCCGGAGAGAACAGCCGAAATGGCCGGGGCCGGCCCGTGGAGCCGTAGTTTGCCCACGGCTGTCTTAGAGGGACCTGGACCCCTTTTCCGGAGGCGGAGCAGCAGAGCAGGTGGAGGAGATGGCTGGCCTTGTAGGAGTCACATGGGGAGGGAGTGCATTTGGATCGCAGCATTCGCCTCTCCTCGCATTTATTTTTACTCTGACCGTCTCTGTGTGTGGCGGGCGCTCTTGGTTTTTTATTTACGAGGGTGACAGAGAGGCTTTTTCTCGATTTATGACTTTCATTAACTGGATGATTTAAAAATGATGGCCTGTTTCGGACTTAGGCAAAAACAGGGACGATCACAGTGTGTGTGCGCGCGTATTTTATTTAAAGCTCACTAATTAGAAGCGTATTTTTTTAACCTAGGACTGCAGTCCGCAAATCTCGGCTCTTTGGCCCCTGGAGGGTGGCTCTTCCACAAAACACCACGGCCCGGGCGGGTCTCTGCTGAAGAAGTGGCGTTGGGAGGCATTGAAGTTTAACAAATGTGGCTCTCCGAAGACATTTCAATCGTCGTCATCCTGCTGATAGCTGGCTCTGCGGACTCATGAGTTTGCCGAGCACTGGCCTGGTACGTGCACCCCTAAAGTCAGTGCCAAGGCCATGACCACCCCAGACGTCCCCCCGGCGCCCCGCCCTGGCCAACAACACCTCCTCCTCCCTCCCGGAAGGAAACCACCGACCTGACCTCGAAGGGACGGATGGGCCTGCATAAACATCAGAAAGCACCGTCTCTGTGCACACGTAACGTGTATACACGCACGGGGTCACCCGGCCTGGCCCTCTCCAGCAAATGTTCCTGAGAGCGTTCCATGTTGATCCCCGGGCTTCCTTTTGCAAAACAAACGCATCTCGTGCAGAAGAGCCGGTGGAGGGGGAGGCCACGTCGAGTTGGACTACGACGAGCAGCGATTAGGAAGCCGTGGGTCTCGGGACACGCCCCCCCTCCTTGCCCCCCGTTACAGGGGTGACCGCCGAGGCCTCCACGGGTTCCTCTGCACGTTCCTGGCACCACGTGGGCCGGGGCCCCGGCCCCAAACGCCTGAGCCCCCCCACCCCCCGCCCCGTTGGCAAGACGAGGCCCCCTCCACCCCTCCTCCCAGCAGCAGATGTCAGCTCCGCTTCCTGGCCGGGGTGAGTCCTGCCCTTGGAACTGCGGAGAGTAAACTGTTCTGCTGGGGTTGATCGTGGCTGCAGGATGGAGGCCCGGCCTGGGGGCGGCGTGCTGCCGGTGGGGGCCCCAGACAGCTGTCCAGCCGTCAAAGCTATGACGAGCCGCCCCCCCCAAACCTCCCTCCCTCACCCCGGGGGGCAGGCCACCTCGGTGACCTACATTTTAATATGTGCGATTAGATTATGGCTAATGAGACATCTTAGGGATAAAAGAATTACGCGCGCTGCCCGGGCTGTGGCAAACGTACAATTGAATTAGGGGCTGGAATCGTTTAGGATTCAGCGAGACAACCTGTCCCCCGGGCTGGGCCCGCATGGAGATATTAAGCTTTGGAAATTGCACAGAAGAAGAAAAAAAAAACAACACAAAAATCAGTCTAATTGATCTAAGGTAACTTCGCTCGTCTAAATGAAATAATGTGATTGTCCCGGCAGGGAGGAGAGAGGGCCGGGGTGCGGAGCCGGGCGGAAAGGGCTCGCTATCTGCAAACTCGGTTAGAAGTCAGAGCCCCCGGGAGCTGGCTGCGCCCCGGCGCGGCGCCCCCGCCCCGCCCGGCTCCGGCTGCGGCTGCGGCCACTTGACCACGTTGGCAGGAAATGGAGCTCTCGGGGCGCCACCCAGCCTGAGGTTTAACGGGGACCCCCGGCCACCCACCGTCTCATGGGGCCTACCCATTCCCGGAGCCTGGGCTGCTCCCCTCAGCCCCCCACAGCGTAGGACACCCCTCCAACCCCCAGACAGGCCCTCCAGTGTCCCCGTTCTTGCTCAGAAGAGATTCCTCTGTGGGTGAAGGCCAGCACGACCTCACTCCCTGGCACCAGCCGGGGTCCCCCTGCATCAGCACAGCGCACGGTGCAGGCTGGTCCGGGAGTGCATGCATGTGCTGCAGGGAACTCTCTCTCCCCTCCTCTGCCTCAGTGTCCCCATTTCTCAGGCCCTCGGGTTGCTTCTGGATTATCTGGGGGCCAGGCTAGTCCTGGGGCCGCTCATCAAGTGGCAGGGGCTGCCCCCCAGAGCACCCCCCTCCTGTCTTTCTACCCCACGTGGCAGAGCTGGCTGTGTGGAAGGTGGGCCCCTCCCAATATGCCCCCCCAATACTGCTGCTTCTGATGCGTTAGCGCCGTGGTTAACCCTTTTGTTTTCACAGTTACCCTCTTCAGGCTAAAACCCCACTAGGCTGTGTAGCTACAAGAGACTTTGTCCTTCCCTTCCTTCCCTCCCTCCCTCCCTCCCTCCCTCCCTCCCTCCCTCCCTCCTTCCTTCCTTCCTTCCTTCCTTCCTTCCTTCCTTCCTTCCTTCCTTCCTTCCTTCCCTCCCACAAGTGTTTCCTGAGCAGCTATTACGTGTCAGAAGAGTCCTATGAGCCAGGACTCTAGCGGTGAACAAGACAGATGAAATCCCTCCTCAAACTCAAGCCGGGGCAACTCTACAATCCGATAAGCACGTAAATACGACATCGATGGGGATTGATGGGCGCTCGAGGACACGCCCAGAGGGGGGCTGACTTAGGAGCCCCGAAGGGCCCTAGGCTGGAAGCACCCTCTGAGGCCTGGGGTGGCGGGGGGGTGGAAGGGGGGTGAACAGCTCAGCCCTGTGGGGGGCAGGGAGGGGGGACTCGGGCAGAGGGAGCGATGCTTGTGGGGAAGTGAAGGGATGGGGCGTGGCCTGATAGTCACGCACCTGCCGGCCACAGCGAGGAGGAGGAGGAGGAAGAGGAGGAGGAGGAGGAGGAGGAGGAGGAGGAGGAGGAGGAGGTACGCCTGGTGCCTCCCACCGGTGAGCCGGCCTTAGGGGCTTCACACGCGGGCAGGGGGACCGAAGCGGATCTCAGGGTTTGCCGGCTGAGTGCAGACTGGGGGTAGGGGTGAGGGACCTGGTCCAGGGGGTCCAGTCGCCAGGAGCGATGAGGGGTAGGGGGTTGTGAGGGAGAAGGGTTGGTGCTTTCCTGCCAGACGGGGCGGGGGGGGGGGGCAGGATCAGCAGGACAGCAAAGCCTGGCTGTGCCCTGTGGAGAGCAGCTACAGCGTTTGGACAGGTTCCAGCCTCGGACTAACGAGAGGGCGCGGTCCCTCGTGGCAAAGCCACGTGCAGGTCCCAGCCAAAGGCCGTGGTCGTAAGCTCGACCTTATGGTCCGAACCTGTGGGCCCACGTGGCTGAGTGATGCCGGCCGCGGGAGGTGCCGCCAGTAAACAAAGCTTGGCCAGGAGCACGCAGTTGAGTAGATGGGGAACCCGCGAGAACGCCGTGACCACGCCCTCACCTTGCCTCGTGGCACCGGCTATAAAATAAAGACTCTCGGCGTGCAGGCCGTGGCGCCGTGGCTAGCTCTCCATCCGGGAGGGCTGCGTCCCACCCGGACCCTGCTCTCTTCTCTTGTCTGTCTTTTCTCCATCCTCCACCGCCCGGCTCAGGCTCACCGAACCCGGCTGAGCTGGCGGGGCACATATGGCGCCCAACCTGGGGCTGGGTATGCCATGGCCGTGCCCATGATGGAATAGCGGCCTGGGGCCACTCTCTGATTCTGAGCAACATAAAGGAAAACGTAAAGAGGGAAGGGAGCTGAAACCGGTTTGGCTCAGTGGATAGAGCATCGGCCTGTGGACTGAAAGGTCCCAGGTTCGATTCCAGTCAAGGGCATGTACCTTGGTTGTGGGCACATCCCCAGTAGGGGGTGTTCAGGAGGCAGCTGATGGATGTTTCTCTCTCATCTATGTTTCTAACTCTCTATCCCTTCCTCTCTGTAAAAAAAAAAAAAAAAAAAAAATCTATATTTTTAAATCTATATTTAAAAATCTATTTTATTTTTTAAACGTGAAGGGACCTGCTCTCGCCAGTTCTTTACAGATAGGACCGCCCTGGCTCAGAAAACTGCCCGCCTTGCCCACCAACTCGGGGGGTGGGGTGGGGGGGACTCTCTCTCTCTCTCTCTCAATCATACCAGGGGGGTCACTCTCCAAGGCTGCCGGCCCCCCACCCGCCCACCAACGGGCCTGCCCTCTTGTGTGGTCCGTGACCAGGACAGAGCACAGATTTTGATTGCTCTCAAGGACACCCCCGTGCCTCACCCTGCCGACAAAGAAGGTGGCTTCTGGCTGGGCGGCCAGGGAACTCCCCATCCCTCAAAAGCCAGTCACGGAGCCGGAGACACGCCTGTGTCGGGGCCCAGAGAAGCTGTATTGAAAGCCGAAGCCAGAGCTCTGGCTTACTAGCTCAGGAGAGAGAAAGAATAGCCCCCCCGCCCCACCTCCGTCTTCCCTGTTGCTTGCAGCACAGGATCCACTGTGGGGGCCCCAGCTTTTCCTTCTGTGTAATGGGCGAACTGGTTCCCAGTGTTCACTTCTAAGACTCTCTGTCCTTCCTCAGAGGGAGTAGGGGTTGGGGGGGGCGGTGGGCTTACTGGCATGGGACCTGGGCCTTACGGAGACTGACTGCTTTGAGCAAACGCTGAGCCCTGGGCCTGATGTCCACTGGCCAGGCCGCGATGAGATACTCGGGGGGCGGGCGAGGGCAGGATGGTCTGGCCGCCACACAGGACTCGCCCATCAGCGCTTAATCGCATTTCCCCGGCTCCTGCTGCTGCCTCGGCCACCTGGGGTGCCTGCTGAGCCTCCATCACTCTCCAGTGGTCAGCTGGTGGTGGTGGTGGTGGTGGTGGTGTGTGTGTTTCTCCTGTCCTCTGGGACTCTGCCATTAGCCCAGTGACTCAGCCATTTGATTCCTCCTTCGTTCCTATCTGCCCATTCCCCCCTCCCAGTTTCTCAGAAGCCGGGCTTGACCTTGAACTCCGCCCCCCCCCCCCGCCCCCGGGCAGCCCCTGGCAAGGACTCCCCGCTGCCCTCCCAATCTCTTCACACTTCCGGAGGGGAAAGGGAATTGTGAAGCCTCTCCATGCTTTCCTAAAAGCCGCCCACAGCCCTACCCGGTGTGGCTCAGTGGACAGAGCGTCGGCCTGCGGACTGAAGGGGCCCGGGTTCGATTCCGGTCAAGGGCATGTACCTTGGTTGCAGGCACATCCCCAGTTTTGGCAGGGCAGGGGGGCAGGGTGCAGGAGGCAGCTGGTCGATGTTTCTCTCTCTCCCTCTCCCTTCCTCTCTGTAAAAAAAAAAATCAATAAAATATGCTAAAAAAAAAAAAAGCCGCCCACAAAAAACGAGACCCCACCACAGCGGGTCCGTCGGACACCATGAGCCGTGGCGGATCAGGCCGATCACAGAACGTCTAGGGCAGAGGAGACACCGGGTTCATCCCCAGCCGCCCTGCTCTCCGCCCGCCCAGCCCCAAGCAGGAGCCAGTCAGTGTGTGCTTGGATGCCCCCCAGGACGGAGCGCTCACTCCTTCCCAAGGCGGCCGGCTCCACCCCCAGGTCCCCCGGGTGGTCAGGGAGCCCCCTTTCCTTTGGCTCAGCTGCCGCCCTCTGCCTTCCACCTGCTGGCCCTGGGGGGGGGGGGGTCTGGCCCTGGCGTCCACACAGAAGAGGTTGGTTTGCTCCGTCGACACATCAACCCTGACGTACGTGAGGCCAGGAATAACAAAATCCTCTCCCTTCTCCCCCACCCACCACCACCCCACCCACGCTGGACCGTCTCTCCCCTCTGGGCCCGGAAACCAGCCCCCATGCCTGTGTGTGTGTGTGTGTGTGTGTGTGTGTGTGTGTGTGTCTTAAGAGCAAAACTCCCGGAGCTGCCTTTGAAATCCAGCAGCTGCCAGGGACTCGGCACTAATTGCTCCAGAGGCATTTCTTCCCCGTCCCCGGCCGCCGGCTCGCTCCAACTTCCTCCATCCGGTTTGTGTCCATCGCATCCTGGTGGAAAGCAAACATTGGCCCGGCCTCCCTCCCCTTCCCCCCCCCCCCCCCAGAGGCCTCCTGTTCCCTCCCTGGGGACAGGCCTCACGGCTCTGCTCGTGATCCCTCGGGAAGGTGCCCGAGTCCCTGGGGCCGTGGAGTCGCCAACCAGCGCCCCGTGGGCCAACGCCGGGCCCCCTGTTTTACTGGACCCTCCCACTGCTTCACACACCGGGGACCTGCACATAAAAAATCGGGGTCTTGGGCTTTTCTTAGTCTCTAGGACAGCCGTGGGCAAACTATGGCCCTCCGGCCGCATCCGGCCCGTCTGGCTGTACTATCCGGCCCGCGGAGCCCAAAGAGTGGAGGGTTCTCTTGCTCTCCCCTCCGCTCCTTCACCAGCAGCCCAAGAGGAGAGTGCCAGCATGGTCAGGCTGCTTTTGTGCCGGCCCTCCGGTCCAGTGTAAGAACCCATGGTGGCCCTCGTGTCAAAAAGTTTGCCCACCCCTGCTCTAGGACCTAGAGCATCGGGGCTCCCTCTGGCCCCGCTGAGGTTTGGGGAGGGCGGAGCTCCCCACTGGACCCCAAACTCCCTCTCACCTACATTGCTCACTCAACTCTCTGCAGACCCCTGTGATCTTGGGGAGTCCGGGACCCCTGTCCTGGGCACGCCTGCTTCCCTGATCCCCACGGAGGCGGTGAGGTCTGGGGAAGCGTTGTCTCTTTGCCTCTACGAGACCACCTAGTTTGCCACGTGGTCGGCAAACTGCGGCTCGCGAGCCACATGCGGCTCTTTGGCCCCTTGAGGGTGGCTCTTCCACAAAAACACCACGGCCTGGGCGAGTCTGTGTGGAAGAAGTGGCGTTAGAAGACGTTTAAGTTTTAAAAAGTGTGGCTCTCCAAAGGAACATGTCGTTGTCCTGTTGATGTTTGGCTCTGTGGGCTGATGAGTTTGCCGACCACGGAGCTAGGGCTCCCCTCAGACCCGTGCCTCCCCAGCCGTCGCTGGCCTGGCTGAATGCAGAGTGCCGCCAGGTGTTTCCCGACCATCCAGGGCCTCTGGCCCTCGGTCCCGGGCGCTGCCCTGCGCTCTGCTGGAGGCGGCCTCCCGCCCACCCCGCCGCCCCTGGCCTGCCACACAGACGGGCAGCCTGCCGCCAGCTCTGAGGGTGGGTGGCCCTTCCTCCGGGCAGGGCGCCCTGAGGCCTCCTTCCCCTGGGGCACCCTTAGCATCAGTGGAGGTGGGTTTGCTTCTGTGTTTTTCCACCTGGGAGGGAGGCAAGCTCAGCCCTGCGCTCGGCAGAACCTCCCGTCTGCCTCGTGGCCGAGATCGGGGCTGCTCGGTTGAAGAGAGGGAAACATGACAATTCCTCACTGTCGCCCTAAGGCAGAGGTGGGCAAACTTTTTGACTCGAGGGCCCCCATGGGTTCTTACACCGGACCGGAGGGCCGGAACAAAAGCAACCTGACCATGCTGGCACTCTCCTCTTGGGCTGCTGGTGAAGGAGCGGAGGGGAGAGCAAGAGAGCCCTCCTCTGCTCTTTTGGCTCCGCGGGCGGGACAGAGCAGCCGGATGGGGGCCGGATCCGGCCCTCGGGCCGTAGTTTGCCCACGGCTGCCCTAAGGACTGGAGAGCTTTCACGTGTGTGCACAGCTGTGATGCCCTTTAATAGCACCCGCGTGCCGGCCAGAGCCAATGACAGGAAGGGAGGTGGGCTGGATGGACTGGAAGGAGGTTTCGGGGTGACATCCCTCGGGCAGGGGTACCGGGGATGGCACGGGCGGGCCTGGTGTCTGGGGACGGTGGAGCCGCACCAGGGCTGACCCGGCTCGGCTCATCCCGATCCTTGAAAAGCCCGACCCCCGTGGCCCCCCACACACGGCAGCTTGTCTTGGGGGCCTGGACCAGGATCAGGGGCCTCCACACGTTGGGGTCCTGAGTGACCCGGGAAACAGAGCCACCCCCCGCTTCCCCCGGGCACCCGGACCAAACCCTGCGAGTCCTGGGCCGTGGGTGCCGCCTCCGCTTTTACAAGGGAGACCTGAGCCGGGGACCGGGGACACCCTCAGCGCTCTGAGCTCCTTTGTGCTTCCGGAGGAGGGCGGGCCGGCACCCACCTGGGGCCAGCAGCGGGTTCCGCGAGGATGTGGGTGCAGGTGGTTTTCTTGGGGAGCTGACCATGGGAGCAGGAGTGAGGGAACGGGATGAGTAGCCCCGGGAGGGAGGAGAGGCTGGCACCCGTGCCTCTGGGAGAATCCTGGCACCGATGCCTCCCAGCACTGCCCAGAGCGATGGAGGGCAGGCGTCGGTCCACAGCCCCTGCTCCGATGGGCTGGGGGGGAGGGTGCTGCCTCTCAGTGCACTGGCTTCCCGGTGTTTTCAGGCTGCAGGAAGGCCTGGGGGCCGGGGCCAGGGGCACAAAGGCATGCTGCGCCCCTTTAAGGTCATGCGCTGCCTATGGAGGTGTGTCTGAGCCCGCTGAGAGCTCCCCGTGGCAGCCGAGGCCGGAATCAGAGGCCCACGGAGTGGCCACGATGCCGGATTCCAATGGTGTCTCTACAGTTGGACAGACATACCCTGTTTCCCCGAAAATAAGACAGTGTCTTATATTAATTTTTGCTCCCAAAGATGCGCTAGGTCTTATGTTCAGGGGATGTCTTATGTTTCCATGAAGTAGGTCTTATTTTCGGGGAAACACGGTACTATATAGGAGGGCAGCCTGGGACGGGCCAGTCTCCTCCCCCCACCCCTTTCTCTCACACACATACACACACATACACAAGATTGGTCTGAACTGATTCAGAAGAGGCTCAGTGACCAGGAGCTGCCACCCTCTGCCATGTGCCCACGCGTCCTCCCTGCACCCCACGCCCCCACCCGAGTGTGCACAGAAGGCCTGGCCCCGCGCCTGGCTATCGAGCCCTCCAGGGATAAACAAGGCTTTTCCTTCCATCCCCGGAAGGTTCCGCCTCCCCCCGCTGTGCGGACCCCGCCCCGGGGGAGCCGTGCGTCACTGCCGCCCCCGCGCCCGGTCACCCTGACCTCCCGGGACACACCCGTAAACGCACAGACAATGGCTGAGGACACGCGGGTCCCGACGGGGCTCGGGGGGCTGCCACGTGAGGGGGTCTCCTCCGTTCCAGGTCGTGTGGTCACGTCTCCTCCCCGCAGGGGTGTCCCGGGTCCTCCCCCGTCTCTCCCCCCCCCCCCCCCCCCCGTTGGCTCTCTGCGCAGCCCCTGGGGTGGTAGGGCCGTTGGCGTTTTCTCCCGCTGCCGTCGGGAGTGGACTCTGGCCCGGGGGCTTTGGGATAAACGCCGTTCGCTTCCTTCCGCGGCTACGCCCACGGCTGCTCCGTGGCCTGGCAGGGAAACCACGGGACCAGCGCTGCCTTCTAGGGCGAAGGGGAACTGAGGCTGCAGGTGGAACTGAGGTTGTTAAATAACGGACTTGGGAATAGAAAAGATTGTCCTGGGCCCTCACGGGTGTGGCTCAGTGGATAGAGTGTTGGCCTGAGGACCGAAGGGTCCCAGGTTCGATTCTGGTCATGGGCATGTGCCTTGGTTGCGGGCACATCCCCATTAGGGGGTGTGAAGGAAGCAGCTGGTCGATGTTTCTCACTCTCTATCCTTCTCCCTTCTGCTCTGTAGAGAATTAATAAAACATATATATTTTTGAAATCATGCAAAGGGGAACCAGCATAGAACTTCTCAGCACTAGTAATAAAGAAAGAAAAAAGGTTAAAAGCAGCTGGGTGAGAAAAAAAATGCATTACCTCCAGGAGAACGATGAAGAGAACAATTTCTCACTTCTCGTCACAATGAAAGTACTAAAAGCAAAAAGTCAACCTGGAATCTGTATTTGGGGAAATATTCCGATGCCATGAGGGCAAACATCAAGACACGTCTGGAGAAAAGGAAGCTGAGCGCTCACTGTCAGGAGACTTGCACAAGAATGGTTCCAAGACACCCAATAAGAAAAAAACGTTGGCGTCGCACGAAGAAATAAAGAGCGACAGACACAGTAAGCATGCTGATACACAGACCCTTTCCCGCACATTTTTAATTGACTGCTGAGGACAAAAAGTGATAACTTCCGTGGAGTTAAAAACCCGTAGAGGAAATATGGCAGCAGCACACGTGATGAGAGAGGGTCACACGAGAGCATCTTGCTGGAAGGTTCCTGTTGCATCAAACGGAAGATGCGCATTGTGAACTCTGGAACCACCACTCACAGTACGTACGTGAGCATGGCCAGCTAATAAGCCAAAAGAGAATATAGCCGAAACCGGTTTGGCTCAGTGGATAGAGTGTCAGCGTGCGGACTGAAGGGTCCCAGGTTCAATTCCGGTCAAGGGCATGTGCCTTGGTTGCGGGCACATCCCTAGTGGGGGATGTGCAAGAGGCAGCTGATCGATGATTCTCTCTCATTGATGTTTCTAACTTTCTATCCCTCTCTCTTCCTCTCTGTAAAAAAATCAATAAAATATATATTTTTTTTAAAAGCAAAAGAGAGTATAAAATGATAAAATAGTTAAAAAATGGTTTAATCCAAAATAAGCCAGGAAAGGCGGAGAAAAGGTCAAAGGACAGATGAAATGGAAAACAAAACGCAAGATGGTGGATTCAAGCCCACTCATACCAATGATTACAGTAAACAGAAGTAAGCTAAACGTTCCAACTGAAAGATGGAAATTGGCCCTCCCTGGTGTGGCTCAGTTGTTTGGGCATGTCCCATGTCCTGAAAGGTCACCGGTTCAATTCCTGGTCAGGGCACATGCCCGGGTGGTGGGCTCAATTCCCACTTAGGGGGTAACAAGAGGCAACCAATTTATGTTTCTATCTCACATCGATGTTTCTCTCTCCCTCCCTCTCATTTCCTCTCTCTCTCTAAAATCAATAAAAGCATGCTTAAAAAAAATAAAAGATGGAAATTGCCAGACAATATAAAAACGCAAGGCACAAATGGACCCCGGAATCCTTAAGAGATGCCTATGAAATACTAAGGCACAGGCCGGTTAAGAGAAAAACACGACTAATCCTAAGGAAGCTGGCGTGCTTCGAGGGGCAATGGTCACAACAGGACAAAGAGCGTGACTGGAGTTAAAAAGGGGATATTTATTCATCACGGTCCAAGGGCCAGTTCATCAAGATGACATAACAATGAGAAATAATTATGACCCGGGGCAGAACCTCGGACCAACTGGCAGCGGATCAAACCCCAACGGCAGCTGGACGTCTCAGCGTCCTTCAGTAACTAATAGGAGAGGTAAACAAAAAAATCAGTAAGGGATAAAGAAGGATGCGGTCCTATCAACAAGCCAGACCTAACCGGTATTTATAGAACACTGCACCCAGCAACTGCAGGATACACGTTCTTTCCAAGTGCACATGGGACATTCGCCACGATACACACTTGGCTGGGCCATGAAATGAGTCTTACAACATTTTAAAGAACTGAAATTACAAAAAATTACCCAAAAAAAATATGACCATGGGAAGTTTTCGTCCTCCACCTAACACCCAGGGCCAAGGCAGACATCTTTCCTCACTGTTTCCCTTTCCCAGAGGGTGAATTTTCTAGTTCCTTCTTGTACTGAGCGGGGTCCTTCAAGTGGCTGCTTGCTTCCTTCCACGAGGCCCAGGTCCACCCCCTCACTCACAGAAAATCCTCGTCTTCTCTCTCCCGTCGCCACGAAATACGCATTCTCGTTCTTCCAGAGATTGGCCCGCGACCACAGGCCCGCCGTACCTTTCATGCCTTCTCCCTCTTCATTGCTCGGCCTCGGCAGGTTTCCCTTCGTGCCTTTCCCACTCGGCCGGGCTTTTGGAATACGTTGGTGATGCTCTGTTTGGCCACAGGGCTCTCCAATGCTCTGGTTCCCATGCTTCTGGGACCCGAAGTCGGCCTTGTGATTCTTTAGTGATGGAGGGGTTCGGGTTACCTCGGCCGAACAGAGGTCCCCACATTTAGAGCCACATGGCTGTGGGTTTGCACTCCAGCCCTGGCATTCAACCAGTTGCGTAACCCTGGGCAGTGAGGAAACCTCTCTGAGCCTTCCTGTCTGCACGGGTTTCTACATAGTCCCGGGTTTTCTGGTTCGTTGTAAAGACGATCATTATTCTAATACAATGCAAGGCAGACAGGGTCAGGGAAAGCTAACACTGTTTTACCCACTCATCACACACTGAGCGCTTCCTATGTGTCAGGAGCGCCTCAGTGCTAGGAATAACAGGCGACGCACATACACACAGATCATGTCACACGCGTGTAGAAGCAATCACAAGAAGAGGTCCTACCATTGAGAATGGATGTGGGGACCTAGTGGGCTTTTGGCATTAGGGGGTGGGGGGTTCCTATTAGATTTAAAATCGGAGTGAGGTCCAACATTTGAAAATTAAGATTAGATGGTTGCACAGTTTTCTGAATATGCCAGAAAAAAAAAAAAAGGCAGTGAATGGTACGGTGTGTGAAACCCAATCTCCATGAAGCTTTTATTTTTACGTTGGAATGAAGAAGAGAAAGGCAGGGGAAACATCTTTGGGGAATAATATTCCAGAGGGAACAGCAGGATGAAGACCCTGCGGCTGGAAGGGGCGGTCGTCAGTCTGAGGAAAAGGAAGGTGGGGCGGAGGGAGCTGAACGGGGGAGGGGACTGAGAGGGTTGAGGTTCTGGCTGCCTCTATGACAGTGGGAAGGGGAGGGGTCCCAGGTCCGGGAGCCCAGTATCTAGACCAGGGGCGGGCAAACTTTCTGACTCGAGGGCCACCATGGGTTCTTAAACTGGACCGGAGGGCCTGAACAAAAGCATGGATGGAGTGTTTATGTGAAGTAATATAAATTCAAAGTAAACATCATTACATAAAAGGATACAGTCTTTTTTTTTTTTTTTAATTCAATAGTTTTACTCACCGGATCCGTCCCGCAGGCCATAGTTTGCCCACCCCTGATCTAGACTGATGTGCCTCATGCAGAGAGACCACACACCTTCTAAAAGGAGGCGGTCTCTTTTATTTTTTTCTTTTAACTAGAGTCCAGGGGTGGGCAAACTTTTTGACATGAGGGCCACAATAGGTTCTTCAACTGGACCGGAGGGCTGGAACCAAAGCAACCTGACTATGCTGGCACTCTCCTCTTGGGCTGTTGGTGAAGGAGCGGAGGGGAGAGCAAGAGAACCCTCCGCTCTTTCGGCTCCTCGGGCCGGATAGAACAGCCAAACGGGCCGGATCCGGCCCGAGGGCCGTAGTTTGCCCACTGGTGAACTAGACAAATGCATACTGGCACTTGCACTAGCTGCTACTGCTATCATAGATATGTTTATACTAGAGACGCAGTGCGCGAAATCACGCGAGACCCAGACTTGCCGTGCCAATGGGACCCCAGACCCGCCTCCACCCCGAGAGCCCTGCCAGCACTGCACAAACCCTGGCCCGCAAGAGGTGCTCCATGCGCTTCCTGGTGACCGGTTGTTTGGTCGCTCTGCCGTTACGGCGTCAGGACCACAGGCCCTTTATGACATAAATTTTACATACAAAAGGCCACATGATGTACCATGTGTGTGTGTGTGTGTGTGTGTGTGTGTGATCCAGAGGCGGTAGCAACTGTCCCAGCAGCCAAGCAGAATATTCTTCAGACGCTGTCATTGTAGACAAGAATAAAACCCGGACACCATTAGCAGATACAACATAACCTTCCTCTGAGCACAGCTGCTCGTACGGAGCCCTCCCGCCATGCACCCGATGCTAAAACAAGGCTAACCCTGTTTAAGGTCCCGGAGGGTGGAGTACCTTCTGAGACGAACAAAAACAGGCCACGCACCAAATGCGTCCGTTACTGGCAGGTTAACGAAGGCACCCAATGGCGGAGCGTCTCCAGCGGGACTCAAGTCAGCATCTGAGGAGCCCTCGGCCTACCGCCAACTTCTGGCTACTCTGTCCTTTAGATGAGCACATTCTCATGCCAGGAAGGAGGCTTGAAGTAGCATTTCCCGATCCCCTCCCTCTTTCCCCCCTTTAATTTTGAGGCGGGTCTCCTTTAAATATCCACTGTGCCAGCTCTCACACTTGGCCGCCCAGAGCTCTGGCGGCCGTGGCAGAGAATGAAACCTTCTGTAACACAAGCAACGTGGTGGTCTGTACGCCTGTGGGAGGCCGTGGTCCCTCAGGGGGCCTCTCCTGATGGACACTTGGCTTCTGGGTCTCAGGACCCACTCTTTCTCAGTTCGGAGAGTTCCCTGTTCTTCTCAGAGGACGAGGACATAAAACTGCGGTGCATGTAACCGATTTCATGAAACGCAGTTCCTTACCATTCACCCCATGCGGAGGAAGGCCTCTTTAAAAGAAGGTTTGGTTGCCGGAACCAGTGTTGCTCAGTGGTAAGAGCGTCGGCCTGCGGACTTGAAAGGTCCCGGGTTCGGTTCTGGTCAAGGGTATGTACCTTGGTTGCAGGCACATCTGCAGTAGGGGGTGTGCGAGAGGCAGCTGATGGATGAATCTCTCTCATCAATGTTTCTAACACTCTCTCTCTCTTCCTCTCTGTAAAAAAAATATATATATATATATATACACACACACACATATACATATATATATGTATACACACACACACACACACACACACACACACACACACATATATATATATATATATATATATATATATATATATATTTAAATAAAAAATAAAAGAAGGTTTGGTTAAGGTGGCGTGAAAGTAGAGGCCTCGTCCGAATAACACCAAGGATCCCGGCTTGGGGTGCTGCATGCCCCCCACCAGTCAAACGCCAACTTTTGCACCCTTGGCTAAAACGTTGAGTTTTTTCATTAAAGTCATGCCTGACATTTCATAAAGCTTCAATGCAAACAAAGAGGATTGATCCCATTCGTAAATACGCAAACAGGTTCAAACCACAATATTAAAAAAGGCCCATTACGTTTGAGACAAAAAGAGCAAAACCAGAATTTTTTTTTTTTAATGGCCATGATTTTAGGTAGCAGTTCTGTTTGTAACGAAGCAGGAACATCTCATTGGCAGAAGTGGAATTAAAGGGCATACAGCGTTATTTTAAAAACAGGCAGACAACGGAATAGGGTCACTTCCAAGAGCCTCCGAATAAAGCTTTTAATTTTCAATGATACTTTTATTTTTTTCATGACCAGTAGGATTAACATGTGGCTTTTCTATGATAAAAAAAAATAGTCACGGTACCTGAGTATTACATACATTCAATTGTGGGTGACACACACTATTGGAAACCTAGACTTTTCTAATTCCTTCAGCAATTGTTTCCAGTTCATTCAGTGCTTTTGGTCTAAGTAGCTTTAAGATACATAAAAAAGCAAACCATTATATATATACACACTCTGACAAAGTTTCTAGTAAGCAATTATTCGAATACACATGTACTCATTAAATTAGAACACGCAAGTGCTTAATATGCAGAGCTGGTTTAAAGTCATGATTACATATACATGCCAACACCTCTCTCATGAGACTTTCAACTTCAAAACCGGCCTCCGTAGCTCACTGGCTTGGGGGTGACTCGCCATGATCTTTAGACACATAAGCAAAACAGGTCTAAATGCAAAGACTAAATTCAGAGTCTGCAACCAACTCATGTTGACGCATTCTATGAAAAAAAAATTGGCTCTCTGTTCAAAATATCCAACATAAACCATATTGACAGCACGCGTACACGCGTGACATCCGACAAAAATGGCGAGAGAGGGAAGTGATTGGTTAACCCAGCGGTCGGCAAACTCATTCGTCCACAGAGCCAAATATCAAGAGGAAAACGACGGACGACATTTCTTTGGAGAGCCACATTGGTTAAATTTAAACTTCTCACGCCACTTCTTCAACATGGACTCGCCCAGGCGGTGGTATTTTGTGGAAGAGCCACACTCAAGGGGCCAAAGAGCCGCATGTGGCTCGCGAGCCGCTGCCTTAGAACCCTTGGTGTCTTCCCGGTACTGTAGATACCTCAGACAGGTTCTAAAACTCGAACGGACAGATAACAAAATACACCCCCCCCCCCCTTGGACGATCACGCTAGGAATCCTAATGTCATATCAGCAGGGGAAATCGGATTCGTTGACTGGGCAAGAGCTACGTCCTAAGCCGCCCGGCCCGAATGAAACTAAACTCCGCGGCACACAATTCATTTTCTCATTAGGCGATCAATAGCCCCTCAATAAGGCAATTCCCACGGAGCCTGCGGCCACGGCGGCCGCCTGTGAAATAACGTTCTCCATCAGCGGACGGTGCAGAAGGGGCTGACTCCCCTCCGCAGGTGGTTTTGGGGTGCAGGCGGAAGGGGGCAGGGACTTTTAAGGGCCTCGTCTCATTAAGAGAGTTCTCCTTGCTGATCCAACCGCAGTCACTGACCCAGGAAACCGGAAATGGGGGGTCAGGGGGGAGTCATCTGTAAAATTAAAGGTGAAACATTCTGCACTGTTCCTCGGACGCTTCCTTCTAATTTCCAGAGTGGTGAGGGACTAGAAATGACAAAACAGCTCTTATTTTTCCTTAGAAAACTCTTCACCCGTGCGGATGAATACACTTTAGGAAGGGAGCGCGCACGTCAGTCATTGGGATGTGCAAGCTCAATGGGGAAAATCTGCAAAAGCATGCTTATCACCAGTAAGCCACTCAGTACAGTACAATATGGCAGGGAAAAAAAATCCGTTATTTGACCCACACATATGAATGAAAGCATCTTAATAAAAACTATCTTTTTTTTTTTTATACAAAAACCTTTCCATTTAAAAATTTTAAAAATGTAATCCTCATCCGGGGACATATTTCTATTGATTTAAGAGAGAGAGAGATATTGATATGAGAAACACAGATTGGTTGCCCACCCCTGCACACCCCCCAACACGGGATTGAACTCACAACCTAGGCATGCGTCCCGAAATCCTTTGGTGCACGGGAGGGTGGTCAACCAGTGGAGCCACCCAGCCAGGGCAACGTTTTCCAGTTTATAGATCATCGTGACTCATTAAATCACATTTACGATGATACGACTGATCCATGCCGCCTGGGTCCCGGGGAACAGCCGCTCCGCCCTGCGTGCCGGGAACGCGGGCCCTCAGTCATCTTTCTTGTCTGAGGGGCTCTCGGCGTGGCCCTCAGGACTGACTTTGTTAGTGGCCGTGGGGGGCGCTGCGGGGGCCGGCTCCGGCAGGGAAAACACGTGGCCGGCCTGCAGTTCCAGGTACGTCGTAAAGATCCTGGCGTATTCCGGGTGCTTGAGGGCGAAGCTCTTAAATTCCTCTAGGAGAAGGGAGGAAACCAAGCCCCGTAAGTGGAGGTGGAGGTTCTCTTGGCACACGACTCTAGTGAGATAATCACTTCCAACGCCTATGACTCGACCCTCCCAAATTTGGGACAACTACTTGGGAAGACAGCGTTCCCAGGACGTAGTGAAGTGGAAAGACTTGCACGTCCTGCGACCCACTAGTTCTCTCCCCAACGTGTCCCGGGAGACACGGAGAAATGGATGCCTACTGTGTCCCGGGAGACACGGACGAGAACTCCGGGGCAGCATTATTAGCTGGAGGTTAAAAAAAAAAATGGACAGAGAGCACATGTGTGTCAGCAGCGGACATGGTTAACTACATGGTGACGTGTTCGTGGCACATGACGCCGAAAGGCGGTGACAATGAAAGGACAGCCGTGGTGCCATGGGGCCGATGCCTCTGGAAGCTGCCGTGCCCAGTGAAATGAGCCAGATACAAACGAACACCCTGTGTCCGAGTCTGTTCTATCGATCCCGAAAACTGTGGCAGAGCGGAAATGGAGGGAAGCTGAAGGAGCTTGTTTGGCCAAGGGAACCTGGTCCTTGAATCCGCTGGCTCTGTGGGTCTAGGAAAAAGGGGTGTGAACCCAATGTCTTAGTTCTACCCATTGATTTACTTGTTAACCCTGTGATCACCAGGAGCCTGCTCCACAGCACATGGGACGACCCGAGCACGCGTGAAGGTGGAACATGTCGTGGGGATGAGGACATCGCCAGGCTGAGCCCGAGTCATGCTTTACAAACACAACAAATTTGCATTCAAAGGGGACGTTACATGGAGTGGCCAGGTGGTGATGATCTCTGAACGCATAACAATCTGGCCACTCGGTGTATATCCTATATCCTAAGAGCCTAATATGCAAATTGTCCCCTCGACCAGGAGTTCAACCAGCAGGCAGGCCGGCCAACTGCCCGTGTCCCCTCCCCTGGGCCAGGCTGGCCAGACCCCACCCATGCACGAATTCATGCACCGGGCCCCGAATATGTATAATATAAATGAGTTACTCTGTATACAATGTTTAGAAGACCACATAGCACATGGTAAGTCCTCGATAATTAGCTACTATCACTGTACCACTACAACTACTAGTACCATCATCATCATCATCATCATCATCATCATTGTCTCTACTGTCGATATGATTAGTGGAAGGCAACACCACTCTTGTCTGAGACCATAATCCCATGACCTCCTTGTAAACTGGGTCGGGTGCCCAACTGCCTACTCACCATAGGACACAGAGTCCCCCTGGGCTATCTCCTTGAAGAGTCCAGAGCCGTCGAGGTCAGGCACCCCGAGGGAAGCCTGCAGAATGGTGGAAAACTCTTCCTCTGAGATGTAGCCGTCCTCGTCAAGGTCAAAGAGCTGCAGGAAACGGAAAGGAAAGGGAGGAATGAGCCCCCTCAGAGCAAGCTTGGTATGAAATCATCTCGAGAAATAATGCAACTCTTGAATAATGTAAATGTTCATCGTCCCGGGGCCAGGGACACGTTCCGGAAGAAAGTAGGGTGTCTGTGGCCCTCGCCACGCGTCTAGGTGAGTGGGGGCGGGAGGGGGAGACAGAATTACAACAGGGGCCACCACATGCCCGGGATAGAAGGACATGGGAGTCCCATGGAGGAGAGAAGGGGGACTCCTCTCCGGAGAGGTCAGACGGAAGGCTGGACAGAGGAGGTGACGTGTGAGTTGGGTCTTAGAACCTCAAGAAGACAGTCCCGGGATATACAAGGACTGGCAGGGAACTGCTTGGGGCTCACGTCGGGAGACTGAAGGAGGAGCGGGAATCAGAGCGCGATGGGAATGGAATGGCTCACCTAACCCCCGCAGGAGTGTGCTGGCCGGGAGTGTGGTGTGAGCACATGTGAACTGACAGAGCTCTCTGAGGCGGAGTGTGGAGGTGGGGTCGGGGGGCGAGTGGGGTCAGAAGGTTAACAAAACTAGAATCAGGAAAACCAGTTAAGGGTCTGGGGTAGAAAAACCAGGAAGGACACAGGAAGGGGAGAAATTATAATGGAGCAAAGTCAGGGCTTGCATATCAATTAGAGGTCAGTCGTGACAGAATGGAAGGATTTTTTTTTTTTAAGTCAAGTAGCAGAACCGAAAAACGGATGGGTAATGAGTATTCCATACTCAACATCCTCTCCTGGGCATTAAAAAACAAATTAATGATATAAGTACCTGACTCCGTGCAGGCAGCACTCAAAAACATTCAGATCCCTTTCTATGTATTAACTCACTGAACCCTTATGATAGTCTCGGGTGTGGGTGGTGCCGTTATTGGCCCCATCTGATAGATGAGAAAACAGAGGCCCCGAGGAACTTTCCCAAGATCACACAACTCCTAAGTGGTAACACCCGTGATTCCCCGAAAATAAGACATCCTCCGAAAATAAGACCTACTTACAGGTTTCCTTCTGAGTGAAATATAAGGCATCCCCCCCGAAAATAAGGCCCCCAGGCTCTGTCTCAGAATGAACATTAATTTACCGTAAACTGGTCGCTAAGGCCGCCCCGACTGGCGTCTAGCAACCAGTGACGTTACACAGAGTCCTGACGGCACTGCTGTGTGAATGGAGAGAAATCAGCGTGGAAACTTTGGGAAACCTAAACTGCAAGAAGTTGTGACTTGGGTGAAGAATTCATGGGAGAAAATCACTGACAGTTGCAATGGCAAATGCACTGCGGGCAGGCTACCTTGACAAGAAGGACTCGTTTAAAGACAGTGCTATTGCTACACATGAGAGATTTGGTCCACTGATTCTGGAAGAAATGGAGTCCCAAGAAATTCACCAGGAAATTCAGGAATTGGATTTCTATGATGATGTTCCAGAAGATGATGACATGATTGTCATTGAATAAATGAGTAAATTCTTGATACTGTAGGATTCATAGTGTGTCTGGTTTGTGTTGACAACTACCTTACTACCGTACTGTATACAGGTAACAAATTTCCTTTATGTTCATTTAACAATAAATGTGTACCGTGTTCTTCTTCATGGAAGAATAAGACATCCCCTGAAAATAAGACCTAGAGCATCTTTTGGAGCAAAAATTGATATAAGTCACTCTTATTTTCGGGGAAACAGGGTACCTAGGGTTCCTGTGGTAGAGGTAACTACTTCTGACCAAAGACAAGATCAAAAACAAGAAAAAGCACGGACACCCAGACGTGAGGTGAGGTGTCATAACCACGAAGTGACCAACAAGCAAATACAGAATCGTGCTGTCCTTGTCCGTGTAATTCCACGTTGTAATCTGCCGCCCCTGCTGAGAAAGCACCGACTTCCAGTCCGTTTCCCACCCCAGAGCTCCTCCTGGCGGCCAAGGTCATTGGAAAGTGAAAAGTGAGGGAGCGTTTATCTGTCCCAACTGTAGCCTTGGGGCCTGGGACCTCAAATAGCAAATGCCGGGATTCAGACCCCCTGCCCTCCTGCGGGCTCTGAGCTTTCTTTCTTCAGAGTTTTGCCATCCTAACCAATCCTCACCCCTCGTCGTCGATCAGTCCCAGTGGTTGCCACATGTGGTCTTTGGTGGCTCTCCCTTCCGTACTGAGTCCCCCTCACGGGTCCATACGGGGACTCTGACTCCCTCTCCCTCTGGCCGTGGTCACACCACCCTAGATCGCCCCCTTCACCAAAACACTCCTCCACTCCTTCCCAAAGTCTTCCCGCTACAAAATGTCCGGGTCTTGGGCTCTCGCAGGAAGTTGGACACCCAAGTCCAAGTTTCCTCTGGGGGAGAGAGATCTCCCCGCCACACAGACAACCGGGGACCACCTAATTAACCAAAACATCCCGCCTTTCCCACGACGTGGCCCGAGACCACGTGGGCCCTCCCCTCCCTGGAAGGGGAGTGATGAGCAGAGCTGGACGTGGCTCCCGGTCACTGAAGCCCCCGGGGGAGGGGTGCAGGGACGTTCCTGGAGCCGACGCGCCCTCACCACGGCTCCCTCCGCCGGAGTCTGAGCCCAATGCTACAGCTGAGGCGCTCTGGCCCGTGTGCGACCCCTACAGGTCACTGGGATGGTGACGTGAGAGCAAAGATGGGACGCCACCTGGGAAGTGCTGCCCACATAAAAATAAAAGAAAGTGAATGGATCATACATAATAAAAACATAAACATATACACTGAGTGGCCAGATGATGATGATGATCTCTGAACGCATAGCAATCTGGCCACTCAGTGTATGTCCTATAGAATAAAAGGCTAATAGGCCAATTGCCCCCTCGACCAGGAGTTCGACCAGCAGGCAGGCCAGCCAACTGCCCATGTCCCCTCCCCCTGGCCAGGCTGGCCAGACCCCACCCATGCATGAATTCATGCACCGGGCTTCCAACACACACACACACACACACTGAGTGGCCAGATGATTATGTGTTCAGAGATCATAATCATCTGGCCACTCATGTGTGTGTGTGTGTGTATGTGTGTGTGTGTGTGTGTATGTATTATGCCAAAATATTTTCAAACACACCCGAGAAGGTTAAAAGTTAACCAGTACAAAGCATGACCCTTGCCTTACTGGAAAAAAAAAAGAGCTAATTATAGTTTTAGGTTCCCCCTTTCCCCACCCTGCCCCCCAAACCAAGGCCTAGGCTAGACAAAAATCTCAGGACTTCTCTTATAAACAGTAATTACGGTGACGAGGGCCACATTTCCTATCAGGCCTTTCATCGGCGGACCCCAAGTGCCCATCTGCCCGGCTTCACTTGTAATTACACATACGTTCCCAAGGCAGAACCAGAAACATCTGGGCCGGAAAAAGTGAGCCGCGGGTGTAATTTTAGGTTTCGTGATGAATAAGTCTGCAAAAGCCAAAACGCTTTTTCCTCTTGGAAGGCGCTCTGGCCCGCGCCGTCTGACCATCTGCGAGGCATCGACCGCGCCGGTTCCCGGCAGGCCTCCCCGTTAACCCGGCCCACACCACCCGGACACAAGAGGGAAACCGAGGCCCAGGGACTCCTCGGTCCAGGACGGGAGACACGCACCTCTCTGAGGCTCTTCCGGGGGGTCGCTCAGACAAGGGAGAGGGCTCAGGGAGGAAGCCTTTCTAGACCAGGGGATGGGCAAACTTTTTGACTCGAGGGCCACCATGGGTTCTTACACTGGACCGGAGGGCCGGGACAAAAGCAACCTGGCCATGCTGGCACTCTCCTCTTGGGCTGCTGGTGAAGGAGCGGAGGGGAGAGCAAGAGAACCCTCCTCCGCTCTTTGGGCTCCGCGGGCCAGATAGAACAGCCGAACGGGCCGGATCCGGCCTGCGGGCCGTAGTTTGCCCACGGCTGTTCTAGATAATAGAGGTGGGGGGGGGGCTTGTTGGGGTCCCGGGGAAATCCTCTTCTCAGAGAAAACCAGGAAGGAATGAGAGGGGGGACAGGGAGAGAGAAGGCCCCCAGCTGGTGCCGAGGAGAAGGGAGACCACCACACGTGGCTGAGTGATGAGGCCAGCAGCCACAGCTGGGCGAGGCGGCGGGGAGAGGGGGTTCGTGCCTTCCTGGAGGGCAGACCGGACACGGTTAGGTTTTGGGAGGGGGCGCCCCCAACTCCGAAGGTAGCCCCTTTCAACTCCGAAGAACCCAAAACACACCTGGGGAATGTATTCTTCCCCCATCTCTCTCTGCTTTTTAAATTTTTATTTTTAATTGAGTTTAGAGAGAAGAAGGGAGAGGGAGAGAGAGAGAAACATCGACGAGAGGAACGTTGGTCAGGTGCCTCCAGTACCCACTCAGACTGGGCATCCAGCCCGCAGCTTGGGCCCGGGAGGACACCCAGCCAGGGCTCTCCCGTCTCTGTTTTGCACACACAAGTGAGAGAGGAAGCTGGGGCCCCCCAGAACTGAAACCCGTGGGGACCAGGGCCACGGTCTTCTTCGCCTGTCCCCCCACACGGCTGTGAAAGTACATGTGATGCTGCAGGAAAGCACAGAGGGGAGGACCCTGGGACAGTCTGGATGGGTTCACCTGGGACCACCACCACCACCACCACCAAACACACCTCCACGGGAAAAACACCGTTACCACCAACCCGGACACCAAGAGCGAGAGGCCAGGACACTCCCGGACGCCCCGAGGGAGGGAGGGAGCGGGGTGACAAGTGAGCGACAGGTGGTGATTGTTTATGACCCTCACGCCGCCAAGAGGGAGGCAGGCGGGAAGGAGCTAATTGTTTAAGCGAATTTGTGAAGCCGCCTGCTCCTCGGAGACCTGGGCGGCTCGCAGGAGACCTTTGCGCTTGCACAGGGGCCAAGGTCTTAATCGCATTAGCCCCGCGCGCCTGTCACTGTGGATCCATCAGCCCCGCGTAAGCGACCCACCGGCATCCACGTAATGCACTTAGCGTCTAGCCTGTCCGGGACGGGTTCGGGGGTGGGCGGAGGGGGAGGGGGACAGTACCTTGAAGGCCACCTGGATGATGTCCTCCGTGTTGGCGGGGTTGCACAGCACGGCCAGGCCGATCACGTACTCCCGGAAGTCGATGCTGCCGTCGTGGTTCTGGGGGAGGGAGGGGAGACATCGGTGAGTAGGGGCCACCGGCCCATCTGCTCCTGGGCACAGCCTAGGAGATGAAGGTCGGGCCTGCCAGCGGCTCAACACCCTCCTGAGCTGAGCCGTCGGGGAAAAGAGTTGGTGCGGAGCTGGGACAGCAAGCGGGGGGCCCACCCACTCCTAGATCGCAAGGAAGAAAACGGTATTCCCGTGAGGCAGTCAGCACAAACACGTCATCACCCAGCCTGGTTCTTTTTTAAAATATATATTTTATTGATTTTTTTTACAGAGAGGAAAGGAGAGAGATAGAGAAGTAGAAACATCGATGAGAGAGAATCATCGATCAGCTGCCTCTTGCACAGCCCCCCACTGGGGATGTGCCCGAAACCAATGTACGTGCCCTTGACCGGAATCGAACCCGGGACCTTTCAGTCCGCAGGCCGACGCTCTACCCACTGAGCCAAACCGGTTTCGGCCCAGCCTGGTTCTTTAAAAAAAAAAAAATGTATTTGTATTGATTTCAGCGAGGAAGGGACAGAGAGAGAGAGAAGCATCAGTGATGACAGAGAATCATGGGTCAGCGGTCTCCTGCACACCCACGCTGGGGATCGAGCCTGCAACCTGGGCCTGTGCCCTGATGGGGAATTGAACCGTGACCTCCTGGTTCAGAGGTCAACGCTCAACCCCCGAGCCATGCAGGCCGGGCCCAGCAAGGTTCTTGAGCTCAGTCTGGCCGGAGCCCCTCCGGAGGCAGGACCCAGGACGTCCACCCCACGAGGGGCGGAAGCACACCCTCCTCCTGTCTGGCACCAGGCAGCCTGTGATCCCGACGTGAAACAGACCCGCCGGCAGCCGCCAGCAGAGAGAGGCTCGCGTCCTGAGGACACTCACGGACACAGGGGCCTCGGCATTCGGCCAGCCCGCGCCCAGTCGCCCCGGAGCCCGGGAGGAGGGGTTCTGGTTACCCCAATGCCCCTTAAGAGTGCACTTCTACCCACGCACCCAACAGCAGCACCGGTTTTCTAGGCCCCAACTGTTTTATCCAGTTGCTGCTAGATAAAAATCGACGTTTACAAGTAGATGCACTATTATTAAAAAAAAAAAAAAAAAAAAAAAAGGTGCCCTTTACATTAATGTGTGAAGATTGACCATGTTGGGTACGGAGCACACAGTACTTCCTGCCACTGGTCGTAGAATTCGGTGGATTAAATGCAGATGCAGGTGTTTTTTCAAAATCACCTGGGGTATTTTGAAATTTAAAAAATGCAGAGGTGCACCGAAACCGGTTTGGCTCAGTGGTAGAGCGTCGGCCTGCGGACTGAAGGGTCCCAGGTTCGATTCCGGTCAAGGGCATGTACCTTGGTTGCGGGCACATCCCCAGTGGGGAGTGTGCAGGAGGCAGCTGGTCGACGTTGTTTCTCTCTCATCGATGTTTCTAGCTCTCTATCTCTCCCTCCGTTCCTCTCTGTAAAATATCAATAAAAACATATTTAAAAAATAAGAATAAAAAAAATTGCAGAGGTGCGATTTCACGTGTTCGTTTAAAAATCGGTGAACGTTATTTTCACCTCACTCGAGTGACCGCATTGCTTGATATTAAACATGTTAGGATGGAGTGCCCGAAACCAAGGTGCATGCCCTTGACCGGAATCAAACCCGGGACCTTTCAGTCCGCAGGCCGACACTCTGTCCACGGAGCCACACCAGTTTCGGCATAAATAGCTTAAGTGTAAAAAGTTTGGCTCCCAAAGGAAATTTCGGGTGCTGTCCTGTTGATATCTGGCTCTGCGGACTATCGAGTTTGCCGACCACTGGGCTATCCGGCCACACCTGGGCCGAGCGCACAGCGGACCGGGCTTCCCTTGCCAGTCCCCGGGACATGGGGAAGGGACCCGTGTGCCCGGGCCGGGGCGCGGTCACGTGCGGGTGGTTTCACAAACGTCCCGTGATGGAGCTGACGGTGAGCACACAGGCCAGGGGCCACCTGATGCCGCCGCCGGGAGTCCCCGCAGGCCACCGAGGGCTGCTCACGGGCCGGTGACACCACTTCCACCGTCACAACCGTCCCCTGAGGGAGTTCGGAGGGAAAGGAAGAACTCATCTTCCAGCTCAGGGGCCCCCCGAAGGAGCCGGGGAGAGGGAGGGGGTGCCCGAAAACCGGAGAGGCAGGAGAGGGGACCCCGTGCCCTGCAGGCCGGTGAGCCGAGGCTGGGTCTCCACGAGCGGACTCTGGAGTCTGCCTTCGCCGCCGTCACAGCCCGCACCAGGATGAGAAAGCCCAGCCAGGGGCCGCCCCCGAGGGAGGCACGGCGGGTGACCATGACTCCTCGGATGCCCACCTTCCTCCTCCGGACACGGGCAGCGCTGACCCTCCCACTGGGCCTTGGTTTCAGCTGAGGCGTTTGCAAAGCACCGTGTGGGACAGCCTTCGGTCCGGGGCGTGGCCGTCGGCTCCGGCGGCCCGTTAGAATCACTAGGAAGCTGGAAGGATACTCCTCTCTGAACCTGCACGGAGGAGCCGCGATATTGATGTACAGATGCACGTACGGACGAGGGGCCTGGTGCACGAAATGTGTGCATGGAGGGGGGGATGTCCCTCAGCCTGGCCTGCACCCTCTCCAATCTGGGACCCCTCCGGGGATGTCCCACTGCCGGTTTAGGCCCGATCCCTGTGGATGTCCAACCGGCAGTTGGACATCCCTCTCGTAATCCGGGACCGCTGGCTCCTAACCGGCTATGGGCAAACTACGGCCCTCGGGCTGGATCCGGCCCTTTCGGCTGTTCTGTCCGGCCCTCGGAGCCGAAAGAGCGGACAGAGAGTTCTCTTGCTCTCCCCTCCGCTCCTTCACCAGCAGCCCAAGAGGAGAGTGCCAGCACGGTCAGGTTGCTTTTGTGCCGGCCCTCCGGTCCAGTGTAAGAACCCACGGTGGCCCTCGAGTCAAAAAGTTTGCCCACTCCTGTGACCTAACCGCTCACCTGCCTGCCTGCCTGCCTGATCGCCCCTAACCACTCTGCCTGCAGGACTGCTTTCCCCCGCTGGCCTTCTCCCCCCCACCAACTACCCTCCTCACCAGCCTGATCATCCCCAACTGACCCCTGCCAGCCTGATCTCCCCTAACTGCCCTCCCCTCCTGGCCTGATTGCCCCTAACCACCTATGCCTCGGCCCCACCACTATGGCTTTGTCCGTAAGGCCTCCTGGTCTAAGTACCATATTACCCTTTTATTAGTATAAATACACATTTCTATATTGCTGTATATGTCACAGGACTGATTATGATTTACATAAGTTTTCCTTTCTTTTTTTTTCTGCTTTCGTTGTTTGTTTTTCCCCTGTCTGGTTCCCAGAGAGGAACAACAACAACAGTAACATTCCTGGTTCCGGGGCAGGGCAAGACAGGACCGGCGCTGGCTGGGAGCGGGGCTGGGAGCGGGCACGCCTGATCTCGTGTGGAGCCCTCGCCGGAGGGATCAGGCCGGTCCTACGGCTGCCAGAGACATTCTGGCTGCGGGCGCGCCCGTCCCTCCCCCACGCCCCAGACCCGCTTTACAGATGTAACGACGCCCAACCAAATGGCTGCGTGCCTTTTCCACCATGAAGGAATTCTACAGCTTGAGACAGTTGCTCTGCCAGGGAAAAAAAAAAAAAAAAAAGAAGAAGAAGAAAAAGAAAAAGAAAAGAAAAGACTACTACCCTTCTATAAAACTGCCTCTTCCCCAGTCCCCTGTTCCTATAGCTACACAGGTTGCCAAGGAAGGCATTTTCCAATTCATTTACATCGTGGAAATGCCAGGCGTACACTTAAGAGGAAACACGGTTTGGAACATCCCTCCTCCTCACCCTTTATAGGAAAAAAAAAATCTCGAGGGCTTTTTTGATTTATTCCAACATGTAATTCTCACCGACAGCACATTCCTTGCTCCTGGGAATGCATTCACCCTATGAGCGATAGCCTATAGCTGAGGGTGCCCCCCAGCCCCACCCTGCACCCCGGGCACGCCTGTGAGTCCCCACAAATCCGGTGTCTCCCAAGGCCGATCCGCGGACCACTCCCAATGCCTTCTCGTGGCAAGTCTGTTTTCACCAAGCAGCGGAAGCAGTTCGAGTCCAGCGCGTGCAGGTGCAGGAGAGGTGGCCGGGAGAGGACAGCGGGGGGCAGTGCTGGGGACCTGGGGGTGCTTTCGGCAGGGGCGGCCCCGTCCTCCGGGGATGCGGAGGGGGGCGGCGGGGAGGGCCCGCCCTCGGCGCCCGCCTCAGGAGTACATGGTCAGCTGCAGCCACTCCTGGATGGACACCTGGATGCGGCCGTCGCCGCCCCTGTCCAGCGACTTGAAGGCCCGGAACATGGCGTCCAGGCGGACCAGGCAGCTGATGAAGCTGTTGAAGTCCAGGCCGCCGGTCTCGTCGTCGGCGTAGCGCCGGACCACCAGGCGGAACAGCCCGTCGCTGAGCTGGAAGCCGGCGGCCTGCAGGGCGGCCCGCAGCCGGCCGGGCGGCAGGTGGCCCGCGGCGGCCCCGCCGTGCTCGCGGTACACGCACTGCCACCGCCGCAGGCTGGCCCACAGGTACTTGAACTCCTCGAAGCCCAGCTTCCCGTTGGCGTCGCTGTCCATCACCGACACGATGCTGCGGCAGGTGTCCAGGCTGAAGCCGGCGGCGCCCAGGTCGCGGTGCTTGGACAGCACCTTGTTGAGGATGTGCATCAGGTCGGTGGCCCCCACCTCCATGCCGGGCCCCGCCAGCTGGGCGAAGTGCTGCCGGAACCGCCTCACCTCCTCGCTCTCGCTGGCCTCCACCTGGGCCGCGTGCTGCCGGGCCGGCGGCGGCTCCGGGGTGTACTGGGCCGCCGCCGCCTCGCTGATGAGGTTCACCAGCCCGCCGACGAGCCCGCCAACCATTCCCCCTCCTCCCCCTCCTCCCCCTCCTCCTCGCCGCTGACCCCCTCCTCCTCCAAGAAGGCCGCCCAGGGCTTCCCCGAGGCCCCGGTCTGCCCCTTCCAAGAAGGCCTTTGCGAGAAACATGCTTCCCCAGGAAGGAGAGGGACGGGGAGGAGAGCCGGAATGGAGCCCGCGGAGCCCTCCCGGGTGGAAGAACTGGCTTGTCGGTCCCGGCCGCCGCGGCACCACGCCCCACCCCGCGGCCCACGCATGCGGCCCACATGCCATGGCTCACCTCCCACCCGGAGCCGCCTGGATTCCACTAGGTCCTAGTGCCTGCCATTTCTTTTCTTTTTTTTTTTAATATATTTTTTATTTTTTTATTTAAAAAAAATATATTTTATTGATATTTTATAGAGAGGAAGGGAGAGAGATAGAGAGCTAGAAACGTCGATGAGAGAGAAACGTCGACTAGCTGCCTCTTGCACACCCCCCACCGGGGATGTGCCCGCAACCAAGGCACATGCCCTTGACCGGAATCGAACCTGGGACCTTTCAGTCCGCAGACCTACGCTCTATCCACTGAGCCAAACCGGTTTCGGCTTAATATATTTTTTATTGATTTTTTTTACAGAGAGGAAGAGAGAGGGATAGAGAGTTAGAAACGTCGATGAGAGAGGAGCATCGACCAGCTGCCTCCTGCACACCCCCCACCGGGGATGTGCCCGTAACCAAGGCACATGCCCTTGCCCGGAATCGAACCCGGGACCCTTCAGTCCGCAGGGCGACGCTCTATCCACTGAGCCACACCGGTTTCGGCTAGCACCTGCCATTTCTGATGGAGGTCTTCACGTACATTTCCCTGATCTATAATAATGAAAGGGGAATATGCTAATCAGACCGGATGTCCCTCCGGACAAAGCCCAGGTCCCGGGTGCCAGAGGGAAGCCGGGGCCGGCAGCCGGCTGGGGGAGGCAGGCCTCCTCTGGCACGGATTTCGTGCACCGGGCCTCTCGGACATCTAATAAATACTCACCAGTGATCGTGTGTAGGATCATTAATGGGCTGCCTCCCGCACGCCCCCTGCTGGGGACCGGGTCCACACCCTGGGCACGTGCCCTGAAGGGGACTCAAACCCTGATCTCCTGGTTCCTAGGCTGTGGCTCAACCACTGCGCCACGCTGGCTGGGTGGGATCTCATCTTGGGCTGCTGGGGAAGGAGCGGAGGGGAGAGCAAGAGAACCCTCCGCTCTTTCGGCTCCGCGGGCCGGATCTGGCCCGTAGTTTGCCCACGGCTGGCCTGGCAGGTAAATACGACACGGTCCGCAGGCCCACACGGCCTCCTCGAGAACTGTGACAGAGGAGGACAAAGCGAGTGGTGACGCTGGGACGGGCATTGCAGGGCACTGTTACCGCCATAAAAACAATGTCCAAATACATGACATATTGAGAAGACACCGGAGCCGAAACCGGTGTGGCTCAGTGGATAGAGCTTCGGCCTGAGGTTTGAAAGGCCCCAGGTTCCATTCTGGTCAAGGGCATGTACCTTGGTTGCCGGCACATCCCCAGTAGGGGGTGTGTACGAGGAAGTGTACAGGAGACGTGGGACAAGACTAAGAGAGGAGCCCTGGCTAGAGCCGTGGTTAGAGCATTGGCCTGTGGACCAAAGGGTCTCGGATTAGATTCCTGGACAAGGGCACAGACCTTGACTGTAGGTTCAAACCCCCAGACCCACCTCCAGATGGGGCGTGAGTGGAGAGACAACCGATCAATGTTCTCTAAGACATCGGTGTTTCTCCCTCTCTCCCCTCCCCCATCCTTCCCACACTCTCTGAAAATCAGTGGGAAAAAATCTCCTCACTCTTTCTTTGGGTGAGGATTAAAATAATAATAATAAACTTTTTAAAAAGATTAATTAAGGGAGGAAAATAAGAGGAAACGGAGGGTGGTGTGGGAACGAACACGGGAGGGGCTTACGGGAGCGCAGCCCACAGCTGTGGCCATCCCGGGAGCAACAGGAACGCCCCACCCTTCCTCCTTCCCGCCCTTCCTCCCCTCCCCTCCCGCCCCCCTCTCTAAGCATTGAATTTAGCCAGATAAGCCGCCGGGAGAGAAACAGACTAGGAAGCCACCGAACTTCCTCGCCGTCGTCCCCATGGAACGTTCCCGGCGAAATCCGCTTGCAGAGGCTGAGCAAACCAGCCTGCCGTGGAAGTGGCTCCATGGATAGAACATCGGCCTGCGGACTGAAGGGTCCCGGGTTCGATTCCGGTCAAGTGCATGTTCCTGGGTTTCGGGCACATCCCCAGAAGGAGGTGTGCAGGAGGCAGCTGATTTCTCTCTCACTGACGGTTCTAACTCTCTATCCCTCTCCCTTCCTCTCTGTAAATATATCTATCTATCTATCTATCTATCTATCTATCTATAATATAAATATATATAAATATACATATATATAAATATATATATGAGAGAGAAGGACAGACAGAGACAGAGGGGACAAAGGAAAGAAAAGACCGTCAGACGCATCAGCTAGTCATTCTCCCGATTCTTTCCTCTACCTTCCCGTGTGTCGGAGATCGAAGGACCAAGAGCTACCCAGGACCAGGTCTGCATCTAACGTCAAGTCCCACCGTACACAGAAGTGAAGAAAGAAATCACAGTCATCACTGATATGGGAGCCCACGGATGCAGAAATGTGACCGACCACACTGGCTCCCAAAGCTCGCCATCTCCCGACTCCCGGAGCCGGCTGGACCCTCGGGGTCAGAGGGCGCCGACCCGGCCAAGGAGGGATTACTCTGATCCTCAGCTCACCCTCCCTGCCCGTCTCCCAGACCTTCCCACACGCGGCATCGCTACGGCAGCAGTGGGGCTGGTGGCTGGCGGCAGCCCTCATCCAAAGACAGCACCGCTGTCCCAGCGACCCCGTCACCGCCAGTGATGACAGCGCGACACCCTGAAGAGAGGGCAACCTCTGTAGACATGATGCTTAATTTTGATGGAAAAAAAAAAAAACCTGGGAAAGCCGAAACCGGTGTGGCTCAGTGGATAGAGCGTCGTCCTGCGGACTGAAAGGTCCCAGGTTCGATTCCGGTCAAGGGCATGTACCTTGGTTGCGGGCACCTCCCCAGTGGGGGGTGTGCAAGAGGCAGCTGATCGATGATTCTCTCTCATCTATGTTTCTAACTCTCTATCCCTCTCTCTTCCTCTCTGTAAAAAAAATCAATAAAATATATATATTTTTTTAAAAAAAGAAAAAATCCTGGTAAGCACTAAATCTACACTTCCCTTTCGGTTCCTAGTTCATGTCCTTCCCTGTCTCCTGTCCTTGTTGGTATGTCCCTGCCATCTTCCTTCCTGTCCTATTTATAGGAACCTTACTGAAAAGTACTTCCCTGGTGTCTAGAGCCAAACTATAGAAACCTCTCAGGACTCATCACAGCGTGAGGGCCAAGTTCCTGTTTCCCCAGCCTGCACAGTGAGAGCCAATTGCTTTCTTCTCCTTCCCCCCAAATCTTTTTTTTTAAATACATATTTCCCCTTGATTTCAGAGAGGAAGGAAGAGGGAAAGAGAGAGAGAGAAATATCAATGATGACAGAGAATCATTGACCGGCTGCCTCCTGCACGCCCCCTACTGGGGATGGAGCCCGCAACCGGGGCCTGTGCCCTTGACTGGGAATGGAACCGTGACCTCCTGGTTCATAGGTCGATGCTCCACCACTGAGCCACGCCTGCCACCTGGTCCTTTCCCCTACACCTTCATCACACCGTAGAGCAGTGGCAGACTAGTCTATCTATATATTTATATAAAAGCCTAAGCCACTGGCTGACTGGAAGGTCGCTATGATGCACACTGACCACCAGGGGGCAGACGCAGTTGCAGAAACCAGGCATGGAAACGTGGAACAGACTGAGGACTCTCAGAGGGAAGGGGAAGAGGGAGGGTGGGAAGAGATTAACCAAAAATCTTATATGCATACTCGAGGCCTGGATCCCTTGGCCTGGCCTGCGGGGACTGGGGTGAAACCAGCTCTCTGACATCCCCCGAGGGGTCCCAGATTGCGGGAGGGTGCAGGCCGGGCCAGGGACCCCAGTAGAACATAAAACGTAATGGAGATCGGACATTCCACGAACAAGGAAAGATTACTTGTGCGACATGAGCAAGCCTGGAAGAGAGTCCCGGGCAGGGCCTGTAGAAGGAGGTAGCCTAACCTCATGATGTTCAAGAATAGTTCATCTATGACGTCACGAGTACAGTCATTAGGATGCATAGGGGGGACCCTGAAAAAAAAGACTAGCCGAAACCGGTTTGGCTCAGTGGTAGAGCGTAGGTCTGCGGACTGAAAGGTCCCAGGTTCAATTCCGGTCAAGGGCATGTACCTTGGCTGTGGGCACATCCCCGGTAGGGGGTGTGCAAGAGGCAGCTGGTCGATGTTTCTCTCTCATCGATGTTTTTGGCTCTCTATCTCTCTCTCTTCCTTTCTGTAAAATATCAAAAGAAAAAAGAAAAAAAAAGACTAAAAGCTTTATCCTGGTTTCTGGCATCCAGCTATAATTTCTTCACAAAATACCGTTGCCCCCAGTGGTTACTAGAGGACTGGGATAGGCCAGTCGGGATGGAACGAGCCAGTGAGGTCTGTCTCGCCTCCTGATTGCAACTAGGAACTGATCAAAATGCACAAGGCGGCTACCTCTGGGCACAGTGCCACAGCGGGCGGCTTGGCGAGGAGAAGCAAGGCGCGATGAACAACCGGGAAGGCGCTGAAGTCAGGGACCTCGCTAACGAGCCGTTGAAAGAAAACAACTACTACCGGCTCAGGGTTCTTGACGCAACAGAAACATTTCTTCAGGGGTGAGAGCAAAAATAAAGACCTTCTCAGACAAGAGAAAAGGGAGAGATCACGATCCTTAAGTAGTTTCCCAAATGAAATGCAAAACCTATGTTTGCACAGAAACTTATGCCTGAATGCTTGGAGCGCTGGCATTGGTCATTGCCCCAAATTGTGAACAAATCAGACGCTCCTCAGTGAGAAACGGGTAAACCACGCGTGGCCCTTTCCGTGGTCCACACCACGGAATTCTGCTCAGCAACAGAAGGAAACAGACTGCTGATACATGCGACAACCTGGCTGAGCCTCAAGTGCATTGGGCTACGTGAAAGAAGCCAGACTCGAAAGGAAGGGTAGGTTCTGCGTTGTCAGGGGTTAAAGGTCGGGACAGGGCTTGGCTACAAGGCGACATCTTTGTGACTGTTGTGTATCTTGACCGCGCTGGTGTCACATGCCTCTCTGCCTTGGTTAGGACTCAGACAGCCTTAACCCAAAGAGTGAATTTTATGTACTAAAAAAGAAATGGAAAAAAAAAATAGAGAACTTGATACACTTTTCTAAGGAAACTTTTTGACAATTCAGGTGTCTGAACTTCATGTACTTACATATCCATAAGCAGAAAACCGTGTCCCCAATATTATAGCAACGGCCAAGCATTCACTGAAACCTTTGTTATCAAATGTCATTTAGAAAATAAAATCAATTCGATTTTCACACATTTTAGGGGGGCAGGGGAGGACCCAGAAACCTTCAGAATACGATAGCACCGCCAGGTCATCGGCGTATGCGTTTTGATAGCAATTTTTAAATTCTCGCCCGTTACATAAGCCTTCCCAGTTCTGTACGGCAAACGCGATTATGGGATCGCGAGATTGGTACCTGGCCTGGTGTCTCAAATACACTGGCACCAGCATCATGGCTACAAAACACACAACACGGGTATTCTTACGAGCGGGGTTTAGGCGAGGAGACAAAACCGTGCGATTAAACCTGGGGCTCAGCCCCGCACCCTGATGTGCTGCGGATGCACGCTCTCGGGGAGCGGGCCCGCCCGCACGCCCGCCCGCCCGCGCGAGGCCGCGTGTCACGTACCCTGTCGAAGAGCGCGAACAGCTGTCTCAGCACGTCGGACACGGGCAGCTTCAGATACTCGGCAAACTCCTCGATGCCGATCCTCCCTCCTTTGGAGGAGCTGGCGATGGCCGCGTACTCATCCAGGTGCTTCCGGATGCCGTCCCAATCCAGCCTGGAGGGAGGGGAAACGCAAGGAATGGTTCTGAGCGGCTCAAGCTGGACCGGGCAGGCAGGAAGGGGCGGTTTTTTCCTTTTTAGAAAAAAAAACAAATGACGCTGAAACCGGTGTGGCTCAGTGGATAGAGCGTCGGCCTGCGGACTGAAGGGTTCCAGGTTCGATTCCGGTCAAGGGCATGTACTTTGGTTGCGGGCACATCCCCAGTACGGGGTGTGTAGGAGGCAGCTGATTGATGATTCTCTCTCATCGATGTTTCTAACTCTCTATCCTCTCTGCAAAACATCAATAAAATATTTTTTTTTAAAAGAAAAACACAAAACTGGGTGAACTAAACGGGAGCCCGGCCCGTGTGGCTCAGTGGTTGAGCATCCACCTATGAGTCAGGAGGTCACGGTTTGATTCCCGGTCAGGACACATGCCAGGCTGTGGGCTCGATCACCAGCGTGGGGCGTGCAGCAGGCAGCCGATCCATGATTCTCTCTTATCACTGATGTTTCTCTCTCCTTCTCCCTCTGCCTTCCTCTTTCTGGAACCAATAAAAATATATTATTTTTTTTAAAAAAAACTAAAGGGGAGATACATGCATAAGCTTGGCTTCCCTATTAAACACCAGAGCTGAGTCCTGGCTGGTTGGCTGGTTGAGTGGCGTCCCATGCACCAAAGCCCTCTAGTTGGTCAGGGCACAGACCCAGGTTGCGGGCTCGATCCGGAGTGGGGGTGTGTGTGCAGGAGGCAGCTGATCGATGTGTCTCTTCCTCTCTCTTTCGCTTTCAAATCAATAACAACAAACAAACACAAAAAGACAAGCACCAGAGCTGAGCATTCTATAAAACCAGAGAAAAGACACACCCAGGAATTCAGATCTCTTCTGGAGACTGTTACTTAAACGTCGCACATTTTAAGAGACACTTACTTCAGCTTCCGGCTGATCTTGGTAAACTCCACCAGCCCGGCCTCCATGGGCAGGGTGAGCTGCCCCGCCGAGATCATCAGCCGGCAGTCCTCATAGGTGTGGTCGGTGACGGGGATCCCCAGAGCTCTGAAAGCAGCCAAAGGCAGAGTTCTCAAACACGGAACGGCGTCCCGTTAGCCCCGAGTGGGCCAACCGACAGCGGCGAGTGGGGAAGCAATCCCAGCTTTGCAAACGGTAGCTTTGGCTTCCCGTTGCCAAAGAGGCGTGTTGCTCTGCTTGTTTAGATTTACGGTGGCCCCGAGGCCGAGGTCCTCGGCCATCTTACGTCTGCCAGCTGACCACGCTTGCTTCGTGCTTTCACTACGATCACAACGAAACAGCTGGTTTCCGCCTCATGCATGGAAAGTGGTTATTTTATGGAAAGCACATGATTTGACTTCTCAAAGTAAAATGATGAGCATGTTAGGAAGAAAACACCCAAATCCTTAAACTACGTTCAATGTCATTTACCAATTCTGTGCAAACTATGGGCTGGTTATAATCACATATGGACACTCACTCGGCCATCAAATTCCGGACTCGACCGGCATACAGGACGGGGTCTCTTTTTTCCTCGTCATTCGGTGTCTGGACAGGCATAAACTGGAAGATAAACACACCTGTTTATAACAACGCACAGGGCTCCGACAGCAAGTGCCAAAGACAGCCTATGTGATAAAAGCCTAACATATCAGTTGACCAAATGGCAGAGCCGACAGAACGACCAGACGCTATGACACGCTCTGACCACCAGGGGGCAGATGCTCAACACAGGAGCTGCCCCCAGCCCACAGGCTGGCCAAGGCAGGTACCAGCAGTGCCCCCCCCCCATCACCCCACTGGTCGCCCCACAGATCGGCCCTGATAGCCGGCCAGGTCTAGGGATTCCACCCATACATGCATCTCGTGCACTGGGCCTCTAGTTCATGTATGTAAGTTACCTGTCACCCTATGCACCCCGCAGTATTGGCTTTCTAGCATTTCCTTAACACCCTGTTTTGCTTAAAGACCATTTAAGTGGGCCTGTTTCTATACCTGACATTCTGGAATGCCCCATTGGTGCCGTCCTTGTTTTTCTTAATAGCATTCTAGCATTCTAATGTTAGCAAGGTTTTGGTGCTGTATGTAAGTCTCAGCATATGTTCTGAGCCCCTACAGTACACCAGGCAAGATCAATAGGACCCTATTCGAGTTCCAAAGGAAACAGAAGTTTTTACAGGGAGCTAGGCCGACACCGCATCTGCTCAGTATCACGACCCCGACCCCAATTACAGATAGTGCTGAAAAGATTCATTAACTTGTGGAAAGTAAAACAGGTCGCCGCACGGCCAGGAGTCAGCCCAAAGTCGGTCAGATCCTGAGACCCTCGTGTCCCCCCCCTCCACGAAACCAACTTTCTTAGAGGAGGAGGGTGAGAGGGAGGAACTGGTGAACCTGGCCGGGAGTGGGCAGGGAAAGGCGGCCAGACAGGAATCACAGAAGAGCTGACTGATGGCTGACCTTGGCTTTTGAAGGATAAACATGATTCCATCCCCAACAGAATTAGACCAATGATCCCGGTACCTCGTGCGCGAGGTGCTTTAAGTGCAGTATTTCATTTCAACCGAGCCTCCCAGTTTTAGCCAACGGAAACTGGGGTCCACAAAGATCAAGTGACGGGCCCAAGATTCCATGGCTCACTTCCATGCAGTAAACATGCTTAGGCACCTACCACACAGTATGCCCCCACCCCCCTGTTGTCCTTGGTCACATGTCTCCTGACCCCTCTGTCTCGCTCCTTACCACACACTAAGCCCTGAAGACGTGACAAGGAGGTCCCTGCCCTCCAGGGGCCTTCCATGTCCTGGGGTAGAAACGTACGACAATGAGCTAAGCCCATCCATTAAGCACCTACTATGTGCTGAGAACTTTCTATTGGCGTCTTTATGCCATGAACTCTCTCTAACAATTCCAAGCTCTACCATTTCTATCGGAGAGAAGGATGTGGCCAGAAGGGGTTAAACAGTAGAGCTAAAGCCACACGCTGGGAATAAAAAGGAAGATTCGTGTAACAGTTCTTCTGGACTCACGCAGGCACGTCTGCACATCTTGTGAGTCATGAGAAGCCCGTGTGCCACGGGGACTCGGAGATGGAGCCTGAGCAATCGAGGGCCATGAGCGGGTCTGAGTTTCCGAGCAGGGCCTTTGGTGGAAGGGAGCGGGTAAGCCAAAGAGGAAGAAGCTAAGGGCAGGGGGGTAACCTCACGCATTCACCTGCAAGAGATGTGAGGCCACGGGCAGAGGGAGTGGGATGCTGAGGACTGCTTGGGTGCGAGGGGACTGTCTCAGACACATGGGCGGGAAGGACAGGGTAATCTGCTACCCGCCATTTTACTCGGCTCGCTCATTCTATTAACACCTCCAAGGGGCAGAAATAGCCCCGCGGCCTTGGCTCTGCGGGGGAATCCTATGGGCCTCTCGGGCTTCCGTCCCCTCCCCTGCGGAGGGAGAGGTCTGACTGCGGGATCTCCAGCATCCTCCCCAACCGGCTCCTGTGTCCAGCTTCCTGTTTCGTAACCAGTGATCCCTTTAGATGGAAAAACACACTAAGCCACCAGAGGTCCCCACATCACTTCATATACCCAGAGCCCCGACGTCTGCAAATTAGTTTTTCTAAAAATTCCCTTCAGCCTGTTCCGGTAAAAATCGCTAATATTTGCTTGGAACGCGACCCAAGCAAGAAAACAGTGCTTCCCAACCAACGTTCCTAAAACCTCTAACAAAACAGTATAATGCTGTCAAAGTTTTATATTGCCCTATGATTCTTCGTTTTGTGTTGCTGTTTCTTTTTACATCAAAGGATCATTTGCATAGCACACACTTGATTTGTGGCACACACTGAAACCCCCCAAAAATGAATTGCAGCTTCGTTGTTCACCCAGACACAATACCATGAGCTCGGGCGTTGGTTCTCTGATGGTATTATTTTCCATAAAACGAGCTTTATTAGCTCTCATGTGAACGTGGCATTCTATTTTTTGGAGGAGAAAAGAAAAAAATCCACGGAAAGCAAAAAGTAATTAAAAGTCTAGGTGTGATCCTCGTGGGTGCCCGGCCTCCTGAGAAGCAATTCAATGGAGATTCTAGTAAAAAGCCACCTCTCCCCGGGGCAGACCTGGCCCTCTAGCTCCCGTTTCCACGGTGCACGAGGCGGCTCGCAGCGTGAACACCCCCTCTCCGCGGGAAGGACGAGGCACCAAAAAGGTTATTGTCCACCGCTGTCCCCCGAGACGCGTCTAAGTCCCCCCGTGGCCTCCTGATCCTGTCTCTCCGGCACCTTTACCTTCTCGTGTCACCTCCCCGTGGCCACAACGATGGCCCCCCTGCCCTCTTCACCTCACCGCTTGATCACCTGGCCGAAGATGCTTCCCCACTCTATTTCCGCCACGGACGTGACCCTGGGACTCCATCTCTTCCTCACACAAGCTCTCCAGCCAGAGTTTCCCCTCCTGGCCTAGGAGTGTTTGCTTCCCCCCCAACTGGGTCCTCATAGTCACTCTCCGGCCCTGCTCACCCCACTTTCTCTGCCCCTCGGGCAGCATCTGCCTGCCTGTCCACCCTGGCCTTGGGGAGTCAGACACGTCCACGTGACCTCTCTCTCACCGGTGCCAGTCAAATCCTTGGTCACCTGTCTCCTGACCCCTCCGTCTCGCTCCTGTAGAGACCCCCGAGGGAGGCTAAAGAAAAACCTTATGCCCGGCAGGTGTGGCTCAGTGGTTGAGCCTCAACCCATGAACCGGGAGGTCAGGGTTCGATTCCCCATCAGGGCACACGCCCAGGGTTGCTGGCTCCGTCCCCAGTAGGGGGCGTGCAGGGGGCAGCCGATCCATGTTGCTCTCTCATCACTGATGTTTCTGTCCCTCTTCCCCCTCTCCCTTTCTCTCTCTGAAATCAGTAAACACATATTTTTAAAAACCTTAGGGGGTGAGGCTCAGGGAGAGGAAGGTGAACGCTCACTGAACCCCGGCCACGTGCCAGCACGCGAGTCACCTCATTAAACCCTAGCGGCCCAGTGAAATCCCAGTTACTCCCATTCCACCGGTGAGGGCCCAGCCGGAGAGAGGCTTCGGTCACTGGCTCGGGCGCATCCTGGTGGGCGTAGCGGCCATCAAGTGAACCCGGCGGCCTCGTGGCTCCCGGGCCGATGCTCAACCACTGAGCCACACGGGCTCGGCCAACGTCCTGGGTTAGGCTTACCCCATTGCTAGTGAAGGAGTTCTAAAGGCGCGTGTCAGAAATAATGCATAGGATCCCCATCCATTTTAAAGGGAAAGGAGAGACGGAAGCGCACCTCTGTACAGACGGCCAAGACAACCATCAAGGGCACAGCTAAAGGAGCCACCGTGTGCGGGCGGCGCCAGCTGGCACCTCCGAGGTCCGCCGGGTCCGGCCCGGGGAGCCTGAGCCGGGGGGTGGGGTGGGGTGGGGGTGTCCGGTTACAGCCAGACGCTGGGGGATAAAAATACCCGGTCATATGGTTGTTAGGGGTGCCCCGGGTGAAAGGTGGCCTCGCAGGCCTGGAGCACAGAGCACTCAAACGAGAGTTCTAAGTGGGAAGTCACAGGCTCCCGTCTCGATGCCTGGCACCCCGTCCTCACACCGAACCCCTGCCGACCCAGGCGTTGCTAACGGTCAAAGGCCGTCTTATCTGTGAAGTTGTTAGATAAAGAATATATTATTTTCTTTCTTCTTTCTTTCTTTCTTTCTTTTTTTTTTTTGCTAGAAAATATTGTCCAAACAGGTCAAACAGGTCTGAGAACCGGCTGGAGAATGCAAATATTATAACTCAGAGAGAGAGGGGAGGGAGGTGGAGAGGAAAAGGGGAAGGAGCAAAAAAGGGGGAAAAGGGAGAAAGAGAAAAAGAGAGCAAGAAAGGGAGAGAGAGAGAAAGGAAGGAAGAAAAAAGGAAAGAGGGAAGGAAAGAAGGGAGAAAAGGAGGAAGGAAGGAAGGAAAGAAGGAAGGAGGGAAGGAGGGAAGGAAGGAAGAAAAAGAGAGAGAGAGAGAGAGAGAGAGAGAGAGAGAGAGAGAGAGAGAGAGAAGAGAGAAACAAAGAGAGTGAAAGCCAGACATGACACAGGAAGGAAATGTGTAATAGTGGTCAGGGCAACAGAATGAGAAATTTGCATACCTCTGTTGTAACACAGTTTGACCGCTGACACATGTGCTCTCTCTATATATATATTTAAAAAAGCAGTTCTACATGCATTTCCACGTCTGTTGCTCGGTCTGCTGGGGGTGTAGGATAGATACGTCAGTATATGTCTGACCCTCTCTCTACAGGCTACCTGAAAGCAGATTCTGAATTCAGGATCTCTCCCAGAGACCAAGCACTCTTCCGGGCACAACCTGGAGTCTGCAAACTGAGGTCAGACTTTCAGGATGATCTAATGACTCCCCCACTCCCGCCTGCGCTGCCGCTGCCGCCCACAGGCTGTCTGTCCTGAGACTGGTGAGCCGGCTGCCTCCCGGATACGGTGACCTCAGGAGATACGCCGAGCCTCTCCCACCACCCAGGCGGCACCTCCCGGGCTCCCGAACCCACTACTCTTCACGGAGCTGCGGGGCTCTCGGCCCCCGTGGCTCCTTCGGTCGGGCCATGAAGGGTGAGCCTTCCACTCGGCAGAGGTCGGCGGCATGGACAGGAACACAGATGGAGAAATGGGTGGTGCCAATCTGCCCAGCCAGGCTGGTCACACCTTGGAGGTTCCCAGAAGTGAGAGGGGTTTCCTGATCCAACTCTAAGGGCTAGACCTGATCGCCTGGGCTCAGACACACCATTTGTACGCAGGGCTCGTCTGAAAGATGGCGGGTTTAACTTCCGGCCCTTGCATATCTGGTCTCTGCAGACAAGGAGTCCGTACTAATAAAAGGGTAATATGCTAATTAGACTGGGAGACTTTCCAGGAGACCTTCTGTCCAGAAGGTCTTTCTTTCCAGACAAAGCCATGGAGGTGGGGCAGAGGCAGAGGAGTTTAAGGGCGATCAGGCCAGGAGGGGAGGGCAGTTGGGGGTGATCAGGCCAGCGGGGGAGGGAGGGGCAGTTGGGGATGAGCAGGCTGGCAGGGGGGCCAGGTGGGGGAGATCAGGCCAGCGGGGGGTGGGGGGGGTATATTGGTTGGCAAGTGGGGGTGTCCAGTTACAGCTAGACGCTAGACGTTGGGGAGTAAAAATACCCAAGGGGGCAAATGGGGGCAAGTAGGCCCAGCCGGGGGGGGGGGGCAGTTGAGGGCAATCAGACTAGCAAGGGGAATCAGGCCTAAACAGGCAGTCAGACATCCCCCAAGGGGTCCCAGACGGGAGAGGGTGCAGGCTGGGCTAAGGAACACCACCACCCCCACCTTCCGCCACCCCCCCATATGAATTTTGTGCACCGGACCACTAGTCCTATATAATGAAAACCTAATATGAAAAAAAGACCGAATGGCAGAAGGACCAGTCGCTATGATGCACACTGATCACCAGGGGGGCACATGTTCATGCAGGAGCTGCCCTCAGCCTGCAGGCCCCAGACCAGCCAAGGTGAGTGCCAGCAGGGGCCCCCCCCAGATCGCCCTGCCGGTCACCACCCCACAGATTGGCCCTGATGGCCCGCCGGGCCTAGGGACCCTACCTGTGCACAAATTTCGTGCACCGAGCCTCTAGTTCAAAATAAAAGGAAAGGCCAAATCTCAAGTTCCACGGCCACGTTTTGAATGACTTACCTCGACTTCCACCCTTGTGAAGGGCTGGCAGAAGGTGAGCACGCACAGCTGAAAGCTGGAGAGGAAGAAGAGAAGTTTCCTTTACATGGTGAGACAAGGATCGCCTACTATTACCCAACAACCCCCTTCTGCACACAGAGCACTTAGGCCAAACGCCACGTGTAGTTTGTGTTTATAAATGCTCCATGGCAGCTGTAACACTTCTTGGCCTCAGATTATTCTTGACATTCAAAAGTTCAATCACTGCCCGGCTGGTGTTGCTCAGTGGTTGGGTATCTACCTATGAACCAGGAGGTCACGGTTTGATTCCCGGTCAGGGCACATGCCTGGGTTGCAGGCTCCTTCCCCAGTGTGGGTCATGCAGGAGGCAGCCGACCTATGATTCTCTCTCATCGTGGATGTCTCTATCTCTCTCTCCCTTTCCCTTCCTCTCTGAAATCAATGAAAAATATTTTTTTAAAAAAAAGCACAAGTTCAATCACTACATGCAATGCCACGTATGATGTATGTGTGAGTCAGAGCTGCAGCTCCACAGACTGAACCCCAACTTTGAAACCTCCTGGACAACTCAGATGCAAAAGCCTAAGACCCTAGGGAAAGTACCCAAGGCCAAGGTTTAAGATTCAGACATGTGTTCACAGGATGACTCCCGAGTAGAACATGCATACACTCTTTTCTGATATTCAAAAAAACCCCAAAATCAGTTGGCCTTTCTTAAAAGCAGAACCTTAATCATAGTTGTCTCGGGTACTAATAAACGTTTTCATTGTGGGGGAATTTTCTGGAAGGTCTCAAGTTCCGTGGTAAAGCTAGACAAAGGCTTTCATGGGGCGGTTATAATCAACCCTCTCAAAATAACTTTTGAAATGGCTGTTCCAACTTGAAGACTCTCCCCATAAGAGTTCTGTGGGATTTTAATCTGGCTGAGTGGATTAGACTACGTGTTGTTTTTTTTAAAATGACCAACCAACCTTTTTGTTTTACTGTGAAGCAGCTAACATGATTTAATTGTAAAAAGAAAAAAAATTACTTGAAGAGACTTAAGACAAAAAATTGTAGGCATTTAAACAAGGGATTTAAAGAGAGAATTTAGAAAATAGCTCGACCAATTTCATGACTAATTGTAAATAGTTAACGTAAGTAACCAACCGTTCTCAAATTTCCCATCTACAAGGGGAAGAAAATATTTCACTGTCAACCCCAAGCAAACAAAGCTAACCCATGCTGTCTGCCGTAATTATTCTTTAATCATTTAATTGAGCTTTGGAAGTCAGTGATTGGAAGAGGTAATTGTAAATGCTGTAAAACAATAAATAAATAGAGCCACACCTGCGATCCTCATTACACACAAACCAAACAACACCTCGTGGGCGGACACAGATCCGATTTCTTCCCACTCGGTTTATTCCCCAAATTCCTGAGTCCCCTCCCGGGTGTCTGCTTTGGGGCAGAATTTCTTAGAATCCGAGTCCCGAGGAACGCTTGGAGCTAGGGCGCTTGAGGAAGCTGAGTTAGCAGGGACTGACGCAGAGCTGACCACACCAGGAACCGGGTCAGAGGACAGAGGTGGGCATGAGCGTCCCCACAGGTGAGTGCCCGGGGGCAGGAGGACAGAACCGAGGGGTGCCTTCCGAAGACTCTGTGTTGGCTGCTACGTCCGGAGACACCTTTCACTCGGACCACCTGTGTTCCCTCTCCCTCCCTGGAATTCTCTCTCCTAGTTCCGTTACATACACTTCCCGGGTTAGAAAGCTAAATGAACCAAAAATCCTCCTTTCTAACCCCGATTCTCCTCCCAGAAAAGCTTTCCCTTGTTTGACCTTCACATCTCCCTGGACAAAAAACAACAACAACAACAACATATGGACAGAACAGTGAACCCCAACTCACCAGCTCCTCGAGGAACTCAACGTGTGAGGCTCCCAGGATGAGTAGAAATACACTCTCCACCCAATGTTTAATCTTATTCTAAAATGCTCCCATAATGATTGTCCCTCCTGAGTTCCCCTCGTCAAAACGCTGAGCCCCAGTTGCTCACAGCCAGCAGCGCCGTGGGAGTTTTATTCTCGCCAAAGGAGAACGCCGATTCCCTGAAGGGCGGGCGGTAACATCGTGTCTAGATGCCCTTGGCCATCTACGCTCTTAATCCTGGGTGCCCTCGACCTTGTGCCAAGGACGGCAGTGTAAGAGGGACACACCCGTCTGACACCTCGGTCAACAGGAACAGGTGCAGCCGGTTCATCGGTTATGATTTCGGACGTAAGTGGATTATTTCCAAGCAGCCCACACGCCCAAATTGGAGAAAGAAGGTGTAGCCGTATCTGGCCTCCAGAATTCGTGGGGGCTTGTCTTAAAAGGTCAGCCCCAGGGGGAGCCCATGGGATACTTGGGGAAAGCAAAGGATTGCCTTTTCAGTATTTCCCAGGGGCTGCCACCTGCCCACCAACAATGGTACTTGAATCCTGGGCATCACAAGTATCCGAGGAGCCCTCCAATCCAGGGGTTCTACACGCGTCTCACCGGAACATCCACAGGCCGCGGATGGATGGACGGACGGAGACTCTACACGTTCCGTCCTAGTTAAAGGCCCGTTTCACTTCGGCCTAAGCATGAAACTGGGTTCCTCTCCTCTCTGGGGGGGTTTATAGAAACTGCTGAGTCCTATGCGTCTCACCTCCAGCACGGAACTGCAAGCATGGCTAGCTCTCTTCCCAACTCACAGATTAGGCCACAGGACTGCATTAACCCTGGGCTGCTTACGCCAAAATATACACAGTAAAAAAGCAATGAAGACGCTAGACAGCGCTGAATCGGCAATGGAGAAGGAACCGCAGAATTAAAGCTACGTGGGCTGCAAACGGGGTTGCCGGGGTGTTGCCAAGAGGTGGCGGGGACGCCCCGAAGACCCATTAGAACGAGGCAGGGATTGTGTACGTGTGGGCCACCACGGGGTTCGTGGGCAAGAGAAGGGTGCTCTCTACGGGCACGGGTCAGCTGCAAGATGTAAGGACCTGATGAGAAATCTTTACTTTCAGAACAAGTCTTAAAAAAAAAAACATCTTCCTTCTCCTTCGCTAGAATGAGATGCATGTCAGTAATAGGGGGGAGCGACTTACAACGTATATCCTTGCCACGTCCAGGTCACCGTGTCCTAGGACAGAAGACATTGAAGCTGTCAGTTCAGAGAACACCGAAGGACACGGGAGCCTCTTTCCCACGCTGCTGGGCACGGGCTTTCCGAATGAAAAGCGTCGTGTTGGAAGAATAGAACCAGCACGCTCTTATCGTTAAACAACGGCGGAGGGAGCGATGCATTCTTGGATTATATATAGGCATCGCCAACATCCGTCTTCCTTACGTGACCACCTTTTGATGGAGCCAAGTTGCTCCGACTTTTAAAAAAAAACATCATGCACGCCAAAACCGGTGTGGCTCAGTGGATAGAGCGTCGGTCTGCGGACTGAAGGGTCCCAGGTTCGATTTCGGTCAAGGGCATGTACATTGGTTGCGGGCACATCCCCAGTCAGGGGGTGTGCGGGAGGCAGCTGGTTGATGTTTCTCTCTCATCAACGTTTCTAGCTCTCTATCTCTCTCCCTTCCTCTCTGTAGAAAATCAATAAAATATATATTTTTTTTAAATCATGCACGCTTAGCTATTTTCCACTGAATAGGAACATATCTGGACAAACGAATTTCCTTACAACCCCCCCCCTCCAAAAAAACAAACAAAATAACATCAGTTTTCCTAAAGAGAGAAAGAGAGAGAGAGAGAGAGAGAGAGAGAGAGAGAGAGAGAGGGTAATCTGGGAGAAGATTTTAAAGAAATGCAAAATGCCCTCGCCGGTTTTGCTCAGTGGACAGAGCATCGGCCTGCAGACTGAAGGGTCCCGGGTTTGATTCCGGTCAAGGGCATGTGCCAGGGCTGTGGGCTCGATCCCCAGGAGGAGGCGTGCCAGGAAGCAGCCGATCAATGATTCTTTGTCATCATTGATGTTTCCCTCTCTCTTTCCCTCTCCCTTCCTCTCTAAAATCAATAAAATATATTTTAAACACACACACACAGACACACACACAAAAACTAGGGGAATGAGACTTCCCATCTGCTCCCACCACTCCTCCCTCCAGACCGTTATCCGAATGGTCGGAAGGGGCCCCGGGGCATCTGTGCTGTTGGGGCGTCAGAAAGTCTCCGCACAGGGAGACAGGGTGCTTACCAGCTTGTTGGGGTACCGGAGGAGGATGGGCTGCACGGGCACTCCCGGGATGAAGGCGCCTGGGGGCAGGATGGAAACTTATTACGCGGGCTTTGGGTGAGTGCAGGTTTCACAGCAGAGAAAAGGATGAGTAAGAAGCGGCACACAAGAAACTGATGCTTTCAGAGCACACGTAAGAAACCACTTGCTCAATGCTGGCAAATCCCTCGGGTTTGCCACAACTCGAGGTTTTGAAAACCCAGAATTGTGCAAGCAAAGTATGGAACGCTGGGTCCGTCCCTTAAAATAGTCACTCACTGACGTCCCCACCGGCTTTCAATTTCCAAATGCCTTTCCCTCAGCAGGATTCTCTTTTCCAAAGCCATGGCAAAAATCAAGACAAAGGGGAAATAAGAGCATCCAGATGAAACCAAGTGCTCGAAGCCAGAACTCCCACAGTGGACAAACGTGGGTTTTTAACTTCGGCTGTGAGCATTCAGGCAGGCAATACAGAAACACTTTAAAGCATCACCAAGTGCCCTGACCCGTTCTGGCTCAGTGGATAGAGTGTCGGCCTGTGGACTGAAGGACCCCAGGTTCGATCCCGGTCAAGGGCATGTACATTGGTTGCGGGCACATCCCCAGTAGCGGGTGTGCAGGAGGCAGCTGATCGATGTTTCTCTCTCATCGATGTTTCTAACTCTCTGTCCTCTCTGTAAAAAAATCAATAAAATGCATTAAAAAAAATAAAGTATTACCAAGTGCTGTAAAATTACACATTACTATGAAACTCGTGGCTTGATAATATTAAAAAAATTAAGCAAGCCTTAGAAGGCATGACAATGATCATCGAAATGGGTTTCCACTTGATGACACAGGACCCTGGGTGCCTGTGACCACATCCCTGGAGAAAAAGGAAAATCCCCCCGCAGGTTGTGCTCAAACACACACACACACACACACACACACACACACACACCACACACACGCGCGCGCGTCCTCTCTCTCTCTTTCTCTCCAAGGAAGAAGTGGTTCTGATAGCAAAAGAGAAAGTCAAGACGTGCATTCTGTGGCTTCATACCATTAAGACATTTCTGTCGGGAAAGAAGCAACGCTCAGAGCAAACCAACGAGTTAACGCTGTGCGTTACAGATCAAATCATTCGAGAAACCGTCCACACGACTCTGTCACAATACGTAATTTAATTGATCTCACCTGGTTTAAAAGTAATCAAACAGGAGCGATTAGTACAAGTACCTTCTGGGAAAACTAGTATCTTGGAAGAAAAGGAACAGTAGATTTAATATTTCAGTCTAAGTCATCGATTAGCTCATTTATTCACGTTCTCATTACTTCACAAGACAGCTGCCGATTCTTAACAAAGCACAGGCGAGACCCAAGGCTAACCCTTGATTCCAATGAAAGCCAGAATCAGGTGACAGACATCTGGTTTTCCCCCACAAGAAGGGTAGTCTGACCAGGAAGGCAATTGGAAAACAGATTGAAGCTTTGAACAGAATATACACTGAGCTCACGTTTCTTGATGATCACGTAGGGGCCTAACAGATTTAGTAGATGACGTAGACCTAAGTCATGCTCAAGGGCATGTGTAGGCGATGTTACTTTCTTCCTGCAGCGGCTCTGACATCCTCCACTATCTCACTTCCTACTTCTTTGTTTCAGTTCTCCCACCGAGTGATGTCACTCCCAGCAAAAGGCCCGGAGGGAAAAGGAGGAGCTAGCTGTTCACAATAAGCTTTGTCCTTTTCTTGAATGCGTGGACACGAGAAACACAGCTTCGTGTCTCTCCGAGGAAGCGATTTTCGCTGTGAGAACCCTTCCTGATGCTTTCTGTGTGAAAGACGCACAGCAGTCAGTTTTCCCATCCACTGATTCCCTGGAGCGTTTAGAATTGGCCAAGGAGTGAACCGCTAAGTACATAAAGCAACACAGAAAACTCCTGCTCCCCCCTGCAGCGAGTAATGAGCCGTTTATAATAATGAGGGAGAGAAACGTCATTAGGCTGCATCGCCGCTATAAAAGGTGACTTGTAAAATTAAAATTATGAGTAGGTGCCGTTCCACCCTTCAATTTAAAAAGAAACTGGTTTCCTAGGACAATGGGACCCAAACAGCAACAGTGATTCATTCTAGCTGCCCTGTTAACTAAGAATCACGGAGTCTCAGAGCTGGAGGGGGCATTAAAAGTCAACTAGCTCAGTGGATAAAGCGTCGACTTGTGGACTAAAGGGTCCCAGGTTCAATTCCAGTCAAGTGCATGTGCACTTAGTTGTGGGCACATCCCCGGTGGAGGGTGTGCAGGAGGCAGCTGACTGATGTTTCTCTCTCATAGATGTTTCTAACTCTGTATCCCTCTCCCTTCCTCTCTGTAAAAAAATCAATAAAATACATATATATATTTTTTTAAAAAGTAAACTAGCATTTCCAACGTTTTAACTCTTTCTATAGTATCCACTCTCCTCACCCCCCACATGGTTTCAGATGATTCTACCTCTGGACAGTAAGTTCCTAAAGTTGAGCGAAATGAGTGGAAATCTACCTGTGTGTTAACTTTCACCTACCAGCCCTAGATCTATTCTTTGGATCCAAAGAGAAAAAAATGGAACCCTTATTCCAAATGCCAGTTCTCCCCATTCACTTTTATTAAACTCCTAGAGGCCAAGGTGCACGAATTCATGCACCGATGGGGTCCTTCAGCCTGGATCGAGATTGGGGCCAATCGAGGCCGTCTTGCCCAGTCCCTGTTGGGGTGATCGATTGGGGTCAGTCGGCCAGGGTGGAGGGTCCACAGGAGGTTGGCCTGCAGCAGGCGGTTGGCTGTGGGAGAGCACTGGCCACTAGGGGGCAGCTCCTGCGTTGAGTGTCTGCCCCCTGGTGGCCAGTGTGCGTCATAGCGACTAGTCAACCGGTTATATATATAGATTCCTCACATGCTTTGGTTTCTACAGCCTCCCAGTGGGCCTCGCTCTTCTGGGTACTCTACCATCTACACATCGTAAGGGATGACCAGATCGCTGCAGAGCCCATGAGCTCTGCTAGCGATCACCTGCTTTCACCCGGGCAAAGGTAGAGAAATACTTACCAGCATCACCCAAGGGATTGCTCTCTTTATCCCATCCGTGCTGCCCCTCCCTCACCTCCAAAAGGCATTCATTCCGGTGGAAGGGGGTGATGAGATGGTCAAGTGTGAAAAGCTTCTACAGGTGATTCTGACATGCCCCCCTGAACTGAAAAGCTCTATCCAGACATACTTCAGATAAGTGTCAAGACCTTAATTCCTTTTTTTTTGGTATAAGCCCTCCCCACTGTTGAGTACAACAGAGCATTCTGCATCTCATCTTTGCAAAGGAAAATAAACTCGGAGGTAGGGAGTTACTCTGTAGAACTCGAAGTAACACTTGGCTCAGAGGGTTCTGAGCGTACACAGGGAGTGATACATTTAGTCCCATGAGTATCCCCACGGGAAAGAGGACTCCTCACACTCAGTTCCCAAAGCATTCGTGCCAACGCCGCCTGTGTTTTTACCTGGGGCCACTCCCCGCCTGACTTTGCTCGCCTTATGATTTCATTTATGGTGTTTTTTCGGGAATCCGGGTCTACGCGGGACACCAACACTGGCTGCAGAGCCCGTAACAGTCCTTAAAAACAAACAAAATTTACAACCAAGCCTTATTTTTTTTTTTTTTTTTTTGCTAACTCTACCAATGTGATAACACCAGGTAAATCATTAAACAAACTGTATGGAAATCAAAATGAGAGCAAATAAAAGAGAACAACTTTAAAAAAAATACACACACACACTCACACAGACACACACCCTCTAATTCAACGTTTGTTCGAACTCAGCTTCCGGTTCTAGAAGGAGAGGCGGATATTCCTAGATAACAATATCTCGCTGGCTTCACCGACATCAGCAGCAGGAATATGGAAAGCAGTCAATGCAACCTGTTCCCTGTAGGTCTTCTTCCTCGGTTGACATTAAACTTTTGACGTGCCCAGGTGATCTGATTTTATTGTAGGGACGGCCTGAACCCTGAGCATGTGAATTCACAGTGCACAGGAGTCCGGAGCAATCACCGGTCATTTTACTAAAATTCTCGGCACAACACTCTTTGAAATGCATCCCTTCCCGGCACATGCCACATGAATCTCAACCTGCCAAAAATCAATTGCCATGCAGTTTTCCGGGAAGACGCCCGTTACACGCAAAGCGGAGAGTTACGCTGGAAGGGAGGGCCGCTCTTAGCTGCGTGAGTGACTGTTATTTCTGCACAGAACCAAGGCGACATCGGGCAACTCTCACGCTCGCTCTCTCATCGTCTGATGCTTGCAATGACCTCCTTGGGACCAGTTACTTGGAGACTATCACCCCCGGGAGGAGGAACCCAAGGATAAACATTTCCCACCAGGAGGAACCTGGTGGGAAAAACATTCCGCCTGCTTCATTGTCCTTTCACGGCAGGAAGGACTTACTGTTCCACATCATCTTTTTTCAGAGATTTACGCATTGGTCCCTCACGGAGATGTGGGGGGAAGGAAAAAAAAGCAGAGGCAGGACAAAACTTGTCGTGTGCTCGTCGGCCCAATCCCTGAAGAGACGTTCACGGAGTAGCATGAACCCATCGGGTGCTCCTGCCAATTCTGTGGTCAAGTTCTCTCTCCAAAAGAATCGGGCATCTTTTGGTATTTGGGAAACTGGCCTCTGATATATAAGAACAGGAAGAGATGATAGCACAGTGCTAAAAGTAAGATTTTAGAATTATAGGATTCATATATAGGGAAGTTTAATCTTTTTTTTTCATAAAGTCATTCTTTCCATATAGCACCTCATTAAAAGGAAGGTAAACATGTTTTTTGAGATATTTCATCGTTTGCAAGTGTCTTAAAAATCTGCAGCAGCCCTGACTGGTTTGGCTCAAGGGATAGAGCGTCGGCCTGCGGACTGAAGGGTCCCGGGTTCAATTCCGGTCAAGGGCATGCACCGTGGTTGCGGGCACATCCCCAGTGGGGGGTGGGTATGTGTGTGTGTGTGCAGGAGGCAGCTGATGGATGATCCTCTCCCATCGATGTTTCTAACTCTCGAGCCCTCTCCCTTCCTCTCTAAAATATCAATAAAACACCAATCGATAAATCAATAAAATATATATTTTTTTAAATCAGAGAGTCAACGAAATACGATGTTTACAACGCATGCACGTGAAAGCACTCGCTCCGTGTTACCTGACGGGGTACTTACTGCCAATCAGAGGCACATGCACATTCTCATTTCGAGACACCATGGACGGCAGCCCAGCGGTGACGCAGGCAATGCCGTCGAAGAACGTGGAGTGGGGGGCCACCACGAAAATCGGGGCCTCCACGGGGCTGGCGATCTTGCCTTTCACGGTCACGGAGAAGCCCATGCAGAAGAACAGGGCCCGGCCCAGGAGCCTCAGCACCGGCTGTGAGACCTTCCTGCGGGCACACACACGGAGAGGACTGGATCAGCGCTGCTCACTGCAGCGAACGCCGGGCTTTCACCCCCAGGCACCACGTGGGACCCCAAAGAGGGCGGAACACTTCGTTTTAAAACACAAGCAAAGCCGAGACCGGTTTGGCCATAGGCCCTCCCCTGAGACAACGGGTGAGCGTCGTAGAAAGCGGGCTTCCCACCTCATTTTCTCAACCACCTCATAATGTGACAGAGAGGAACTCCGACCCTGGCGTCACAGCCAGCAGAAGTGAGACCCGGAAGCCAGAGGACTTTCCCGGAGCTCGGGGAAATGACCGTGTCTCTCCTACTCGCCCTTTCGTGGCGAGTTCAGATCCCTGTTGATGCAGCGATAAAAAGCGCCCCCCCCAACTGAAACCGGTTTGGCTCAGTGGTAGAGCGTCGGTCTGCGGACTGAAGGGTCCCGGGTTCGATTCCGGTCCGGGGCAGGTACCTTGGTTGCGGGCACATCCCCAGTGGGGGGTGTGCAAGAGGCAGCTGGTCGATGTTTCTCTCTGGTTGACGTTTCTGGCCCTCTCTCTCTCCCTTCCTCTCTGTAAAATATCAATAAAAAATATAAATATTAAAACAAAAAGTGCCCCCTCTCACGGGCTTCCCACAAGTCCTATTTCCGACGTAGAGTGATGAAGCTTCTGACAGCCACATCCCAGAGTGCCCCCTGGTCCAAGTCAGCAGAGACCTCTAGGTGAGGTATGTTTGTAATGGCCAAAAGGCTTGTGTTGCCTCAGAACGCCAGTGTTGCCTGTTTCCGAGGAGGCTCCACTGAAGAAACGAGGACTTCCTTTGCCCACCTTTATTTGGTCTGTTCCCTGACCCTTTAGGCTGTTCTTTTCCTCATCGAAGGTCTCTACCAGCCACTAACCATAGCATCCAAGGACATAAGGGAAAGGAATCAGTGGGTAATGAAAAATGTCACCTACAGTATGTTTTTAGGGACAGACAACCTTGAGTTATAAAGCAAAGGAGTCTGGCCCTAACCTGTTGGGCTCAGTGGATAGAGCATCAGCCTGTGGACTCAAGGGTCCCAGGTTCGATTCCGGTCAAGGGCATGTACTTTGATTGCAGGCACATCCCCAGTAAGGGGTGTGCAGGTGGTAGCTGATTGATGTTTCTCGCTCGTCAATGTTTCTAACACTCTATCCCTCTCCCTTTCTCTCTGTAAAAAACCAATAAAATATATATTTTTTAAATGAAAATAAAAATAAATAAGACAAAGGAGTCTGACTGGCAAGGAGGGAGGTGGTATAACTTCTCCCTGGGGCATTGTGGGCCGTGGATTTAGTTCCAGTTCAAACCGGCTTCCATGTGTTTCATGTTGACATTTGTTCACTAGGACATGAACAGCAAATATCATTTTTCCTAAAAAGCTTCTAAAACGGTGTTCCTCAAAATTTTGGGGTACATAGTCTCATTTGAGGTTGAGATAAAAGGAAGACATCTTTGTGTACAAAAAAAAAAGTTTGGGCACAATTTCAGAAAGTTGAACAGTGCCCTAAAACCCCCCTATGGATTTCTATGACATCCCAGGAGTCCACGTGATGGGTCTTCGCTTTCAGAACATCCGTATGTATGGCAACCAGTGGGTTCTGCCCCAGGGGGGTGGACTTCTCCTAGTAACTTCGGTTTATCACCAGTCCATTCTCCAGCACCAGGCTAATTACATACTGCTTGGAAAGCAGTTCCAGTGGCCTCCGTGCTAATGTTTCATAAAGCTTGGCTCTACTGATTAATCATTAAATGGTGGTTAATAATAATCACGAAAGCCCTAGCTGGTTTGGCTCAGTGGATAGAGCATCGGCCTGCAGACCAAAGGGTCCCAGGTCAATTCCCATCAAGGGCATGTACCTCGGATGCCGGCTCCTCCCCGGCCTATGCCCTGGCCAGGGCGTGTGCAGGAGGCAACCCATCGAGGTGTGTCTCTCTCACATCGATATTTCTCTCTGTCTTTCCCTTTCCCTTCCACTCTCCCTAACAACCAATGGGAAAATACCCTCGAGTGAGGATTAAAATAATTATAATGATCGCTAAAGTAGTGAGTTAATATACCATAATTTACCCACTTGATTGCATCACTTGCTGAAGTATGTAGTTATTACAGAGTGACAAAAGCAAATGCGGACACTCAGGAAGAATGACAACAAGAGAAGCCGGGTATTTTTCCAAGGCGGGGTGTGTCAGGTACACAAACCGGGTCTTAGAGAACCAGGCGTCGGTCAATCACTCTTTGGCAATAGATCAGCAAACAAAGTATTGTAATATCAGGAAGTAACAACTTCCACAAAAGATGACCCGCTCGTGGGCAGTAACGCCTGCGTATGGTCAATTGAGAACCGTCTCATCTGCCGAAATCTGTTTAGCTCAGTGGATAGAGCGTCGGTCTGCGGACTGAAAGGTCCCAGGTTCGATTCCGGTCAAGGGCATGTACATTGGTTGCAGGCACATCCCCGGTAGGGGGTGTGCAAGAGGCAGCTGGTCGATGTTTCTCTCTCACTGACGTTTCTAGCTCTCTATCCCCCTCCCTTACTCTCTGTAAAATATCAATAAAATATATTTTAAAAAGTAAGAACCGTCTTATCTGAGAAATAAAAACAAGTACGGAAAACTGGGTAGGTAGCGGTGAGATAGAACTGTTGGTCACTAACGGAAGGCCTGCAGGGTGACCTGCGTCGGATTTAGACGGAACTATTCCTTACCTCCTCCAGCCCGTTACTGGGTGGGCCAGCTTCTCAGGACAGCACATGGTTGAAATCGCGGCAAACGGCCACGCCAGTAACAAAACTAAGCCGAGCAGTAAGGCACGGACCGGAAGCAGGACAATTCCAAGGAAGAACGTCTGAAAGTCAAAGTGGATAAAAAAAAAAAAAAAAGTTTTTTTAAGTGGCTGAATCCTTTGTATAATGTCCCCTTCCGGCCACTGTACATACTGGCCAACATCTGGTATTGTCAGTGTCTTTAAGACATCAACGTTAGTAAGACACCAGAGGCCCGACGCACGAAATCCGTGCAAGGGGCTCGGCCCTCACAGCCCCAGCTGCCTCAGCCCTCGCAGCTCCAGGCTCGTCTGGAAGGTCATTCTGCTATTGGGTCTAATTAGCATATTAGCTCTTTATTATATAGGATCATTTGCATACAATAAAACGCACCTAGTTGAATTGTATAGATGAAGCGTTTTTCAAATGTACATTGCTAGGCAAACACCGCCACGATCAAGATATAGAACATTCCATTCCGGTCACCCATCAATGTCCCTTGTGCCTCCTTGCAGTCAACACGCTCTCCCAGGCCCTTGGCAACCACTGAGACTTTCTTTCACTATAGTCTTGCCTGTCCTAGATGTTCACATAAATATCAAAATAATATCACGCCCACACAGTGTGGACTTTTATGCCTGGCTTCATTCACTGCGTATTTTTGAGATTCCCCCATGCAGCCCTATGTGTACGTGGTACAGAATATGATTTAATGGCAGAGTATGATTCCATTGTGTGGACAGATCACAGTTCATTTATCCACTCATCTGTTCATGGACAGGTGGCCGCATTATAAGTCTTTTTTTTTGTTAACTATGAGGATTAACGTTCACGTCCCCGTGTGAACACGTATGTTCATATCGTAGGGAGCGAAACTGCTGGGTCAGGGCATGCTTCGCTCTGTAAGAAACTGCCAAACTGGTTTCCCAAGTGGCTGTACCATTCATTCTGCATGTCTCCGAACAGGTATGCAAGTTCCTGTTGCCTCACATCCTCGCCAACACTTGGTGTGGTCAGTCTTTGCACCCGGGCCGTCGGGCAGAGAAGGCGCTCTCACGGAGGTTTTAACTCGCACGTCCTGGATAGACTGAGCCTGTTTTTCAGGTGTTGGTTAGTCATCCCTCTAACGTCTCAAGATAAGCGCCTGTTCAAGTCTTCGGCCCATTTTGATTGGGTGGCTAGTCTTACTCACACCCACTTGTAGGCGTTCCTCATCTGTTCCTCAGAATGGTCTTTTGTAGATCGGCATGTGCATTGAAAATCCTTTCTCCCATCCCATGGTTAATGTTTGCCTTTCCCGTCTCTTAAGGGTACCTTTTAATGAGAACTGTGATTCTGATGGGAACAGATGGCGGCAGTGTGTTGGCTCCGAGGCAGGTCAACTAAAGACAGCCTGGCAAATGGCCGAGAAATAATCCTGAGTGGAAGAAAGGACCATAGCGTGTAGACCCTGAAGGAAAAGTTGTAATGAGGTTTCGGAATAGTCCTTAGAACAGTGGTCGGCAAACTGCGGCTCGCGAGCTACATGCGGCTCTTTGGCCCCAGGAGTGTGGCTCTTCCACAACATGCCACGGCCTGGGAGAGTCTATTTTGAAGAAATGGCGTTAGAAGAAGTTGAAGTTTAAAAAAATGTGGCTCTCCAAAGAAATGTCAATCCTACTGCTGATATGTGGCTCTGTGGGCTAATGAGTTTGCCGACCACGGTCCTAGAAGACTCACTAACATTCAAAATGAGCAGGTAACATGGATTTTAATTGAGTACATTGTCAAATAGGGAGCAACCATTTTTTCTTTTCTGTGCCTCTTCCATGTTTGCAACAAATAATAGTACTTAACAGTCAAGCAACGTAGAGGTAATTTTTGAAAAATTAGGAGGATTTTCCATCATATTTCTATTTGGGAATATCTCATCTCGGTAGAAAGACATTCTTTCAACACTATCGGGCTTATCCTCTTCTCTGCGCTTACAAAAACATGAAGTTATATGCTTTTGTATTTGTTTAGTTTTGTGTTGTTTTGTTTTGTTTTGTTTTGTTTTCCTGTGAAATATAAGCTTTAGATAAGCAAGATCCTTATTTCTCTCCCCACTGCTGGATCTCCAGAGAATTGTACTGTGCCGGGCACACAGTAGGCATTCAACAAATATTTTTAGATGGTAAATGACCACAATTACTAGGAAACACTCATTTCCACCCCATATTCTAGGGAAGAAATGAAAGCCAGGCTGCTTTTTTCCCCCCATGCCCCTAAGTAGCAGATCCTTAAATAGTCAAAAGAGAGAAGGCGAGGGGCCCAGCTAAGCCCTGACATGAGATGCAAACGTGATAACAGCCCTTGAGCAAGACACTGATCCTCACTCAAGATTAAAGTTGAATTCAAGTGAAATTGAGCCTGCATGAGTCATATCAAGTCATACTTAAGTGGAAGTATGTCCATCTCTTAAACCGGGTAATACAGCCAACACTGGTTTTCGTAGGCCACTGGTCGGCAACCTGCGGCTCTCGACTCTGTTGTCTAATGAGTTTGCCGGCCGCTGTCATACACTACTCTCTACCTCTTGGCGCACAATATGCCACAATTGCCTAATCCTCACAGCTTCTAACTGCATGGCAACATTTAGTCTAGCCGTGGTCGGCAAACCCATTAGTCAACAGAGCGGCAAACAGCGGCTCGCGAGCCGGAGTTTGCCGACCACTGACCTAGACCATTCAAGCCATTGACACTATTTCGTATCTCTGGTCTATGTAGACTGTTATTTTTTTAAATGAATACCCAGACTACATCCAATTCCTTTCCATACCGATAGCACATGTTAAGTACTACGTTAAAAATGTGGACGGCCAACAGCACAATGATCCATATGAAGATCAGCGAACAACACCAGGTTTCTCCTCACATGACTTCACTTAATTTTATGCCTCTTTTGAGGTGCTTTATTCCGATTTAACAGAAGAGCGAAGTGCTGAGCAGAGTCCTCGGCCAGAGCCCTACCGCGAACAGTGGGCAGGACCCGAGACACTCTCTGGCGAAGCCGGGCCATCTGCCCATTGTCCTTCAGCTCTTGCAGTTAGTGTTTGGAAGTCCCTGGGCCGTAACAAGCCACATTATTTTTTAAAAAAACAGTCATTTACTCCAGGTGCAAAACAAATCCGTATAACGTGTCACTCTGATCCTCTTTCAAAAATATGGCGCCCCGTAGACGGACAGGCTTTCATTCAAGTAGGGCGGACGATGTATGTGATAGTCACTCAAAGTTTCTAAATGTTTTAAGTGTTTCTAAATGTTTAGGACACAATGGGAACCTCTCCCACCTGCTGACAGACGTGAAGATCAAAGCTGTAAACATCTCCTTTCTTCACCAAGAGGCGTTACTACACGGGTCTTCCTCTTCCTCACTCACACCCTTCTTGCACCAGATACCCTTCTGTCATTCTGTCCTCGCTCTCACCGCCTCCCCCGCGGCTCAGCCCCCCAGGACGATGTTCTTCACACATCTGCCACCCTGTTTCAAACCCCAAGGAAAGGGCCTTGTGACATTTCACCCCTCCCTCCACCCCCCTTACAGACCACACGGGACAGTGGCGCTTGCACAGTCTATCGCGTTCTCCGATCGCTAGCTTGGCCGAAGGGGAAGTCCAAAGAGTGAGGGTGGCTGCGCGTGGGAAAGGCAGCCCTTTTACGAGAAAAGGGACAGGAAAGGACACTTCCTTTTTGCCTGCGGCCATTTTTGACCGTCGAAGAAAGTCCCTGCTACCTCTCAGCCTCGAACCTCGAACCTCGGAGAGGTGACCGGGAGAAGGCTGGTCCCCAACCTCCCTTTTCCTAGATTCCATCTCCTGCCCTTGACGCCTCTGGATCTTCTCAGTCTTCCTTACTGTTCCGACTCCAGACCTGGGCTCTCTGCGTTCTCACTCAACTCTTCCCATCCCAGACCCACTCCTCTCCTTCCCCAGATAACAAACAAACAAACAAACAAACAAACAACAAACACCTTCCCCAAGCCCACTCTCCTGGGTGGGCTGGCCGCCAGCTGCATTCTCGCAAACCCCGATGGAAGTTTTCACGGATCCATGCCCCCTGCTCCCCTGCAGGGAACGAATGTGTCCTCGGCCCCTGGCCTGATCGGCTTCCTCCTGGCTAGGACCTCCGTCTCAGGCCCGCACGTGCTCTGCACCGTCTCTCCTCGCACGCCCCCTCCCGCCCCGGGACCATCCTCCGGGTCCCTCCAGCATGGCACCCACATCTGTGCCCCTCGCAGACTCTCGGCCCCGCACACGCCTCTCCTCTCAGATCCACGGCTCTTTCTCCCGTGGAGCCTTTGCTTCCCAGACGCACGCCCGGCTCCGATGCCTCCCCTGTCACACCTATGGCACCCCCAGACCCTCTCATCTCAGATCCTCGCCCCTCACCTGGCCTGCCTCCTCTCTCTGACCCGCTGACCCTCACCCCTCGCCTGATGCCCCTTCTTCTCTGGCCCAAGTCCCCCTCCTGCCTCTGCCTCCTCGCTCTGGCCCACTGACCCATGCCCCTCGCCTGATGCACCCTCGCTCTGACCCATGCCCCTCGCCTGATGCACCCTCGCTCTGGCCCTCGCCCCTCGCCTGATGCACCCTCGATCTGACCCTCGCCTGATGCACCCTCGCTCTGACCCTCACCCCTCGCCTGATGCACCCTCGCTCTGGCCCTCGCCCCTCGCCTGATGCACCCTCGCTCTGGCCCTCGCCCCTCGCCCGGCTGCCCCCCTCCTGGCGCACAGCCTCACCTGGATGCGCCGCGCCGCGCCCAGGCGCGTGTGCTGCACGAAGGGGTTGGGCACGGGCGGGGGGAAGAAGGACGCCTGGCGGGGCACCATCTGCGGCCGCAGCCCCGCGGCCCCCACGCCCGCGCCGGGCACCGTGGCCGCCACGGCCGCCGCCTCGGCGCACCGGCTCATGGCGCAGCGGGGCCTCGGACCCCGGACCCGACGGAAGAGAAGCAAGTGCGCGCCGATCGGAGCGCGGGAGCCCGCGAGCTGCTGGACCAGAGGCGCACGGAGTCCGGCCGCGGGATCTGCGCAGGCGCCAGTTCACAAGCGCAGCCCGGTGTGGCCACGCCCCCGGGCCCTGGCCCCGCCTCCCTGGGCCCTGGCCCCGCCCCCAGCCACTGGCCCCGCCCCCCGGCTTAGGTGTGTGGCTGGGGATGTTCCTCCTGGGGGTGGGGACGCAGCTCTGCCCCAGGGGAGGGTGTGCTTCCCCTTTAAGAACAAGGCACCCCCCTGAGTCCTCTGCTGTAGGGTCGGGCAGACCTGGACTTGCCATGGCTTTCACTGGCTCTGTGAGGTTGGCCAAACCCCTGTCTCCGCGACCCTGCTGACCCCCTCTGTAAATGGGGGTCAACAGACCCGGCATCCAGCCAACAGGAGGGGTGAGCCTGGGTTGCTTCAGTCAAGTGAGTGACTGCATCCAGGGTGGGTTTTATATGGGCTGGATCCAGTCTGCTGTGCGCTGTTCTGATTTTGTTAAAACCTGTCGGCATTGCCAAAACCGGTTTGGCTCAGTGGATAGAGCGTCAGCCTGCTGACTGAAGGATCCCAGGTTCAATTCTGGGCAAGGGCATGTACATCAATCAGCTGCCTCCTGCACACACCTCTACCCCCCCACTGGGGCATGTACCTTGGTTGCAGGCATGTCCCCAGTGGGGGGTATGCAGGAGGCAGCTGATGGATGTTTCTCTCTCATGGATGTCTCTAACACATACACTCTCTCTCTCTCTCTCTCTCTCTCTCTCTCTCTCTTCCTCTCTGTAAAAAAAAAAAGAAATCAATAAAATATATTAAAACAAAACAAAAAGACCTGTCGGCACTGGGGTGTTTCCCAGTTAGAACAGAGAGTCTTGGCTAATAGAAATTGATACCAGGAATGGAATCTGTTCCACCGAAAACAAGGACTGACGGTGGGGGAATAGTGAGCTACTCTTATTAGAGGAAGGTAAAAACAAAACAAAAAACAACACAAAACTTTGGCCCTCCACGCCAAATGAGGAACCTGGTCCCCAGAAGGGAAGTGACTTGGCCCGTGGCTCCATCTCACCCTGCGGAAGCTCCAGGGCCTGTCTGGACCGACATGGGCGGTGGTGGAGGGAGGGAGAGAAGGTTTACTGGAACCTGAGACCGGTGGGTCAAGCCCTGAGTGGCTGGGAGTCGGATGAAGATGGTGGATGACTTATCCTTGCTGACCGACGGCTCACGGCAGACTGCAGGCAGGAGCGGGGGGGCTGAGTCCGCGCCCTGGGCAGCTGCTCCGGCACCCCTCCTCACTGGGGATCCCGGCATCCTTCAGCCCCACCAGATGGACAGACAGACGCGTGGCCTTCAGTTACCCGCTTAACCGCTCTGAGCTTCTGTTCTCCTCTAGGGGTGGAAAAAAGATAACGTTCTACCCCACAGGGCTGAAATCAGCCCACAGCCCTGGCCGGAGACCAGTGGTCGGAAAACCGCAGCTCACGAGCCACATGTGTAAGGTGACCAGATGTCCCGTTTTTGGCGGGACAGTCCCAATCTTTACCAATTTGTCCCCTGTCCCGCAGCCTTTTAAAAGTCCCGATTTATCTTTCCCAAAATCGGGACTGTTTTGAAACACCGCGGGGACATGGGGCAAATTGTTAAAAATCGGGACTGTCCCACAAAAAGCGGGATGTCTAGTCACCTTACACGTGTGGCTCTTGGGCCCCTTGAGTGTGGCTCTTCCACAAAACACCACGGCCTGGGCGAGTCTATATGGAAGAAGTGGCATTAGAAGAAGTTAAGTTTTTTAAAAAATGTGGCTCTCCAAAGGAATTTCATTCGTCGTCCTGTTGATGTTTGGCTCTGTGGACTGATGAGTTTGCCGACCCCTGGCCTAAGAGAAACCAACCGGGCAGAAGGTCAAGTAGGTCAAGTTGGGGCGCCCAGAGCTGTCCGCATCCCAGGCATTCGATGCATGTGGGCTGAGGTGATAAAATCAGCTGGCACAGCCGAAACCGGTTTGGCTCAGTGGTAGAGCGTCGGTTTGCGGACTGAAAGGTCCCGGATTCGATTCCGGTCAGGGGCATGTACCTTGGTTGCGGGCACATCCCCAGTGGGGGGTGTGCAAGAGGCAGCTGGTCAATGTTTCTCTCTCATTGACGTTTCTAGCTCTCTATCTCTCTCCCTTCCTCTCTGTAAAATATCAATAAAATATATATTTTTTAAAAATCAGCTGGCACAGCATGCCCCCAGCCCAACACCACGAAGGGGGTACCAGCTCATGTCGGTTTCACTGAGGAGAAAAACCCCAAATCCCCCTCCCCCTGGGCCCTGCACCCAGCGGCCCTGGGCCACACTGAGCCCACCCCGAGAGCAGGGGCCGAGAAGAGTGCATTGCTGGGGTGGTGGTGGTCTCACCGAGGGGTGTTGTTCCAAGGCCTCCTCCCCCCGCCCCCCGGGGACCACTGGGGTACAGACTGGCCCCCATGCAACTCCCGAAGGGCCGACCCCAGATATCAGCATGCTGCCCACCTGAAGAGCCCTCCCCGGAGGGCGTTCTGGGGGCTCACAGGTCCCAAGGGTCCCTGGGTCTGGCCACCTGAGGCTGAACCACCCACGTGGAGGCCTGGGCCAGGGAACTAGGAAAGTGGGTGGCTCTGGGACCCCGGGCAGACATTGCCTCTCTGCAGGCTCATCTCCTCGGGAAGTTCAGAATCGCCTCACAGTTCTTAGGAGGCTTGACGAGCTACTACACCTGTGAGGTCTGGAGCCCCAGCGCCATCACACCCGCCCTGGAGGGGAGCCCGCTGGAGCTGACCCAGCACGAGAAGCCGTGCGTGGGAAGCAAGCGGCATCTCTCCCCTGGCCGTGGACGTAGGGTGGTTTTTGAGGAAGGGGGGAGAGGGTCAATGCTGCTGCTCCAGGCTCTGGGCTGAGGGCTATGACTCCTCCTCGTGGTCACCTTTGGCCTTGACTTGGGTTGTCACCCAATAGCTATGGGGCCCTGGGCAAACCACCTTTCTCTGGGCCTCTTGAGGTGGTTGTCAAGGTTCCATGACATCTACAGGCATGTCCCGTGCCTGGCACACCGTAGACCCCCCTATACATGGCAGGAGATGTTGTTCATTCGTGTTAGAATTGGGATTACTGTCCACGAGGGAACTGAGGTTCAGAGAGGCTGCAGGTGCAGCCACAGAATCACTCCCTGCTGCTTCCAGGCCCTTTCCCTGGGGCAGAGGGGTCCCAGCTCACACCCGAGGGACCTCTCAGGGGTCACCCGTGCCCTTCGGGGAGCAGAAGACTAGACGGTGCAGGTCTCCTCCTCCTCCACCTCCTCCTCCTCCTCCGGCGGGGGCCATAAACGCAGAGGCAAACACAGCCACTCTCAATTAGTGTCTTTATTCGTACTTGTTGACATTTCCCATGGGGAATTGTTGAAGGGCGGGACGGGAGGGTGGGCGGAGCAGGGAGCCGTGGCTCGGGTTTCCTCCATCCGGTGGAGGACAGGAGGGGACAGGTTGGGAAGGGAGAGAGTGAGCCAGGGGACCATCGCCGGGTGGGGCTGAGACGCTGCTTCCCCCGGGGGGACTTCAGACGACCCCGAGTCCTTCGGGCAGGAAATGCGATTTCAGAGTGGAAAGGTAAAAAAAAAGAAAAAGAAAAAAGGAAAAGAAAGAAAGACGAGGGGAAGAAGACGAAGGACAAAGTGCATCCACCAGAGAAGGTTCTGAGGCAGCCAGCGAGGGGACGCCAGGTGTCGGGGTGGCCTCGGGGCCGCCCCTCTCCCCCAGGCCAGGCGAGGCCGGCCAGGTGGGCCGCCGGTGCCCTCCTGAGACGGTCCCCGCTGGCCGGGAGCCACCGGAGGCTGTGGCCTGAGGCGTGGCAGCACCGGGGCGGCCGGGGGCAGGGCCGGCCGCGATGAGGATATCAGAGCCTCCCTTCGGAGCGGCCGGGGAGGCCGGGGGCGGGCTGTGGAGGGGTCGGAAGCACCTTTCCATGGGCACAGGGCACAGTCACTCTCGGGAATCTCCTGTGACCAGGTGGCGGGGAGTGTGCCGGCGAACCACAGGGCCGAAGGTCCCTGCCCGGCGGCGGCGCGCAGGGCCCGCCCGACGTGCGGAGCGGGACGGGGACGCCGGGCCGGCGGCCGCCGCCAAGGCCGGCTCAGCAGCCCAGCCAGTCGTTCTTGATGCTCCCGAGCTTCACGTTCCTCAGGCTGTGGTTCTCCAGCATCAGGTAGTAATGGCCCTTGAAGAAGTAGCTGTAGCCTGGGACGAGAGAGAGAGAGAGAGAGAGAGAGAGAGAGAGAGAGAGAGAGAGAGAGAAAGAGAGAGAAGGCTGTGACACCCAGACCTGCTGGTCCCGGGAGGTTCCTGGGAGCTTTGAAAGCCAGGGGCCCTCAGGAAGCAGCGGTTAGCCAAAACCGGTGTGGCTCAGTGGATAGAGCGCCGGTCTGTGGACTGAAAAGGTCCCAGGTTCGATTCCGGTCAAGGGCATGTGCCTTGGTTGCGGGCACATCCCCGGTGGGGGGCGTGCGGGAGGCCGCTGGTCGGTGTTTCTCTCTCCTCGATGTTTCTAACTCTCTGTCCCTCTCCCTTCCTCTCTGTAAAAAAAAAAAAAAAAAAAAAAAAAATCAATAAAATATATTTTTTTAAAAAGAAAGCAGTGGCCAAAACTGGTTTGGCTCAGTGGATAGAGCCTTGGTCTGTGGACTGAAAAGGTCCCCGGTTCAATTTCGGTCAAGGGCATGTGCCTTGGTTGCGGGCACATCCCCGGTGGGGAGTGTGCAGGAGGCAGCTGGTCGATGTTTCTCTCTCATCGATGTTTCTAACTCTCTATCCCTCTCTCTTCCTCTCTGTAAAAAATCAATAAAATATAAGAATTTTAAAAAAGCAACGTTTGACCCAGAGGGGACCTTCCTAGGCTGGGAAAGGGACACATGCGGCTGTGGGTGTCAGCTCTGGGAGGGGTCTTCAAGAGGGGATTGGAGAGGATACTGTAGGGCCCGTGGTGAGGAGGAAAGGAGACCAGGCATGCTACCACGAATGTACACGGTGCTCCTCGGAGCACCACCCCTAAACCGGAGGCAACACACCAGGAGGCGGCTCCCTCCTCCCACGGGCCCGCAGACGATTTTTATCAGGCGCACACAAGGTTTCTTGTTGTTGTTGTTGTTGTTGTTGTCTTATCTCCTTTTGAATTCTGCCAAAGTCGATGCTGTGTGAACATCTGTACGTGTCATGAGGACATGCGGGCTTCTCCTGCTCCCTTTGGGAGGAACTGGAATATCCAGGCGCCTCGGGGCCCCGAGCTTGTCATCAGAGGCAGAGAAGCCACTGGGTCCCCTTGTCAACGTGCCACATGCTCTCTGGTTCGCCACGGACCCCACCGCTCCCGGCCTGCCTGCCTGCCTGCCCCGCCTACTCCACTCATTTGCGCTGCCGGCCCGGCCCCTCTGGGCTTTGGAATCTGGGACTCTTTGGCATAAAGGGTTCACTTCCTTCAAAACCCTGGCGCGTAGTAGGTGCTCGTAGTAGGTGCACATAGTAGGTGCTCTTTGTTTTTCCTGAAGATCATTCTTAACCTAGCACCTGATCCTGCCTGCTTTCTGCTAGACAGGGGGACCTTTAGCCAGTAGAGGTCAGGGCCACGTGCTCAGCCAGCATACGACAGGGGCTCCAAAATAAAAATAATAAACCTTTGTGGAATGTCATTAAAATGGTCTCTGAAAAGCCACGCTGGATCGCTTCCAGGGTGCCCCGGAGACTCCCGGAAGCCTCCTCAAGGACATGGCTTTCAAACCCCAAATTCCGCCCCTCGAGGACACTGGCGGTTCTGTTCAGGCGGGGCCCGGGGGCACCGCGAGTTTACTGGGGGCCTTTGCCACGTCAGCGAGAGGCCGTGACCGCGCTGGTCCTATCTCAAACGGAGCCGTCCCTCCGCTCAGGGGAGGCGGCGCCCAGGCCTGTGGAACCCGGATCAAGCCCCAGAATGAATGCAGGGCACAGAGCCCATGTTCCCAGTCCCCTGCAGGCCTCTCTCCCGCCTCCCGCCCCCGCCCCATTCCCGGGCCCCAGGCCCCAGGCCCTGCAGCTGTGCGGGGCGGGGCCGCTCTGGGTCTCACTGCCTCCGGGAGCTGCTGTGCGGGCAGAGGTCAGGGGCCTGGACGCCTTCCCAGGCCTGGGCTGAAGGGGCCGGTTTGTTTTCCCGGCACCACCAGCCTCCGTGCACAAGGAGGGAGTGTGTGCTCGGAGGACGGGGGCCCCCGGGGCGGGGGCGGGGGGCCCTAGAAGGCGGACCGAGGCCCGGGCAGCTCACCTCCAGCCTGCAGGTCCACCGCGGCGTCCAGGTCGTCGGGGACTGCGTTCCAGGCGTCCTCGATGAGCTTGGGGAAGTCGGGGTCCATTTTCTTCTTCACCTCGTTGTATCTGCAGGGGACGGGGGCGCGGTGAGCCGGCGGGTCCGGGCCTGGACGGGGGGGCCCCCAATGGTGGCCCCCGGGGGGGGCTGGGACATGGGACCTCGCCTGTCTGGGAGGCTGCCGCCAGCTGCTGGCCAGAGAAGGTCTTCATGGGACCTTCACAGGCCAATGCACACCGCCCTGTGATGACCGCTGACGTGGAAGTGGCGTGTCAGCCACCTTTCGTGTCCCTTCCCCGTGGGTCCGGAGGACCATCCCACGACACCAGTCCCGTCCCTCTCCCTCCCGGGGAGAACACGGCGCCGTGGCGGGAGAAGTGTGGGCTGCTTTGAAAGGTTTCCCTGCGACGCTCTGCAAGCCCCCTCGGCAGCTGGGGACACGGCCACGGGGGACACGGGTCCCACGGGTGTATGCCTGAGGCACCCGGGACTCAGTCCCCGCACCCGGGAAACGGGGCTGAGAGGCCGATCTGCCCCCCCAAGGAGAAACAGAGGCGGCAGGCACGGCCTCGGGCCCGGCTCGGAGCACGGGGCCCGGCGTGAGAACCACTGTTGTGTGTGTGTGTGTGTGTGTGTGTGTGTGTGTGTGTCTCGCTGGCCTGGAGGCTGCACGAGGCAGGGGGGACCCTTGTCTTCCAGCCCCCCGCTCAGTGCCTGGCACACTGGCGACGGTGAATAGGTATTCGAGGGCTTCGTGGAAGCTTCCAGAACCAAGGGCTGAGCACTCCCCCTGGCATGGGGGAGGGAGGGGTGGCCAGGTTGGAGGCAGCGACTCGTCCTCTGTTGCTCTGGGGCCCTCGCTCGTGCTCCAGGAGGGGCTGGGGAAGGGCTGGGGTCCCCTCCTCTGCACCAGGACCAGCACCCCAAGCTCAGGGGAGGGACCCCTGGCCCTTCTGGAACCGGAGCCAGAGCCGCTGAGGGAGCCTTCAGCTCTGCCACTTCCAAGAACCCTGTTCTGGAAGGTGGGCTCGCTGCGGACCAGGACTGGGGGGCAGTAACTTCTCTAGAAACTCCAGCACAGCACCGTCATGGCCTGTGTGTGTGTGTGTGTGTGTGTGCACGCACATGCATGTTCACATGTGCATGCATCTGTTCCTATAGGTGGACATAACCCAGACTGAGTAGAACATGTCTGTCCAGCCTGGCTGGCGTGGCTCAGTGGTTGGGCATCAACCTATGAACCAGGAGGTCAAGGTTCGATTCCCGGGCAGGGCCCATGCCCCGGTTGCGGGCTCCATTCCCGGGTAGGGTGCGCAGGAGGCAGCCGCTCCATGATTCTCTCTCATCACTGATGTTTCTCTCTCTCTCTCTCTCCCTCTCCCTTTTGCTCTGAAACCAATGAAAACAAAACGCCACGATTCAAAGACACTGGGGTGCCAGGGCTCACGTCTGTGAACCGGTGCCTCTCGCTGCCCACAGGCTAAGGTCAGGAGATCCGGAGCGCCCACCACGCCGGACCCGGCAGCTCCCGTGAGCCTGGGAGGCCCGGGGCTGTGGGCGGGGAGCCTGCCCAGTGGTTTCCTGGCTGGCCGCGTTCTTTCTTTCTAGGCTGGAGATATCCATCAGCTTAAGCTGCTAAGTATCTTAGCAGCCTGTCTGGAATTCCACCCTCTGGAGGCCTGGGTGGCCGGGGCGGGGAGAGTGGGAGGGGGGAGGGCCCTTGGGAAGAAAGCAGGACTGTTTCAGGGAGGACTGACCCAGGGCCGGAGGCAGCGGCCGCCGCAGAGGAGCGGGGGTGGGTGCAGACACCCGGCCACCCCGTCCTTGCACAATCGCCTCCTCCCCCTGACCCCCTGACCCTGAGGGGGCCGTGGAGGGGCCCCGGGGTGAGGGGACGGGAGAGGCGGGTATGATCCTGGCTCCGTGGCCGACGACACACAGCAAACCCGGTAACTAGGACAACATTCAGTCCCCACCGAGGCTGCCTCGCACTGACCCTTCCTAGCGCCAGGGGGGCCGAGGCCCCTGCACCTTGACCCCGATCCCTCAGAACTGGAACCTCCCCTTTAGCTAACCTGGAGCAGAGAGCTGCCTGCTGGCCAGCTGGCCCCCCCATTCGGATGCTGGCTCCTGGGGGAGGCGGGTGCACCCATCTCTCTGTCTTCATCCTGTGTTTCCTTCTCCCATCCCTGCCTCTACCACCCCATTGCTTGAGACCCCGCCCCCCCACCCCCTCTATTTCGGGGGCACAGAGTAGAATAGGGAGAAAAAGCATGTTCCCGGGGACCCAGAATTCCAGGGCCCGAAGCCCCACTCTGCCACTACCTGGCTGTGTGACTTTAGGCTACATATGTAACCTCTCTGAGCCCCCGGTGCCCTCCTCTATAAAGTGGGAATTGGAAGCGCACCTGTCTCCGAAAGCCCTCGGAAGGGTGTGCATAGGAGAAGCTGCCGTCTTTCTTTTCATTACCCTCCCTCCAGCGAAGCATCCCAAATCGTGAAGCTCCAGACCAGACACGGGGCCCATCGTTGAAACTGGGTCTCCAAAGAGCTGCTGGCTCAGAGAGCCGCTCACTACAGACTGACTCATATGCCACTCAGCGTAACGATGATGGCATGTCTCACTTTCGATTCTTGTACGTATATTTCCGGTGGGACGGGATCTCACTCATGGGGGGGGGAGATGGCGAACCACATAGACGGATGAACAGGAACAGACCCGGAGACAAGGAGCCATGGGTCAGAGCCAGGGGTGGGCAAACTTTTTGACTCGAGGGCCACCATGGGTTCTTACACTGGACCGGAGGGCCGGAACAAAAGCAGCCTGACCATGCTGGCACTCTCCTCTTGGGCTGCTGGGGAAGGAGCGGAGGGGAGAGCAAGAGAACCCTCCTCCGCTCTTTCGGCTCCGAGGGCCGGATAGAACGGCCGAACGGGCCGGATCCGGCCCGCGGGCCGTAGTTTGCCCACGGCTGGGTCAGACTGTTGGACCTCAAAGGGAGGGTGGGGGATAAAAGGGAGAGATCAGCCAAAGGACTTATGTGCACACATATGAGCCTAACCAATGGTCAAGGACACAGGGGGGTGGGGTCATGAGTGGGGAGGGGTGGGGGATTGAGGACAAATATATTATACCTTAATCAATAAAAAAATAAATAAATAAAAGAATTCTGAGAAGGGGAAGGCGGTTCCAACCAGATTTGTGCCCATCGTTCGCCTACATCATCCTGGATGGCTTCTCGAGGGGCTGCCAGAGAGGGGACAGACACCCAGGGCCCACAGCCTCCGCACGTGACCCCGGAGGCACGCAGCCGCCGTGTCTGTGGCCACGCAGCCGGCTCCCTGCCCTCCTTACCTCCAGAACTTCTTCCCCGCAAAGATGTACGTCTTCTTGTTCTTGCTCCAGTTGAAGGCGGCGTCCACTCGCTTCACGCTGGGGGGCAGCCCCAGGCTGGTCAGCGGCTTGGGGTACCCGGGCTCCAGGGTGCTGGCCGAATAGACCCAGTACTCATCCCCTGGGGTGGAAGCCAAGAGCAGCGGGTCAGGGACCGGCCAGCCCGTCCCTCCCCTCAGCGGTCTGCCGGGGACCCCGAGGAGGGAGCTGGGGAGGGGTCCAGCCCTCACTCCACTCACCAGCCACGTACTGTGGGTGCCACGCCTGCCACGTGGGAGCACCTTTTTCTAATCTGTGCACAGCAGCCCTGGGGGCCAGCGCTGCCCCGGCCACAGCCCAGGATCCCTGGGGCAGAGGCCTGGGAGCCGGCCGGTGTAACAGCCGCCCCTGTGCCCCCGCTCACACCTGCCGGTCCTCCCTCCCGCGCCCCTGTCACAGCCGGTGTGTGAGCTCTGCGAGGGCAGGGGCTGGATGCCCAGCCGTGGCAGGTGCTCACATCCATGCTGGATAAAAGCAGGGCTCCCCACGCAGTAGCCACGTGACCCTCTCTTGACGATTTTGACCACTTCTAGAGACTCCTTACACAAGTACGTACTTTGAAGGAATTCAATTTGAAAGGTTTAAAAATAGGTTCATTTTAGCCTAGGCTGGTGTGGCTCAGTGGATAGAGCCTTGGCCTGCGGACTGAAGGGTCCCGGGTTCAATTCCGGTCAAGGGCATGTGCCTGGGTTTTGGGCACATCCCCAGTGGGGGGTGTGCAGGAGGCAGCTGATGGATGTCTCTCTCCCATCGATGTTCCTAGCTCTCTATCCCTCTCTCTTCCCCGCTGTGGAAAATCAATAAAAATATATATATTTTTGCTGAAACCGGTTTGGCTCAGTGGTAGAGCGTCAGTTTGCAGACTGAAAGGTCCTGGGTTCAATTCCGGCCAAGGGCATGTACCTTGGTTGCGGGCACATCCCCAGTGGGGGGTGTGCAAGAGGCAGCTGGTCGATGTTTCTCTCTCATCAACGTTTCTAGCTCTCTATCTCCCTTCCTCTCTGTAAAATATTAATAAAATGTATTTTAAAAAATACATATTTTTTAAAATGTTCATTTTAAAGTTTAAAAATAAAAGCCAATTGTGTATGCGTGTTTTTTCAATCCCAACTAAAGCTGCCGCCTGCCAGTGGCTCCAGCTGGCGTCGGAGACAGCAGCATGCAACAGCGACGTTCCTTCTGGAAAAGGGATCAGGAGGAGGGAGGGAGGAAGAACTCGCTCCGGGGGCTGGCGCTGGGGTCGGAGCCAGCCCCCCAGACGAAGCCCACGCTTCCGGAGGCGGTGGGTGGAAGAAGGGGTCCCCCTGAAGCGGAGAGAGGGAGCACCCCCGGGTGCCCGGGACCCGGGAGGCAGAGCCCCGAGGGGCCTCCCCGCGCACCTGCGAAGAACACGGCCTTCTCCTCCTGGGGGGCCTCGTACACGGCGTCGATCTTCTCCGGAAGCTCAGGCCAGAAGGTGGCCACCAGCAGGGGCCCCATGGGCTTCTCGCCCAGCGTCACCGTCCGCCAGATGAACCTGGGGGGGGGGGACAGTGGAGCGGAGGCGGCCCTTCCCCAACATGGACGGCTCCCCACCAGGCTCTCGTCTCCTCCCCGCAGCAGCCAGGAGCTGGCGCACCTCTGTTGGCTTTGCCCTGGCAGTGTGTGTCTCTCCCCCCCCCCCCCCCCCCCGTCTCACGCACCCTCCCAAAGGGTCAGCCCCTCCGCCACCCCTTGAGGGGGGTGCAAGAGGCAGCTGGTCCATGTTTCTCTCTCATCGACGTTTCTAGCTCTCTATCTCTCTCCCTTCCTCTCTGTAAAATATCAATAAAATATATATATATATATATATATATATATATATATATATATTTTAAATGTGGCTCTCCAAAGAAATTTCAATTGCTGTCCTGTTGATACTTGGATCTGCTGACTACTGAGTTTGCCGACCCCTGGGCTAGGAGAAAGCACAGGAGACCCCTGTGGGGGTGAGCCCCTGAGGTCATGTGACCCGCGGCAAACCCTACCTCTGCGGGCCCCTCCAGGAAGCGTCCTGTGGGGTCCCTGTGCAAGGGCTGGGGGCGCCAGCAGCAGGCCCCCCCACTCACCGGTCCTTGAAGAAGAAGATCTCCCCGCGGATCTGAGCGATGCCGTCGAAGACGATGTCCTGGGTGCAGATCTCGGGGGTGACGGGTCCCAGGGTCGGGGAGGGGCCGGGGCCGGTGTCAGTGTCAGGGTTGGGCCCTGGGGGAGGACAGCTGGCCTCAGACTCTCCCCCCAGCCCCAGGGGTTCCCCGCACCCCCAAGGCTCCCACCCAACCTGCTAAGGACCCAACGAAACACTATGTTGGCCTTCGTGTAAGCCGGGGAGGAGAGGGAGATGATGCCTGGACATGGGGGGAGAGGGGAAGGAAGCCAGTACCCCATGGCCCTTCGACCTTTACACCGCTCTCCGTGGACATCACCCGAGTCGGTCCCCCCTCCACCCCGGGGAGGCGGGCATCACCCTCACTCCCACGTCACAGGTGGGGAAACTGAGTCCAGAGAGGTGAGGACCGGCTCCGTCTCCTACGGCCGGTGGGGGACAGAGGCAGCATACAGCCCGGTGCCTCCCGGCCATCGCGGGTTCCAGTTCACCGCTGGTCCCCCCGCCTCCCGGCTCGAGCACCACGCGCACTCTTCCGGCCCGGTCCACGCAGCACCGGGACCGTTGGCACACCTACATTTTTCTAGGACACGGATCTAACCCCTTAGGCTCCAGCCTCGTGGCGAGCACTGACAATAAAGCGAGCACCAGTCGCAGGTCCTCGTGGTACTGCTCCGATTACACACGCAAATGAAAGAACCGTCCGGAAAACTAGAAAGGTCTGTATCATTAAGACCATGGCAACGCTGGGAAATTCTGCCCCGCGTTGAGTTAACTCTCCTGGATCCTAAATCTTGTAGGGAGTGGTTGTAGGGTTAGGCCTCGGACTGGCCTGCTGGCAAAGTCGCAAACCGGTCCCAGCGTGGAGGGCACAGTCCTCTGAGCATGACTAAGCTTGACCTTGTGACCGCTCCCTAGATCTTTCCTGGGTGGGTAGTGGGCTGTGGGAGGGGCGGCAAGTGCTGCCAAAACATGTGAAACTTATAAGAACATTGTGAATTGCCTTGTTTGCCCCTGACTATAAAATAAACCATCAGTTTGCCGTCTGGGTCTGTTCCGTGGCCTCCGCCAGGCACAGGAGACCCACCTCGACCCAGCCTCATTCTCTCTGTCTGCCTCTTCTCCGTCCTTCACCGGCCCTCCCTCAGCTCGCCCGAGGACCCTCGGCTGTGCTGGCGCCGCGCAAAACCCAACTCGGCGGCTGCGACCGGGTGACCCCGGGGGCCAGGGAGGTGACCTGGTCTCCCGGGTCTCAGTTTGCTCCCTAAAAGATGGGATGAGTGCCAAGAGGGGGGCGTGGATGCTGATGAGCTTTGGGAAAGGAGAAGGAGCTGTCCTGGGTGGCCCGGGAGGGCGGGCCCCTGCAGACCAGGTCAACACCGGGGCCTCCTGTTGACCTTGCCTCCTGCCCTTGTCTCCTGTCCCTGAGAAGGTCTGGGAGAGCTGGGACCTTCCTGGGACCCTGCCCTTGTCTCCTGCCCCTCTGTCCGGGTTGCACAGCCTCCCAGAGCCCCCTGCCCTCAGCCCCGAGCGGAGGCTCACCGTAGAGTTCCTGGATGCCCTTGATGTCGTCGTTGGACAGGCGCAGGTTCTTGGTGTAGGTGTAAATGGGGGCCATCAGGGCCCCGGGGTCCTGCGAGTGCTCCAGCCCCATCGCGTGGCCGAACTCGTGAGCCGCCACCAGGAAGAGGCTGTACCCTGGGGGCCGCGGGGAGGGGAGAGGAGGGGAGGGGAGAGAGAAGGGAGAGGAGTCAGGCCCTGGCGCCAGAGACGGGGACGTGGGAGGCCGCCCCCCGGTGGTGGTGGGGAGAGGGCCCCGGGGTGGGGTGCGGGGTGTGGGGTACCTTGGTCTGGACAGAAGCCCCAGGAGCGGTCGTCGTCGAAGCTGGCGGTGGTGGAGCACCAGTCCTTGCCGTCGCTGCGGCCGTCGGTGGTGCAGCGTTCGTACTTCTTGCCCAGGAAGGTGAAGGGGAAGACGCAGGGGGCGCCGTTGCCGTTGCCGCCGACGGTGGACAGGGCTGCGGGGGCAGGGGCGCCGGGCGGGGCCGTGAGACGGGGGACATTCGCACGTGCCTGCCCCCTTCTCCCCCCGCAACTGACCCCGCAGCCGAGCAAGTGCCGGATACACGCTCACCCCCACGACACCCCCCGACAGCCCCGTGCGGTCGGAAGCAGGCCGCCGCCCCCTCTCACCGATGGGGAAACCGGGACCCAGAGAGATGAGAAAACACCGCCCGAGCCCTGGGCCGGCTGGCTCAGCGGACAGAGTGTCGGCCGACGGACTGAAGGGTCCCAGGTTCGATTCCGGGCAAGGATGCACGTGCCCGGGGTGGCGGGCTGGGTCCCCAGGAGGGGGCTTGCGGGAGGCAGCCGATCTGTGATTCTCTCTCATCATGGATGTTTCTCTCTCTCTCCCTCTCTCTGAAATCAATAATATATATATATATATATATATATATATATATGTGTGTGTGTGTGTGTGTGTGTGTGTGTGTGTGTGTTTTAAAAATTGCCCGAGCAGACAACTGCTAGGCAAGCCCAGGCTTCACACGCAGAGCTGTAACCGGGTTCCACGGACGGGGACCACAGGGCCAGAGGCGAGGGGCCGGGCAGGGATGAAGGGGCAGCTCCCGGGGACCCAGGGCCGGCTGTCTGCTCCCCTGCAGACAGGAGGCGCTCACACACAATGACCCGCTGGACCAAGGGAGGGAGGCGGGGAGAAGGAGGAGGAGGAAGAGGAGGAGAAGAAGGAGGAGGAGGAGGAGGAGGAGGAGGAGGAGGAGGAAGAGGCTGTCGGGAGTCCAAGCTGATGAAGAAAGGCGGGGAAGAGACTTAAGGATCCGAGGAGGGATAGACAAGGGGAGCATGGTGCTGGGTGAAATTCGCCCCTCAGAGGAAGGCAGTGTCCCACGACCTCACTCCCAGGTGGGATCTGACGAACCCAATACACGGATGATCGAAGAGAGGCCTAGAGCTGGAGAGGCCTGGGACAGACTGAGGGACCCCAAAGAGAAGGCGGGGTGGGGGTTGGGGGGTGTGTGTGGGGAAGAGACCAGCCGGTGACCTTGTCTGCATAGAGCAGCCGTGGGCAAACTACAGCCCGCAGGCCAGATCCGGCCCGTTCGGCTGTTCTCTCCGGCCCGCGGAGCCAAAAGAGCGGAGGGTTCTCTTGCTCTCCCCTCCGCTCCTTCCCCAGCAGCCCAAGAGGAGAGTGCCAGCATGGGCAGGTTGCTTTTGTTCCGGCCCTCCGGTCCAGTGTAAGAACCCATGGTGGCCCTCGGGTCAAAAAGTTTGACCACCCCTGACCTGGCATAGATGCGTCCCCGTGGACACAGGCAATGGGGTGGGAAGGGGGGGGGGCTGGAAGAGCTTCACGGGGGGAAGACGGGGGATCTAAGTCATACTTTCAACAATAAAGGTTTTGCTAAAAAAGAAAGAGAAGGGCTGGTCAGGGGAGCTGAGGGCGTGTGTGTGTGTGTTGGGGGCGGGGGGGGGGTCCCCGGCGGGCGGGCCTGACACCAAGCAGCACCCATTGGGCTCCTGGAGTGTCGACTGGTCCCAACATCTGTGCTGCGGAGTATCCGGGCAGAGCCCCGTCCTGGGGAAAGGGGGCTGGGGTCCCGTGGGTGTTCTGGGGGAGGCAGGGGGGAGGCGGGGGGAGGTGGCGGGGAGAGGTGGCAGGGGAGAGGTGGGGGGAGGCGGGGAGGGGGCACCCACCGGTCTCGGGGCAGAAGCCGTACTTCTTGTCGCGGTCGTAGTCCTCGGTGGTGCTGCACCAGCGGTAGCCGTCGCTGCGGCCCTCGGTGGTGCAGCTGTTGTAGCTGTTGCCCTGGAAGCTGAACGGGAACGTGCACGGTTTTCCGTCGCCGTTGCCGCCCAGGGTGAACAGGGCTGGGGGGGGAGAGGGGAGAGAGAGAGGGAGGGGGCACACGTGAGAGAGGCGGCCTCTGGGAACTCAGCCCGGCCCCTGCGTGGGCACGGAGCTCGCTTCACCAGCAAGGAGACAGCGTTCAAATACTAAAAACCACCCTAGGCCCAAACCGGTGCGGCTCAGTGGATAGAGCGCCGGCCTGCGGACTGGAAGGTCCCGGGTTCGATTCCGGTCAAGGGCGTGTATCTTGGCTGTGAACACATCCCCAGTAAGGGGGTGTGCAGGAGGCAGCTGGTCGATGATTCTCTCTCATCGACGTTTCTAACTCTCTATCCCTCTCTCTTCCTCTCTGTAAAAAATCAATAGCATGTATTTAAAAAAAAAATCACCCTGGCTGGTCTGGCGCAGTGGGTAGAGCATTGGCCTGCAGACCTAAGGATCCTGGGTTAGGTTCCGGGCAAGGGCACGTACCTAGGTTGCAGGCTTCTCCCTGGCCCGGGCCCATGCAGGAGGCAGCCAATCGTTGTGTTTCTCTCACATGGATGTTTCTCTCTCTTTCCCTCTCTCTTCCGCTCTCTCTGAAAATCCACAGGAAAATATCCTCGGGTGAGGATGAAAGAAGAAAAAAAATCACCAATACTGGTTGGTACTCGGCTGCTTCTCTGAGCTCCGGGGGACCCGCCCTGGCTTCCAGGTCTGCCCCAGCCTTCCCCTGGGCCCTGGTGGACCCTCACCCTCTCGGTGAACTCGGGGTGCACAGCTGGGAGCCCCCAGGAGCCCCATGGTCACTGTCCGCCTGCCTGGTCGATGCCCACACCACGTGGGTCACTAAATACATCCTCCGTGGTCGGCAGGGCGGCTGGAGTCTCCCCATTTGATGGACAGGGAAACTGAGGCCCAGACAAAGCTGGTTCCGGGGCCACTTACGGCCACATCAACGGAAGAACTGGGTGAGGGGTGTCCCGGAAAGCCACAAGACACACGAATGTCCATCTCTCTCTTGCTCACTCCACACACCACACACACACACACACACACACACACACACACACACACACACCAGGCTTCACCTCCTTTCACCCCAGGCGGTTTTCTGCGGTCCCTGCAGGAAGCAGGGGGGAGGAGAGTGGGGGAGGGAGAGGGGGGTTTTTGGAAAGCTCCGTCCACGCTGACCTCCCCGAGACGAGGGGGCCCGGACTGGGGAACTGGGGGCAGAGAAGGGGATCCCTCCGAGTCTGGGCTTATCTGTCTCGGGTTCTCCCCCTGTGGCCCGTGGCCTCCTCCGCCCCAGCGCTAACAATGGTGCGCCTCTGGAACTGCCAGCTAGCGAAACCGCAGGCGCGTAACGAGGACCATCTGTGCGCGGCCGCGCCAGCGGTGACCTCAGCAGCCCTTAACTCCACCGCGACCGGGACAGAGGCCCCCATCCTCACTGCTACCTTCTCCCCAGGCAAGGGGCCTTCAGGAGACCTGCCCGGCTTGGCGTGGCTCAGGGGTTGAGCGTTTAGTCTATACACCAGGAGGTCCCCGGTTCGATTCCCGGTCAGGACACATGCCTGGGTTTTGGGCTCAGTCCCTGGTGGGGGGCGTGCAGGAGGCAGCCGATGGAAGATTCCCTCTCATTATGGATGTTTCTATCTCTTCCCCTCTCCCTCTCTGAAATAATAAAAACATGAGAGAGAGAGAGAGAGAGAGAGAGAGAGAGAGAGAGAGAGAGACCCTCTCTTGCAAGGCCAGCAACAATGGGATACGAGAAGAGGCCACATTGAGGCCAGATGTCTGGTGGAGAGGCAAAGAGTTAAGGTCTCTGCCCCTGGCTCCCCATCGGCTGCGTGTCTACCGCCCAGGAAGCCCCGATCTCCTCTCAGATCCCGACCCCAGTGAGGATGAAGGGAAACAGACACTGACTCAGCAGTCAGCAGGGGCTGAGTAACACAACATCTGCCCCCAGACGCAAACACGTGCGTGCTGTGCGTCCTTGCATCTGGCTAGAGGCCAAGGAAGCGGCCGACCTCCCACACGTATGGGCTGCAGCTGTTTTCGCTCCGAGCATCAAGGCGTTCTTGGCTCATCGCAAGGCTGGGGGTGCATGGGAGGGGGGCAGGGCACCCGGGTCCCTCCTGGGACATGCAGCACGCGGAGCAGACTTCCCCTGAACGTTTCTGATTTATTAGTGGCTCGATCTCTTACTTAATACGCTAAGTATCACATGGGGTCTGGTATCAAAAGCATAAACAGAAGAACCCTTCTGTTGGGGGTGGGGGTAGTATCACATGGGGTTTGGTACCAAAAGCATAAACAGAAGAACCCTTCTGTTGGGGGTGGGGGTCGTCAGTATTCCGTTGCCATGGTGTCAGATGGGTTCACAAACATGCAGCATTAGTCAAAACAGAAAACCGGTGTGGCTCAGTGGATAGAGCGTCAGCTTGCAGACTGAAAGGTCCCGGGTTCGATTCCAGGCAAGGGCTTGCACCTTGGTTGCGGGCACATCCCCAGTGGGGTGGGGCAAGCAGGAGGCAGCTGGATGATGTTTCGCTGTCATCGATGTTTCTAGCTCTCTATCTCTCTAACTCTCCCTTCCTCTCTGTAAACCATCGATAAAATATATTTAAAAAACAAAAAGCAAAACAAACATGCAGCATCACAGCCAAAAAGACAAAGGCATGTACGGACCACGGAGTCTGCGGGATAGGGGGAGAAAGGGGTATTTAGAAAATCGCTCGGATTTCCTCCCTTTTTCCCGATCTCCAGAATCATCAGGTAGGGTGGCTTGACCGAGGATGAAGGTACTGCGTACTATCATTCTCAGGTTTCTGAAGAAAGAGTGTGTCAAGGGTGTTTTTTTTTTAAAAAGGATTGTGTAGGTCCATACCCTGACCCCTTTAGAAATGTTCCCCTCCATGTGGCTTCACAGTATCTGAGCATGTTATGTGTTGGGCATTCACACACACACACACACACACACACACACACACACACTGGGTCAAGACACAGAGAGGTAGACCCAAGCAAAAACAGACAAGAGACCGAGAGGCAGATGGAACAGTCCCCAGACACACACACACACACACACACACACACACACACACTCACACACACACACGTGAAGCCGGCGTCAGAACCAGGAGTAACAGCTGAAATGCCAGGGGTCAGTGTCCCCACCCACGTTGGGCACCAGCCTCGGTGTCTGAGTCTCGATCCCCAGCCCCATGGCTAGACTTCCGATCCATCCCCGAGGCCCTCTCTCCTCGTGCCGGAGCCCCCGAGCCCCCGATCCTGCCCCTCCGGGGGAGGGGGGCGCGTACAGAGTGGTTCTACAGAGAACCACTGGGCACGCTAATAGTTCTAAGTTCATCCTTAAGGTGTGCAAAAAAAAATTAAAAATAACTAGCACACCAAACCTGATTTTGCAAATATGGTTGCTCACGGCGAGACATCGAAAGGAACGGACTTACTGGAGGCATTCAGTGAATGATTAACTACACGGGTGAGAGGGACAGTAGGGTGCTGAGGGGATTGGAGGTCGCTGGCTCCCTGGCAGGGCCAGGCCTGGGCATCTCGGATGACCAGGGACCACGGGGAGCCTGGGCCCCGAGCACTCACATTCGTGGGGGCAGAAGCCGTATTTGTTGTCCTTGTCGAAGTTGTAGGTGGTGGAGCACCAGAGGAAGCCGTCGGTGCGGCCGGCGTCGGTGCAGCTGTGGTACTCCTTGCCGTTGAACTGGAAGGGGAACTTGCAGTATTCCCCGTCGGCGGTGCCGTACTTCGCGCGGACCACTGCGGGGAGGGGAGGGGAGGGGAGGGGAGGGGAGGGGAGGGGAGGGGAGGGGAGGGGAGGGGAGGGGAGGGGAGGCGACACAGGGTGGGGTGAGCCTCCCCAGGCCCTTCTCCAGGGACCAGAAGCCTGTGTGTGTGACTCCCCTCTCCCTCCCCCTCCCGTCAGAGCCCATGGAGGTGCCCAGGGTTGTGGGAGAAGGGATGGTCGGTCCTTGTTGCTAGGTTACGGGGAGACGGGCAGAGGACCGGACCAGAGAGGATGCTGGGACATGGGGGCGGTCCCTCGCTTACCTTGCCCTTCTCCGAGGCTCCACAGCTCGTCGTCGTCAAAGTGGGAGTCTCCCCCAACCCCGGGCCCCGGGGCGAAGGCGTGAGCCAGCAGCCCGTCCTTGCCATCGAAGGGGTATCCATCTCCGTGCTCTGGAAGACACGGGGGTCTCAGCTTCCAGCTGCCCCACCCCCCGCCCCGGGTGCCCTGACCCCCAGCCACACCCCGCCCACCTGGCACGTGTCCCCCTCCCCTCTCCTGTTGGGGTTATCCAAGACGGGGGCACAGCAAGTCCACAGACAGGTGCTGCTGACTGGGCGGTCAGCACCCTGAGGTCTCCAAGGTCCAGTCTACCACCGATAGTCACACCTCTGAGCCCCAGGCCTACTTGGCTGCCCAGGTCCATGCCACCCGCCCGCATCACGGTGCCACTCACAGTGTCTGTACCGCCTACCCTTATGTCTACACTGCCGCTGCCGCTGCCGCTCACGCCACCCTCCCACGTGGCCACGGGTGTGTGTCCACTCCCTCTCCTGTCTACACCACTCCATTCCTCCCGCCCTCATCCCCGGCCCGGAGTTCCTCAGGGCGGACCCCTGCTACCCAACAGAACTTCCTGCGATGACGGGGACACGCTTTGTGCGGCTCATCACCGACAGGCCCCCTGTGGCTACGGAGCACCTGACGTGTGGCCGGTGTGGCCGAGACACGGGACCTGGCTTTGACTGCGTTGAAACTACTGGAAACGTGACCAGCCCTTCGTCTGCCGGAGCTGCTGTCCGGGACGGTACGGGAAGACCCCTCACATCCACGTGGCTCTCCATCGTCTGGTCCCACCTACGCCGCTCAGCGTCCACCCCTTCTCCTCTCCTCTCCTATCTCAGCTGCTCTCGGGACCCCGGTGCCCCTCCGATGGCTGGATCCCCTCCATCTCACACACCGAGCCCCGGCTGGCCCCATGTCTGCCTACCCCAGCGGCCGAAGTTGATCATGATGTCGGCGTCTCCGTCGTGGATACGAGAAAAGCGGAGGGGGGTCACGTTACTCCAGACTTGGAAGGCACGGGCGAAGGCATCATCCACCGTCTCGGGGTCAAGGTCAGGCGTGTAGCCAATGATCCTGGAGGTGCGGGGGATGCAAAGGAGTGAGCAGGCACACGCACCCGAGTGTGTGCGCATGTGTGCAAGAGCGTATGCGAACCTGTGGGAGAGCACGGATGTTTGCAAGGGTGGTGCGTGTGTGCAGGTGCGAGAGTGTGTGCATCAGCAGGTGAGGGGTGCATGCATTTGCATGTGCACAAGGGTGTGCAGATGTGCACACACAGACAGGTACACGTGTGTGCGTGGTGAGCAGAGGTCCCTGGTAGCACAGCGCACCCAGAATGCCTTGCATCCTAGGCCAGCCAACATCCTCAGGCCTTGTCCCAGGAATCTCACCCACCCCCTCTGGCTGGGGGACGCATGGGGTAAAACCAGTGCACACGGAACACGGGGCCGAGCTCTCTCTCATCCTGAAATCCAGCACGAGCCGTACAGAGCGGAGGCCAAAGCCAAGCAGGCCTCTGTGGAGAGTCACCCCAATCGACAGCCGATGGCAACTCCATCCTATAACCAATTAGCAACCGATGCCACAGTCTCTCCACGTGCACCAAAGACCCCAGCCAACGGTAACAGTGACTGGCAGTTACTACACGAAAACGGTTTAGCTCAGTGGATAGAGCGTCAGCCTGCGGACTGAAGAGTCCCGGGTTCGATTCTGGTCAGGGGCATGCACCTTGGCTGCAGGCATATCCCCTGTATGGGATGCGCAAGAGGCAGCTGGTCGATGTTTCTCTCTGGTCAACATTTCTAGCTCTCTATTCCTCTTTGTAAAAATTCATTAAAATATATTTTAAAAAGAAAAAGAAAAAAGAAAAAGAAAAAGAATATTACTCTTACTTTTTGAAAAGAAAAAAAAAAGTAGCCCGATGTCTCACGCCTACTAAGTTTGAGAGTCGAGTCCAGGTCGGTCTGACCCCAGCTCCTAAGCACTCTGCACGCAATCTCCTTTAAGACTCGGAGTCCCCCGAGGACCCCTCCCGGGTCCCCGGGGTGGGGCGGGGCCCGAGGAGACCCCATGTCCCGTGCCCGGAGGCCCCGTGGCCCAGCCCCGCCCCACACCTGTACGTGATCTCGTTCTTTTCCCACTTGGGCTTGCGGGGGAAGAAGTTGTAGTTGGCCACGTCGGGGTTGCCGCAGCGCGGCTTCTTCATGGTGGCCAGCGTGCGCTTGTCGAGGTTGCCCGTCTCGGGCAGCCCGAAGAACTTCTGCATCTTCTTCAGCGCGTCCTTCAGCCCAATCAGGTTGCACTTGTCCTTGGGGCAGCCGTAGTAGGAGTTCAGGTATTGCTGCGAGAAAGGAGCGCCGGAGGTGAGCAGCCACGGGAGGGCGCCATCGTCCCGACCCGAGCAGGCTGCCCTCACCAGCCCCCGCCCGGTCCAGTCCAGCCCCGTGGCCCAGAACAGGAAGGACGGGGTCCACGGGCACTGGGTGGACTGGTTCCCAAACCCCAACGTGGACGCCCACGCGTTGAGTGACGTAATAGCTGTCGAGAGCGTGACGTCAGCATGGAACCCTCATGCTCCAGAAGCTCTATAATGTGGTTATTATTTTTTTAAAAGCTTTATTTTTTTTAAATATATATTTCCTTGATTGTTTTACAGAGAGGAAGGGAGAGGGAGAGAGAGCTAGAAGCATCGATGAGAGAGAGACATCAATCAGCTGCCTCCTGCACACCCCCTACCGGGGAGGTGCCCGCAACCAATGTACATGCCCTTGACCGGGATCGAACCCGGGACCTCTCAGTCCGCAGGCCGACGCTCTATCCCCTGAGCCAAACCGGTTTCAGCTACAATGTGGTTATTTATTACTACCCCCATCATACAGAGGAAGAGACTAACGCACAGAGAGGTTAAGAGACTTGCCCAAATATCACACAGCTCACAAAAGGGCAGAGCTGGATTCGGACCCGAGCAATCTGGCTCCCGAGCCACACGCAGGACTGTAACTCACTATCCCTCTTTGCCTCCATCATCTCTTTGTTGGCCAGGGCGTGACAGAAATAAATGCAGAATTAAATATGATGGGCACTGTTGGAAAGGTGAAAGTAGCCAGGAGATCTTCTGACAGGGGCCCTCGCTATGTTTGGAGGAGTAGTTAGGAAAGGAAAATTCGGGGTATAATCTCTCTATATAAAAGGCTAATATGCAAAATGTCCCCTTGGGAGTTGGACCAGAGACCAGGAGTTTGATCACTCGTTATGACATGTGTTGACCACCAGGGGGCAGTGTGGAACGAAGGACATCCCCCGCTGGCAGCGGGAAGGCCCCAATAGGCCCCAATCAGCCCTCATTGCTGACCTGACCTGTGCACAAATTCATGCACCGGGCCTCTAGTAATGATGATGATGATGATGATGACTAACACTTACTGAGAGCTTACCCCGTGCCACCTGGGAGTGTGTAAGATTAGTGTTAACGGGCATCGGTATTACCCTTTGCTTGCAGAAGAAACTGGCACTGAGAGGGGTGGTCACTTGCCAGACCTACAAGGCCAGTTGGCTCCTGCACCTGGGATCGGAAGCCAGGCAGCCCAAGCCCAGCGCCTGCTCCTCCAGCCTCCCACTGCGCTGGCCGCCTCTGGGCAGCATGGACGACTCCCTTATGCTCCGTGGACGGTGTGGGCACCCGGGTCGCTTTGCCAAGGCTCCAAGGCTCCACCCCTAACCAAGAGCCACATCATGATGCCAGCCAGCTCCAGACCCAGGAGAAAGAACAGCAGCCCCTGCCCGGCCGGGGTGGCTCAGTGGTTGAGCATCGACCTATGAACCAGGAGGTCAGGGCTCGATTCCCAGTTGGGGACTTGTCTGGGGGGCTGGGTCCCCAGTGGGGAGGGGGGGTGCTGATCAAGGCAAGCTGATCAAAGATTCTCTCTCTTTATTGATGTTTCTGTCTCTCCCCCTCTCCCTGCCTCTCTGAAATCAATTATATATGTATATACCGTATTTGCCGGCGTATAAGACGATTTTTTGGCCCTGAAAAATACGTATTTGCTGGCGTATAAGACGACTGGGCGTATAAGACGACCCCCTAAAATTTCCACTAAAAATACAGAGTTTGTTATATACTCGCCGTATGAGACTAACCCCCACTTGGAGGCATATTTTTCAGGGCCAAAAAGTCGTCTTATACGCCGGCAAATACGGTATATATAATTGATTGATGATAAGTTACATGCAGAGAAGGGTTCCCAGGGTGACCAGAGGGTACTGGAGTCCTGTCTTGAGGAGGCTGGGGACCAGGCTGAAGGGGAACGGGGTATTTCTTGGGGGGCCGGGAGCAGGAAGCTTCCACATTTCTTATGGGCGAGAAGGAACATCTTGAGGGCCCCCCCCAGCTGGAGGCGCTAACAGGCTGAGGGATGGTGCCCTTCCACTGTGCCCGGCCAGACACCCACTCACAGGACAGCATCCACCACGGGAGCCGCCGCCGGGAGCCCGGCCAGGAGGGAGGGCCGGCTGGCCGCTTTCCCGCCCGCTGGGCGCCGCCGCCCCCGCCCCACGCGCCGGGCCTCCAGCGCCCGCCCCTCCCTCCGACCCCGCGGGCCACCTCTCTCCTGCCTCTCCTCCCTTCCTCCCATCCCTTCGCAGAAGTTGCAAAAGTTCGAGGAAACTTTCCAAGATCCAACCCTTGACCCTTCTGGCCACCTTGTCCGCGGGGCCAGGCGGAGAAGATGCTCTCTGGGCGTCCCTCCCGCCCCCCCGATATTTGCCCCGAGGTCCCCTCTCCAGCCGCGTGCCCCGGGCGCCCCCTCTCCAGATGTGTGCCAAAGGTCCCCCAGGCTGGCCAAGCCCCGCTGGGGCGCAGAGCTCCCGGTGTGTGCAAGAGTTTACCCAAATCGCGTGCCCTGGGGCTTAAAAAGAAAAACCCAACCCAAATGCTTCCCGGTTGGCTAACGGGACCCCTGCAGGCCTTTTGCCAAAGGCCTCGCCAAGGCGCTGGCCCAGGGTCAGCCGGACCCCCTCCCCCAGATGTTGTTGACAAAGCCTTCCCAAAGCCTCCCCGGGGGCCAGACCCTTCAGATCCCAGACAATGTCCCATTATTTACAGAAGAGCCCCCCCACCCCCCACTTCGCCTTCCTGCGGTTGGCCCGGCACCCGGGACCCTCCCCCTGCGTCTCCAAGTTGTTTATCCAAGGCCTCCGCCGCCGCGCACGGAAGGGCCCCCTCGGGTTTCCAAAACAGACCCCGGCTCGGGCTGGCCCCAGGAGACCCCCGCCGGGCGGTTTGGGGAAGCCCCTCCCCCAGGCTGTGTGCCCCCCCGGGGGAGGGGGGAGGAGGAGGTGTAGCCTGGGGGGACCCCCCCCCCCCAAAACCCCCTTCCCCCAACCTCGCCTGCAAAGTTTGGCTCCCGGAGGCCCGCGGAGAGCCACTCACCACGGCCATCTCTTTGTCCGATTTGGGGGCGACGTCCCCCGGGAACTTGATGATGGGCGAGGGCGCGGCGGCGAGGGGCCCCACCAGGCAGCCCAGGACGCAGAGCGCCCGCAGCGCGCCCCGGGCCCCCGCCGGCGGCGGCGTCTCCATCCTCCTCGCGCTCCGGGCCCCGTGCGCCGCCCCGGAGGCCGGTCGCTGGCTCCGGGTCGAGGTGTGTGGCCGGGCCCCGCTCCGCCGCCGCCGCGACTCCGAGGGGACGGCACGCCCCGGTGGCCTCGGTGGCCTCGGTGGCCTCGGTGGCCTCGGTGGCCCCGGTGGCCTCGGTGGCCTCGGTGGCCTCGGTGGCCTCGGTGGCCTCGCCCGGCTCAGCTGCGCGCGGCCCGGTCCGTGCGCCCCCGCCTGCGCCGCCGCCGCTGCCTGTGCCGCCTGTGCCGCCGGGGCCCCTTTGTACGTTTAAAGCCCCAGATGCACAGCCTCCAGCCAGCCCGGGGGGAAGTCTGGATGCAGCGGAAACAAGGGAGGGCGGCCGCCAGATGTGGCCGGCTGGGCTGGGAGGGCGTTGGCAGCGCGCGGAGGTGGCGGCGGGGTGGGGCGGGGAGGGGGCGGCGCGCTCGGGCCCGCCCCTCGCTGCCCCGCTCGCTCTTTTCTCCTCTTGTTCTTTCTCTGCCTGTTTTCCCCCCCGCCTGCGGCCGCTCGGGGCCTGGTCTTGCACCATCGGTGCTCGACCTCACTTCCCCTTCCCCCGAATCTGGGCGCCGAGCCCGGGGGACCCCCTGCGGGGCCACATCTGGAGGGCCTCTCCCTCCGGGATCTGAGGTCAGAGAGCCGCGGCGGTTCTGGCAGGGACTGGATGCAGGCCCGCGCTCCCCGTGACAGGGGTCAGCGAGGGGGAGGCAGGGTCAGGAACAGATCAGCTGAGTTAACAGAGGATTAGACCGGACAGGCTGCAGATGTTTTAGGTGGAGATAGAGAGAGATGGTCAGAATGGAGAAAAAAGATGCAACACTGGTGCGGCTCAGTGGATAGAGTGTCGGCCTGCGGACTGAATGGTCCCAGGTTCGATTCCGGCCAAGGGCATGGACCTTGGTTGCGGGCACATCCCCAGTGGGAGGTGTGCAGGAGGCAGCTGATGGATGTTTCTCTCTCATGGATGTTTCTAACTCTCCGTCCCTCTCCCTTCTTCTCTGTGAAAAATCAATAATATATATAATTTTTTAAAAGAGAGATGCAACAGATACAGGGAAGGGTCCTTCCTCCCTTCCCTCTTTTCCATTTTTCCTCTGCGAGTATTTAAGCATTTGCCGGGCCCCGGGCAGAGTGCTAGGTGCTAGATACACCCTTGGGAACACACGTGCCGATCCATGTCCCCTCCAGCTCTCCGTAGAGGGCATTGATTGGGTGCGAGGCTGCCACGGGGGACAGCTGGCCTCGGCCCCCACCCCGGCTCAGGGGGGCCCGGGAGGCCTCCCTCGGGGAGTGACTGCCGAGCCAGGACAAAGGCGTGCTCCCGGGTGGACCTGGGCGGAGGGGCGGCACAGATGTGGCGGGCACCGTCGAGGGCACCGTCCGGGGAAGGTCCAGAGACGAAGCCGACAAGGTGCCCGGAGGAGAACGTTCCTTGCCTCTGAGAAAAGGTCGGGGGGCAGAGTGACCAGCCAGCCCGGGGGGGGGTCACCAGCGGGGACCCATTTGGGGAGCGAAGTGAGGGGCTGAACGGGTCAGCCGTGGTCTGCCTGTGAGGGCCTCGGGGGGCGGGGGGGGGGTCGTGGTGATGAGTCTGGCCTTTCTCTTAAGAACTGAAAACCCCCCAGCAGCTCGGGTCTCGGCGGCGGCGGGTTTAAAATGGGTCCAGGCTTTGCCCTGCAGAAGGGCGCAGGGCCCATGGGCCTGGCCCAGGGGGAAGCCGTGGCGTGGGGGGAGGGTGAGCCTGAGGTCAGGGGGGGCGGGAGGGGGGTTTGCCTCTTGGCTGGGCCCCTTTTGGCTCCTGTCAGGGCCTCCGCCGGAGAGTCAGCCAAGTTGGAGAGGCTGGAGCTGGGAGCGGAGACGGAAAATGTTGTCTCACTGACGCGGGGCCTGCAGACTCGCGGCCTGTGGGCTAAATCCGGCCTGAGCAGCACTTTGAGACTTGGGTTTCGTTTCAGAGAGTCCCACAGCTCTGGCACCCCCGGGTGCCCGCGCCCACATGGCAACAATTAGGCAACGGGAAACACCGGCCGCTCCCTCTCGGGGGTTTGCCGCAGTCCCCACCGTTCTCTGCCGTCCGGCCCGTGACTCAGCTCACTTCTGCTCCTTGGCCTCACCGGCCCCCGGGGGTGGAAGGGAGCCACAGCCCGAACCCGGCCGGCAGCTCAGGGGAGGCCTGCGTGGTGGGCCTTACACACGCGGAGACCAAAAGCTGCCAAACCCGATTTGGCTCCGAGGATAGAGCGTCGTCGGCCTGCGGACTGAAGGGTCCCGGGTTCGATTCCGGTCAAGGGCATGGACCTTGGTTGCGGGCACATCCCCTGTGGGGGGTGTGCAGGAGGCGGCTGATGGATGTTTCTCTCTCATCGATGTTTCTAGCTCTCTCTCCCTCTCCCTTCCTCTCTGTAAAAAAAATAAAGTGAATAAATTTAAAAAATCAATTATATATATATATATATTTAAAAAAGTTACCACATAGGATGGTCTGAACAGAAAAATCGCTAGCCGAAACCGGTTTGGCTCAGTGGCAGAGCGTCGATCTGTGGACTGAAAGGTCCCCGGTTCGATTCCGGTCAAGGGCATGTACATTGGTTGCGGGCACATCCCCGGTAGGGGGTGTGCAAGAGGCAGCTGGTCGATGTTTCTCTCTCATCAACGTTTCTAGCTCTCTATCTCTCTCCCTTCCTCTCTGTAAAATATCAATAAATATATATATATTTAAAAAGAAAAAGAAAGATCGCTAACTTGGGTTAGAAGTGGGTCAGGGTGGGTAGTCATATCCGAGGCCTGTAACTCCCTGGACAGAGGTCAGTTTCTATCTCGAGTGAGTCTCCTGGCCTTTTTGCACCTAAGATAACCGCCCTTTGAAACGTTAGCGTAACATCCGTTCTCAGATCCCTCCCCTCGGGGCACACGGGCCAGAGCACAGGCCACACACAGAACCCTTTGTCACCTGGTTCCCTCCTCATGCCGCACACGCTCACTGCTAACGCCCCTGTGCCCACCGATGGACTGAGAACGGATTAGGTGAGAACTTTGCCGGTACAGACAGTACAGAAGTAGGTGTCTCTCCGTGTTACCTTTTATTGTTTTATTTTTTAAAATATATATATATATTATTGATTTTTCACAGAGAGGAAGGGAGAGGGAGAGAGAGTTAGAAACATCGATGAGAGAGAAACATGGATCAGCTGCTTCCTGATCCAGCTGAAACATGTTTACCCCCCACTGGGGATGTGCCCACAACAGAGGTACAAGGTCTTGACTGGAATCGAACCTGGAACCTTTCAGTCCGCAGCCTGATGCTCCACTGAGCCAAACCAGTTTCAGCCATTTTACTTTTTATTCAATCCTAGAGATTTCCCTGGCTCCTTAATCTACCACCGATGGGCTTCCTATAACCTGTGTCTTGATTGTAGCTTTGATTGTAGCGTCTAGAACAAGCTGCAAAGTGCCATTTTTCTGGAGCATTTTCTTGAATCATCAAGATATTTTTGCTCCCACATAATTATCCTCCGTTTGGCCCAAATAAAATAAACTCTTATAAGACTTATTTTTAGGCTGGATTTAAAATATATATATTTGCATTGATTTCAGAGAGGAAGGGAGAGGGAGAGAGCAGGAGAAACATCCATGATGAGAGAGAATCATGGGTTGGCTGCCTCTTGCACATCTCTCCCCACCACCACCATCTCTCTCTCTCTTCCTCACCTCCTCCACAGCCCCCTACTGACCTGGGGAGCACTCAGAATAAAAAACCAGACCAGGATCAGCTAGCAAAAATAAACAGAACTCTGGCAGCTCCCTCTGCAGACAAGCCCTCCTCAGACTGTGTCCCTTGGACCAGAACAGAATGAAGGAATGATTTCCCCGAACCCTCCAGGACCCCGACGGGTTTGCAAAGGAATCTCAGTTAACTGTTAGGACAGACGATCCTGGCTGTTCTTTTTTTTTTTTTTTTTTTAATTGATTTCAGAGAGGAAGGGAGAGAGGAACATCAGTGATGAGAAAGAAGCATTGATTGGCTGCCTCCTGCATGCCCCCTACTGGGGATCAAGCCCACAACCCAGGCATGTGCCCTTGACCAGAATCAAACCTGGGACCTTTCAGTCCAAAGGCTGACACTTTCTATTCATTGAGCCAAACCGGCTGGGGCCGATCCTGGCTGTTCTGACCTGGGCCCGTGAACACATATGCTGCGTTCTGAGGGGAGAGCAGCAGAATGGACACGGAAGGTTCTCTGGGAACAAAGAGTGAGACAGGCCAGAAAGATGCACGGAATTATCTCACCACCTTTACCAAGCCAAATCTGAGGCGACCCCCCCCCCACCCCCCTGAAAATGGATTGAACCAAGACAGAAAAGCCTGATGGACCAGCACTGGATTTCTTTAAAGATTTTTTTTTTTTTTAAAAGTTCAATCAAGATTGAGATCTACCTCTGGGCTGTTTTAAGAATCATCAAAATGACAGCCCGATAAATTTGGGGAGGACCAGATGAAGAACTTATAGCGCTGAGCCGGTCATTCAGGGTGATCCTCCCTCTAAAACCATTCAAAAGAGAAAAAGACAAAGTTGCCAAAACTGGTGTGGCTCAGTGGATAGAGCATCAGACTGCACACTGAGGGGTCCCAGGTTCGATTCCGGTCAGGGGCATGCGCCTTGGCTGTGGGCACATCCCCAGCGGTCGATGTGCAGGAGGCAGCTGATCCATGTTTCTCTCTCATCGATGTTTCTAACTACTGCGTCTCCCCAAAAATAAGACATCCTCCGAAAATAAGGCCTACTTACAGGTTTCCTTCTGAGTGAAATATAAGGCATCCCCCCCCCCCGAAAATAATAGCCCCCAGGATTCACAGTGTGTCTGGTTTGTGTTAACAACTACCGTACCGGATACAGGTAATAAATTTCCTTTATTTTTATTTAACAATAAATGTGTACTGTATTCTTCTTCATGGAAAAATAAGACATCCCCTGAAAATAAGACCTAGCGCATCTCTGGGAGCAAAAATTAATAATAAGACACTGTCTTATTTTCGGGGAGACAGGGTATCTCTCTCCCTTCCTCTCTGTAAGAAATCAATAACACACACACACACACACATATATATATATGTATATGTATATATATATATATATATATATATATATATATATATACACACACATATATATATATATTTTTTTTTAAGTAAAAGGACAAAGTTGCCAAAACCATGAACTCACAGCTCCAACCTTCAAGCAGTCAGAGACCTCCCGAAGCTCGCTCTCAGACAAGGGAGGCGGGAGTCGGTGCCTATTGTGAAAAGCCGGCCCCCTTAAGAAGGACTGGAGAAAACGGAATGGGATTTAACCAAAGAAAAGAAACAGAAGCGCTGCAACTGGTTTGGCTCAGTAGATAGAGCGTCGGTTTTTGAACCGAAGGGTCCCAGGTTTGATTCCGGTCAAGGGCATGTGCATTGGTTGTGGGCATATCCCCGGTGGGGGTTGTGCAGGAGGCAGCTGGTCGATATCTCTCTCTCATCGACGTTTCTAGCTCTCTATCTCTCTCCCTTCCTCTCTGTAAAAAAAATCAATAATATATATATATATATATATATATATATATGTATATATATATATATTTTTTTTTTTTTTTTTTTAAGAAAGACACAGAAGCAAGATTAGGGCTGCTCCAACTGTGAGAGCATCTCCCCCCCCACCCCCTTCCTTACGGCCACCGGAGGGGAACATGACCAAAGCCCTTGGACATTGGAACGGCTTTGTCTGTCCTTACCCCTCCCCGGCCGGGTGACCCTCTCCCCTGGGGAAAGCGTGTGTACGGGTGGGAGGCACCTCTCATCCGCCGGGATCTGAGGACAGCCTGCCCGCTGCCTTCCTGCCGAGGTCAGAGGGCATCGCCTGTGTCCACTCTTCTAATCCTCAGCTCACCTGCCCGACGGGTGAGGCTCTCTGACATAGAACCGGCCATGCCCACCTGTCCTGCTCCCAGCGGGGAGACGGACTCGGGACGAATTCAGTGAGATACGGGGTCCGTTTTAAAGGGACCTCCTTATGAGGGAAGGAGTCTTGAGACTGGCTGGCGGGTGATGCTCCAGTGTAGCTTCGGATCTTTGCCTGTACGGATGCCGGTACAACCGAAGTCAGCCACTTACTAAATTATTATTATTATTTTTTAAAAGTATATTTTATTGATATTTTACAGAGAGGAAGGGAGAGAGATAGAGAGCTAGAAACGTCAATGAGAGAGAAACATCGACCAGCTGCCTCCTGCACACCCCCTACCGGGGATGGGCCCGCAACCAAGGTACATGCCCCTGACCGGAATCGAACCTGGGACCTTTCAGTCCGCAGACCGACGCTCCGCCACTGAGCCAAACCGGTTTCGGCCACTTACTAAATTATCGACAGAACCTTGCCTCTGCCTAATAGTCACCAGCGCCCTGGGAGACGGGGTGAGGTCCTGGAGCTAAGCCCGTAATTCACGATGACACTAAAGGGGGGGTTTGTCACTCCGTGCCTGCGCCCCTGCAAGTCTCCCATCCATCCCGGTAAAGAAACCCAGTGAGCGAGGATGGAGGTTTGTACGGGGACTCAGAGCTACAAATAGAACAGATGACTGTTGTACTACCCTGTTTCCCCAAAAATAAGACAGTGTCTTATATTAATTTTTGCTCCCAAAGATGCGCTAGGTCTTATTTTCAGGGGATGTCTTATTTTTCCACGAAGAAGAATATGGTACACATTTATTGTTAAATGAAAATAAAGGAAATGTATTACCTGTATACGGCACGGTAGTACGGTAGTTGTCAACACAAACCAGACAAACTGTGAATCCTACAGGATCAAGAATTTACTCATTGATTCAATGGCAATCATGCCATCCTCTTCCGGAACATCATCATAACAATCCAATTCCTGAATTTCCTGGTGAATTTCTTGGGACTCCATTTCTTTCAGAATCAGTGGACCAAATCTCTCATGTTTAGCAATAGCACTGTCTTTCAATGAGTACTTCTTGTCAAGCTAGCCTGCTCGCAGTGCATTTGCAATGCAGCTGCCAGTGATTTTCTCCCATGAATTCTTCACCCAAGTCACAACTTCTTGCAGTTTAGGTTTCACAGAGTTCCCACGCTGATTTCTCTCCATTCACGCGGCAGTGACGTCAGGACTCTGCGTAACGTCACTGGTTGCTAGACGCCAGTCGGGGCGGCCCTGGCGACCAGTTTGTGATAAATTAATGTTCATTCTGAGACAGAGTCTGGGGGCTATTATTTTCAAGGGGGGGATGCCTTATATTTCACTCAGAAGGAAACCTGTAAGTAGGTCTTATTTTCAGAGGATGTCTTATTTTCGGGAAAACGCGGTAGTAATAATGCTCCTTCTATGGTTTCCCTTCTGAAATTGAGAAGAAAACGTCCTCACGGAAGGAAGGACAGGGGTGTGCGTGGTGTGGAGAGAAGTTAAAAGAAAGTAGTTTGTCCTAAGGAGTCGGCTATTTCTGAATAAGTAAAAGGAGACACACTAAAGACAGGGGGGTTGTAGATTAGTGGGGGCGATGGGGAGATACTGACAAAGGAATTTTATATGGAAACGCTAGAAGCCAATTATGGAGACGTGCTTAGCCCCTAACCCAATAAGGCAGGGGTGGGCAAACTTTTTGACTCGAGGGCCACCATGGGTTCTTACACTGGACCGGAGGGCCGGCACAAAAGCAACCTGACCGTGCTGGCACTCTCCTCTTGGGCTGCTGGGGAAGGAGCGGAGGGGAGAGCAAGAGAACCCTCCGCTCTTCCGGCTCCGCAGGCCGGACAGAACAGCCGAACGGGCCGGATCCGGCCCCCGTGGGCCGTAGTTTGCCCACCCCTGCACTAAGGTCTGCCAACTGTGTCAACTGGGACGGAAGCCGCTGTGGCCGTGGAAGTGCGGCCTTCTATCACCGCCTGGAGGCACAGGAAATGCACTTATGAAACGCTGACTGTCCGCCCGGCCTGGGGAACTCCGTAGGTGGTAATGGCCACCGACACCCTTGTGTCCTTACAGCCTTGGCCCCGGTGGAACCTTCAAGTTACGGCTTCCGATTGCACCACCGGAGGGAACCAGATGAGGAATGAACGGCACTGGCGTGTTTCCAATGGAAAGTAGACGGGCCACATTAAGGCAGTCGCGCTGATCATCTACAAATAATAAAAGCACGGTATGCTAATTAGACCGGATGTCCTTCTGGACGACCTCCCGGACAAAAGCCGGGGCTGGAGGGACGCCCGGGTCCCAGGGGCCAGAGCGAAGGCAGTGCCGGCAGCTAGGGTAAGGAAGGCCTGCTCTTGCATGAATTTCCTGCATCGGGCCTCTAGTGATCTTACTAATGGGGTCTATCTCTTTGGGGTGATCCATCGAGTGGCTCCTGCACTGTGACAGGGCACAGGCCAGGTTGGGGGGGCCTGCACCCTCCCCAGTGTATGCATTTCGTGCACCGGGTCACTAGTAATAGTAATAATAATAATAATACCAGGAATTGGAAACCCATCTCACGGTCAGATGTGAAAACTGAAGAGGTGTATAATGGACCCCCAAGCTACACATGTCTCACTGGGTGCAAAATACAGAACCAGGAGGCGACAGAGCGTGGGTCGCGGCGGTGTGGAGGTTGGATGTGACCCAGAGTGTTTCTGAGTGAAGACCCATGAGACCTGGCCGCGCCCAGTCACCGCCTTTCCCTTCTGAGACCAACGTGGCCTTGGCTTTCACCCAGGGTTACGGTCTGGTCCCTCCCCAGGGGTGCCTTGTTTAACAAGACAGACTCTGACCCTAACCCTTCCTATGAGCCTTCCCAGCACTGTGGGACCCTCGTATCCGCCCCAGAGGTTGGTCATCAAGGCATCCTTTGGATTGATTTATGACCAAAAGGAGAAACTTTGGACAAAAAAAGGGGGGGGAGAGGTGGGGGGGGGGTGCGCCATGCACTAAACCTCACAAGCTCGTGGAAGGCCTTAGAAATGAAAGTAACCACATATTGCCGAAACCGCTCAGTGGATAGAGCGTCGGCCTGCGGACTGAAAGGTCCCAGGTTCGATTCCGGTCAAAGGCAGGTCCATTGCGGGCACATCCCCAGGAGGTGGTGTGCAGGAGGCAGCTGCTCGAAGTTTCTAGCTCTCTATCCCTCTCCCTTCCTCTCTGTGAAAAAATCAATAACAACAACAATAACAATAATAAGTCGTTGTTGAGCACTACTGGGGTCAATACCAAGACCACTGGCAGTTGGGCCTCTGATGGGGACGGGGGTCTGATGTCCATCACTCTAAAACAGAACTGGGCTCCTCCTGGGGGCTAGACCCCACCTCAGCAGGAAGGGGGGTGTGTACCCGGATTCTGTAAGGCCGGGTTATCCAGGTCCCCAGTCCTCAGCAGGCTGGCTAGCGGCTCCCTCTGCGGACAGGCTGCGCCATCTGGTGGCCACTCTGGGCGAAGCAGCCTCCGGGATCGGGGGCACCTGGGTCCGACCCTTCTCTGGGCTCGTGCCTCCATCTAGCGGCTCTAATGTGCAATTACAGCCCATCGGTTTCAACCTTAGGGCCAGCATTGCCCCTAGGTCCAAGGGCCTAAGAGAACCTAGGAGGTTTCTTTACATTCCTGGACTGCATTTTAGAACGACGGTATTGGAATTTGGGGGGTGCGAGGGGTGTGTTTTCAGAACCTCGGTTTTAGACAAGATTCCCAGGTGATTCTTAACTCTGGGGAATCTTGACCTTAAAGATTCTGGAGATGCATGACTTTAAAGGGGCTTCTGTCCGTGTATAATTGGACCTGCTTCTCCCCCCCCCACCCCCCCAGATCTGAACAGTAGTGACAGGCATTTGTGGACATGCGTTACACTATCGTCGGACCTGTTCCGGGCACTTTGTCTGTACCACCTCCTCTGCCCTACCGACGAGCCCCTGAGGACCATCCCTTTACACACGGGGAAACCGAGGCACGGCGCGTGGGTGTCGACCCAGCGGTCTGCCCGGAGCCCCCCCTCTCCCCGAGCCCGCCGGCGTTGGCTTCTGCAGGCTCCAGGGCGTGGCGGGCCCCTCTCCGGACATCCGGGGCCACGTCCGCCTCCCAGTGTCCCGGCCTCTTTCCCCCCGTGTTTATTTATCTGGTCAGTGTTTGTGCAGCTTGTGGCGCTGGACACGGAGTACACGGCAGTAATCAGCTCCGGCCTTGCTCTCCTGGGGCCTGCAGTGGGGTGGTGGGTGGTGGGTGGGTGGAGGGGTAATTTAGGGCCTAAATTTAGGGCTGACCTTCGTCCGCCGGCCCCTGTCCAGAACATCTACTTCTGCATCCAGGCCAGACCCCTGCTAGCCCCGCAACGAGCGGTCCCTGCCCCCTGCAGGTGGCTAGGCCCGTGGCCGGCAAACTCATCCGTCCGCGGAGCCAGACACCAACAGCACAACGATTGAAAATTTCTTCGGAGAGCCACGTTTTTGAAACGTAAACTTCCTCCAACGCCACGTCTTCCACATAGACTCGCCTGGGCCGTGGTGTGTTGTGGAAGAGCCACCCTCCGGGGGCCGAAGAGCCGCAGGTGGCTCGCGAGCCGCGGTTTGCCGGCCACGGGGCAGAGAACGGAGCCCGTGGCTTTGAGCTTGAGAGGATCTGCCTGTGGCCTGTGCGCCCCCGGGAGGTCTCCGTGGCTGAGGGAAACGCCCCTAACGCAGTACCCCACACACACACTGGAAGAAACATCCGGGAGATGCAAGGAGAAAGGGACCATCAGAACCTCCTGCACATTGGGGGGCCAGCAGGGGGTCAGCAGGGGGCCCGAGCGCCCCCTGCCCTGGAATTCCGTGGCATCAGGCGCCGATCACAGGCTCAGCCGGCCAGCTGGTGACCCCAATCCCTCCGCGGAGAGAACAAGCTCTGGCTATTGTTTTTCCAAGAATCTGGTCAATCCCCTTTCCTGTAAGGGGCCGCCCAGCTCCCCTCCCCCCCCCCCCCCCAGCTCTGGGTGCACGCTGCCTGCCTGCCTCCGGGGGGCGCTGCCCCATAGCACAGCCTCCCCTTGCACAGGACAACGGCCCAGCCTCAGCGCAGAGACCACACGCTCCGGGGACGGCTGGAGTCTCCTGGGCCCGTGTGTCCATGCCCCGGGCCCCCTCTCTTCACACTCAGCTGGTCCTTGCCTTCCCGCGGGGGGGGGGCCAGCACGGTAGGCCCCACCCCCGCCTGTCCCCCCACCAGGGGCAGCCCCATGGGAAGAGGGGCCTCGTCCAGAATCCCAGAGGGACTCCCGGGGGGACATGCAGGCCATGCGGCCGGCAGCCAGGGGGCATTTGGGGGGTGGGCCTCCAAGCTCCACCTTGTGGGGGCGACACCCCCACCTCCTTCGTTTTTTCGTTCCTCTGCCTTCGAGACGGCTGTGAACTCGAGGTGGGCACGCAGCTGCCATCGCTCTTGTTCTCCAGCGAGTCTAGGAGTCCACGCGGGCAAGGCCCAGGGGGGCACTGGGCAAGCGGCCTGACCATCTTCTCCCCGAGCCCCAGCATCTCCGTCTGTGAACTAAACCCATGCCACACCGGGCTCAGGGGCTGCCCCGGGAGGCCGCGTGGAGGTCACACCTAACGCGTGTCCTTAGTGCGGTGCCTGGAGCACACAGTAGGTGCGCAGCGAGCAGTTCCATCTCTGTTTCTCAGCAGCAGCAGCAGCAGCAGCAGTGAGTGAGTGTGTGTGTGTGTGTGTGTGTGTGTGCACGCGTGTGTCTGTGTGCTTGGATCCACGTCAACTTCCTCATTATTTCACAAGGGTGGGAGTGAGGGGATACCAGACCGGCAGAGTCCTCGAAATGGATCGCCACCCGGGGATCCGAAGTCCCAGGTGGGCTGCTGGTCCCTGTCTCACAGACATGTTCGTGGAACGGCAGCTTCGGGTGCAGAATTCAATTCTTTTTTAAAAATATATATATTTTATTGATATTTTACAGAGAGGAAGGGAGAGAGATAGAGAGCTAGAAACGTCGATGAGAGAGAAACATCGGCCAGACGCCTCCTGCACCCCCCCCCCCACCGGGGATGTGCCCGAAACCAAGGTACATGGCCCTTGACTGGAATCGAACCCGGGACCCTTCAGTCCGCAGGCCGATGCTCTATCCACTAAGCCAAACCGGTTTCGGCAGGAATTCGATTCTTGTTGAAAGGATCAGACACACTAAATCCAGCTGGAGTATACTGCCATGGCGAGGATGTGTGTGTGTGTGTGTGTGTGTGTGTGTGTGTGTGTAAGCAAAGCCGCAATCACCATACATTTACGATGAATAAATTGGGCCCTTTAATTCCCCAGCAATAAGCCTTGGAAATATAAGCTGCCCTTTCAGACCAAAGAACACGACTTCTCGTAACGACAGTTCTCCAGCACACATGGCTACCTGTAATTAAATCCCGCCTTCGAAGACACCCAAAGCGTCTTTCTCGGCGGATTATCCGCTCGTATGGAGTCTTCGTGGCAACATGGAGGGATAATCTGTCTCAGACGTGTGTGTGGCTGGTCCCTTAGAACGGAACACGCACGCACACACTCAGGAGGTGGCCAAAAGCTGGGGAGGCGGACACGGTGAACGAAACATGGAGGATGTCTGAGCCACGGGCTGAAACACACCGGGGGGGGGGGGCTCTCCCGACCCTGCCTCCCCCAAGGGCAGCACGCCCCCTGGAAGGGGATGCTTTGAAAAAGTTGAGAAAAAAAAACGTAAATGTGGAATTACGGTCAAATCATTCTCTGAAAGGGCAGCAAGCACCCGAAAAGTCCTCACCTCCGTGAAGACGTGGTGGAGGCACCGAGAGGCCCACAGCCCAGGGCACAAGGAAAACCCGAGCAGACCGAGAGGGCGGGACCTTGAACTCAGAGAAGCTGACACACACGCACACGCACACGCACACGCACACACACACACAGAGGGAGCGCAGAGAGCAGGCGTTCCTGGTCTAACCCCGGGGTCGGCAAACTCATCAGTCTACAGAGCCAAATACCAACAGCACAACGACTGACATGTCTTTGGAGGGCCCCGTTTTTTAAACGTAAACTTCTCACGGCACGTCTTCAGTATAGACTCGCCCGGGCCGGGGTGTTTTGTGGAAGAGCCGCCCTCAAGGGGCCAGAGAGCCGCACGTGGCTGGAGAGCCGCAGTTTGCCGACCACGGGTCTATGGGGATCATCTTGAGCTTTATATATATATATTACTGATTTTTACAGAGAGGAAGGGAGAGGGACAGAGAGCCAGAAACATCGGTGAGAGAGAAACATCGACCAGCTGCCTCCTGCACACCCCCTACCGGGGATGTGCCCACAACCAAGGTACATGCCCTTGACCGGAATCAAACCTGGGACCTTTCAGTCCGCAGACCGACACTCTATCCACTGAGCCAAACCGGTTTCAGCTATATATATATATATATTCTTTTTTTTTGAAAAGAGGCAAGACGTTTTCTGCAGTTCCCCACTCGACTTTTATTTTTTTTTTATTTTTATTGCTTTCAGAGAGGAAGGGAGAGGGAGAGAGAGAGAGGAACATCCATGATGAGAGTGAACTATGGATGGGCTGCCTCCTGCACGCCCCCTTACTGAGGACCGAGCCCACACCCCGGTCATGTGCCCTGCCCGGGATTCGAACCTGGGACCCTTCAGTCCGCAGGCCGATGCTCTATCCACAGAGCCACACCGGCTGGGGCTCAACTTCCTTATGCAGTGATGGCACCTGGTGTGTTTTTTGTTTGTTTGTTTGTTTGTTTTGTTTTTAAGCACTGTGTGCGCACAGACGCCTTTGTTCTTTCCCTGGGAGGAATGAATGATTAAATTATCGGAAATCGAGCTACCATCCAGGCGGCCTGCCTATCCCACACACCTCCCCGGGGTGCCCCCCGCCCCGCGTGCGAGGGGCCGGCTCTGTCTCGGAAGCCTGCGTTTCAATGCCCAGCGCATCTCATTAATGAAAGCGGTACGCCGTCGCCGACGCGCGTGTGAGTGGGGAACGGGGCTGTTTAATATAAGCCTGACATTTAAATTCCGCTTAGCGGGGCGGGGGGAGGAGAGCAGGCGGCACCCCGGGGTCCCGGCTCCCCGGCTCTGCGTCCCCCGGCACTGAAGTTCTCAAAGTCATCAGCCCCCTCCTCCTTCCCCCGACACCCCCTCCTCTCGCTTTTCCAGAGGAGCCCACTGGTGAAGACATCTGTTCGGTTATTAATTTCACATAAATCTTAAGCTCCTCAAGGCCAGGGACGAGGCGGCTTCCTCCTTGGCGTCGCATTGATGGAACACGATTGCCAGCCCGGCGCGGAAACGCTGTCACGATGTTCTGAGCGGCTTAGAGGCACCCTCCCCCCCCCCCCCCCCCCCCCCGGTAATCTCGGGGGCCGCCACGTGCCACCCGCCCTCCCTGCCCGCCCACCCCCCGAAAACAATATCCGCTGTATCACGGCGCTCACCCCGTCCCGCCGGATTAATAGCAGATGAGCTTTTCTGGGAAATGAATTGGACTTTCTTCGTAAAGGATACGCCGCCGGCCTGGGCGAAAGCAGATTGCAACGTGTAAGCGTCCCTCAGACAGAGTTTAATATCCTGCCCCCAACCCCCAATGCCGAGGACACCCCCGGAGGGAGGGGATCCCAGATGTCTCACAGGGGGTCTGCTGGGAAATGTCCTTCCACCACACCTGGTGTACGTGTGAGAGCAAGTGTGCGTGCATGTGTGCGCACATGAATGAAGGTGTGTGTGTAAATGTGTGCTGTGAGTCTGTACAAGCATGTGTGTGTGTGTAAGAGAGTGTGTGTATGGCCGAAACCAGTTTTGCTCAGTGGATAGAGCGTCGGCCTGCAGACTGAAAGGTCCCAGGTTCGATTGCGGTCAAGGGCATGTACCTTGGTTGCGGGCACGTCCCCAATAGGGGGTGTGCAGGAGGCAGCTGATCTATGTTTCTCTCTCATCTATGTTTCTAGCTCTCTATCCCTCTCTTTTCCTCTCTGTGAAAAATCAATAAAATATATTTTAAAAAAGAGAGAGAGAGAGAGAGAGTGTGTATGAATGTGGGTGAGTCTGCCCTGGCCAGTTTGCACAGTGGTTAGAGCACAGTCGGCCTGCGGCCTGAAGGATCCCGGGTTCAATTCCGGTCAAGGGCATGTGCCTCGGTTGCAGGTTCCTCCCAGGCCTGGCCTAGGTCGGGGCGTGTGCAGGAGGCAACCCATCAAAGTGCGTCTCTCTCACGTCGATATTTCTCTCTGTCTTTCCCTCTCCCTTCCAGTCTCTCTAAACCAGTGGTTGGCAAACTCGTTGGTCCAGAGAGCCACATATCAACAGCACAACGACTGAAATTTCTTTGGAGAGCCACATTTTTTAAACTTCGACTTCTTCTAACGCCACTTATTCAACATAGAGTCGCCCAGGCCTTGATATTTTTGTGGAAGGGCCACACTCAAGGGGCCAAAGAGCCACACGTGGCTCTCGTACCGCTGTTTGCCGACCATGGCTCTAAACAATTAATGAAAAAATAGCCTTGAGTGAGGATTAAAATTATATATATATATTTATGTATATGGGTGAGTCTGACGGAGAGACTGTATGATTTTGCGTGTGTGCATGTGTTGAGTGTATATACGTGTGAGCGTGTGTGCCCACATGAGTTCGTGTGCGCACACTTGTGATGCGGGTGCCGGGGAGAGAGTGTGTGTCTGCAAGGTGAGCTATGTGCGTGTGCGAGTGTGTGCCCAGGCCCGCACACACAGAAGACCGCCTCCCGAGGCAGACAGGGCCCAGGCACCTGGAGATGGATCTTTATCCTTTTTTTTAAAAAAATACATTTTATTGATTTTTTTTTTTTTACAGAGAGCGAAAGAGAGCTAGAAACATCGATGAGAGAGAAACATCCATCAGCTGCCTCCTGCACGCCCCCTACCGGGGATGTGCCCGTAACCAAGGTACATGCCCTTGACAGGAATCGAACCTGGGACCCTTCAGTCCGCAGGCCGACACTCTATCCACTGAGCCACACCAGCCGGGGCCGGAGATGGATCTTGAACCGCCGCTCAGCACAGTCCTGTGCGCTGCTGAAAGGATCTCGCTTCCGGGGCTGGGCGGGCTCGGGGGCCCCCTGTTCCTGTCAAATCACCTGGCGGGCGTCTGGAGGGGCCGCCGAGGAGGGGGGAGCGGGAGATTTCTTAATCAAACTTCCAAGCCGCGTTGTTGGCTTTCCGCTGCGCGGGGGCCCCCGAGAGGCATCTGCGAGCGCTGTTTACACCCCGAGTCTTCGGGGCCTCGTTAGCTTTGATGGTTATTTATTTATTATCTCTGCGCAGAAAGGAATTTGCATCACACGGGCACGCGGGAGCCTTTGAAGGCGGCGCGGCCGCTAATTGAAGCCGGCAGCAGCCGGCGGGCGGGGCGGGATCCGGCGCGGCTCGGGAGAGGGGAGACGGGGAGACCGGTTAGACTCCGATGGGGAACGCCGGCCTGGCCACTGATCGGCAATTAATAGGCGACAGGGGTTGGTCCTGGGAGGAAACGCCAGAGCGGTAGCCCTCAGATTACTGGAGGTCATAATCACCCTGTTTTGGAGGAAGCCGTCCAGTCCCGAGATCGGCAAACTCATCGGTCCACAGAGCCACGTGTCCACAGGACCACGATGGGAATTTCTTTTCAGAGCCACATTTCTTTCTTTCTTTCTTTCTTTCTTTCTTTCTTTCTTTCTTTCTTTCTTTCTTTCTTTCTTTCTTTCTTTCTTCTTTTTTTTTTTTAAAAATATATTTTACTGATTTTTTACAGAGAGGAAGGGAGAAGGATAGAGAGTTAGAAACATCGATGAGAGAGGCTCATCCACCAGCTGCCTCCTGCACACCCCCTACTGAGGAGGTGCCTGCAGCCAAGGTGCATGCCCTTGACCGGAATCAAACCCGGGACCCTTCAGCCCGCAGACCGACGCTCTATCCACTGAGCCACACCGGTTTCGGCGCACACCTATTTTTTTGGTACTAAGTTCTCACCGAAATGGAGCGCTGCCTCCCATTCTGAGGGTAGGCCACAAGCCACAACTGTTTCCGTGCTTCATGCATGTGACTTCGGTGCGTTAGTCATCAGTAAAAAAAAAAAAAAATCACAGATTGCATATCGCATCGTCGTTGCTATTGGATACCTTAAAATATTTGCCTCGTGGCTCTCTTGAAATCATAACTGTCAGAGCCACCTAGGGATCTTGTTCCTTATAAGGGTTAACCAGAGCCTGTGAATTACTCTTAACGTGCCGGGGATAACTGTCCTTTCATAGAAGCTGTTTTCTTTGTAATCCCGTTCTTTTTATTTTATGCCTGTACGTGCACTGGAGGCCTGGCTCACGAAATCGGTGCACGGGCAGGGTCCCTAGGCCTGGGTGGCGAATCAGGGCTGATCTGGGCCTTCTGACTGCCGGCTTGGGCCTTTCTTCCTTCTGTGACGCCCCCTGGTGGTCAGCACACGTCATGGCAAGCGTATGAATTTCCAGTCTCCGGGTCAAACTCCCAAGGGGACAATTTGCATATTAGGCTTTTAGATAGATAGATAGATAGATAGATATACTCTGTGATGAACCTTGAAGACAGTGTGCTACATGAAATAAAAGCCCACCCCCAAAGGACAAACACTGTATGATTCCAATTCTAGGAGGGTCTAGACCAGGGGTGGGCAAACTTTTTGACTCGAGGGCCACCATGGGTTCTTACACTGGACCGGAGGGAGGGCCGGAACCAAAGCAGCCTGACCATGCTGGCACTCTCCTCTTGGGCTGCTGGTGAAGGAGCGGAGGGGAGAGCAAGAGAACACTCCGCTCTTTCCGCTCTGCGGGCCGGAGAGAACAGCCGAACGGGCCGGATCCGGCCCGCGGGCCGTAGTTTGCCCACGGCTGCATTAGACGTTTACAGATGAGTCGTAAAACGTTATTTCTGGCGATGACTCTTACGTGGGCAAGGCCAGTTTCCGCCACCCCGGCTCCTTATCTGCTGTGGGCGGAGAGGCAGGCTGACGGGCCGGCAGGATGGATTGTGCGCCAGACCAGGGCGCTGGGCACCACGTCCTCGGCTCCCCGGGGCTCGGCGGGCCGGTGGGCTGTTTCCTTGGGGCCAGGGAAACACCAACACAGAGGCCAGGGAGGGTGCGCTGCCTGAATACGCCAGACCCGCGCAGGGACGGGGCGCAGAGATGGGGCTTAGGTGGAGGAAGTGGGGTGGGGGGTGGGGGGAGAGATCCTGGGAGCAACCAGCTGCCTTGCTCTTGGGGCGGGGTGGTCTATGGCTACACAGGGCAGGGAAGGTGCCCGAGGAAGGGAGGAGAGACTAGGAGAGGGCAGGCCGGTTCTGGGCCGTGTCTGCTGGGTGCGTGGAGGCGCCTGTGACCGTCTGTGTTAGGGGGTGCTGGCCAAAGGACGGGGGAGAAGCAGTGGTAGGCAGGTGGCCAGAACCGGGGGGCCGTGCTCGCCAGGTTAAGCTTTGCCCGGAGGCCAGCGGGAGGTTCACGGGCAGTCAGACCTGAGTTCTGGAGCCTGCGGTGGGTCGCCTGGAAGACAGACAGACAGACAGACAGGAAGAGCCAGAGCCCGCCCAGGGGACCGGCGGTTGAACCACGTGGTGGCCACGCGACTGCGGGTCATGGGCCAGGACGCCCACGTGACTTGAGGGAGCCTGCTGTGGCTCAAATGTGGAGGAGGAAGAGGGAGAGTTGGAGGTGACCCCCAAAGGCCTACCCTGGGCTACTGGACACTGGTGTACTCCAGGAGGACAGGAGGGGGAGCAGCAGCCCAGGAGCGGAGCCAGAGCGTGGCTTTCCAGGGAGATGGATCGGTAAGGACCAGGCAAGAGGGAGAGCGGTGCATTGTGGGATTTTTAGTACCCGTTTGCACGCTCCCCATCCTGCTGACGGGCGGCATGGCATGCGTTTCGAACCCATGAAAGGTTCACGCGGGGTGGGCAGGGCTTTGGAATCAAGCGAGAGCTCCTCTCTCTGCCCTGGCTCCCGGGAGACGCACACCCAGCCTCCCAGGCCTGGCTGGCAGGACGTCCCCCCCCCAAGCAGAACGAGTGGCTTTTCCTTCCGCGTCCCCATGTCTTACTCCTCAGCGGCCCCTTCCCCCAGGGCCCCCGAGTTCCCGTCTCTACCTCGGTGATACGCAGATTGACTTCATCTTCTTTAAACCCGCCATCTGGCTCGGTGTTTAATATATAGGAGCTGCCACCAAACGTTGAAGAGCCAATACATCATATTTTCATATATATATATATATATATATATATATATATATATATATATATATATATATATCCTCCTCACAGCTTCAGGCCCGAGGCTCAGAGAAACCCAAGGGCATGTCCCAGATCGCTCAGCGGTCTTAGGCCAGGTCCCCAGGGGCGTTGTCCCGGCCCTGCCTCTCCCGGGAGGCTCCATTCCATGTTTCATAAATCATGCGTCTGAGGGACACGGCGATTTATATAAGGTCAGAGCCCCGGTGGAAACGGGGAGGCCTCACAACGGGTTCTGAGTTTTCCTGTTTCTTTGGCTAAGTCAGGAGATCTAAAAAAAACGTTGGACAAGCTCCCCAATTTCCCACACTCCCCACCTCTCCCCAAGGTCCGCCTCCCACTAGAGGGAGGAAAGTCGCTCTGTAGTTTTGTGCTGCTGCTGTCATTTTTACCTACATGAAAAGAAAAAAAAATCTATCTATATAAAAGCCCAAGCGACTGCCTGCCTGTCAGACTGGTCGTGATGACGCACCCTGACCACCAGGGGGCAGACGCTCGACGCAGGAGCTGCTGAGCTGCGGTGACTTGGCAGCTGCAGTTCTAGGGTGATGCACCCGGAACCAGAGAGGAGGGAGCCCGATTCTGGGGTGTGTCACCCAAGAACCACCCTCTGGCAATCCAGGACCCCTCGGGGGATGTCGGAGAGCTGGTTTCGGCCCAATTCCTGCAGGCCAGGCCGAGGGACCCCACCAGTGCACAAATCTGTGCACAGGGCCTCTAGTTATTTATACAGCGATGGCTTTAACAAAGAGCCTCATGTGGCTCGAGAGCCGCGGTTTGCCGACCACTGCCCTGGGGGAATCCTCAGCTATCCAACCCCCTCGTTTTACTGCAAGACGTGGCCCCCAGGGGACGGTCTGCCCACGGAAAAGGTCACCTTCATGCATCCATCCAGGCCTTAGCTGGCCATCTGTCCGCCTATGCCCGGCACTGGACAGCCGAGTCCCTGTCCTCCTGCAGCGACCACCCCGGGGGTGAGGGGGCAGAGAAGGGGGTGTCCCCCAAGTCCCCTGACTCAGTCTAGCCCTGCCCCTTGCCTGCCCCTTTCCATCTGCTGGAGGGCGTCGTCAGCATTCCCGCCCACGCCCTGTTTGCCCACAAGGGGGACTCGGACCCTCCGTGGGCCACGCACCTCCTCTCCCTTCAATGAAGCAGCGACGCGTCCACCCCGCCCGCCTCCCGGCAGCGCACCCTGGGAGGACGCTGGTCCTTTCAGCGTCTGGCTTCCAGGCCCAGACGTCCACACGGCCACCTTTCATCTCGGCTCCGCCACACACACAACACCTCCCATATTGGGAACCCACAGCCGCGGAGGTGGGTGCCTCTCTCTCAGCAGCGCGGCTGTAACCCGACTCGCCCGCGCCCCGTCAAGGCGCTCTGCTCTCTCTCTCTCCCCCCTCTCTCTCTCTCTCTCTCTCTCCCGCCTCGCAGGTATTTTCATACAAACGTTCCTTTCATTGGACGGATTGAAGGTCCCCAACCTCCAATAAATGAAACATCTGATCCCCTTGAATCCAAATCACTGGTTCTTTGATTTTCTTTTACTTCTGTTTCTTCGTCCTTTGTTCCACGGCGCGAGTCAGGTTTCCCTTTAGAAATGGAAAGAATGTGTGTGTGGGGGGGTTTTCTGCCCGCCTCTACCCTCCGCTTTTTTTTTTTTTAAACCAGGCCTTAGTGCAATTGCTGGCCCGTGGATTAGAATGTTGAGATCGGATTCAGTGGCTGCCTGTCTCCAGCAGTGTGCTTTGAGCGTCATTGTTCCTCCCCTTCCCCCTTCCCTCGCCCCCTCCCTCCTCCTCCTCCTCCTCCTCCTCCTCCTCCTCCTCCTCCTCCTCCACTTTTGGGCAATGGCCATACAAGTTAGATTCTGTGCATGAGTCACCGACACCCGCTTCCTGAGTAAGCCCTAGGTTTGGGAGGAAACAAGACTAAAGCTTTGTCCTCCTGCAGAAAGAGCCGGCTAGCCATGCCTTTATAATGACTTATTATAAGGCCCTTCATTGCCTTTATGATGACTTAGAGCGTCCACCTGGCAGGGGGCCCCCAGGTTCAGGTAACGGGCCAGTGGAGACGGTCAGTCTCCGGGTGGCTGGCGAATCCGCATCCATGACTTCAGAAGTGAAGCCCTTCGTGTGTCCACTTCCCCGACCATGCCCTGGGTGCCTACTGAACCGGGGTGCTGATCTGCTCAGGGGTCTTGGCCTGGCGTCGGGGAGGCTGGGTCTGGGTGCACCGTGGGGAGTGTGCTGGCTGTGACAGGCTAGGGAAACCCCTGTCCCCCGGAATGGGGGGGAAGCGTCCTGGGGAGCCGGCAATCACAAGGGACACCCTGTAGCATTCCTCAGTCTTTGACCTGCTACTGTCTAGACCAGTGGTCGGCAAACTCATTCGTCCACAGAGGCAATCATCAACAGGACAACGATTGAAATTCCTTTGGAGAGCCACATTTCTTAAACTTAAACTTCTTCTAATGCCGCTTCTTCCACATAGACTCGCCCAGGCCGTGGTATGTTGTGGAAGAGCCACACTCCAGGGGCCAAAGAGCCGCAGGTGGCTCGGGAGCCACGGTTTGCCTACCATGGCTCTAGGGCGAGCTAACCTTCTTGAACCTGTGAACTCTTCTCTCTTTCTCCATCTGGTGTCTCACCCCTGACTCTATTTACATACCTCTGCTCCTCTCATATTTATCACCCCAAACCCAGGCTGGGTAGCCAGGCTTCAAGTTGGCCTGTGAGGACCCCCCTCATGTGGTCCCCTCTCACCTTGCACCCTAGTTGGTCCCTGTGGCCAAAAGGGAATGGCAGAAGTGATGGTGTGTCTCTTCTGAGGATGAACAATAAAGAACTGTAGCTTTCATCTTGGGTTCTCTCTCTCTGTCTTTCTCTCCCCCCCCCCCCTTCCTCTCTCTGCCTTTCTCTCTTGGATCTCACGCTCTATCCCCAGTGGTCGGCAAACTCCTTAGTCCACAGAGCCAAATATCAACAGGACCACGATTGAAATTTCTTTGGAAGGCCAAATTTTTTAAACAACTTCTTCCAACGCCACTTCTTCAACATAGACTCGCCCAGGCTGTGGTATGTTGTGGAAGAGCCACACTCAAGGGGCCAAATAGCCACATGCGGCTCTTGAGCCGCAGTTTGCCGACCACGGTTCTAGAGAAATGCTACGATGCCGTCAGCAGCCTGTGGAGGGACCTACGTGGCAAACAACTGAAGCCTCTGACCCACAGCAGGCGGAGAACTGAGGCTGCCAACAACCGCCACTCGAGTAAGTTCAATAGTCACCTCCAAAGCATTTGGCTGGATCCTCTAGATCAGTGTTTCCCAAGCTTCTCTCACGATGGGAATCACCTGGTGGAGTTGTTGAAACACAGATTCCTGAATCCCAACTAAGAAGTGCTAAACTAGAATTTTTGGGAACATATAGGTAAAATTGTATACTTTGTATACATCAAAATTGTATATATCATGGGATATTGAGATTTCTAATATATATATATAATGCCATAAAGGATTCAACTAAGAGAAGACGTTAATGTATCTTACTCCCCCTCTCCCCTCCAGAAGGGAAACCACACACACACACACACACACACACACACACACACACTATTTCTTCCATGGTTCCTGAATACTTTTTTGGCGGTCAATGTGGTGAGTGAAGGCAGGCAGGTGTTGCAATGAGATGAGGGCCTTGATCTTCAGTTGGCACCTTGGAATGTTCCAGAACTCCGGGTGCTACAGCAGAAGCCCAAGGTATTCTGACACACACAAAAAATCCCAGCGAGCAAACATTCGCCTCCCACCTCAGTGCAATGAAAAGTGTGAGAATGAGAGAGAGAGGGGTGGGGGGAGAGATTAAGACCCCACCTGTGCATGAATCTGTGCACCGGGCCTCTAGTATGCATATAAGATCTTTGGTTAATCTCTTCCTGGCCTTCCCCCTTCCCCTTCCCCCTTCCCCCTGAGATTCATCAGTCTGTTCCATGTTTCCATGCCTGTGGTTTCCAATACTGCATTGAACGTCTGCCCCCTGGTGGTCAGTGCACGTCATAGCTACCGGCCAATCTGCTGGTCGCTGAGGCTTTTATATATATAGATAGTTTGTTCTTGGACCCTTCACTGGCATGTATGTTCTAGAAGGGTAGGAGCCCTCTGTCTTGCTTATCAAAAAATCCCCCGCCTTTGGAATGGTGCCCCGCATGAGGGGACTCTATGAGCACCTGCCAATAAATGGTATTGATTATGATGTTGACAAACTGGCTGATTTTGTCACTGGGGAAAATAATCAAGGGATTTATCTCGGTGGTCTGATATTTCAGTTGTAGCATAACGGATATTTTCTAGTTGTCCCCATGAGAATGGGCGGAATTGTCTCCCAAATTTCTATTCCTCATTCCCTTTCTCTCTCTTTCTCTCTCTCCCCTTTGCAGCCAGACAAAGGCATACACACATCCCTGCACAAGCCTCTACTCAGAACAACTGTATTAGATCGTTAGCTGAGGCAACAGACAGTTGATGCTCTTTGATTTGGTCCTTCATGTTTTGTTGGTTGCAAATAAATCAAATTAGTCCCCAGAAAACAAAGAATGGGTTTTTGCAGCCTTCGGAGAGTTGCTGGCACCGGCTCTCCAGCATGAGATCCGCAGTCTATAAATATTTCCAATGCTTAAAGCAGTAATTACATCTCGCTGCCGATTCCCACCTAAATGTTCTTATATTTCCACCCCAATGCATGTCGGCGAGGACATGGTTTTTTTTTTTCTTTTCCTTTTTTAGGGAAGCACACAAGATACAAATGTTCCCACTTCAAAGTGGCGGCAGAGGAGCTGGAGTTGTAAATAGGCTCTGATTTGGAAGGGTGTTCCACGAGCATGAAACCAGCACTTCATCAAAGCGGCTCGCTCCCATCGGGGCCGTACCGGGGAGACATGAATTATAAATCACATCTTCTGTTCTACATGCGAAGTGGGAGCTCTGAGGTGGGGCGCGTGCCAACAGATGTCTTCTGCTTATGTTTGGCTTCTCATGTCGTTTTCAAAGATTCCGTCATTAACTTCAGAGGTGCCCGGGCAAGGAACTTTCAACAAACGAAATATGGGTTTTGGCAAAGGTTCCCGCAGCCAAGCAAGGCAGGGTGGCCTGGGGTGGCTGGGAGAGCCAGACGGAAGGATCCGAGGGGCTGGGCGCGGGGGCGGGGACGGGGAAAGGTGCAGGGGACCGAGAGGAGGGACCTCTTCCCCTGTGTTCTCAGGCCCTTCCCTTCAGACCCATTGCTGACCCCGGCTTCCCGTTCCCCATCGGGGACGGAGGGAGGTTGCACTAGATCGGGGCTGATAGGCTGCGATTGTGCAGTTCAAGGTGTTCAGTGTTGAAATGTCTGTTGGTCAAAAGCCCCCTTACCTAATAATCCTACCTAATAAAAGGGTAATGTGCAAATTGACCATCACTTCAACACATAAGATGGCCGCCCCCATGTGGTCAAAGATGGCTGCCCCCATGTGGACACAAGATGGCCTCCAGGGGAGGGCAGTTGGGGGTGACCATGCCTGCAGGGGAGGGCAGTTAGGGGCCACCAGTCTGGCAGGGGAGGACAGTTAGTGGTAACCAGGCTGGCAGGGAAGGGCAGTTAGGGGCAATTGGGCCAATAGGGGAGCAGTTAAGTGCCCATCAGGCTGGCAGGGAAGTGGTTAGGGTTGATCAGGCTGGCAGGCAGAAGCAGTTAGGGGCAATCAGGCAGGCAGGCAGGTGAGCAGTTGGGAGCCAGTAGTCCTGAATTGTGAGAGGGATGTTCAACTGCCTGTTTAGGCCCGATCCCACTGGGAAGTTAAGCATCCCTAGAGAGGCCCCAGATTGGAGATGGTGTAGGCTGGGCTGAGGGACATCCCTCCCCTCCACACACACACCCCTGTACACATTTCGTGCACCGGGCCTCTAGTCAATAATAAAAATCTATTTAAATTTTTTTTAAAAAAATTAAATAAAAATTAAAAACCAGGTTTAGGTTGACCAGCGAAAGCTCCTCTCACAGACCGGCATCGCTTCCACTCAAAGGCAACCAAACGCAGGGGTCAGAAACACCAGGCGGACAACTGCCTCCTCGAGACCCTCCCCGCCCCCGGCACACGTGGGTGGAACAGGCCGGGGCTGTGGGTGGTCCACGTGCCGAGCGGACACCTCCCAGCCCTGCGTGCCCGTCCCACGCAATCAATACCGCCGGTGTTGGTGCAAGCACCTCTCCACGCCAGACGCTAGCTGAGAGGCAGGCAGGTGGACAGGTTTGCAGTAGGGGGGCTTGGGGTTGGGGGGAGGAAAGCAGGCTTCCCGGGTATCCGTTACTCGGCAAGAGATGAAAGGGGAGGCGGCAGGCCCTCTCCGAGCTGAACACAGCCTTCCCCGGACCGGTCAGTCACGCACGCGGCAGGAATTCCTTCCACGGCGGTTGACCAGCCCCGGGAACCTCTGGGCGGCTGGTGCTAATAGGTTGTTAATGATTGATGCGGAGGCTTTTCATGCCATCCAGGGGAAGACAGGAGTGGGGGGGGGGGGCCTGGCTTCGGACCGGATGGCGGCAGCGGCACTGGTTCTGAGCGAGGGCGGAGTTTTAAAACATTGATGTTGGCGGGGCCGGCGAGGGCCTAGCTCCACGGCTCATCGGAGGAACCGCACGATCTTGTCTGGGGTTCGCCTGCCTTTGTTCTTTCACTCAGGCATTAAAAATACAGCAGGCTAACAGCAGAAGACAAATTCCGAAGATCCCGCCAGGAGTCAGGCGCAAAGAGCAGGCCAGGGGGGTGGGGGTAGGGGAGTGGGGAGCCGGCTAACCAGGTAAAGCGAGGAGGTAGGGGAGGTTTGATTCTGTCCGGCTCCTCGTGCGGCCTCCTCGGGGGATTTCCGTGTCCATGAGCTGGGTGTCCCCGCCGTCCTGTGTCCTGGGTTCGGGGGTGCGGCCGAACACGCTCGGGGTGCTTTTGTGAAATAGAGATTCTCTTCGCTCTGGACTCCGCTGAGCAGATGGCTCCCGGAAGGGGAGTGATGTGGCTGCTTAAAAACAACCGAGCTATGCATGGAGGTGTCACAGAAACGCAGGAAAGTGTCATGTGTAAGCCACCCAGGCGCCCCTGTCTACACACATGTGGTAGGTATGCATGTGCTCACGGGTTGAATTACACCCATGGGACCGGAGTTCCTGGCATCCATGCACTTGAACACATTGTGTTGGGCACACTGCCTTCAGAAGACCAAATGCTTTCTTTGGAGCTCCCTTCCCATTGCAGATCAGCGTCCTTCTTACTTTTTTTGAAAAAAAAAAAAATAGTTTATTGACTTTTTTACAGAGAGGAAGGGAGAGGGATGGAAGAGTTAGAAACATCGATGAGAGAAAAACATCCATCAGCTGCCTCCTGCACACCTCCTCCTGGGGATGTGCCCGCAACCAAGGTACGTGCCCTTGACGGGAATCGAACCTGGGACCTTTCGGTCCGCAGGCCGGCGCTCTATCCACTGAGCCACACCGGGTAGGGTGAATCCTTCTTACTTTGATCATGCCTGATCAGTGGGGTGGCCGTGCTCTTCCCAATGGGGATCCCTTGGGAGTGAACATGTACAATGGGACTAAATTGGCGATGTCCCAGGAAGCTAGGATGTACTATGTCCAGTGACAACCCTCCCCCCCCCATGACTAACGGGCACATTTATGAGCCCGGTGTTCCCGTTGGCGCTGTCCTGCCCCATCCCTCTCGGCCCAGCTCTCCCGACTCTGGGCTCCAGGAAGTGGGCTTCTGTGCCTTGCATCCATTTCCTCAGGCTTCAGCCAATGGGAAGCCCAGGATGCGATCAGTGGGCGGGAGGAGAGAGAAGCCAGCGCATTTCTTCCCAGCTCCTTTCCTACCATCTCACGTCTCTAGCCATGGCTTCTCCCTTCTCTGGCCCCACCCCCTGGCCTTCCTTAGGGGGGCACATCATCGACGGCCTCCACATTCCTCTTTTTGAGCGGCTGCTTTAATTCTGTAGAGCGGTGAGGTCCCCGACCTATATAGCATCAGCATCCATTGTTAAAAATGCCAGCCCCAGCCGAAACCGGTGTGGCTCAGTGGATAGAGCGTCGGCCTGCGGACTGAAAGGTCCCGGGTTCAATTCCGGTCGGGGGCATGTACCTTGGTTGCGGGCACATCCCCAGTAGGAGGTGTGTAAGAGGCGGCTGATCGATGATTCTCTCTCATCAATGTTTCTAACTATCCCTCTCTCTTCTTCTCTGTAAAAAATCAATTATATATATATATATATATATATATATATATATATATATATATATAAATGCCAGCCCCAGGCCCCACCCCAGACCTACTGAGCGAGCTGTATTTTAACCACACACACACACACACACACACACACACACACACCGTCTCCCTTCACCCAGGGGAGCCGCTATCCTGGCCCCTGGGTGTCTGCAGCTTCCCGCCTGAAGCCCGGCACTGCCCGGCTCTCGGGCTTCCTTGGGGTTTCCCCAAAGCTTCCTCTGTGCGATGGGATTGAGGACAGGTGAGAAGATGCCAGGAAGACCCCAGGGCCCCTGCCTTCCTGCCTCCCCGGCGGGCCCCTCTCTGTTTGGGCAGCTGTGAAAACCACGGAAGCATTTGTTCATGAATATTCCAGGCCCCCCCGACACATCCTGAGCCCCATCGGCGGCGGGCAGAGGGCAGGAGCCCAGACCCGCCTGACCTTACCGCCTGTTGCCGAGAGAAGGAGTTCGTTATTCACGGAGTCCTAGTGGGGCCCCCACATCCGGAAGGAGGGGTCTTTGGTAAACAGGGAGCCCATGACCAGTGGGGGTGGGGGTGGGGGAGGTCATAGCTGGCCTCCTCCCTGCTCAGTTTCTGCAGGAAGAGTGTGGGGACAGCCTCAAGAGCGAAGTTGAAGTGGGGTCCTGCGACTTGGTGACAGGTCACAGGAACTGAGTAAATGAAGGAGAGAAAAAGAAAACCCCACACACCAAAGGAGTTTGTTAGAAGGCGAATCGGCCAGGGTTCGATCAAAGAAAACAGAGCCAGTGGAAGATACATAATGAGTTTACTTCAAGGAGGTCGATTGGCTTACAGCAGTGTTTCCCAAAGTGGGGTACTCGTACCCCCAGGGGTACGGGAAGAGTGTGGTGTGGGTACGCGTTGCACCGGAGTTTGGTGGGGATATGCACTGCACCGTGCTGAGCTGCGCCTCATTCCACGTTCTCATGAGTCAAGTCAAGACAGTCTTGTGAGGCGTGAGATGGTCCGGTGTGCAAATACATGTTATTTATAATATAACTTTTATTTATATTTTATTATGAATCATTTTATTTTTTGTTTATTATTATTTTGTGTATGTACCAAAAAAAATAAATATATTTTGATTGTTATTAAAATACATCCATTTTTCTTGACAAGGGGTACTCAGCGTTACGAAAATTATAGAGGGGGTACACCTCTGCCAAAAGTTTGGGAAACACTGGCTTACCGGATGGGGGGGCTGGCTAGTCAAGTACAAAATCCAAGGAGCCTTGTACTCTATCTAAAGAAAGAAGAGGCGTCGGCCAAGAGAAGAATGGAGTGGCGGTTGGCAGAAGCACATGCAAAGGCCCTGAGGCAGGAATGTGAGGGCTGTGCCAGAGAAACCGGGGCCCCGCAGTGTGGGTGGGACCCCCAAGCCACTGCCTCTGTGCGCCCCCCCCCCCCGTGTCCCGTGCACGTGCTCGGGCTATCTGAGCTCCCGTTCAGCTACTCCGTTCGCTGGGGCAGAACGTGGGGCCATATCCTAATTGCTCTATATTTAGCTCTGCTTAAAAATCTACCATTGGAGCCGAAACTGGTGTGGCTCAGTGGTAGAGCGTCGGTCTGCGGACTGAAGGGTCCCGGGTTCGATTCCGGTTGGGGGCATGTACCTTGGTTGCGGGCACATCCCCAGTTGGGGGTGTGTAAGAGGTGGCTGATCGATGATTCTCTCTCATTGATATTTCTAACTCTCTATCCCTCTCTCTTCCTCTCTGTAAAAAATCAATAAAATATATAAAAAACAATCTGTCACTGGAAAGCCACCCAGGGCCGGGCTGGTAATTTTGCTTCTGCGGCCCATTTACTCTTTGGACTCAGCTGCGGCCCACCGAGGTGACAGCCTGTGCCGGTCACCGTGGAGGCGTTTGCTGGCAGAACAGCTGCTCCCCCAGAGCTGGCCCGGGCCGAGTTTGCCAAACCCCAGGGCCCCCTGGTTGAGTTTCCTACAAAGAGGGGCTGGGCAGGGGACAGCAGATCAGCTGGGGCCCACGGCGGGGTGGCCAACAGCATCGGAGAGTCTGGGTCCGCTCAAGTCGGGGCTGGGCTACTGATGAACCTCATCACTTCCTCTCGCTGGGCCTCAGTCTCCCCACCTGCCAAGTGGATCCAGTGAAACCGGGGCCCTAGATCTGGAGTGTCAACTGGTACGCCTTCTTGCAGGACCCCTGGACAATATGATGGTTAAGCCACACTCAAGTCTTGGATCTGCCAGTCCCGCCTCTCATTCCACCTCTGGCAATCCCACCTCGCGCATTTGCACACACAGGCGGGCACAGAGACGCTTAGATGAGCAAAGGATTGCAAACAGCCACCGATAGGGAACTGGTCATATAAATAAATCATCATGCACCGATGCAAAGGAACATGATGCAGCCTTTGAAAAAAGAACGAGGCAGATCCATATGTATGGATAAGGTATGATGCTTACAATATATCCTATCTATTACAACTCTGATATGCTAAGTGTCCAACCCAGGAGTGGGCAAACTTTTTGGCTCGAGGGCCACCATGGGTTCTTCAACTGGACCGGAGGGCGGGAACAAAAGCAGCCTGACCATGCTGGCACTCTCCTCTTGGGCTGCTGGTGAAGGAGTGGAGGGGAGAGCAAGAGAACCCTCCGCTCTCTCTGCTCTGCGGGCCGGATAGAACAGCCGAACGGGACCTTAGTTTGCCCACTGCTGGGCTGGTCCAACCTTTAGTCCAGTCGCTGTGACACATACTGACCACCAGGGGGCAGACAGTCCCCCCGGTAGGTTAGCTGGCTGCTGGGATCCAGCCTATAGGGACTGGAGCCCTCCTGTGGCTGTCCTGCATCCTCCCTAGTCCCACTTGTGCACTGGTAGGGGCCTGCACCCTCTCCCATCTGGGACCTTCTGGGGATGTTGGAGAGCCGGTTTTGGCCTGGTCCCCGCAGGCCAGGCCTCCAGTTGTTATATAGAACAGCACAATATTTGTGTGTTTTATTGTTGTTGTTTTTTTAAAGAAAGGCGATGATGCAGTCTGCCTGCATCCGCATGCAGTATCTGTGGAAGAGCTGGTCCCGGCGGTTGTCATGGGAGCCTGCTGTCAGGGGAGGGTCCCCTCCTCGCTGTGCGCATCCCTTTGCTAGAATCTGACGTCTCCCCCTCACGCATCGCTCAACGTGGCTGAAGGCCTGCCCGCCACCAGAAAGATGATGGAATTGAACAGGCGATAAATAATGAATTAAAAAAACAACACAACGATTTATCTCCCTGCCTTTAATGGTGACGAGCCGCCGGTTCCCGTCTGAATGACTCTGTCTCCTAGACTCTGGCTCTCAAAAAAACTAACAACATCCAGGACGCCGGCCTTTCCCCAGGAGAAGACTGGCTGTGGGACCGTGTGACCAGCGTGGGGCAGGGGACAGTGACCAATTCACACAGGACTCGCCTGTGGTGAGTTCTCCTCCGATCCATTTCGCCTTCCAGCGTTCCTGTGGAGAGGAGGGGGGAGTCCCTCCCGTGTTTACAGCAGGAGGAGCGGGCTCCTATAAAGGTGAGTGACAGGCTGAAGAGGAGGCAGGACGAGGGGCAGAGCCCGAGAGTTTCATAACTCAGCCCTGACCGGTGTGGCTCCGTGGATGGAGCGTCAGCCTGCGGACTGAAGGGTCCCTGGTTCGATTCCGGTCAAGGGCGTGTGCCTTGGTTGCGGGCACATCCCCAGTAGGGGGTGTGCAGGAGGCAGCTGATCTATGTTTTTCTCTCTCATGGATGTTTCTGACTCTCTTTCCCTCTCTCTTCCTCTCTGTAAAAAATCAATAAAATATATTTTTTAAAAAACCCAAAAGGCAGTGGGCTGGCACTGGGAGATTCACACGGAGAAGCGGACTCAGTGGGGCCAGATTTTCCGCTATTTTTGGAGATGGGGCGATCCGGAATTTTTGTGTGGCATTTCCTGACATCTGTGCAGCGGCCACAACCTCGCCTTCAGGATGAAATCATTGCACCAGCGGAAACCGGTGTGGCTCAGTGGATGGAGCGTCGGCCTGCGGACTGAGAGGTCCCAGGTTCGATTCCGGTCAAGGGCATGTGCCTCGGTTGCGGGCACATCCCCAGTGGGGGGTGTGCAGGAGGCAGCTGGTCCATGTTTCTCTCTCATCGACGTTTCTAGCTCTCTATCCCTCTCCCTTCCTCTCTGTGGAAAATCAATAAAATATATTTTTTTAAAAAGAAAAGAAAAGAAATAATTGCAACAGGCCAAGGGTGGACTAAACTCCCCTAGGCCAGGAGCAACCCGGGAACCACTGTTTGCAAAGATCCTTGGTGTATGTCATTGTGTGTAATTTTTTAAAACACATTTTATTGATTTTTTTACAGAGAGGAAGGGAGAGAGATAGAGAGCTAGAAACGTCGATGAGAGAGAAACATCGACCAGCTGCCTCCTGCACACCCCCTAACTGGGGATGTGCCCGCAACCAAGGTACATGCCCTTGACCGGAATCGAACCTGGGACCTTCCAGTCCGCAGGCCGACGCTTTATCCACTGAGCCAGACCAGTCAGGGCTCATTGCGTGTAATTTCCCGGATTTGTCCGAAGGGGCCCTGGCCTTGGATAGACGCTGCAATTTTCTCCCTTTTGTCCCTTTCTTTTCCCAGAATCCTCTGTGGCCGATTTGCTCTGCGAGCCATCGCATTAGCAGGAAGCCAGGGGAGCTTGGGGTGGGTGCCCCTCAGCCTGCTTTTCGGTGGGCCTCGGGGTGCAACTGAGCGTGGGGAAAACGGCGCATGCCTGCTCCCCTCAACTCGACTAATCACTGACTCTTTGTACTTTCCATCTTCCTGACGATGTTTGTTTTCTTTGCATATTAATGTGTCTGGGAGGGAGCCTGGGGCTGGGGAGGGGGGCGGGCGGGGAGCGAGGGCCTACAGACACTTTCATCGTTGTCATTCTGGCTTCGTGAGGATGAAACCAGAACCCCTCGGGCCGCCTCTGCTGCCCCCAGACGTGCAGGAGACTTTGGCCCTTTTGTCTCCCGGAGATTACAGGATTAGAGGCACCGGCCGCCCCGACCCAGAGGATAATCGGCCGACGGGGGCTCCGTCCTGCAGCCGCGGTGAGTGACTGGCGGAGAAGCCGGGCCCGGCCCGGTGTGAGCCTGAGCGGGTCTTTATTCTTTATTTGAATCGCAGCGCGTGCTTTTCATGGCTTTGGACCCTGGCCTTCTGGAAATGGCATTCTGAGGCCATGAATTGGAAGGCTCGGTGCCCTCCCGGCCAACTCGCCAATCTCCACCGCCTTCGACGGGAGGGGCATCGCTCACCTGGAGCGTGTGAAAACACAGGTTTCCTCGCCCCCTCCGCCCCGCCTCCCTCCTTTCCAGATTTTGCTTCAGAAGGCCGAGGATCGGGCCCAAGAGACTTGCATTTCTGGAAAGTTCCCAGGTGGTGCTGAGGCTGTTGGACCTGGGACCACGCTTGGGGAACCACCGTTCTGAGGAATTGGCGGCCAGGTGTCTAACCAGATCAGGAGCGGCCTGCCTAAGATACCTGTGCTTCTCATGGCCTCACACACAACACACTTCCCTACGCTGACCCTGTTTCCCAGCTGGAAGCTGAACATAATTATCCCAGCTCTACTTCCTGCAGGGTGTGCATGTGCTCACGGTGTAGGGGAGGCAAATGATCTCTCTCTCTCTCTCTCTCTCTCTCTGACATGGTTATGAAGCCAACACCACCCAAAAACCCAGGGACTGATGGTGGGAGAAGGGAGGGTCCCCATGAAAATGGAGGCGTCGCCGAAACCAGTTTGGCTCAGTAGTAGAGCGCCGGTCTGCGGACTGAAAGGTCCCAGGTTCGATTCTGGTCAAGGGCATATACCTTGGTTGCGGGCACATCTCCGGTGGGGGGTGTGCAAGAGGCAGCTGGTCGATGTTTGTCTCTCATTGACGTTTCTAGCTCTCTATCCCTCTCCCTTTCTCTCTGTAAAATATCAATAAAAAATATTTTAAAAAAAGAAAAGAAAATGGAGGCGTCCTTAGAAGCAGCATGGACGAATGCCAGACACACAAACCAGTAGACACCTACCATCCAAGGAAACCCAGGAAGCAGAGCCCGTGGCCCAGGACTTGGTGATAGCCGAGGCTCCGGAATTGGGCAGCGTGAGGAGTCCCCCCGACAGCACACAAATCATTGGTGTGAGCTCATCCGTCACACAGGCCGCTGAGCTGTCCAGCTGGTGTTGGTTCTTCCGAGGCTCCGGACCGCTCTGCGCTGTGCGTGCGGTGGGGAGATTAGAACAGTCGCTCCTGGTGATCTGCCCACACGTTATTGATTAGAACCTCTGCCCCAAGACCTTCCATCTCCCTCCCCAGCGCGGCCTGATTTCCTTTTTCCTCTGCTCCCTCCCCCGTAACGTGTGTGATTCATGCCCATCTCTCTCCGGGGTCCCCGGGAGATGAAGCCGTGTGTCAGGCGCAATCTGTCAGCGCGGGAAGTATGGATTATTTTATGTTTCTCGAACTTTTGTGGCCAAGGGAACACAGCTCTTGATTGTTAAATCCATCTCCACGTTCCCCCGCCCCGGGCTAGCAAAATGCCAGAAACATTAACTAGCCCACTTAATACCGAGCCTCATTCGGTATGCTTCACTATTTTGTTTTTTAATTTTTTTCCCTCCCCCTTCTCCCCGGCCCGCCCTCCGCTCACATAAAATGGGATCAAAGGGAAAAAAATTATCCTCGCTGGATTTTGTTAAAATATTAATAGGTTAGGGTTGACTGGCTAAATTGAATATCTTCGCTGATCTTCGCTTGCATGTTTAACTTGTGCTTAGGAAAATATGTTTCCTAGGTGATAACCTTTTATGTACCGGGCCCCGACTTCATTGAAATGCATAGAGATAAAAATATGTCACGCTCCGTGGCCGGGCTATTCTTGTGGCGGCCCCGGTGATGATTCAGATGGTAATTGACCCGCACCTGTAGACAGCCCGGACTCTGTAGTCAATCATTTCATTTGATGTTAAAATATGGGCAAGTACAATTATGTCATTTACATTACAAATCACGCTGAATGCCAGGGGTCTCGGAACCCGCTGACAATTGCAAAGGAATTCCGGGGGCGAGAGAGAGAAAAAGATAGAGAGAGAGAGAGAGAGAGAGAGAGAGAGAGAGAGAGAGAGAGAGAGAGTCCCCCGGTCAAGAAAGGGAGTGAATCGCACAGGGCGAAGGGCTCAACTCTTCTCATTTGTGTCCACGGGAGCTTTTGTGCGCGTGTCACTGGGAGGGTAGCGTTGGCCTTCTCTCCGCAGCCTCCATGGCAGGTTCCCGATGCCTTTCCGAAGGGATGCCTCCCGCTCTCTGGCCAAGAGTCGCTCCTGCCATCGGGTAAAGGCTCGAGGGCTTGCCCAGGCCAGAAGGGAAAGCGGATCGGTGAAAGGGAAGACCGTGTCGGGTCTGGGAGGTCTGGGTGGCTCCTTGGTTCAAACCCCACGCAGGTTTGAGTGGTAACTTGTGTTAATGTAAAAAAAAAAAAAACACACCAAAAAATAAACAAACCCATTGACACCTGTAAGGAACTTTTTTGTGAGTTTATTTGAGCCAAACTGTCCATCTTCCCGCAGATGCCGGAAGATCATGATCTCATTCTCCGGAGCATGATCTCAACGAACTGAGATCATGCTCTGGAGAATGTATAAATCCGTATTTATACGTTGCCATCAAAGGGAGGGACCCTTCCAGGTGGGCTACATGGAATCCCTCGGTGATACCCGTGTTTCCCCCCAAAATAAGACATCCTCCGAAAATAAGACCTACTCCGTGGAAACATAACACATCCCCTGAAAATAAGACCTAGCGCGTCTTTGGGAGCAAAAATGAATATAAGACACTGTCTTATTTTCGGGGAAACAGGGTAGACTAGAGAGGTGAGAAAGCAAAGCAGGGAAACGCCTGGGACTGGATTAAAAGTGAAGTCATAGACACATACTTAGGTGGGTGCAAGAACAAGGAGCATAATAATAATAATGAAGGACTCTGTGGTATCTGTCCCAGCGCCCGGCACCTTAGGTGGTGCCCCAAGGGGTCCATGAAGTAGGTCACTAGCTAAGAAGTGCTAAACTAGAATTTTTGGGAACATAGAGGTAAAATTGTATACTTAACTAGTGTTCTAAGCTTAGAGCATAGTAGGCTTTACTATTAGGCATAGTAGGCTTTTATTCTATAGGATTTTTGTTGATGTTAGAGAGGAAGGGAGAGGGAGAGAGAGAGAGAGAGAGAGAGAGAGAGAGAAACATTCATAAGGAGAGAGAATCATGGACCGGCTGCCTCCTGCACGCCCCCTACTGGAGATGGAGCCTGCAACTCGGGCCTGTGTCCGTGACCTGCTTAGCTTAGAGCACTAGTTAAGTGCTCTGAGCATAGAGCACTAGTTAAGTGTACAATTTTACCTATATGTTCCCCAAATTTTACCTATATGTTCCCCAAAATTCTAGCTTAGCACTTCTTGGTTGGGATTCAGGAATCTGTAGTTTAACAACCCCACCAGGTGATTCTCATCGTGAGAGAAGTTTGGGAAACACTGAAAGGAGGAGATGTGAGCGGGTTAGGTGAAGTCCATTGGTGGTAGATTAGGGAGGCGGGAGAAAGCAGAGCCGGGGAACCTCTGGGATTGGAGGAGAAGTGAATGCTGCCTCCTACAGGATAGCTAAGTGTCGACAGTGGACGTGGTAAAAATAAGGACAAGAGGATTTCTAGTCTTTGCGCCTGTGTCTCGGGTGTGCCCCGAGGGGTCCGGGAAAAGGGAAGCCACCCTGAGGATCCAAAGGTAGGTGATCTTAGACGCAAGAGACAGCAGGCTCAGGGAAGGGGAAGACTGGCTTTTGTCAGGGAAGATCCTGGCCTAGGACAGCGCGGCCTGCCATAAATGGCTGGTAGTTAAAAAGGTTTCACGCCGAAACCTGTCTGGCTCAGTGGATAGAGCGTCGGCCTGCGGACTGGAGGGTCCCAGGTTCCATTCCGGTCAAGGGCGTGTACCTTGGTTTCGAGCACAATCCCCAGTAGGGGGTGTGCAGGAGGCGGCTGATCGATGATTCTCTCTCATCCATGTTTCTAACTCTCTAGCCCTCTCTCTTCCTCTCTGTGAGACATCAATAAAATATATATTTTTAAAAATTGATGCCCTCACCAAAACCGGTTTGGCTCAGTGGTAGAGCGTCGGCCTGCGGACTGGAAGGTCCCAGGTTCGATTCCGGTCAAGGGCATGTACCTTGGTTGCGGGCACATCCCCAGTAGGGGGTGTGCAGGAGGCAGCTGATCAATGCTTCTCTCTCATCGATGTTTCTGGCTCTCTGTCCCTCTCTCTTCCTCTCTGTGAAAAATAAAAAAATATATATATAAAAAAATAAAAATAAAAATAAAAATAGATGCCCTCTTCAGAGAGGTTAGGAGAGAGATGCGGGTTCATTGGTGAACGTACTCAGCACAGGACTTGGTCAAAGCGAGTGCTCCTTAAACCGGAGCTTCCCTAGTCGCTTGGCATTTAGGTCATGTCTATAGGTCACAGGAAAGCCCAAAAGACCGAAGCAGGACTTCTCAGCCCAGGCTGAGGGACAACTATTTGCCTGTCTCCTCTGGGGTCCGCTCAGCGGAGAGCAGGGGGTGTGGCAAGCTGACCTGGGAATCGGCCATTCCTTCCTTCAACCAGAAACCCCGGCAACAAATGGCCCACTGGGTGCACCACCCAGAAGCCCCGGCCGGGAGTCCTCTCCGGAAGGGAATTGAGACATTATCTGTAATTAAAGGGGCCGCCTGCCTCCCCGGGCTTGCCCGTCCCTCGATGCTCCCGCCCGTGGCCTCTGCTTGGTCCCCTCCCGGCCTCCCGGGGCCCTCCTTTTAATTTCCAGCCCGGCCCAGGGCCGGTTTAGTAAATTGGTTTTAATGGAAATGTAGCCAACATGAATAATAATGAAATGCAAAGTTATTCCCGGGCTAATGAACAGCTAGCGGCTTTGGGGTTAAATCGTTTGCTTCTGGTGTCAGCTGTATTTGTGTTGAAGCAGAAGTGTAATGGGATTCCTGACTAAAACCGTTTCATCTTCCCCATCACCACTTACCTTAGGGTGCGTTCTCCGCCATTAGTCATTGTTTAGTAATCGCTCCCACTTTGGGCCCATTTGTGAGTTAATTACCTAGTTAGACTCCAGTGATGTGTGTGTGTGTGTGTGTGTGTGTGTGTGTGCGCGTGCGCACGCGTGTGTGTGTGTGTGTGTGTGTGTGTGTGTGTTTCTTTAAAGGAGAGAAACCTTGTCTTACTCCAAAGCTCTGTGTATATCCAGAAATATCTTCTTTGCTGACTATATATATATATATATATATATATATATATTGATTTCAGGGAGAAAGGGAGATGGGGAGAGAGATAGACACATCAATGATGACAGAGAATCTTTGATCGGCTGCCTCTTGCACCCCCCACACTTGGGATGGAGCCCGCAACCCGGGCATGTGCCCTGATCAGGAATCAAACCACGACTTCCTGGTTCATAGGTCGATGCTCAACCACTGAGCCACACCAGCTGGCTTCACTGATCCTTATATCAGTCCGGCATCTTGACCAGCTGGGGATCAAGGGTCAAGGGTCAAGGGTCTCTCATAGCCTCCGGCCGGCCGGCTCTGAGGTCCCCTCAGCTGCTTCCAGGCAGAGCTCTAAGGCTCAGCCAGTGGAGGGAGTGTCCACTCCCAGAAACTCCTTTACCTGCCCAGGACCCAGGGTCCCCACTTGGTCTAAGCTGGGGGTAGATCAGTAGGTCAAAATGCTCTCCCCTGCTGGTCTGTTCATCTTTGTGCCACGAGGCCTCTGCATCCCATCCTTGGAGCCCTAGCTCGTGTTGCTCAGTGGGTAGAGCGCCGGCCTGTGGACTGAAGGGTCCTTGCTTTGATTCTGGTCAGGGGCATATGCCTGGGTTGCGGGCTCCTTCCCAGTCCAGGCCTGGTTAGGAGGGAGGCAACCGATTGATGTGTTTCTCTCACATCCATGTTTCTCTCTGTCTTTCCCTCTCTCTTCTACTCTCTTTAACATCCATGGGAAAATATTCTTGGGTGACGATTAAAAACAAACAAACAAAAACAACCACACAAAAAACTTATTTTGACACAGAGACATGAAAGCAACAAACAGACTGTCAGATTACAGCAGGGAGGGGAGGGAGATCTGGGGGAGACAAGAGATCAACCGAAGGACTTGTATGCGTGCACATAAGCAAAACCAATGGACAGAAAGCTCTGGGGAGGGAGGACATGTATGGGAGTGGGGAGGAGGGCAATGGTAAGATATGTACACATATAATAGGTGTATATAAGGTATTATATGTACACATATAATACCTTAATAATAATTAAAAAAAAACTTACTTTGAAAGTCCCAAAGCTCCCGAGCCAGAGCACCTGGGTCCACTAGCATGCTATGGCAAAGGGTCGGATTCCAAAACCCTTTCCTCGGGACTCCTATTCGGGGGATCCCACGTGGACACCAGGGATCTCCGTTTGCCAGCAGCCAGGTGACGTGAGGCCGTGTCCAGCCACATCAACATGTCCTCCTCTCCTTCCTCCCTGGACTGGAAGATCAGGAAAATCCAGTCTGGAAGAGAAAGATAACCATCCCGAGCATGTAAAAACAGAGCTAGGGCCCACCTGTGTTTTTAAAAATACCGTATCCTGCCCAAACTGGTTTGGCTCAGTGGATAGAGAGAGCATCAGCCTGCGGACTGAAAGGTCCCAGGTTCGATTCCAGTCAGGGGCGTGTACCTGGTTGTGGGCAAATCCCCAGTAGGGGGTGTGCAAGAGGCAGCTGATGGATGTTTCTCTCTCATTGATGTTTCTAACTCTCTATCCCTCTCTCTTCCTTTCTGTAAAAAACAAAACAAAACAATAGAACATATTTTTAAAAATAAAAATAAAAACAATATATCCTGCTCTTGAAATATTGGGAGGGAGGCCGCACTGGGGTCGGCACTCCTTTGTCATTGCAACGGTGACCTGCGAACAGCTCTTTCTCTCCTCCCACCTTCAGGGTAGCCCCTGGCTTTCTCCCGGGTCCTCTAAAAAACACCGCCCCCAGCAGGTCAGGGAGGGGGTGACAACGTGCCGGGAACAAATCTGCTCTAGACTCACAGGAGGGAAAACATCAGCCTCGAAAGAGATGGGCCCGAGGAGCCTTCCATTTCTGAGCCGTTGCTGTGTGGCTTCGGCTCTGTCGGCATCAGCGAGCTACGCTTCCCCAAAATGAGACTGTGGAGAGTAAAAGCGATGACTGGCCCTCGCCGGTGCGGCTCAGTGGATAGAGCACCGGCCTGTGGACGGAGGGGTCCCGGGTTCAATTCCAGCCAAGGGCACATGCCCGGGTTGCGGGCTTGACCTCCCAGTGGGGGTCATGCAGGAGGCAGCCAATCAGTGATTCTCATCATCGACGCTTCTATCTATCCCTCTCCCTCTCCCTTCCTCTTTGAAATCATTAAAAATATATTTAAAGAATAAAAAAATAAATAAAAGCAATGATTGTTCTCCTCTTTCATGTTATTTACTCACTAGAGGCCTGGTGCATGAAATTCGTGCACTTAGGGCCCAGGTGTGTGTGGGGGTCCCTTAGCCCAGTCTGTGCCTTCTCGCACCCGGGAGCCCTCAGAGGATGTCCCACGGATGGCAAGCAGGCCTAAGCCATCCGTGAGACATCCTTAGCCCTACAGCGGCTCAGGGCTTCTCCCTCCCCCTGTGCCACCCCCATGGGAGCTCATTGACCACCAGGGGGCAGCTCCTGCATTGATTTGTCCGCCCCCTGGTGGTCAGTGTGCGTCATAGCAACCTTTCTTTCTACCATTCACTTGATTTGCATATTGCCCTTTTATTATATAGGATTTTTCAAGGAGGCCTTCCCGGGAAACCCCGAGGCTCCTTGCCCACCGGCAGAAAGAAAATGTCACCTTTTGCGGCGTGGCGAACAAACGCCGTGCAGGAGTCAGTCCCCTCCGTGGGCTGTTCCCGGCGGGCCGCCCCCCGGAACACGGCCGCCGGCTCCACCTCCCTGCCCGCTCCCTTAAAACCTGCGAAGCCTTATTGAGAACGCTGCTTAACGACGAGAATGTCAGCCGTGGAGAACTCCAGACCCACACTTCCCCTTCGCAATTAGCAGCAGGGCAGAAAGGAAACCCTTTCATCAACCGAGTGTTCATATTTCAAGCTCATACAGTAGCCGCTAAAAGGCTCGGCTCAGAAAATCAATTTTGCTAAAGTCCTCCGAGCACCACAGGGACTTGCATGCAGCCTGGCAATTTTAAACACGCGTCCGGAAGCCGTGACTTCTGGATTCGTGTGTGGAGCCGGGTGATTTCTGGCTGTTTTCAATATTGTCTCCCGGCAGTGGGGTCAGAAGTTATTTGGGGAAGGGGCGAGCCAGGCGAAAGGAACATTCCCCCCTAATTCCCCCCTGCAGGCCTGGGTTCCACCTCCCCCCCCATCAGATGTGGGGACCCATGGGACAGACAACCCGAGAGAAAGAGTGACAATGTGTGAAATTGGGAATAGAGGAGGAAGGACAGTGTGGGGAGGAGGGAGAGGACAATATTGTTCCTCTTTTATTCTGTGTGGGTGTGTGTGAGTGTGTGTGATTGTGAGTGAGTGTGTGTGTGTGTGTGAGTGTGAGTATATGTGAGAGTGTATGAGTGTGTGTGAGTGAGTGTGTGTGAGTGTGATTGTGTGAGTGTGTGTGTGAGTGAGTGTGAGTATGTGTGAGTGTGTGTGTGAGTGTGTGTGTGTGAGTGTGTGTGTGAGTGTGTGTGTGTGTGTGTGTGTGTGTGTTTCCCAGTTTACACTCGGGAAAAGAGGAGCTGAGTGCGATCTCAGCTACAGAAGTGTCAGCCTGGACCCTATAGGCTGCGTGGCACCTCCCCAGCTCCCCACGGTCGGGAAGCCCTCCTGAGTCCTGTCCCATTCAAATTCCTTCCCCACGTGACCATTCACTGCTGCCTTCTTGCAGTCGTCTGTCCCGCGTGGCGCTGACGTGGAAATGGCAATTTGTGCATCCTGTCTCCTTAAAATGGGTCTTGAGCATTTTTTTTTAGCATATTTTATTGAGTTTTTACAGAGAGGGATAGAGAGTTAGAAACATCAATGAGAGAGACACATCGACCAGCTGCCTCCTGCACACCCCCTAACTGGGGATGTGCCCGCAACCAAGGTCCATGCCCTTGACTGGGATCGAACCTGGGACCTCTCAGTCCGCAGGCCGACGCTCTATCCACTGAGCCACACCGGTTTTGGCGGGTTTTGAGAATTTTGAGGGCTGAGACCAGGAGTCCACCTCTTGGCACAGGAAGCCAGCCACCTCCTTCCCTGAGCTGCCGTCCGTGCCTTTCTCTCCCTGTACCGGTACGGCTCTTCTCCCCGTTGCTTCGGCACACTCGGTGGTGCTCCCTCTCTCTGTGGTTCCCATGGCGCCGGGGCCGGGCGGTTACTCTGCGGAGGTACTGGTGACTTCTTCCGTAGCTCGGTGCTCCTGTTTCCCCATCATGGAGTGTTTCCGTACGGCTATTGGGGGAGTCCTCGGCAGGATGACATGGGAACTGACGCATAGCCTCCCAAACCCGACAGCCTGAGTCTGAATCCGGGCACTGCCATTTCCAGGGGGGTCGTCTTCCCCCGGGGACATCGCTGAGAGGGTGGGCGCTGTCATCGCACAGGCCTCCACTCAAGTAGGGACTTGGTTCTGTCCCCAGGCGACCCCGTTATGTGGCCCCCGGTTTCCCGATGGGTAGCACGTGCACAGTAATGGCTATGCCACAGGACTGCCGTGAGGATTACATGGGGAGCGACGTGGGCAGCCTTCTCGCTGGGCTGGGTATGTGGTGAGCTCTGAAACTGGAGGCTTTTGACGACAAAAACAAACACACCATGGCTGCAGTTGGTGTGTTGGGGGCCAAAGGCGGGAGCTTCAGATTTCAGTGTAAAAGTATAGCGGCGGCCCTAACCGGTGTGGCTCAGTGGACAGAGTGTCGGTCTGCGGACTGAAAGGTCCCAGGTTCGATTCGGGTCAAGGGCATGTACCTTGGTTGCGGGCACATCCCCAGTTAGGGGGCGTGCAGGAGGCAGCTGGTCCATTGATGTTTCTCACCCATCGATGCTCTCTGTCCCTCTCCCTTCCTCTCTGTAAAAAATCAATAAAAATAAATTTAAAAAAAGTATGGCGTCGAAGTTGGGATATTTAGCTCTAACCCCAACCCTCGGCGACGGTAGGCGAGGCCTCTCCCATCTCAGTTTTATCATCTCGGAAATGGGGGCCAGCGTATTTGCCTGCTGGCACCCCAATGTGGTGGTGAGGCTACAGTGAAAGAACAGAGCTAAGAGGAACGGCGCCGCACACAGTTCTCAGCTTCCGTCTCCAATGAGTGCGTGTTGAGGGCTCAAGGCTGGTCCAGTGTCTACCCCTGAGGCAAAGACACGCGCGCTCTCCCTCTGTGTCACTCCAGGATAGCGTGAGGGGAGCCCTGGCCTCACCACCCCCAGCATTTACCAAGCATTTGCTGTACGAGCCGGCTCTGGTCTTAGCACTTTGCAGGCCAGCTCACTGAAGGTCAGCTCACTGAAGGTCAGCTCACTGAAGGTCAGCTCACTGAAGGTATTCTTTCCCGCCTCGTTTACAGATGAGGGTACGGAGGCTCAGAGAGGGGAGGTGATCTCCCCAAGGTCGCACAGCAAAAGCACGGGGCAGAGCTGAGATTCAAACCCACGCCAGCGAGCTCTTTGCGACGCTCAGGCCGTTGGTCCTTAGGTAGGTTGCTTCCCTCCTCTGGGTCTCTGGATTCTCTTTTCCAAGAGGAGCAAATCGCTTTCCCTCCGTGCTTCTTGAGTGATGGGAAGCCTCAATGGAGAGGAGGGGTGAAGACATGTCAGCAATAAGATTGGGGAGAGGCCAAGGGGACCGGGGCTCCATCTTAATAAAACCAGAGCGCTGTTTTAAGCTGTCAGGCCTTCCATATTTTCATAGAGCGCTCCCCTCCTCCTGGGGGATCTTTGCAAAGAGCCGCCCCAGTCCAAGGTCAGACGAGACGCTCACTAGCACGTGGCCTTTTTCTTGCATTATTTTGGTTTCACATTTTCATCTTTTTTAAAAAAAATATATATATTTTATTGATATTTTACAGAGAGAAAGGGAGAGAGCTAGAGAGCTAGAAACGTCGATGAGAGAAACATCAACCAGCTGCCTCCTGCACACCCCCTACCGGGGACGTGCCCGCAACCAAGGTGCATGCCCTTGACTGGAATCGAATCCGGGACCTTTCAGTCCTCAGACCGACGCTCTACCACTGAGCCAAACCGGTTTCAGCACATTTTCATCTTTTAAATTAGTCTGGAACTCATTTGGCCGCAGAGAGAGAGAGAGAGAGAGAGAGAGAGAGAGAGAGAGAGAGGGGCGAGGCCCTCACCCTGTACGTTCTAAGCCGTTCGCTCGTTTCACTGGCGCGATTTCAGCGAATCATTAATTATTATTTTTTTTAACTTCCCGGAACTACCTTCTGTACCCAACAGATGACTGTGTGTGCCCTCGAGTTTGTGTCTGAGTGCCCTGCTCTGGCCAGACTTTGCCTGCTGGCAGTTCTTGTCTCAAGATGTTCACGCTTGCTTTTCCCACGGCCCGCACTGCCCTGCTAGCCGCATCCTACGTGGCTGACTCTGTTCCTTCCAGTCTCTGCGCAAGCCCCACCTCATCAGCAGGGTCACCCTGGACCGCCGCTTATAAAACAAGCCAACCTTGAGCGCACCACAGCCTGATACGCTTTCGTTTTTGCGGGCGCATAGTAGGTGCTTATAAACACCTGCTGAAATGAGCGAGCGAATGAATGAGGGAGGCCTGGCCAGCACAACTTCCGGGGAGAGCAGTGTCTGTCCAATGAGCTCGCTCGTTCTGGGTGGAGGGACTTCCCCTGGCCCCCCTAGTCTTTGTGCCTCGCACAGGAGGAGGGGTTTGCTGCGTCCCCCAAATCTCCAAGGGGCACAGAGGGAATGCAGAGCGTGGCCCGAGCCCTTGAGGTGCCTGCAGATCCTGGGGTCGGGCCTGGCGGGGTCAGAAGGGACTGAGGGGGTCGTGTTCCCGGAAGGTGTTCAGACACGAGTCTTGAAAAGGAGAGGGAGACCGAGAGCCAGGCGAGCACCCGTCCTGAGCTGTCTCCCCTGCTGTCCTCGGCTTGCAGAGAATTCGCCCGGACTGATTTCCTCCGGGGAAGCGGTAATGGTGTCAGCAATTACTCCTTCAAGTCGAAACGCTATCTTCATCACGGGGCACTCGGTGCTGGCGCGGGCGCTTGGGTGGAGGGGAGAGGCTGATGATCGCCCAGCCGAATGGTTTCTGGGGGCCTCCTCGGGCCCGGGACAGGGATGGGGTGGGAGTGGGCCCAAGGCTCGCCTGCTCCCCCAACTCCCCGAGCCTCTGGGGGGACCCCAGCCTGGGCAGCTCACTGGCGACCCCAGAACAGCCTGAGCGGGGCCCGGGGAAGCAGAGCCAAGCCTCCCAGGGCCCCTTGTACGCTTCCAGTGCTGAGAGCGCGGTCACGGGGGGGAGTTTCTCCGCGTTTTGTGGAATCATAAATTTTTTAAAGTCTCTTGGCTCCCCTTTTACATTTAGTGCCTGAATAAAATGTTGGCTCGAGAGCGCCATAATTCGATTATTAAAACTCCTGCTTAGGCCTGGGAGACAAATATTGGCACTTCTGCCTGCTCGTCGGAAGAGCCACTTCTCCCACGGGGGCTCACGTCCGAGGGCCGTGGCCCCGGGGGAGGCCACGGAAGGGAGTGCCACGCACGCCTCACGAGGGGGTGGACGGGACAGGCCTCCAAACCCTCTCTGGTTCTGATACCTGTGAGTGCTCCGGGCTGCCCTCGCACCACCTTTGCTGTTTGTCCTTTTTTCCCTTGATGATGATGATGATGATTTTTTAAAAATGCATTCTGATTGACTTCTGAGAGGAATGAAGCGGGAGAGAGAAAGAGAGAGAAACATCAATGATGAGAGAGAATCGTGGATTGGCGGCCTCCTGCACGCCCCACACTGGGGACGGAGCCCTGACCGGGAATGGAACCGTGAACTCTTGGTTCATAGGTCAATGCTCAACCACTGAGCCACACCAGCTGGGCTTTCCTTGATTTTTAAAGAAAGACATGATTGTGTGTGTGTGTGTGTGTGTGTGTGTGTGTGTAAATTAATAAGAGAAGGTTCTGGAAGGAAGCAGACCAAATTGATAACAGTAGTTACCTCTCAAGAAGGAAGCAGGATGGGAGGGGCGTTAGAGTTAAAGGAGACTTTACCTTATAGGTAATGCTTCATTTTTCCCCCCTAGGAATGTGTCATCACATATGAATTCGTTCATTTTAAACTACCAGACAATCACCCTCTCGAACACAGAAGCCATAGAAACCCATAAACATGACAACAAACACGAATCATATGTCTCCCGCCCAGAGACGACCCGATCTGTGTTTTTTAAAAAAATATATTTTATTGATATTTTACAGAGAGAAAGGGAGAGCCATAGAGAGCTAGAAACATCAATGAGAGAGAAACATCGACCAGCTGCCTCTTGCACAACCCCTCCCGGGGATGTGCCCACAACCAATGTACATGCCCTTGACTGGAATCGAACCCGGGACCTTTCAGTCCGCAGACCAATGCTCTACCACTGAGCCAAACCAGTTTTGGCTGTGTTTTTTATTTTAGGGGAAATTTCCCCATGACCAGGTGCACGCACGCAAGGTGTTCACGCGGGGGTCATGAGGACGGGCTTTAGAAGACAGACAACTGCTGTGATTTCATTGCCCGAAAGGCGGATCACCTCCCCAATAAAAACCCACAGTGAAACACCCCGAGGAGGAGATGGGAGAAGGGTCCACGCCGGCCCCTTTAAAAACCATCTGTACGTTTTATCTTCGGGGGCTCACGGGTCCCAGGCGTCCCAGTCCCGATAAGCGTTAGCGCAAACCAGGGCTCGGGGAGCCATCACCAGCGGAGAGCCAGAGGTGGGAGAGGCTGCCATGAGGGAAAGCGCCTAATTTCTGCCTTCAGGAACGTTGAGTAAAAAGACAGATCTCTCCCCGTGGTTCTCCCAGATCCACAAAAACACCTGTCGTTCCGGCCTGGCTGACGTGGCAAAAGGCTCTTGAGTGGATTCCTTTTAAGCAAGGAACCTATAAACAGCTAATTGGGATTCGGGAAATTGTTTTGCCATGCGTTTTAACTGGACGTGGCCAACAGCGACAAAACGTGTTTGCATGTGTGCGCATACATGGACATGGACACAAACATGATGCACGACGCACACGCACATGCACATACAGGTACATGCACACACACACACACACACACACATACACACACACACACACACAGGCACGTACTTGAAAAGCATCAAAAATGGGAAAACCGACGCCACGGACTGGAAAAAGGTGTTTAAATATTAAACGATCCTTGAAGTCGGGCCTTAGAATATGAGTGCACAGCACGGTGGCGATTTAGGCTATTTCGGCAATCGTAACAAATGCCTAAACATTGCAGCGCTGCCGTTTCCGTCCAGCCAGGGAGACTGAGATGAACGGGCGGTTTTGGGTTGCAGGGGGAGAGGGAGCAGCATCAGTAGGAAGGGTCCCCTGGTGAGCAGAAGGTCCCCACGAGAAGAGCCCTTAAGTGGGGACCCCCATCCGAGGTCTCCTGACACCCGTGGGGGGCAGTTTCCAGATATCAACCCTGCTCTCCCCAGCTTGCAATCCAGGGTCTCTAGGAAGCACCCCCCCAAAGTGTATGTGGAAGTGGGTGTGGCTGTTGGGGCCCGACGCTCACAGGCAATTTTTTGTTTGACTGTAGGCATTGAATCCGTCATTGTCATCATCTCCACAGCAATGACTCTACTCTTGTCACACCTACCTTCCCTGCTGGAAAAGCCGGCTCACACATCACGCGAAACACCTGACTGGAGCACTAACCTCTTCGTCTTGAAAAACAGTCGTCTGGCTGCGTGTCAGCGGGAACGTGAAGGGTGTCTATCTCAACCTCCTCCCGGGTGACAGCCTATTAGGCACTCTCTTCTTCTACGCTGCCCCCGGGGGAGCGGGGCTCACTGCCTCCTCACATCGGAGAGCCAGAAACTTCTCCTCCCATTCAGTTCACATCCAGCTCTAAGACACCTTCATCCAACCGTCGAGTAGGCTGTGGGGTCTCCATGACGACGGGCTGTCACGTCTCCCTGGAGGCCTCCTGTGTGTTTCCTTCCACTAGGCCTCACACACCTGTGTCCAGGTCGCCTTCCCATGAGCCCCTGGCTTCCAATGCCCATCCCCTTCGCTAGGAAGCCCAGGACCATGCCTGGGTGAGTGGGTATCTGTCTCTGATACAGACGGTCAAAGCAGATACCCAGTCTGTGGGACAGATTATACCCAGCAGGACCCCTTGCACCATGAGTGAGAGCAACTCGGTTCCCAGGGGCTACATCAACATTGGAAGTTGAGCCGAAACCAGTCTGGCTCAGTAGATAGAGCGTTGGCCTGCAGACTGAAAGGTCCCAGGTTCAATTCCGGTCAAGGGCATGTACCTTGGTTGCAGGCACATCCCTAGTAGGGGGTGTGCAGGAGGCAGCTGGTCGATGTCTCTCTCTCATCGATGTTTCTAACTCTATCTTTCTCCTTTCTTCTGTGTAAAAAATCAATAAAATATGTTTTAAAAAAAAACAACATTGGAAGTTGACGGTTCGAGTCACTGGGAAAGCAGCGGTGGGCCTCAGGCATGGCTCCATGGGTGGGCCCGCTCATGTCCTCAGGATGCGGCGTCTTCATCTCCATCTCCACCACCCCTCCTCTGTGCTTCTCTACCTCTGTGGGCTCCCAGATGGCAAGATGGGCACCAACCGGGCCAGGCGCTGGCTTTCACAGCTCTGCTCCTGGTGGAAGAGATGGCTCTCTCTTATCCTCATGGTTTGGGCCAAAGTTCTGGGTCTGATTCTCACGGGCCCATGGCGCATCCTCACGTGGGTAGCTGAGGCCACACGTCTTGTGGAGCTAAGACTGGCCACGTGTGGGTCAACCCTCGGCCCCTGGGTTGATGTCAGAGCCAACTTCTCCCAGAGCAAAACTACCGAGAGAGGGATTTGCCCGAGGAGGATGGGAGTACCCTTCCTGGACCGTTTGAGGATGGAGCCGGGGGCATGAACGTAAATGACACCGACTGAAGCCATGGGTGGCTTCTGTTTGGGGGTGCCCGGTGGGGACCAGGGAAAGGCTCTCAGAGAGTTAAGGAAGGGCCGAGGCGGGTTGTCTGGGCAGGTCAGGAGTGTCCTTTGTAGGCACAGAAGCAGCCCGCGTCTCCCCTGGGCGTTGGATAAAAGCGTTTCCTCACACATCCCTCGTTTTAGCACCGTCGTTCACGGCTTCCGGGTTGTTGCCACATTGTTCAGAAGCAAAGTTGATTTTTACACTTAAATTAGGTTGCTTAAAAATAAACGCTCACACCACCAGCTACTCTTGCTCCCTCCCCACATCCTCTCACTTTGTTCCAAGGCGATCTTCCCCACCCGGGACCCACGGGAACCTTTGGGTGGTGAGTGTGTATCCACGATGGGACAGGAGATAAGAGCCCAATGGCAATCCAAGGGTCCCTATAAGATGTCACCACAAGAAGGTAGGAGATGCTTTGACACGAAGTAGAACTAGCTCCTATAGTTAGGAAGCTGGAACCCTACTGCCCAGTTTGGGGGACAGCAGTGAATGGCAATGGGACAGTCTAGACACCAGACACGAATGTCTGAACCGGATGGACTTCCCACCAAACTCATGTGCTTCCGGCGTTTTCATTAAGACACCGAAAGGCCACACGCAAAAATGAAGGGGCAATATCTCCATTACGACCGTGACAAAACACGAGCGTTGCAACGATCCGGAAGTCCTCTCGGAAATGTGTTCGGCGAAGACAAGGGGTCCGATAGAAAAATAGATAAAGGACTTCAGCGGGCAGTTAATGATGAGTCAATACGGATGGAAATACAATCTTCATCTGCTTCAGAGCCATCAGGAGATTGAAAGCAAGATGCGATATGATTGACCTTTCCGGAAAGGCAGAGGGATTTAAAGTGATAATGCCCAGGGCTGGAGGGGAGGTGGGCATATTCCCCTTTTCTGTTCAGGAGGGTACAGAGCGGTCAAGCTTTTTTTTGGGGGGGAGTGGCATTTTGGCAATTTGTGTCAGAAGCTTCAAAAATATGCATGCCCCCTGACCCGGCAAGTCCTCCTGTAGGAATTCTCTAGAAGACCTTATCATAAATATGCATAAAGGTTTATGTCTAGGAATAATTGCTGAAGCCTCATTTACAATAGCAAAAAAAAAAAAAAAAAGTTGACAGGCCTACATTTCCAATAATAGGAGATAGGCTTTTAAAACAAAGCCATATAAACCATATTTTGGAAGAATTCAGTGGATTGGGAAAGGTTTACAATAGAGTTGAATAAACAAATCATGAAATAGTGTGTAGACCATGTGTAATGTGTGTGTGTGTGTGTGTGTGTGTGTGTGTGTATTCTGTATATTGTATTACTTTATGTTGTTATGTTGTATTTGCTTGGAAGAAAGACTGGGAAGGTAATTTCCAGAATATTAACTGTGGTGAGGATAATAGGTGATTTTTGTGAGTATATTTTTCTATCATTAAAATAAATGTTAATGCCCTAACCGTTTGGCTCAGTGGATAGAGTGTCGGCCTATGGACTAAAGGGTCCCTAGGTTCGATTCTGGTCAAGGGCATGTATCTTGGTTGCGGGCACATCCCCAGTAGGGGGCGTGCAAGAGGCAGCTGACCGATGTTTCTCTCTCATTGATGTTTCTAACTCTATTCCTCTCTGCAAAAAATAAAAATAATATATATATTATTTAAATCTTGATGATGGCTACTACTTACTGAGGACTTACCCCATGTCAGACAGTAGATTGAGTTTTCACACACCCACCCTGTGAGATAGATATAATGACACCCGCTTGACAGATGAGGAACCTGAGGGTGCTCCCACCCAGAGCCTATGCCCTGCTTCTAGTTCATGCCCCGGAGACCCAGGTGCCGAGAGCTCCCTGCCCAGAGGGCCCGGGGTGGGTGGCCCCGCAGAGCAGGCTCGGTGAGGAAAGTGGGGGACAGTCGTGCCAGCCATTCCGGGTCATCCTTCACTAGTTGATGCTCCCCTGGGTTGTTTCTGAGCCTTCTCCCTGCCTCTCCGTCTTTTAAAGGAGGAAGCGGAACACATAGGAGGAGCACTGCCTGGACAGCCAGCCCTGATTGGGCCGCGTGGCCTTGGGTGAGTCCCCGCCCTCTCTGGGCCTCAGAGTCCCCCGCTGGGTCCAGACCTGCTGCTCTGATGCCCCATGGTTTAACTCCCTAGAGCAGTGGTCGGCAAACTCATCAGTCCACAGAGCCAAATACCAACCATTGAAATTTCTTTGGAGAGCTGAAAACCGACTTCTGCGCAGGGGCCACGGGGTTTCAATTGCACTGTATGTGCGCGCCCGCACGTGGCATTTTGTGGAAGAGCCACCACACTCAAGGGGGGCCGAAGAGCCGCAGGTGGCTCACGAGCCGCAGTTTGCCGACCACGGCACTAGAGGATCTCTACCTAACTGGGGAATTACTGGGGCCGGGAATGAGCTAGTCCTCTTTCTTCTGGCCCCAAAGAAGGAAGTCTAAGCCCCCAGCCCTCGGAGCCCTCGAGGGCACAAAGGAGGGAATCCATTGATTCGCCTGCTCATCCATGCAGCTGATTCCTGTGCACCCTTTCACATGTGTGATCTCTGCGGGGTGGGTATCAGGCGCCTCCTTATGGACTTTTTGATTTGGGGGAAGAAGTGCGTTTCTTGTGCAGCTCCGTCAGCCACGAGATGGGAGGAAGCAGAGACCGTTAAGGCTTTGCTGCTGTGTCCTTTCTGAACCCTCCTGGCGAGTTCGGTTTCAGCATCAGGTCTCCTTGGGTCTGCCATGGCCCATCAATCTGGTGAGTGTCAGTGAGGTCCTGGGTGGCACCCTGAGCGAGTTGGCATCCAGAGTCTGTATATTCATATAGAGTCTTAACCCATCATTCGGTCCGTGAGGTGGTGCGGTGGGTGTCCATGGTGTGTAGGTGGGTGTCCACGGTGTGTAGGTGGGTGCCCACGGTGAGTACGTGCCAGGCGGGCGGAGAGAAGTCTGGGATGAAGGGTCTCGGTGCCAGGGAAGGTAACATATGCCTCAGGCTTAAAACCCTCCGACGGTGGCCCCTGGAGCGGAAGCTGTTCAAGCTGTTCAACTGGGGCTCATGGGCCCCATGTGACGAGGCCCCGCCCACCTCTCTGGCCTCGCCCCCTTCCCCAGCATCCTCAGCTCCAGCATCCTGGCCTTCCTTATGTTTTACTAGAGGCCTGGTGCAGGAATTCAATGGGGCCCATTGGCTGGGCCGGCCAGGGGCAGGGGCAGGGGCTGCGGGCGGTTGGCTGGTCGGCCCTGTCCCTGATTGGGGTGTTGGGGGCCGATTCTGGCAGGGCTGGTTGGGGGGGTGCATTTGGGGCCCAGATCAGGCTAATTTGCTGCTGCAGTGCATGTCATAGCCCCTGGTCATTCTAGTTGCTGGACTTTTATATATATAAATTTTATTATTTAAAAAATATTTTTTTAATTGATTTCATAGAGGAAGGCAGAGTGAGAGAGGAGAGATAGAGACATCAATGATGATAGAGAATCATTAATTGGATGCCTCTTGCAAGCCCTGTACTGGGGATCAAGCCCGTAACTGAGGAATGTGCCCTGACTGGGAATGGAGCCATGACCTCAACCACTGGGCCACATTGGCGGGGCCCCTCTGGCCTTCTGTAAACTGCAGTCTCATGCCCACCCTGGGACCCTTGCCATTGCCGTGCCTTGTGCCTGGGATGGTCCGCTCCTGGAGTTTGGGGTAGACTGGCTCTTTCTGGGGTCAACCTTCAGGTATCTACTACATAAAGGCAGGGGCCTTGTTCTCACTCACCACTGAGCATCCCTAGCACCTAAAATAATACTCGGCACATCACGGACCCTCCGTAAATAGTTGCTGCGTGAGTAGTTCTTCCAGTGGACATCCCTGAGGTCTGCCTGGAGGAGGCTGCATGGGAGCGGGGCCCCAAACGCTGAGCAGCCCCCTTGACCTCCCTTTCTCTGCCTTGCTTCCTTTTTTTTCTGCATCTGAACACACACTCTTTCCCGGGATGACCTCACCCGTGTGTGTACCGGACTTCAGCTGCTATCTTTGCTCGGGCCCCTCGCCGCGGCACCGTTCCCCTGTGCCCTCCCTCCCTCTCTCTTTGTCCAGCCTGAGCTGGCCTATTTCTGGCGCTTAATTACAGACCACGGTGGCGCTCCGCAGACAATGACGCCATCGCCCCCCACAGAGGACTGTGTCTGCTTGCTCTCTAGTCCAGCGCGGAGAGGCGGACGGCCTGCCGTGCCATCACCAGGAGAGCCGGTTCTGTTAGATGCCGTTCCGGAGAGCGCCAGAGTGAGGCCGCCTGTCCCCACGCTCGGGGCTCACCCAGAGGCACCCACAGCTTCCGGTCGGCGGGGGCAGGGTGTCTCATTGTTCATTACAACTTTTAGATTCTGAACCCCTTTTTATTTTTTATTTTTTAATAGAAGCGTTTTAAGATGGGTTTGTTTGGTTTGGGTTTGGTTTGGGTTGAAATGACAGGAACTGGAGTTTTTCCAGCCGGGAGCAAATTTAGACACTGAAGGGTCTGGGTGGGAACTGTGCTCTGGCGTGCGGCTCCGGCTTAGATCTTGGCGAAGAGCGCTGTGGCCTTCGTCGGACACAGCAGGCGAATGGCCAAAGACTCCAACGTTTCAAGGCCCTTCGGGGCTGCCTGGGACCCGGGGGGGCAGGGGGGGATGGCACAAGAGAGCAAAGGAACACCACCAAGCGCAAATACATACTCATGCTAGAAACAAAATCAGAAAATTCTTTCCCCTTAAGGCACCAAAAGGCCACCAGCAAATATAAGGGGGGCTGGCTGGCGTGAGCATCAACCAACCGGTGAACCAGGAGGTCAGGGTTTGATTTGGATCAGGGCACAGGCCCCGGGTGGCAGGCTCGATTCCCAGTAGGGGGCGTGCAGGAGGCAGTGGATCCACGATTCTCTCTCATCATTGAAGTTTCTATCTCTCCCTCTCGCTTCCTCTCTGAAATCAATAAGAACATTTAAAAAAAACAAAAAAACAAGGGGGCAATATTTCAGTTAATACAGGGACAAAACATTAGCACCCCAATGATCCCAAATCCTCTCACAAATGTGTTCGACAAAGACACAAAGCATCTACATAGAACGTGGACTATGCGTGTATTTTATTTATTTGTTTGTTTTTTAAAAAATATGTTTTATTGATTTTTTACAGAGAGGAAGGGAGAGGGATAGAGAGTTAGAAACATCGATGAGAGAGAAGCATCGATCAGCTACCTCCTGCACACCCCTTCCTGGGGATGTGCCCACAACCAAGGTACCTTGACTGGAATCGAACCTGGGACCCTTCAGTCCTCAGGTAGATGCTCTATTCAGTGAGCCAAACTGGCTAGGACAGTGGTTGGCAAACTGCGGCTCTTTGGCCTCTGGAGGGTGGCTCTTCCACAAAATACCACCGCCTGGGCCAGTCTATGTTGAAGAAGTGGCGTTAGAAGTTGAAGTTTTTAAAAAATGTGGCTCTCCAAAGAAATTTTAATCGTTGTCCTGTTGATGTTTGGCTCTGCGGATGAATGAGTTTGCCGACCACATACGTGTATTTTAATACGTTGGCTAGTTCCTTGGAAAGGACACCACAGAGGAGCCAAGATGAGCCCAGAACGATTCATTGATGATCTCGCTGCTATAAGGGGTGACCATCCTCCCGGCCCCTGACCTCAGGACCAGCCACGCGCCTGCTCCGACGAGAACGCGTCTGTGGCACTCTGGAGGGAGCTTGGATTCCTCCCCTAAAAAGCAGAGTTTTGGAACTCCACGGGCAAGAGGAAGATTTACACATGAAAGTGGGGAGACCTCACGGAATCTCTACCGCGGGACCGTGACGGCAGCCATAATCCCTTTGTTACAGGAGCTACTGTATTATGGGCGACCTTGACTTCGGTCCTGTCCTGTGGCCTTTCACTCAGAATCTGTAATCCGGGGACTATGAATTATCTTGCTGCAAGTGCCGGCCTGAGTGGGGGGCTTTCTGGAGAGGTGAATGCCACGTCCATAGGAAGTGCATGCAGGGCTGCGGTTGCGTTGCCGGCTGGTATCAGCACGAGGGCTCAGCCGCCCAAGGTCAAAGTCAGGAGATTGTTCCTGCTTAGGCTCTCCTGCCGCCCTGCCTCCAACTTTTCTCCTCGCTGTGACCTCTACCTGTGCTTTACCCACTCCCCTCCCCCAAAAAATGCTCACAAAACAAATCAGTTCACATTCACGCCGCAAACATCTCTGCCTTCCCATCAACCGCATCCCTCTGTTTGGAGGTGTGTCCAACTCACACACGGCTTTGCACAAGTCTTTATTTTCTCTTGGAGCCGTTCTGCCTGTTCTCGGTGTGTCTTATGGAATTCCGTGCTCCAGTCTCCCCATCACTTTGTTGCCGCCTGGACAGAGAACCCCACGGAGCCCACAGCCAGCTCAATGCGTGCTGAGCGTGCTGTGTTGGGGAGCGGGGGCAGCCCAACGAAGATATATATATATATATATATATATATTTTTTTTTTTCTTCCAATGAGCTAGAAATCAGAGCCAAGAAGGGCATTTCCTTTGCCACCTTTTCCTCAAAAGGGGACGTTGTGCCGGTCCATTTCGATCTTCCCTTACAGCCAACCAGCTCTTCCGAGAAGCCCCAGCCCTCTGGGCTCACCCCAACACAAAATTTCCATCCTCCCCGCCCCCCCTCCCCCGCCCCCCCAAGTGCCCTAATTGGATTTAGGGTTGGTTATGTTTTGCATAAGCATCCGCCCCACATCAAGGGCAGCCGTTCCCGGAGAGACTTGGGGAGCCCATCAGATAAAGTCGGGGCAGCCGATGAGCCGATGGACCCCCAGCTTGTCAACCAAAACAAGCTGCTGCGTACACCGTGGGGGCATTCCTGCCGGTTTTCCAGAAACCACATCCCTCGGGTGGATAACGGAGGTTTCCTTGCCACCCAGAAGGTAGCGAGAGAGTCATTCCTCGGGGCTTTGTTCCTCTGGGCGGGCGGGAGGGCAGGAGGTCAGCTGGGACCGGGAGCTGAGGCAGCCCGGCTGATGCAGGCGGCTGTCAGATGCTGGACCATGCCGCGTCGCTAGGGAGCAGACCGACACCAGGATTGGGGGTGTGCGGCAGCCGCCTGGTCTGAAGGGGCAGGAGCCTCCTCTGTTTCCTGTCCACGGCTCCGTCTATGGGCCTGGGGGTGGGAGAGGAAGGGGGGCCGGAGGGAGCCCAGAGAAGGGGGGCAGGGCTCCTGATCCAAGGTCCCCCCTGCCAGCGGGAGCCGAGCGCCTGTGAAATGCAGGGGTAGCAGCAGCTCAGGAGAAGAGGGGGTCGCTGTCTCCCGGGGTTCTCGGGTGGAGGAGAGGACAGGGGTCTTCCCACAGGGGAGGCGTGGCCGGTCCCAGGGCCCCAGCCCTCCTCCTGGAATCTGGGAACCTGGGCACCTTTTTCCTCATGGATGTCAGCATAATAAGCATTCTGATTGCCCGTCAGTAGGAGAATGAATGATCCAAAAAAAAAAATTGAAAATACTTTAATCAGATAGTAAAAGAGTAAAGTGATAAATTAGTGACCCAGGAGAACAAGCAAGTTGTTGAATTTTACAAACACGCCAGGTGAGACCGCGCACGGCTTACGGGTCCCTACGCCCGCAGTGAAAGCGTGGAAATCAGGAAGAGACACTCTCAACATTTACTCCAGTCTCCTGAGGAGGAGAGAGGCAAGGAGAGGCAGGGAGAGAGAGGGAGGGGACATGAGAGACCTCAGTTTTATGTGCATTGTTTTATTTTAATTTTTAACATTTTTTTCCCATTTTTTTATTAAAGTATTATATGTATACGTATCTTACCATTGCCCTCCCCACCCCACCCCCATCCATGCTCTCACTCTCCCTCCCCAGTGTTTTGCATCCATTGGTTATGCTTCTACATTGTTTTTATTTTTAGTAAAATAACCTGAAGCATATATGCCATTTAAATATATATACATATGATTTACTTTATATATATATATATATATATATATATATATATATATATATATATCTTTTCTTTCCAGATTGTGGGAGCTTGTTTGCTTTTATTATTCTATGGACTTAAAAAAAAATTTAAAGCTCTTTTTTTTTTAAAGAAAAATAATTAGAAATATGTGTGTGTATGCCACAAGCAGACGTCCACTTTCAGATATCTCAGGCCGGGGCTCCCCAAGCCCCCAAGTCAGCACAAAACCCTCACATCGTGGCATCGGTCCCCTTTATCACTTTCAATGGCACCGTTTGGTGTAAATGCCTCTCTTCCCCCCACTGCCCCTCTCCTTTTAGTCAAATTAAGCATATTGATTAGAGCCCATTAGGATGTAATGGACTGTTAATTTGACTCTTTTTACAAATCATATTTATTTGCGCCGATAAAATATTTGGGTTTAATATGCAGGTGTCACGTTTATGGCGGCGTTGATTGAGGGCCAGGCCATCCGAAGCGCAGGCCCGACCCCTCGTCCTTTGCTCGCCCAAGAGGGGAGGCCACAATGAGCTACATGAGCCCCGCCGAGAGGGGAGGAGCTTCTATTGGAGGAAAACTAGAGGAAGTGGGAGGAATGCCCCACCCCCATTCTTTTCTGCAAACTTGAGAGAAAAGTCCACCTCCTCTTTGCACACTTCTGCACACCAGACCAGAACTGGGTGCCCCGTGGTGGTATTCAAGTTACTGATGATGTTGCCGCAACGTCTCTGCTAAGACCAAGAATCAGATTTCTTTTAAAAAAATATATATATATTCTTTATTGATTTTTTTTTTTTACAGAGAGGAAGAGAGAGGGATAGAGAGTTAGAATCATCGATGAGAGAGAATCATCGATCAGCTGCCTCTTGCACACCCCTTACTGGGGATGTGCCCGCAACCAAGGTGCATGCCCTTGACCGGAACCGAACCCGGGACCTTTCAGTCCGCAGACCGACGCTCTATCCACTGAGCCAAACCGGTTTCGGCAAGAATCAGATTTCTTATAGCTATCCACTGGGCTGAGGTCTCTTGCACTCATTTCTCCTTTGGAGGAATGCTGAGCCCAAAGTCCGTGCCTTTTTTAAAAATTCATTTTTATTTACTTTTTTATTTTGCTGGCGGAGGTCACTTAGCATGCAGTAGTGTGAAGGGGAAATGAGACTATGATTTTCCGAGTATTTTAAGTATACCATATTCACTGAATGCTGCAGAGGGAATACGGCTACCAAGAACCCAGGACAAAACCCGGAAGACAGTTCACCACTTAGCGAGCGCCTGTCCTGTGCTTGGCTCCTGGGGTGATGGTAAAAACGTTTAGCAACCAGGGCAGCGTGGGCACCCCCAGTTGGAATCAATGAGGCTGGACACAGCGCAGCTGGGGCGTCTGACCGGAGGACCGGCTGAGTTTCCCTCCGGCTGGCTTCCTGACCGGGAAACGCTGCTGCATCTCAGTTCCTTTAATGCGCAGTTATAGGACTTGTATTTGCCTAGGGGCCCCGTGGTCCGCAAACTGCGGCTCGAGAGCCACAGGCGGCTCTTTGGCCCCTGGAGGGTGGCTCTTCCACACAATACCACGGCCTGGGTGAGTCTATATTTTGAAGAAGTGGCGTTAGAAGAAGCTTAAGTTTAAAAGTGTGGCTCTCATAAGAAATTTCAATTGTTGTGCTGTTGATATTTGGCTCTGTGGACTAATGAGTTTGCCGACCACTGGCCTAGGCTAATAATGTGTTTGATTCTTTCCCTTCCTTCCGTCCTTCCTTCCTTCCTTCCTTCCTTCCTTCCTTCCTTCCTTCCTTTCTCCCTCCCTCCCTCTCTCCCTTCCTTCCTTCCTTCCTTCCTTCCTTCCTCCCTCCCTCTTCTCCATCTCTCTCCCTCCTTAAAAAAAAACACACATTCTTTTTCTATTTGTACCCGCCGTAACGCATATGGTTTTCCTGCTTTGTTCCGGCTTATCTCTTTTTTTGTCTTCACAAGCCACCCCTAAGCCTTTTGAGAAGCAGGCAGGCTGTACCTTTTAAATAAATAAAAAAACAAACACGCGCTTCTCCCGGTCCCGGCCAGACCCCGTTACAAAGAGAGCTGCGGCGCCGTCAGCATCCCTTTGTTGCCCAGGGGCTGCCCATCAATATTGTATAAAGCCGGCGCGTCGTCGTCGGCGAGGCCTTGGATCCTGGGCTGCTGCTGCTGCTGTTCCAAGGGTCCGGGGTGGTCGCTGTCGTATCACACACTCCGGTCTGTAAAAATAAGATTCCTTCGGGCCGGGGGCCCACGGAGACATTTGCTCCTGGGAGCTGCGCGGTGTCTGCAGACAAAAGGGCCGGGGCTGGCCGTCCTTAATGACGGAGGGAGACGGCAGCGGCAACTTTCCTGACAGGCAGCTTCCGGAGGAACTCCGAGCCGCAGCCTGTTGTCAAGTCGTGGGACTGAGCTCGGGAAATCTCCGTTTGTCCCCGAACAGCCGTGTGTCCAAAGCAAGATCCTCTGGGCACGAACTGTGATTCTCTCCCCGCCCTGCTCCACCCCCTCCCCGGCCCAGTCCTCTGCTTCAAATGCATGTTCTCTCGCCGATAGGAAATGACCCAATTTCTGAAGCAATAACCTCCCCCTCCCCCCAATAGTAACACCCACGTTTTTGTTTTTGTTTTTAAAAAATATATATTTTATTGATTTTTTACAGAGAGGAAGGGAGAGGGATTGAGAGCTAGAAACGTCGATGAGAGAGAAACATCATCCAGCCGCCTCCTGCACACCCCGCACTGGGGATGTGCTCGCAACCAAGGTATATGCCCCTGACCAGAATCGAACCCGGGACCCTCCAGTCCGCAGACCGACGCTCTACCACTGAGCCACACCGGTTTCGGCCACCCACGTTTTCTTATGGAATGCCATCGAGGTCTTTCTCTCTGACCAGCCCAGCCCTCTCCATGAGCAGTCATTATTCTCCGTAAGCATGCGGTGAGTCAGGATGTAGGCAGGAAGCGGGAAGTTTCCCCAGACTCAGCAGAACCTGGTGTCAGAAGCAGAAGTGGTCCGTGGTTAAGTGGCCGGCTCATGGTTCACTCGAGTCTTCCTCTCCTGCCTAAGGTGGGAGGGGAGAGGCTGTTTTACAGGAATACGTTACGGCTTCGGACCCGGCGGTGAAGTCCTCGAGGACAGAGAATAGATCGGATCTGTTTATTTCTCTCTGCCCTACCCGACCCAAAGAAAGCACGTGTTGATTGCGTGCTGTAACTCTGGGGATGAGACATGGCCTTAAAAAAACCTTGACCAAGTAAGTTCCTTCAAACTCTGGCAACACTGCTTCTCCTATCTGGACCGAGATAATGTTTTGAGGGTTATGGGAGCGTCTGGGCAATTCTTGTGCCATTTGGCTATTGTTGGGACTGAGCAGCACCGCAGAAACATTTATAAAATGCATAATAGTGATTTATGCAGAAAGATATACTCCCTCGGGCAAAGGCGTTCTATAAACCCCCAAGTATTTGGCCGCTGCAGCATTTAAGACATCTTAAGATGCGTAAATGCCATGAGATTTATAAATATTTTTAATAGTTACACGGATTTCTCTTTGAAAGTTACCTAACCGTCTATGAGGTCTGAGGTTGGAACTTGTTTTTCTTTTTCTTTTCTTTTCTTTTCTTTTTTTTTTTTTTCTTGGTATTTGAATGTGCTTCGTTCGGGTTGATGCAAGCCGGTTAGTAGGGGAGCTTAATGGCATATCATAAAGGATTTAACTTAATTCCACCATAATGAATTAATTCTCGCAGTGACACTGTTTTCATTATGGATTGAATGACATCACCTTGGCCAAGACTCCGGAATTCGGGACCCTGAGTGGCCCTGAATTATCTAAACACCAGGATGGAGAGACGACTCCGCTGGGTGTCTGCGTGGATCCCACCGGCGGCGGCGGCTAAGAGGACACGCGGAGCGTCCGCTATTCCGAGTTCAAGATAAAACTCCCAACGCCCGGGAGGAAATTGGATTCCGCATCCTCTTAGATTGTCTTCGGGGACATTCAGTGTACGGAACGCGAGGCCAAGGAGGCGAAGAGAGCCTGGCGTTTCTTCCCAGGGGCTTACGTCATGATTATTTGTTGTAAACATAAAAGGGATAAATATGCAGTCTTAGGCCATCATTCAGAAACGAGTTTCGCCAGTTAAGGAAGGGGGAGGATGGGGTGGGGGGCGGGGGTGTGGGGAGAGGGGCGGGTGTAAAAATAGATACGCTCCATTTCCAGGACTGTGTTTGATTTCCTCCTGGGTTTGTTTATTCTGGGGATTTAGAGGGATAGGGCGTCCTATTTTTACAGGCCTGTATTGTTACCCCAGGAATGTTTGGGCAGACGCAAAATTAGAAACAAATTTCGTGTGATCCCCAGTGCCCTTCGGGCCTGGAGGACGATGGGAAGAGAGTGAGATGGCTGGCTTGATCTCGGGGTGCCGGGAAGCCACGGGGAGCGGAGTGTCGGCACCCGATTGTTGGAAACGGGGGAGCAGCGAGAGACCAACCACCGGTGATCCCACGGCTGGACGTGGGAGCCTCGGAACGGAGGGGCCGCCGGTGACGCTAATTGGCCTCGAACCGTGGCTGCTGGCACGGAGGCAGGAGAGAGGGCCCGTTGGCCTCGGATTCCGTCTCCCAGACATCTTTCCACGGGTTGAAGCTGACGACTGCAGACACAGAGCGACGCTCGGCCTGATTTGCCAGCCCATGGGACCTGTGGGCGTCACCCCGCATGTCCGCACGTGTGCGGCCGGCCCCTGCCGGCTTCATCACACCGGAGAACACAACATCTGTAATGCTTCCTTCTGTTCCCGCAGACTGCGGGAAGGGCTGGTTGTGAGGGTCCCAGGTGCTGACATGAGACATGGATGCCGATTTCTTAGAGGCGCTCCTGAAGCTTCTATTCTAGCAAGGCCTTCAAACTCAGTTGTCCTGGGTTCCATTCCCGTCAAGGGCACATGCCCTGCTTACGGGCTCAGTTCCCAGTAGGGGGCGTGCAGGAGGCAGCCGATCCATGCTTCCCTCTCATCATTGATGTTTCTCTCTCTCTCCCTCTCCCTTCCTCTCTGAAATCAATAAAAATATATTTTAAAAAATGCTCTCCTTTGTTTTACAGCCGCATAGCATTCCATTATGTAAATGTATCCCACGCATCCCCTCCTTTCTGACCCATTTTCTCTCTTATTTCCCATCATAATTCTAGGAACCCCAGGCCCCCCTTTGCAGGGGGAAGCCCCCCGAGGCTCGGAGAAGGAATGCCGTTGGCTCCAGGTCCCCTGGCTCACGCAGGGGCAGTGTCCTAAGACTCCAACCCAAAGTTCCCTGACCCTAAACCTGGTGCTCTTTCCCCCTCCCAGAGAAACGCAAGTGAGGGAGTGAGTAAAACCATCTTTGTTGAGAGCCAGCCAACCGGGACTCATCTGGAATCAGGTGCGTGCTGAGCTGCGTGGCCAAAATGGAGCCCAAACTCATGTCACATGGAGGTCCCCCCCCCCCCCGTCCGTCTGATTCCCTTAGGGTGGTCCAGGCGGGTGAGGGACTATGGAACCACGGCTAAAATCAAGCACCACGGCCAAAGCCGGTTTGGCTCAGCGGTAGAGCGTCGGTCTGCGGACTGAGGGGTCCCGGGTTCGATTCCGGTCAAGGGCATGTACATTGGCTGCGGGCACATCCCTGGTGGGGGGTGTGCAGGAGGCAGCTGGTCGATGTTTCTCTCTCATCGACGTTTCTAGCTCTCTATCCCTCTCTCTTCCTCTCTGTAAAATATCAATAAAATATATTTAAAAAAATCAAGCACCACGGAAACTTCTTGCTGGTATTGTGTATTAGGTAAAACCACGCTGCCGCTCTGGGCTGCTTGCTTAAGAACGGGGAGAGAAAATAAATAATGCTTGAGACGTTGATCTCCCGCTTTAAATCTGGCCGTTATAAATGGATAGAGTTGCAGCTTAAATATACTAATGATTTCCTCCCCCTGCCGCTATGCAAATCGTGCTGGTTCCTTAGCAACAGAACAAATAAGTGTTTCTCCTCTAATTCCGCGTGTGTTAGTTTAGGGAAGGCACACAATAAGTTAATTAGAGAGTGGTTGGGGGTGATTTGTAAATGTCATATTAACATGCCGCCTGCTTCGGTCGCACCCGGAGACTTTGAAATAAATGGATGCCATTTTCTGACGTGGTTGATGAATTTTTTTTGGTCTCCGGAACCTTTTCCCAACTAATATTTGGAAGAGAGATTTAGAGGTGATAGGTGAGGCGTTTAGTTGTAAATTCTAATTACAGATGGGCTCCATTAAAAAAACAAAAACCAGATATATATATATATATATATATATATATATATATATATATCTTTATTGATTTCAGAGAGGAAGGGGGAAGGAGAGAGAGATAGAAACATCAATAATGAGAGAGAATCATTGATCAGCTGCCTCCTGCACACCCCCTACTGGGCACTGAGCCTGCAACCCAGGCGTGTGCCCTTGACCGGAATCGAACCTGGGACCCTTCAGTCCGCAGGCCGATGCTCTATTCGTGGAGGCAAGCCGGCTAGGGCCAGATATATAAATTTAAGCTGAAAAGAAAAGAAGAAGAAGAAGAAAGCAGGGCATCTATGGATTCCCAGTGCCTCAGAGGAATTCTTCGGAGCCTTCCATTTTACTGGTTGGCCAGTTGGCCGATTGGTCGGTTGGCCGGTTGGTTGGTCGGTTGGCCGGTTGGCCGGTTAGGTTCCGTTTCTGTAACCTGGCCCCTACTCGCCCAGGACTGAGTCTCTGGGCGGCAGCGACGCCTGCCTTTGACAGGTGAAGGCAGTGCCGGTGCCAACGTGGCACTTTCCCTCCGTCTCAGCTAAGAGCCCTGCTTTTAGCCGTTGCCGCAATGGGATTCCAATTAGCTGCAATTCTTTAGAGATTGGGGGGGCGGGGGGAGGCGCCGAAATGCTCCACGCGGGCCGCATTATAGTTTTTAATATTCAGCGTATGGACAAAGATAAAGTTAATTCTCTGTCGCGGGCGCTCTACGGGAAACCTTTGGGGACTGGCCTCAGAAACACCCGACCTCCATTTCATCTCCCCCCCAGGCCTTCCACGCACTGGCTACGATCACCTTAATGAACCAGGCTTTTAAGAATAAACGGAGTCATCTGTTTCCGTGCAGTGGGACCGCCGCTCATCAAAGAGGGCTTGCGGTTTCTTCTCTGTTGGTGTGTTTTTTTTCTCCTTGACCTCCAAGCTCCGGGGGTTCCTCTGGCTGCTGTCCCTGCCGTGGCGGTTTCCTCCCAGCCTCCTGGACCCCGGCAGTGGCCTGGGTTGTCCGGGGGCTCTCTGGCACCCGCTCCACCTTCCAGCGCCTGCAGCTTCCAGGCCAAAGAAGCTCATCTTCCAGACACCGCCCCCGATCTCCTCTTGGCACGTGAGCTTGACCTCGCAGTCTACTTTCCCGGGCGCGTTTGTACCCACGAAGAGAACGTGTTCACACCTCTCCTGAGAGCTAAGTGATGTGCAGACGCTGCGCCGACTGCATGGGTACAGTGTGCTGCTGCAATGGGACATATCCAAATGCCCGTGACACCGTGTTCCAGGTCATCGACTTATCCAACACTTTCCAAAGTTTTGTTTTATTATATTTTTTTGGATTTTAGTTTTGTTTTGTGGTAAGAGCACTGGACATGAGATCTACCCTCCTTACAAACTTTAAAGTGCCCAATCCAGTATCGTTAGCTCCAGTCACTACAGTGGTACATCGAGCCTATGGGATGTCCTATCTTTGTACCCATTGAAAGGAAGCTGGTCTGCGTTTACCTCGAAACACATGCGTGTATGTGTGTGTGTGTGTGTGTGTGTGTGTGTGTGTGTGTTTTCTAATCATTTCAACTCTTTTATCGACTTCCTTTCTTTTATTGGTTTTAAAATAGGTTGTTCTTGAGCAGGAAAAAGGCAGGTAATTGCACGTTAGTGTATCTAGCCAAAAAACAAATAGCCACATGCATCACTGCGAAGGTTCCCGGGACCTTGAACTCAGGGCAGAAGTGTGGGCTCTTCCCTCTCCAATTGCCTTTGGTGTACCCACCCACCGTCTGTGAAACTTCCTCCGCACGGGGCCCGTTCCTCGTTTCCTTCTCTTCCCTTCCTCTCTTCTTCTTCAGCCAATCTCTCATCCAGGTTGGGGTGTTTGTTTGTTGTTGTTTGTGGTTGTGTGGCATCTGCCTTGAATCAATTACTGAGCTTGGTGTAGGGAACAAGCTGGACCAGCCATGGGCAAACTGCTGCCCTCGGAGCCGAAAGAGCGGAGGGTTCTCTTGCTCTCCCCTCCGCTCCTTCACCAGCAGCCCAAGAGGAGAGTGCCAGCATGGTCAGGTTGCTTTTGTTCCGGCCCTCCGGTCCAGTGTAAGAACCCATGGTGGCCCTCGAGTCAAAAAGTTTGCCCACCCTTAAGCTAGACCAATTGGACCCCTCCCTGCCCCTGTCAAGTTCACGGTCTCCCCCAGCCGAAGGACTTCATCCAGCCATCTCTCTCCTTGTTGTCCAAGCCTCTCTCTGTCGTTCACGTCCCACCGGAGGCATCCGCTCCTGTTCCTCTGCACAACGCAGGCCTCCAGGAACGTCCTCCCACTCCGGGGCCTCCTCTGACCGGCAGGATCCGTACGCCGCCAGCCCCGTGGGAGAGGCCTCTCTCAGCCGGATTTATGGCTGGGCAGAGCCATTTCATAAAAAATGATTCATGGTAATTAACATTTTAACTTCGGGCCGTTTAACGGCACCTGACAGAGGGGTCAAGCGGAGCTCATGGGTGTCGTAGGTCAGAGGGCACAGCTCCGGGGCGGGGCTGGGCGGCAGCTGAGAATCCGATGCAGAGAGTGCGTGAGCCGCCGCACTTCTGCTCCTGATCCCAGCGGCCTGTTTCTCGTGTCACCGCCAAAGGGATGCCGCCTCCTTTTCGGAGTAGAAGCGTCTGTGTGTGTTTGAGAGTTCGGCTTTGTTAATAAAATAAAATAAAATAAAATAAAATAAAATAAAATAAAATAAAATAAAATAAAATAAAATAAAATAAAATAAAAAAGTGTAAGACTCCCCCACACCCTGCTGCCTCTGGGGACCCGTACACAGCGTGCTGCACATTCAGGACTTACTTTCCTGAATGTCCCAACCTCGCTCACTAGCTCCACACTGGCTCCTCCTCGCCCTCTGACCTCTGAGCTGCCCTCCCCGGTCCCCTTCGTCTCCACATCCTCAGCTCGCTTCCTCCCCGGGATCTGGGCTCCACTCTGCCTCTCTCCCGCGGATCTCCTGCCCTCTCCCTTTTCCCCCCTTTGCTTTCTGAGAGTTTGTGGATCGACCTCGGCAATGTCCCTCCCGGCTCCACGCGGCCCGGGGGCACCCCGTTCCTGAGGGTGGTCTCCCCCACCGCTCTGCCCCCACCTCACAGGAGGGGTCTCAGCACCAGCCCCTCCCACTGCACACGCGGGGGGGCCGAGAGTGAGGCCAGAGGCAGGTGCTTCAGGAATGGACAGCCGGAGGGCCGGCGTCCTTCTGGGAAGTCATGAGGGGGTGGACGAGGGCTGGGCCACAGGGCAGACAGTGCACCGGGGACCAGCCCTGCCCCGCTGCAGGTGGGAGCTTAGAGCTGCTGCTGAGAGCCGCACCCTCCGGGCCAGGGAGCAGGCCCGGCCCCCCCGCCCCTAGGAGGGGGAAAGTGTGGGAGTGAGACCATGCTTCCGTCTGGGAGCGCCCCCACGTGCCCACGCCCATCTCTGGGGAATGGCCCTTGGCTGACGGAATGGAGGGGCCATAGGAGGTGGCCCATGAGAGCCGGGAACTGGAGTCTGTACGGGATGGCAGCAGGGACCTGGACCCTGGACGGCAAGCTGGCGCTGCCGGTCACTTCCCCGGGGCGTCCAACCGGCGCGGAGCGGGTTACAGCGGTCCTCGCCCGCGTTGACGGAGCGCCATGCCAGTCCCCGGGCGAACCCTGAGCATCCATCACCCGGGTTCCTCCTCAGCTGAGGAGCCGCCGCCCACAGGCTCAGGTCTGGTTCATCCCATTCCCCGGAAGAAGAAGGGGAGGCTGGGGGGGACGGAGGCCGCGGAGTGGAGGGGCCAGCACAGGAGCCAGCGGCTCTTCCTCCCACACTGACACCCTCCGTCATGCTGCCAGGCTGCCGGGGACCAGCTGAGCATGTCAGGGCAGCCACCCGGGAAGGGGAGGGTGGACATAAGAGTGGGTAGCCGTGCAATGTTTTTCCGCCCAAAATTTTTACTTAAAAATGTGAAAGGGCCCTGGCTGGCGTGGCTCCGTGGTTGAGTGCTGACCTACGAACCAGGAAGTCACGGTTCTATTCCTGGTGGACAGGGCACATGCCCGGGTTGCAAGTAGGGGATGTGCAGGAGGCAGCTGATCAGATTCTCTCTCATCAATGATGTTTCTATCTCTCTCTCCCTCTCCCTCTCCCTTTCTTTCTGAAACTAATACTGTGTGTGTGTGTGTGTGTGTGTGTGTGTGTGTGTGTGTGTGTCTGTGTGGTGTGTGTGTGTGTGTTTCGCTGAAATTGCTTTGGCTCAGTGGATAGAGCGTCAGCCTGGGGACTGAAAGGTCCCAGGTTCGATTCTGGTCAAGGGCATGTACCTAGGTTGCAGGCACATCCCCAGTAGGAGGCAGCTGATCGACGTTTCTCTTTCATGGATATTTCTGACTCTCTATCCTTCTCCCTTCCTCTCTGTGGAAAAAAAAAAAATCAATAAAATATATTTAAAATACCGTATTTGCCGGCGTATAAGACGATTTTTTTGGCCCTGAAAAATATGCCTCCAAGTGGGGGGTAGTCTTATACGGCGAGTATATAACAAACTCTGTATTTTGAGTGGAAATGTTAGGGGGTCGTCTTATATGCCCAGTCGTCTACGCCGGCAAATACGGTGTGTGTATATATATATATATATATATACATATACATATATATATATATATATATATATATATATATATATATATATATGTTTAAAGTGAAAGTGAGCTATTTAAAGAAAATAGCAAGTGAACATAGTGTACATTTGGATATGGCCTGAGTCTTAAAGGAGCCATGAGAACTAGCATTGGCCATGATGCTCTGAAATGTACGTAGCGGGCTCAGTAAGTCTGCGGAGCCCCGGGGAATAATGAGGACTTTCCCAATGTCCCCACCATCCCCACCGTCCCCACCGTCCCCACGGGGAGGCCCAGCCCCAGCCCGCTGGCCGGCCGGCGGCGGTGGCGGCGCTGTGACCTTGCCCCGTGTCAAGGTCAATGGCTGTTGTCCCCGGGCAGGGGGCCTCCCGCGTGGTACTTAGAGACGCTTCCTATGCACTTAGACGGCGTCATTAGCACCGAGTGGCCATTAGCGCGGCCTCGCCGCCGCCCAGAATGACTCTCCGAGGCCGAGGCGGAGGAAGCGCGGGCCCGGTGGAAGCCATTAGTGGCGACCACGGGAGGCCTGACCGCGGGCCCCGGTGCCATTAATCTTGATAAGGGGAAGTGGGAGCGATTCATAAAACCCGCTTGGGGAGGTCTCTCCCTAAATGGACACCGAGTGGGTGACCCCATGTCTTTGCTCTGGGTAAGAGGGACACGCATGAGCTGAGGCATGGGCTTGGCATGATGAGCCAGCCAGGCAGGCTGGGCTGCAGAGCAGCGTGCACAGCAGTGACTCCAGGCCTCATGGGGCAGGGTGGTGGGGGGCCAAAGAGAGGGAGGAGAGGGGGAAGGGGCATGCCGGCGGCAGGGATAGTTGAGGTACAGCAGGAGAAGTTGCTGTTGGCATTTGGTACAATACTTGCTCTGGGCCAGGCACAATTCTCTCTCTCTCTCTCTCTCTCTCTCTCTCTCTCTATATATATATATATATATATATATATATATATATATATATCCCCTGTTTCCCCGAAAATAAGCCCGTGTCTTATATTAATTTTTGCTCCCAAAGATGCGCCAGGTCTTATTTTCAGGGGATGCCTTATGTTTCTAAAATGAGTAGGTCTTATTTTCGGAGGATGCCTTATTTTCGGGGAAACACGGTAGTACTTTGGTTTTACTAGCAAAAGCCCATTTTGAAGAACTGGCGTTAGAAGAGGTGTACGTTTAAAAAAATGTGGCTCTCCGAAGAAACTTCAATCGCTGTGCTGTTGATATTTGGCTCTGTGGACCGATGAGTTTGCCGACCGCTGACCTAGGGGGCTTGTCAGTTACAAAGGTACATCTTCTAGCCCACACCCCCGAGGATTCTTCCTTGATGGGCTGATTTTGATGGGGGAGATCTATGGGCAACAGATTGCCAAGCCTGGATCAAGAGTGTCTGGGACAGCCACCTCCCCCGGGGATGTGGGCAGGGGGAAAGGTGGGGAATCCTCACCCCCTGGGTGTGGGGGTGGGCCCAGGAGGCACCGGAAGTCTTTGTCCATTTGGACATTCCCGAGGAGGGAGGAGGCCAAGCTGGAGTCCCAGAGATATGAAATCGTAGACTCATAGACATGTAGGGTCTCAGAAACACAGGCTCTCATTTGTAGTGGGATAAAAGAACCTATTTTATAAAAGGCCAGTGGCCGTAACGCCGTAACGCCATAACGCCATAACGCCATAATGACCAAACGGCCCGTCACCAGGAGTGCATCGATGGGTCTCCCAGCGGCGGGTCGGGTCCTGCAGCCGCACGGCAGGTCTGGGTCTCGCGCGATTTCGAGAGCTGGGCCTCTAGTCTTCAGATACTAGAATGTCTTCACAGTAGAGCTTAGTGGTTAAGAACTCGAGATAGCCAAAACCGGTTTGGCTCAGTGGTAGAGCGTCGGTCTGCGGACTGAAAGGTCCCAGGTTTGATTCCGGTCAGGGGCATGTACCTTGGCTGCAGGCACATCCCCGGTAGGGGGTGTGCAAGAGGCAGCTGGTCGATGTTTCTCTCTCATCGATGTTTCTAGCTCTCTATCTCTCTCCCTTCCTCTCTGCAAAATATCAATAAAATATATTTTAAAAAAACAAAACGAAAACTTGAGATACCCAGAGCGCGATGTCTTTGCATGCTCGCTGCACAAGGGACGTCTACTTACTGACCCCTCTGAGCGTCTGCTTCCTCATCCAGGAGATGGACACGCCAGTGAGTATACTATAATGCTCTCCAGGACCGTGACACGTGTCAGGGCAGTGAAAGGACACGGCATGGAGTCTGGCACGTGCTAAGGGCTGTTATCCCATGCTGTTATCACTACCAGGATCATAGGATCTTAAGAGCCGAACGTGACCATCGAGGTCACCCGGTGAGCCCCATGCGGAGGTCCTGACTCCCGTTGGGAGAGGAATCAACGGACAAGCTGGCTCAGCTTGTCTCAGCCCGGGCCCCCGGTGGCCGTCCCCCAGCTGATGGGAGGGAGGCCTGCGCGATCCAGGGGCGCAGCGGTCCGGCGCTCACAGACTCAGCCCTGAGAACGGCGCCGCCCTGCATCTGCCGGCAGGCGCTTCTCGGCGCTCACAGGCCAGCTGGCGGCGGGCACCAGCAGGCTCGGCATGGGGAGCAGGGCTGTGCCCCCCCCCTCCCCTGGCTCTGGTGTTTAATCAAAACAGTATTCAAAATATGATTCTGGGAGATTATGCGGGGAGATTTGCAGGAGGCGCGCGGTGAGGGCAGAGGGGGTGGGAACAGATTGCTGCCGGGGCCGGGGCTGGGATAATCATGGGCTCAGACGGGCCATTCTCAGCCCCCCCCTGCCCATCCCCCCCTTCCCCCCATGGAGACCTCGCCCGGCCCTGTACTCTGCAGCAGGGAGACCCGGAGAGGGGGCGGGGCTGGTCCCCCACATGTGGGGATGGGATGATGGAGAGCCACTTCCTGGGATCCCAGGTTCCTCTTTGGCTCTTCTCACACCCCTCTGTCTCCAGGCAACCAGGCCCAGGTTTTGGGGGACAGCCTTGGCTGCAGGCGCCTGCTGTGGGTTGGGGGGGAGGGCTGCTGTGACGTGGGGGATGCGGGGAGAGGCTCGGCTCCCAGGACAAGAGATGGAGAGACCCCCCCCCCCCTCCTGAGGTCCCGGCGGTGAGGCTGGATGGCTCAGGTGGGCTTTCTTCCCCAAGCCTCACTGTTCCTGGAAAAGGCTGGTTGGCTGGAGGCCCCGTGGGGGTCAGGACCCCCCTTCTTCCCCCTCCATCCTTGACTCCCTGATCAGCCATGTGGCTTCTGGCTTGGGTGGGTGCCTTCTCGGGAGCCTCCACTTTCCCCACCTTCGAGAGCTGACACAGTGTGATGCTGAGGGGCCTCTCAGGCCACAGAATGGCTAGCTGGAGCCCCACACCCAACGGTGGGGCCCCCAGGAACAAGCCTGAGGGAGGGGGGAGGGGTCTACAGAGTCCCGAAGGAGGAGGCGTGGTCGAGAGCGCCTTGAGAGAAACCTCCAGCTAATGCTCTTTATTACAAGCCTTAATCCCGCAAAGCTGACTGGCAATAATGTTTATCTTTTCGCAGTTTAATTTTCCGGACCCTAAGCCACGGGTCAGCGAGGGTGGCTGGGGGGTCCCCCGGGAGCTGGGGCAGGCGCATCTGTGTCCAGAAGCAGAAGGAACCGAGCGAGGGAGGGGACTTCCCAGAGGGGACGTGTGTGTGTGTGTGTGTGTGTGTGTGTGTGTGTGTGTGAGAGAGAGAGAGAGAGAGAGAGAGAGAGAGAGAGAGAGAGAGAGAAGGGGGGGGGGGAGGGAGAGGAGGAACCCAAAGGGACCCTGAGTGGAAAGTTGGGGTCCCTCCCAGCACAGCCTCTGTGACCCTGAGCCAGTCCCCTGCCCTCCGGTTTGCCCTCCCTTTCCTCTCCTGAGAAAGGGCTTTGCATTTTTGTGGGTCGTGATCTTCAAGGGAGATTTCGCACTTGGCCTTGAGCGGTGGCTGGAAATAGATGGGGAACAGGGAGAAGAGGCCTCAGCGTGGACAGGGGAGACAGCCTTCCCCCAGGATGGGAAGAGTGGGGCTTCCACGGCTCCCAGGAGCGTGTCTGAGAGGGCAGGGCGGGTCGAGGCTAACTCCAGACTCCATGTTGTACTGTGGGGCAGGGCGGAGCTGTCCTCCATTTTGTGTAACTGGAGCCTAGCCCTCACCCAGCCAATCAGGGTCGGCCACCGCAGTGACATCACCACCCCTATAAAACCCCTTGACCTGTCCATGTTTGGTCTCACGGTCCGCCACGCTGTGGGCGTGAGTGGGACAGAGCCCAGGCTAGCATGGAATTCAGGCTTTCTGCAATTGCATGGGACTCGGCTCCCTGGTGGTCCTTGGGGATCACCAAGTCTGGGCGTAACAGGTCCTGATGTTTTTCAACATAGAGTAGAAAGAAGTCAGTCTCTGGGCTGTGCCTTTATCTATGACACTTGCTAAGGAGGGAGTGAAGTGAATCTTTTTTTATATATACCAGAATACAATTCATTGAAAAAAAATCCACGTTATTAACTGGCGCACCTGCTCATAGTCATACTGGTTAATAATGTGGATTTTTTCCCCCCATAAATGTTTACTGGTTAGTAGTGTGGATTTAAAAATAAACATTTACCCGTTAAAAATGCGGATCCTTCTTCCTGCCTTGCAGGTGGCCACCTTGTTGATGAAACAGGAATTTGGGGGGTAAAACAGGACAGGTTCGGGAAATTTTAGGAATTGTGGCAATGAAGGGGACCGTGGCGGAAGCACCGGGCTGCAGAGCAGCAGAAGGTACGTTTCCATAGAACAGGGGAGCTGAAAGGCTGCAACAGGTACACTCCATGGAAGGAGAGAGCTGGGAACAGCAGAAGTCCTATATTTACAGAATAAAGGGGAGAAAGCCCCCGGGGCAGAGGAAAACCATAAGGTGGAGGGGGTGGGGGGGGAGGGGAGAACTTCACATGTCCCACCTGAACTTCAACCTTTGAGCTCAGTTGTTACTATAGTTACCAGTCTAAGGGAATAGTAACCAATCGAAGGGGATATCAAGGCACCGGGGGCATGGGGACCCCCCAAATTATAGCCCTTTGGTCAGAAGTTCAGGTGACCTGAGGACCCCTCAAATTGTGGCTGGATCAATCCATGATTCTCTCTCATCATTGATGTTTCTATTTCTCTCTCCCCCTCTCCCTTCTTCTCTGAAATTAAAAAAAAATTAAATATATATTTTATTGATTTTTTACAGAGAGGAAGGGAAAGGGATAGAGAGCTAGAAACGTCGATGAGAGAGAAACATTGATCAGCCGCCTCCTGCACACCCCCCTACTGGGGATGTGCCCGCAACCAAGGTACATGCCCTTGGCCGGAATCGAACCTGGGACCCTTCAGTCTGCAGGCCGACGCTCTATCCACTGAGCCAAACTGGTCCTGGCAATTTTTTTTTTTTTTTAAATTGTGGCTGGTGTTGGAAGTGAGAGCAGTCTAGCTGGGGACAGGGCTCTCACCCTGTGGAGTCTGCACTGATTCCAGGTTGTGCCACGTGGCAGTGCTAAGATGGGTGAGTGCCTGTGTTGGACTTTGGCTGGTGGCTGGAAGTCATAGACAGTTTACGAGAAGATGACTGACACGATTAGGAACTGGAATTCTGGGGGAAAAAATATAATCTGGCTGAGACTGATGTTGGCCAGCATTCTCCCTGAGTCCCAGGCCCCCCTGGGCCAAACACTCTCCATTTTGACGTGTCATGCTCGTCACCAAAGATGTTTCCTTTCAAAAAAGAAAGGGCAGCGGTAAAGCAGATTGCACAGATGGAGAGTTGAAGGCGTGCTCAAAACACAGAGCCCGTGCTTGTATTATTAGGTATTAATGAATGCATTGCTTTCTCATATGACCAACTGTAAAACCACCTTTGCCCCACCCTGTGTGTTGTGGGGGTGGCGCCCTCCCACGGTGGGCCCCCCAAGGAGCGGCCGAGGATGCTCACTCCTGGGAGCAGAAGGTCCGCTGTTTCCTCCGGGTCTGCCCCCTGCAGACACTGACACCCATGTAAGAGGCTGGGTGCCCAGCAGCCCACGCCTTCTCTTAAAGCCCCAGGCCTGTGGCAGCAAGACCAGGGCACAGCTGCCCCTGGGGAGCCGGATCCCCTTCTCTCAGCCTTCCTGGGCTCTCCAGCTCGCTTCTCCCCGCAACAGCTCAACACTGGCCAGTGGTATTTCAGCATTTCTTCTAGGCCCTTCTTCAAGGCATGGAGGAAGACGGGTTTGGGGGTGTCAGGGAGGTAGCCTGCTGCCTGCCCCCCAGTTTAACCACACCCCCTTCCTCTGCAGCCTTCACAGGTCTTACAATCTCTCTCCTTCCCTCCCCCCACCCAGGACTCGGACCCTCTCCACCCCAGACTCCAGGGACTGGCCAGCTGGCACCCACGCCTGGGTCTGAAAGGCCATCCCCCCGCCAGGGCGGGTCGGGCAGAGCCCAGCTTCTGAAGGGTCCAGCCCAAGGGCGCACACCCCAGCTGCCACCCAGGTTCCCATCCGCTCCCCGGAGCTCCCCACTCAGCTCAGGCCCCCGGATACTGCCCCCTCCTCCCCCTGAGCACCTGGGAGCCGGTGCGCTGGCTGAGACCGAAGCCACTGTGCCCAGGACGCGCGCACTTTGTGGCAGCGCGGGGTCTGGAAATCTTCCATCCCTCCGCCCCCAGCCCTGCTCCCCACCCCGAGGGACAAGGCCCCCTTCCCCGCCCGCCCGCTCCCATTGGTGGGCCGGGACCGGAAGTGTTTGCAGGCACCCCTTTAAGGGAAAGGATGCCCTGTCTCCCCTCCCCCCAAGCTGTCAGACTTCGCCATTCGGCCCCGTCCCAGGAGCGCGGGGTCCCAGCGCCCTGTCCCTTGACACACTGCCACGAAGATCCCCATTGTCCCAGCCAACCGAGGAACTTAAAACCCAAGTAGGAGGGGAACCACACGCAGCTTCCAGACAAGTATCTGACGGCTCCCACCATCCCAGACCTGACCTCCCAGTTCAGTCCCCACCTCCCGAGCCCAGGATTCAGCCCGGAGACAGCCGGGCGCGCCCACGGCGCTGGGGAGGCGCGCGTGCTCCGAGGAGGGCTGAGCTGCAGACGCCCCAGCCTGGACCCAAACCCTGCCAACTTCTCTCCCAGACACTGGGGGCTGAGGTCTGCAGCCCACACCTCCCCATCCCCAGGACCCGTGGCCACAACCCGCCCTCCCCCGCCTCTCCAATCGCCCCTGGAACAGAGGGGCCACACAGCTTAGGTCTTAGGTCGGGCTTGATTATTTTTAAGGACGCAGGAATGGGGGGTGGAGTGTAGACAGGGGCGATCCTTGGGGGGCCAGGTCAGCGTGGAAGTTACAGAGTGAGGGGGCGGGGGGGGAGGGGGAATGTGACTAGGAGAGGGGGAGCAGCTCAGACCCTGGATCCTGTGAAGGGAGGCAGACGCGCCCCGCCTCCCCCCCAGGTAACTTGCCACTTCCTCTGGGATCTGGGGTGCCGCCCCTCTGCCCCCCACTACCAGCTCCTCGTGCAAGGAGAGCCCGCGGGGGGAGGGATGGTTTCTGGGGGGTCTGCCCGTCTCTTAAACGGGGTGGTGGGGGAGAGCCCCCCCCCCCGTTCCTGGTGAGGTCTCCCCGCTTCTTGGAGCGAAGGTGAGTCGTCGGCGGCAGGGTAGGGCTGATTTCCGCAAATCGCAGCACCGGGGCGCTAGCCTGCTGAGAGAGGAGAGGTTGATTAAAACCCGGCGGCCTCAGGGCGGCGGTTCCTAGGAAATTGGAGGCCAGGGGTGTCTCCTCCGCGGGGAACCCGAGGTCCAGAAAGCAATTTGCTCGCCAGAGGTAACACGCGGGCCCCTTTGTGCATGAATTCAAATAACAGTGTAACCCAATTTCCTGAGCCCGTCCGCTAATCCTGGCTACAAAGAGCGGAACTCTGGCGGTCCTTGCTGGAGGCTGCCAATTTCTTGGGGAATGGCCTTTCCTGGGGTGACATCCCCCGCCCCCACTGCCAGGCCTGGCCCCAGAACCAGCAGGGGAGGGGCCCGTGGGGAGGAGACCCTGATTGGCAGTCAGACCCTGCTCAGGGGTGATCTTGGGGTGAGTGCGCTGCCCTCCCCCCCCCCCCCAGGGTGCTCTTGGGGCTGCAGAGAGGAAGGGAAACTCTCTCGTAAGCCCTGGCCTCACAAACTGCGTGGGTCTGGCCCAGGAGCCTGCCCAGCCCCAGCAAACCCCGGGCACAAGCTTGGCAGGGGCGCGCGGCCCTCCTCTGCAGGGCGGGCAGGGGGCCGGGGCACCTGTGCCAGAGGGTCGCGATGGTGCCCAGCTGGTGCCCTGGCAGCTCCCCGGGTGCCAGCGCAGAGGGGTGGGCTGCCCACCTCTTCAGCCGCTGTCTCCCTCGGCGCTTTTTTTTACTGTCATTGAACAGGAGGGGACGCTAGGACCGCTGTCTCTAAGATCCCGTTACAAAGAGTGCCGCGCGCGCCCATCTCGTGCCAGGTGGAACCCGGCCGTGCCCGAGCGCCCCAGAGGGCGTGCCACGGGCCGGGCAGCAGATGGGCAGGGAGGGGTCATTTGGACACAGCCCCAGCGCCATCGGGGGCCCGCTACCTTCTGCTCCCGACGGGAACTGGCACTGCCCTGCCGCCTCCCTCCTCCGCGGGCACGGGGCGCAGCCCAGGGGCGGCGCGGGCATCGCCAACGCGGGCTTCCCGGAGGCTCTGGCTCCGCGGCAAGGCTGGTCCGGGCCGGAGTCCCTGAGGACGGGGGGCCGCCGGGGAACCAGGCGGCACTCGGGGGGGCTGCACGGCTCGGGCGGTGCAGGCGGGCCGGGGGGCGCCCCCTCGACGGCGGCGCGGGCCGTGGCCGTGTGCGCCAGGGACCAGATGCGCGGCTTCGGGCTGCAGGGGAGGCGCGTGGCCAGGGCGGGGGCCGCCGGCTCCGCCCGCAGGAAGTCAGCTTCCCCCGCCGAGGATCCGGGGGGCTCCGGGAAAGAGAAGCGGGGCTCCGGCCGTCGGCTCCCCGCAGCGCACGGGGCCCGCGGCGGCGCCTGTGCGTCCTCGTGGAACTCCGCCAGCCTGTCCATAGCCGCGACCTCTGCCTCCTCTTCATCCTCCTCCTCTTCTTCCTCCTCCCCCTCCTCCTCCTCCTCCAGGTCCTCCAGGTCACTCAGCCGCAGGAGTCCCCGAGCTTCCCGGCTCTCGGCAGCAGCGGCGAGGGCTGCAGGACGGACGGGAGGAGGGAGTGAGAAAAGCGCCGGGCCCCCGGGGAAATCCGCGGGAGTGCAGGTCCCCAGAAGCTTTTAGCGAGATGCGAGCCCTGCCCTGGGGCATGCTGGGAGTCATCCACCCCACCCGAAGGACCCCACCAGCCCGCCCCAGCCCTGGCCCCACCCCACCAGACCCCTCCGACTCTCCATCTGCCCCCAGGCCAGGGAAACCCGTATAAAGAGGCCAGGGGGTCATTTCTGCCGCATTTCCTTCCTCGCGCCCAGGTGGCCTGGTGTGTGTGGGATGCAATGCAGCAGGAGCTAAAGAGGTGCCAGGCATCACCTGGGCATCCACCCGGGGAAAGGGCTTCTGGGGGCCCTGAGGTTCTTAAAGGGGTCGCAGTGCTCCGTTGGGGAAGGAATTAGAGGGGGCCGGCCACAGAGCAGAACTAGGGGGGCTGCGTTGGCTTAGGGGGTCAGGAAAGAGGCACGTTAAAGTCCAGGAGAAGCTGGTTCTGCAAGGAAGGCGGTGGCGGGGGGGGGGGGGGCAGAGGGTACCCACGGGCACAGGCCCTGAGGCCTGCAAGGGGTGCAGGTGCCAGGGTCAGCGCGAGCAGTGCCCTCCCTAAAAGCCACCCAGTGGGCGGGCAGCAGCGGGGAGCTAGGGTGGTGCACGGGGGGGGGGGGGCTGGTACCTTTGGGGTGGCCCCGCAGGCAGCAGCCCGGCGGCTCCTCCTCGGCGGCCCCCTCCTCGGCCCTCCTCTCCTCCCCGCCTCGGCTCTTGGGCGCCCACGTCATCTTGTTCTCCTTCTTGAGGCGCCGGCGCGCGTTGGCGAACCAGGTGGACACCTGGGTGAGGGTCATCTTGGTGACGATGGCCAGCATGATCTTCTCGCCCTTGGTCGGGTAGGGGTTCTTGCGGTGCTCGTGCAGCCAGGCCTTGAGGGTGCTGGTGGTTTCCCGGGTGGCGTTCTTCCTGCGCCCGGCGCCACTCAACTCCGAGGCGGAGGCGTGGTACCTGCAGGGGGACCCGGCTCACAGTCCCCGGGTTGGGGGGGAGGGCAGGGCTGCAACCTGGGGTGGCAGGCAGGAGGAGGGGTGCAGCCTGGGAGTGGGCTCTGCTCCCTCCCCTCCCGGCTCACCCCCCTTCCCACTGGCTGCCCAGATCGGCCCAGGACCTGCCCTGCCAGCCACCACTGTGCCCCACACCTTACCGGTCATAAGGGTAGTGCCCCAGCGTGGGCTCGTAGGGATAATAGGCCCCCGGCTGTGGCAGGCTGGGCGTGAAGCTCCCCGCAGACTCCTTAAACTCATACTGGGCGTTCTGGTGGAGAGGGGGAGGGGAGGGGGAGGGGAGGGAGGGAGGAAGGATTCAGTTCTCCCTACATTTGGGGAGGAGACCGGGCGGGGTGGGTGCTGAGGGTGTAAACCCCGGAGGAGTGCGTGGCCCAAGTTCAATCCCAGTACCCACGGTGCGATCTTGGGAACAGTGGCTAACCACTCCACGCCTCTGTCTCCCCTCGGTCAGCGGGGATAATAGTAACAGTCCCCATAGGCTATTGAAGAAGAGCGCCGGCAGGCAGAATTCCTGGGGCAGCATAAGCAGTATAGTTACACGTAGTTAGCGGTTATGGTCACTGTTACCACTTGTGCGTCCCTCCCCGCTTCCCCCACCAGCTGGGGGACTTTCCTGCCTCAGTTTCCAGCAGAGCTGGTTCCGGACCCTGGTGACTCCGGGTAAGGTATGGACCCCAGCTTCCTCAGCTGTCCATTGGGGGAGTCGGGACTTGCCTACCTCGTGTGTGTGTGTGTGTGTGTGTGTGTGTGTGTGTGTGTGAATAGAGATGCAAATGTTTTTCTGAACAGCATGGACTTCTGCAAACTGTGTCTTATCCCCTCTCCACGGCCCCCCAACCACTGTCCTGGGAGCTGGGCATCCTTCCCAGATTTGCCAGGAGACCTCACCGTGGGTTTCCCGCCCCCCCCTCCAGCCCCCCGAAGCTGTGGGGCTTCTCCCCTGGGCAGGCGCTGGGTTCTGGAGCGCAGACCCAGGTCCCACCCCGGCACTCACCAGCGCCCCGTACAGCGCGGGGGGCTCGGGGCTGTAGGGCAGGTACCCAGGGTAGCTCTGGGCGGCCGCAGCGGCCGCGTAGGGGGCTCCATAGATGCCCAGGGCCGTGCCCAGCTCCGGCCGCGCGCTGCCCAGCAGCCGGCTCTCGTAGGGTGCCAAGCAGAGAGCCGCCGCCGCCGCCGGGGTGGAGCCCGAGGCCACGTCTGGGACAGAGCGCGGGGAGGAGTCGCAGCAAGTGGCGCTGGAGTTTGCAGACACCAGGAACTGGGGGGGGGGGGGGGGGCGGGCGAGAGAGAAGGCATGGGAGGTCAGAGACCCCAATACCGGATCGCTCCTTCATTCAACATCACCTGAGCATTCTGCTGGGCACCGAACAGGGTGATTCAAAGAGGAATTTCATCCAAACGGCCCTCAGAGACGCTCCTACACCCTTGCTAAGGCTGCAGTTGCCATGGGGTCCCGGCCATTGAGGACATTCTGAAACCCACCCTGCCGGTTCCCTGGCAGACCCCCGCCCCTTCCCCATCACAGACAGGGCCCTGCAAAGACAGAGCCGGAAGTTGGCCTTGGAGACTGTCTCACACACTCACACAACAGACTCCCATTTGGCCGGAAGGGCATGAGGGCTTGTCCAAGGTCACCAAGGGGGTCAGAGGTCGGGCAGGGACTAGACCCCAGGAAGTTCTACCCCGCACCCTGGGGAGAAACTGGAGAACAGTGGTGGGCACCCCCAGAATTTCTCCAGGAGGCCCTGGTCCCTGCACAGCACCCGCACAGGCCTGTGAGACGGAAGGAACCAGAAGCAGGGAGCTTGGACCGACCCAAGGAGGGGGGAGAGAAGAACAGAGGTCAGCCACGAACGGCAGACGGACAGCGTCCTGGACTGAGCCCCTCCTGGCCACCCTGCCGGCTCTCTGTGCAGCAAGGAGGCCTGGCTGGAAGCTCTCCGAGACCCCGTCCTCCTCCTGAGCGCAGGGTCAGAGGGTCCAAGTTTCGGGTCACCCCCTTTTCCGGGCTTGCGCCCCGGGAGTGGACCTGAGGATGTCAGAAGGGACTGGGGCACGTTACCTGGTCCCTGCGCCTCTGGTTGCCCGGGAGACCCATTGGAGAGGAGGGCACTCAGGGGCAGGCGGGTGCCCTGGGTACCCCTTCCCTCCAGTCGCTCGCCCCCCTCCCCCCCGCCCCCCAAAGAGGCGCCTCTTACCTGGGAAGCGCCGCCATACGGGTGTCCAAAGTGCGGGAAGGCCATGGTGGCTGTCCTAGGCTCGCCTGCCTCTTGGTTAGCGTGGACCTCCAGCCGGGCGCTGCCCGGGTTCCTTACGCGGCCGCGGGTGCCCAGCGTGGGGTCCCCCGCCCGCCCGGCGCTCCCGGAGGCAGAGCCCAGGGCAGACCGGCCGCCGAGCCCTGCGCTCCAGAAGGCGCTCCGCCGGCTGCCGAGGTCCGGGAGACCGGGGGGCCCATGGATGAGCCGGGGGAGGGGGAGGAGGCGAGTCCCCAAAGGCGCGAGGCGAGGCCAGGCAGGGCGAGGCCGTGCGGCTCCGGAGGTGTCCGAGGTGGCCGGGGGCTCAGCGTGACGTCACGGTAATCCCGGGCCGCCCCGCGGGCCCCCGGGCCCTGGGGCCCCGGGCCCCCCGACGTGCCCAGCGCAGCCGCCAGCCGTGGCGCGGGCGCGCCCCCCGCACGCACTCACTCACCCCTTAATCCGGGAGGCCGGTGGTGAGGGGTGCCAGAGACCCCGACCCGTTCTCTGCCGGGCGCGCCGGGCCGACCCCTTTAAGCTTTGCATTCGCTCGCGCGCGCGCGCGGCCTCTCCGAACGGCCCGGAGAAGTGGGGGGGCGCGCACTGCTCCCCGCGGCCCCGGAGGAGGCGAGAGGCGGCCGGGGCGGCGAGGGGGGAGAGAATACAAAAGGAGGCGCGGGCGGAGGAGAGCGGAGGGAAGCGGGGGAGAAATGCCGGCGGGAGAAGGCGGAGAGGAGAGGAGAGGGGAGGAGAGGAGAGGGGAGTCGGAGCGCACGGGCACGGAGGCGCGCGGCGGCGGGGAGGGAGCTGGGCGGGCGCGGGCTGGGCGGCGGCTGGCCGGCGGCAGGTGGAGGAGAGCCGAGGCTCCGGGATGAGGCTGGGGGATGAGGCTCCAGCCGGCTCCCCCGCCCTCGGCCGCAGCAAAGTTTGTTCGCGTCCCGGGTCCCCCCCCCCCGGAGATCCTTGGGGCGGCGTTGGTGAACCCCTCCGGCGCGCGCCCGTCTTTGTCCTCGGGGGGCGGGGCGGGGGGGTCTGGCTCTGCTCTCCAGTCTCCCCAAATCTAGCCGGATCCGTGCCCTCCACGCCAGGGCCTTTGCCAGGGCCTTGACCCCGGGCTTGTCTGACCCTTAACTAGGCCGGATAGCGCCCCCTCGAGGCCCAGGTTCAGGCGCCCTCGGGATCCACCTGGAAACGCGCCCAGCCTGACCCCTGGCACCGGCGGACCCGGAGCTAAGACGACGCCCCCGGGCACCTGCCGGGAAGGGAGGCCCGCCGCCCCCCGCACCGCCGCTGGGTCCGCGGGGAGCGGGGCCGGGGAGGGCCGGCCGGGCCGGGGCTGCAGCGGCTGCGCTCCGCGGCGGGTGGCGCTGGCGAGCCGCGCTGAGCGGCCCTGCTCCGCTCTCCGCCCGGACGCCCGGCCGGGCCCAGGGGTCTGACCAGCCGCCTGGGTCCCAGGAGCCCTCCGGGGGGCACGGACGGGCGCGGCAGCTCTTTGGGGGCCTGGGAAGGGGCCGCGTCCTCCAAGCGCGCCCCGGGAAAGCGCGCCCCGGTTGGCGAGCGCCCTAGACTCCGCACCCCAAAGGCTCAACCCCTAGGCCCGGAGCAGACTCCCCGGGGGCATCCACCCCGCTAACGGGGTCGGCCCTTCCGGAGGGCGCTGCTGCCCGCATGCCAGGCGGGAGCTGCAGGCCAGCGACCTCGGGAAGCCTGGCCTTCCACGCGCGCTTGGGTGCGGGGAGTGGAGGGTGTGGGGAGGGTTGGTCCAAGAGTTCCGTTTTATGTTCGAGCTGAAATGCAAGAACCTCTGGCCCCGAGGTTAGGGGACAGCCCCTCTCCTCTGCCCTGGGTCCTCGCGGGGCCAGGAGGTGGGCCAGGGCTGGGTCTGGGCCCTGTTTGCCTCTGGCACCCGCGGGAGGGATGGGTACCCCCCCCAACTCCAGCCATCCATCCATCCCTTTAGAGCGACCACATCTCTGGCTCCCCCCCTTTCCCCTTCTGGGGTTCTGCAGAACTGGGGAGGCGCTTACAGAAGCCGCACCCCCAAACTGCAGGCTCCCCACCGAGAGACACAGGACAAGCTCCATGCTGAGCAGAAGCGCCAGCCCAGGGAAAGCCCTGAGCCACCAGCAACCTCGCCTTCAACCCGGGGAGCCACCCTGGTTCCAAAGAGAATGATGGTTATCGCCTGATTGATTTAGTGATAAAACTTCCCCATAATAGTCACAGCTAGATGCTTTTTGATCCCTCCAAATGCACTCTGGAGCCATCCCCACATTTGCAGCTCGGATGCATCTAAGCTTTCTTTTTTTTTTTTTAAGTGAGAATCGGAGAGAATTCATTAAATTAGTCCCTCGGGGGAGATTACGGCTAATTAATTAATTGCAAACATTTCCAGAGGGAAGGTATGTCAATTGTAACGTAATAAAATGAGGTAGTTGAAACCCTTACTCAGCAACTTCGGTTGCCCATTCGTTCCCAGGCAGGTTTTTTTTTTTTAAACGACAGAAAAAAAACGGGGGTGGTGGTGGTGGAGAAAAAAGCATTAGCTCTGTCCCCCGGCGACCTGGTTGCAAAGGAGACGCTACCACAGAGCACGTATTGATTTTCAGCTGATTTATCAGACCTCGGCGGCATCCGTGCACGCACACGGCCTGCAGGCCTCCCTCTCGTCTTCGCTGGCTGGGAGGTAGAGGGAAGCAACGTGATTTTTCAAGAGAAAAAGAGAGGAGGAGGAGGAGGAAGAGGAGGAGGAGGAGGGACAGCGGGGAAGGAAAGTGGGACGGAGGGCTACGAAGATGCCCTGGCTTATTTCCTTCTGATGCAGTAAAAAAATAAAAATTAAAATTAACAAAGAGCCGAAACCGGTTTGGCTCAGTGGATAGAGCGTCGGCCTGCGGACTGAAGGGTCCCGGGTTCGATTCCGGTCAAGGGCATGGACCTTGGTTGCGGGCACGTCCCCAGTGGGGGGTGTGCAGGAGGTGGCTGATGGATGTTTCTCTCTCATCGATGTTTCTAACTCTCTGTCCCTCTCCCTTCCTCTCTGTAAAAAATCAATAAAATATATATTTTAAAAAAAATTAACAAAGAACTCCACGCAGAAGGGCCTTCGTGCTCAGGAACCTTCCCATCGTCCTCCTGGTTGCTTCGTGGTATCAGGAGGTGAAACCCTCGGCTTCAGGCGTGGGGGACCGCGGTTGGCTATTTCTTTCCGGGGGTGGGGGGTGGGGACGGGGGGGTGGAGAGGTGGCACCCGCAGCTACACCTACCGTGGGCTGCTGGCGTGGAGTGCCACCCCCTTGAACGCTTTGTGGGGCTCCCTACAACGGGTGCTTAGGGAGCGTCCCTATACTTCCCATCCTCTTGGGACCCCCCCATGTGGGACCCAGAACAGAGCGCAGCCAGAGGTTAAACCGGCATCAGCCCCTCTCTCTCTGGCAGAAGGCCCGGGGCCCCTGCGGTGGGGTCTGCTCCCCCGACGGCCCACGGGCGCCCACCTCGGCTTCCCCACTCGCGAGGGCTCTGGGCTTCTCCACCACGCTGGCTTTTCATGGCTCCGTTCCACCGTGATTTATTCCATTTCGGGGGTGGGGGGGTGGGGTGGGAAATGCCTGACGGTGGGGTATGTGTGCCCAGAGACCTTTATGGAAGCGGTAAATACAGACCCTCCCAGCGGTGTGGAGGAGAGTCAATTACGCTAATACGTTTCCAGCGATGATACCGAGTCTTTTACGATAGCGAGTCTTTTACGGTACTGAGCGGCCCGCCCCGGCATTCCCTCCAGCGGCGCATTAAAACAAGTATGCAACGGAGTGAACCATCAAAGGCCCATTTGGAGCGGGGGGAGTATTAATAGTGCGCTTTGTTTACTTTCCACGTCGCTTTGCTCCAAGGCATTGAAGGTCCCGGCCAGCAGAGGAAAGGATGTGTTTTTGACAATAAACTGGAACGCAAGTGTCACACACACACACACACACACACACACACACACACACGCACGCACACACAGAAACCGTACTGTGCTAACTTGTTCATTTCGGGTTGAATGTCCATATTTCCCACCGATTCATAAAGACAACAGATTTTTACCGGGCAAGGGGGCGGGGAAAAGCCAGAAAGGCCCTCCCCCCGCCCCATCAACATCAAATGCCTCGCAGACGAAATAGGGGACACAATAACACAGGGGAAAGGTGGACTAGATTCTATTGCCGAAGTGTAGGTGTGTGAGGGACCGTTAGGGACCGGGAGGAATGAAATCCCCCCAACCTCTGCACGGATGAGCAAGTCCATCTGGCCGGACGCATCCATAATTCATACCGACCGCTCACCGCAGGCCTGCCCACGTGGAGCCGGATGGATGCTCATTGTTCGGACGGAGGCGGTGTGCGCGGCGGCTTCTGACCGAGGGACGCAGGGGGCCCGGCCATTCCCGGCTGCACGTGGTCAGCAGCAGCGGTTCCGGGAGCAGGAGCGGGAAAGGCAAAGGCGGTCATTCCCGGGTGAGGGTGTCGGTACTGCTTTGGTAGAAAGGTGGCAACTAAAAAGAATGAACTTCTGGATGAAGTGAAGGAGGGAGAGGGAGAGAGAGAGAGACACAGAGAGAGACGGACAGAGAGAATGAGAATGCAGGGCTCCTGGTGTGTCAGCGAACCAAGCGCAAACCTGAGCACAGAGTTCACAAAGGGGAGCTTGCTAATAACCAAATTCCTTTGCATTCATAACATGATGTGGAGCTTTCTGAAACACCTCTGCTTTTTTCTTTCCTTTTCTCTTTCCTTCTTATTCAAGGCTCATAATGAGGACGTTGGAGGGATGAGAAGCAAATCCAAGATCACATAGCCCAGTAGGTGACAGAGGGGGGGGGGACCAGAACCCCGACCTTCTGACCTTGGGTCCTCCCACAGGCCATATCTCAAACCCGGGAGCCAGGCCCTGCCTGGAGATGCTGCCAAGCCCAATGGGACTGTGGGAATTCACCTGGAGGGGAATGCACGTGGCAGCAGACTTTAGCAGAGACCATACCTAAATATCTTTAGGAATCAGCCCTGACTGGTGTGGCTCAGTGGACAGAGCGTCGGTCTGCGGACTGAAGGGTCTCGGGTTCGATTCCAGTCAAGGGCATGTACATTGGTTGCGGGCACACCCCCGGTAGGGGGTGTGCAAGAGGCAGCTGGTTGATGTTCCTCTCTCATCGACATTTCTAGCTCTCTATCTCTCTCCCTTCCTCTCTGTAAAATATCAATAAAATATATTAAAAAAATAAAAATAATAAATATCTTTAGGAATCAGTAGGAAACATGGACATTTAACTCGAAGACAGGCCACCGGAAGCACCTATGTTCAAGGCCTCGGCAACACGTGTTTCTATCAACCTGACCTGGGAAAGGGCCTATGCCAGCCGTGGGCAAACTACAGCCCTCAGGCTGGATCCGGCCCGTTCAGCTGTTCTATCCGGCCCGAGGAGGCGAAAGAGCGGAGGGTTCTCTTGCTCTCTCCTCCGCTCCTTCACCAGCAGCCCAAGAGGAGAGTGCCAGCATGGTCAGGTTGCTTTTGTTCCGGCCCTCCGGTCCAGTGTAAGAACCCATGGTGGCCCTCGAGTCAAAAAGTTTGCCCACCCCTGGCCTATGCCATGCTTGGGGAGTTTTAGAAATGTGGTGTGGATCATTAATTAACATGGAAACTGGGGAGCAGACCCAGCTGCGGCTAAGTATGTAACAAAACAAAGCCAGCCTCGAAACGGTAAATAAATAAAAACGATCCAGTCAAGGTTACGTCTCTACATGCGCATTGGCTTAAAAAAAAAATCAATTAATTGAATTTAGTGAGTGACTGTTTTCGGGAAGAGAAACGATTTTTAACCTTTGTGCTTGCCTAGTGGACGGGAGGGAGGGTAGAGGGTGGGTGGGGGAGGGGTAGGGGAAAGGTGTGGGGGGGAGTTGAGAGCAGTTGGTGCTCGCTTTCCAAGTGGTTGTTTCGTATCAAAATTTTTGATTCTTGTACCAGCATCCTGTGGCTGGTGACACTTTGCTCATGAGAAGCTCAAGGCATCGCAGGCATTTTCAGAGAATTAACCTGCTAACTAAACCACAGAGGCAGGGATCTGAGAACCCGGGAATCGTGTTTTTCTGAAGCTAAAGTCTTTGGGAAAGAAAAACCTGGGAGGAATACAGACTCCGGGGGATCCGGTGCCGTGGCTGTTCTCCGCTTTGCGACGGGCTGGGTGTGGTCCTGAGGGTGCGGTTAGGGCAGGGGTGGGCAAACTTTTTGACTCGAAGGCCACCATGGGTTCTTAAACTGGACAGGAGGGCCGGAACAAAAGCAACCTGACCATGCTGGCACCCTCCTCTTGGGCTGCTGGGGAAGGAGCGGAGGGGAGAGCAAGAGAACCCTCCGCTCTTTCGGCTCTGCGGGCCGGATAGAACAGCCGAACGGGCCGGATCCGGCCCGAGGGCCGTAGTTTGCCCACGGCTGGCTTAGGGGCAGAGTTCCGGGCTGGGCGGACGGGCAGGGAGCTGGCTGGTGCAGGCCCAGGTGGCGGCTGGAGACTGCGCTCAGACAAACCGCGTGGCTCACCCTCTGTTCGCAGGGACCTGTCTTGTCATTCCTCCCCCTGAAGGGTTTCTCTGTCATGGCCTTTGAGGTTTTGATGAAAACAGGAAGCAGCTTCAAGCCATCCACATTTTTGTCTGATTAGCGGCATTCTCTTTCACGGAGGTTTCTCTTATTTTTTTTAAAGTTGGCTAGTAGGCCCCCGGCTGGTGTGGCTCAGTGGTTGAACGTCGACCTATGAACCAGGAGGTTATGGTTTGATTCCCGATCGAGACACGTGCCCAGGTTGTGGGCTCGATCCCCAGTGTGGGGTGTGCAGGAGGCCGCTGACCCATGATTCCCTCTCATCATTGATGTTTCTCTCTCTCTCTCCTTCTCCCTGCCTCTCTGAAATCAATAAAGATATATAATTAAAACAAAACAAAACAAAACAAAACTGACTCTTAAGACTGACCAGCAGCCTTCTTTCGGTTGCCTCCGGGGCCCACGACGTTAGGGGAGGCTGGAACCATTTCCGATGTCCCACGCTGGCCGCCGTAACTCACGACAGATCTTCCCCGGGTCGATAAAAATATGGGAAATATATCATTTTTAAAGGGAAAAAAAGAGAGAGCGAAACACAGGAGACGTGCCCATTAAGGGCACAGCCACCCTCACCGCCGGCCTGTCCGCCTGGGCCTGCAATTAAACACATTCTGATCATAAATCTCCTCGCTGCCCCTCGTAAGGCTTTTAACTTTCCTGAAGGTTCAGGCCGGTATCCCAAAAATGTGCCAGGCCTCTCACGGGGTATTTTATAGGCCCATAAATAAAGGCGGCAATTAATCTCCGCCGTATTTCTCTCGGGTTTGATGACAATTTATGACGGCGCTCACCCGCTCGGTGCACGAAAACCCTAATGCACTTAAAATCGGATTTCAAACCAAACATTTTATGGGGAAATATAGTATTGATCATCCATTTAAAGGCAGCACGGCGATGATTCATCACCCGCCGTAAAAAGAGGCGATCCCGCGAGGGCCTGCCCAAGGACGCGGCGGTGAGATGGTCTATTCACAAAACGCGGGCCTCTTGTTTTCCTCGTTTATCTTCGCGCTCGCCAGCCCTGATGGCTTTCGCATGTTGCTGCTTGAGGAGGAAAACCCCCGTCCCAGCATTTTTCAGAGTGACAGGGGCTTGGGGGATCGCACCGTATATATTTTTTTCTTCCCGTGGCCATTCTGTGGGGCGGAGGACTCTCAGGAGCCACAGCGACGGGTCTGCTACTTGGGAGTCAGAGCACCCGCCTGACGAGCATCCTAGGGATTTGCCCTTGACCGGTGGTCTGGGTCCTAGGGTGCCGCCCAGGCTTGGGTGGCCTTTGTCAGGTGCGTGGGGGGCCGGCCGAGAATCGGAGGGTGTTGGCCTGTCTTGCTTGCCAAGTACCACCCAGCCCGTGTGGGAAGAACAGCGCGGATCATTCCGCAGTAGATGTGGATCGAGTGCCTGCTGCGTGCTGGCTGGGAGGGGAGGTCCATCCCTGAACCAGACGGGTGTCTGCTCTCAGGGGACCCCATTCTAATGAGCTACCTGTGTGTGTGTGTGTGTGTGTATTTTTAAAAAATATATATTTTATTAATTTTTTACAGAGAGGAAGGAGAGAGGGATAGAGAGCTAGAAACATCAATGAGAGAGATACATCGATCAGCTGCCTCTTGCACACCCCCCACCGGGGACGTGCCTGCAGCCACGGTACATGCCCTTGACTGGAATCGAACCTGGGACCTTTCAGTCCGCAGGCTGATGCTCTATCCACTGAGCCAAGCCGGTTTCAGCGAGCTACCAGTTTTCACCTCCTCCTGGACTGGTTCATACAGTACCAGAGAAAGTGGCCTAATTCCTTCCCTCCTCCCCCCTCCCTTCCCCCTCCCTCTCCCCTTCTTTCCTTCCTTCCTTCCTTCCTCCCTCCCTCCCTCCCTCCCTCCCTCCCTCTCCCTTCCCTTCCCTCTCCCTCTCCCTTCCCTTCCCTTTCCTTCCTTCCTTCCTTCCTTCCTTCCTTCCTTCCTTCCTTCCTTCCTTCCTTCCTCCTTTCCTCCGTCCCTCCCTCCCTCCCTCCCTCCCTCCTTCCCTCCCTCTCTCTCCCCTTCCTTCCTTCCTTCCTTCCTTCCTTCCTTCCTTCCTTCCTTCCTTCCTTCCTTCCTTCCGGAAGCCTTTATTGAATGCTTATTAAAGAGCACGAGTTAGGAGCTGGGGGGTTGGTCGCCAGCAAGACAATTGAGATTCCCGCTCGCATGGCATTTGCAGGGCGGCTGTGGTACCTGCCTGGAACTGGACAGCGTCTGCTCCGTGTCACAGGCACCGGCGCCTAAGAGAGCACACCTTGCCCGGCGGAATAGAACTAGCGTGGGCATTCTGGGGTTTGACCTCGGGCTGCTGGCTTCAAAGTCCCGGGGAAAAAAGCATGTATTTTATATGTCAAGACGATGCCATTTTCAAGAGATTACACCCCCCCCCCCCCCCCGCCAGCGGCAGGGATCCGGGATGCTCTGTTCCTGTTCCAGCCTGTGGTTGGCTTCCCCTACCGTCTACCCCAACTCCATAGAAATGGGGACGCTGGGGCAGCCAAACAGACGTTTTGCCTCTTTGACACGGATGCTCAGCTGACGTTTTTGCCATTTGCCTCTGGCGGGGGGCCAGTGCCGTATGCAAAGGCTGAGTGACCAGGAAAAACACGACTCGCTCTTGTGAATCTTGGTTGATGGGGGGGCGGGGGGGAGCACGGCGGGGTGGAACTTTAGGGAGTCAGGGCCTCAATTGCTCCAGACCTACTCATGCCACCTGCTCCCGGTGTGACAGGCTCACCACATGCTCTCGTCTCTGCTGCCCGTCTCTCTGGGAGAAAAACAGGGGAGGGCTTCTTACCCTCTTGTCCCTGATGAGCAGCGGAGGGTCAGAGGGCTGGGGGGCTGGGGCAGGCCACGTAGCCGACGGGCATTTGAGACAACGGGGAGCCACTGAGTCTTTGAGGGGCATGGTCAGCTCTTCCCAACTCTGTGGATGAGACCCTTCCTTCTGTCCTTGTGGTTCTGCGCCTGCATCCCCCCCCACCAGAAGCCTTACAGCCCCCCTCACCTCTGCTTCCTGGCTGTTCAGGTTTGCTCCAACCTCGAGCCCCGGAGACAAAGAGAGCCTGCCATGTTCACTCCCGGCCATCAGCCGGCACGATGCTGAGGATGAGGCATTTATTTTATTCTTAAAATATATTTTACTGATTTTTTTTTACCGAGAGGAAGGAAGGAGGATAGAGAGTTGGAAACATCGATGAGAGAGAAACATGGACCAGCTGCCTCCTTGCACACCCCCTTCTGGGGATGTGCCCGCGACCAAGGCACATGCCCTTGACCGGAATCGAACCTGGGGCCCTTCAGTCCCCAGGCCGACGCTCTATCCACCGAGCCACACTGGTCAGGGCTGAGGATGAGGCATTTAACCCACAGGGACCGATCCCCCAGCCAGACCTTGGCGTGGTCCTCGGGGTCTGCTTTCCTCCTCTGCCCCGGAGCGGGCATCTCTCAGCGGCGGGGCCTCGGATGGCTCCAGGACCACGCGGCTCTGAGTCCTCGGAGGCGGAGGCGCGGGGCTGGGTGTCGATCCCACGGCTGGAAGGAAAGGAGCTGGACAGAGACAGCATGAAATACACGGGGGGGATTAGCCCGTCAGGGCCGGCCGGAGGGCATAAACCATTTCCTGTCGCTCTCCCGCTGGGGGGCAGGGTGCAGAGCAGAGGGGAAGCCTGCAACTCCAATTATGAAATATAAATTCACCCGCACGTACAGGGGCCGGCCCGCCGGCAGACACTCACCGCTAGCGTCCCCTTTCCGTGAGAAACACCACGGGGGCCTGGAGAAGCTGGGGGTTGGGGGGGGGTGGATTAAGGGCATCTTTCTGCCTGGGGCTAATTTATGACTCGAGATTATGCAGGGAGCGGGGAAGGGGAAAAGGAGCATTTTGGGGTTTCTCTGCAAACGTTAAATGCAGGGAACTGGCTGCACACTGGATGCTGAAGAAGACGGCGGCCAAGAGCTGTGGGGAGCAGAACCGCAAGTGGCTGGGAGGCTTTGGACAGAAGCTTCTGGAAGCCCCGGCTTGTGCATCTTCCAAATGGACGGCGTGCGGTCGATGGCTGACAGGGGGCCCGAGCTCCCCTCTTTGTGGGAGTCGGGGTACAGGCCGTACTCCGGGGCTCCCTGCTCTTCTTCTCCCTGGGGGTGTGGGCTCTGGAAAGTTCTTTCTAGCGTGGATGGTGCATGGAGACCTTGGGGGCATCGTCAAGACGCACCCACGCTCACAGTCAGCCTGTCCCTCTGAGATGGCGAGCAAGCCTGCGTGGGGCCTGGGTACCCGCATTCCTGGACAATGGAAGGTCCCAGGAGGACATGCCCATGGGAAAAGGCCTCGGCACTGGTGAGGGGGCGTCACGGGCCGCGTGATGGACACCCCTCCCCGCCTCTTCCTGGCGAAGCGTCCTGAGGTTGACTTGGGTTGGGGCCCCGGGCTCCTGGCTTTCTGGCGTCTTTGGCTGCAGGGCGCGAGGGGCATGCCCATGTGAACCAACTTCAGCCAAGAAGACGTAGAGGAAAGCAGCAGGGAGGGGTCTGGAAAAGCGTTGGTTTTCATGGTCCACGAGGCCCTAGCTGGTTTGGCTCAGTGGATGGAGCGTCGCCGGTAGACTGAAGGGTCTTGGGTTTGATTCTGGTCAAGGGCCTGGGCCCGGGTTAGGGGCTCGATCCCCAGGGCGAGGGGTGCAGGAGGCAGCCGATCCGTGATTCTCTCTCACCATTGATGCTTCTCTCTCTCCCTCTCCTTCTCCCTTCTTCTCTGAAATTTATTACAAATTTTTATTTTATTATTTTTAAAAAATATATTTTATTGATATTTTACAGAGAGGAAGGGAGAGAGATAGAGAGCTAGAAACATCGATGAGAGAGATGGGCGGCCTGAAGATGATGTGTCTCTGTCTGGAGCACAGATAGGAGTTGTTAGGGTTTTGCTGGTTGCTACAGCTGATGGGCCCCGTCTACCATCAAGGAATCCTGGCTTCCAGTAGCTATTTCCCTTTTGATAAGTATCATATGAGAGAGAGAGAGAGAGAATCTGATTGGTCCATTTTTGGCCCAGTATCTCTGTGGCTGGACCAATCCGCTGTGGCGACAGAAAGGTGGGCGTGATGGCCCAAACTTGGGCGCCGAGGGTGAGAGTGACGGTTGTGAGACAGGTAGCACCCCCTCCATCCAAAATGGGGGGGTCGAAGAATAAATCAGGGCAATCCCCAGGAACGCAGCCAAGCCCGTCCTCGCTGGGCAGTTAGAGCTACCCGGGGCCCTAAGAAATTTGGACTTGATAATTTACGGAGGCAACGGGAGCCAGCAAATCCATTCAGCGCACGTGAAATATTTCAAGCGAGGCACAAGGGACCTGGAGCAGGTCTTGGGGGGAAGATGGATTTACATCTGGCAGTAAAAATCCCAACTCCAGTCACCTTTGCACTGAGGTCTGGGTTTTGTCTGGATCTTAAAGCTTTTATAAGTGTTTAAGAGCATGAACTCTGTAAGGGTTGAGATTTCTCTTGCCTTCTCTCCTCCAGGGATTAGGCTGCCAGAACAAATTTGGGGGGCTCGGGGGGGGGTCCACTCTACCTTTTATTCTCCCAGCCCTGGAGTGCGTTGCCTGGAGGATGTTTTATCTCTGCCTCTGGGTGGACTTGGCCCCGGGACTTCTTAGGGGGTGGACCTAACCTTGGGGAGCCCCAGCACCCTCACCTGTGAAACCGGGGTGCCCTACAAACCTCCCAGGACTGTCCTGAATGCCCACTCAGGAACGGGTTTTAAAGGATCCGGCAAAATAACAAATGAGCAGATGCGATTATTTTGTGATCGTGCTGTAGCTTCGTTTTGGAGGCAGTAAACGGTTGCTTTGGGTCTCTCTGCTCTTGGGTCTCCGAGTCTCCATCTCCTCACCTGTAGAAGGGGGGCAGCAGCGCCTACCTCATGGCGTTATTGCGAGGGTTCAGCGCCAATGCGTGCGAGTGGTCTTGTAAGGGTCTGAGCACCAGGCCACGGCATAGCATGTGACCACTCTCTCCTCCTCCCATGGACGTGTTCCCGAAGTCACATCTAACATTCAGAGTGGGTGCAGGTCTATATACATTCCTCCTTCCCTTCCTGGGCAACGCTGGACACAACACACTCAAGCCTCCTTGGAGTTATGGGAGGAGGAGAGAGTTATCACATGCTATGCCTCACCTTGGTGCTCAGACCCTTACAAAACCACATTATATATATAAACTAGAGGCCTGATGCATGAAGATTCATGCAAGTATAGGCCTTTCTTCCTCTGGCTGCTGGCACCACCTTCACTCCGGCCTGGAGCCATCTTTCCACCTTCGCTCCAGCTAGAGCTGCCTTCCGCCTCTCACCTTGTCGCATTCATTTGCATATTCCCTCCTTATTGGCTGTGAGCACTGCCATCCTTGTTGTGGAGTTACCGTCAATTTGCATATTCCGTCTTTATTAGATAGGCTATATAATAACGTTTGCCTTAACCGGAAAGTTCAGCCAGCGCATGCCCTTCTGTTCTTCACGTCCACCATTAATTTTTTTCCTTTAATAAGACTGTGACTACAGACTTTGGCCAAGCACTGGCACAGTGGGAATACACGAGCGCTGTGCCCTCGGGAGCTCAGAGTCCATACGGTGTTGATAGTGATCACACGGAGAGACTGTGTGTGACACCTCCACCGCCCCTGTGCCCCAAGGCCAGGTTACACACAGTGTAAATGCACGGAAACAGCCTGGCTTTGTGTACCAAGGGGAGTGAATCTGCATTCCAGCTCTGCTATCTTCTCGTTTTGTCTTCGGGTGCAATGCCTGATCTCCGTTAGCCTTAGGTTCTTTCTCTTTAAAAGGGGATAATGATTGCTCCCAGATTATGAGAGCTAATTATTATGACACCTGCAGCCTTCCTGGGGCAGAGCTTAGCATTTCATAGATGCTCGGTAAATATTGGCAGTTCTTTTTTTAAATATATTTTATTGATTTTTTTACAGAGAGGAAGGGAGAGGGATAGAGAGCTAGAAACATCGATGAGAGAGAAACATTGATCAGCTGCCTCTGGGGATGTGCCCGCAAACAGTGTACACGCCCTTGACCGGAACCAAATCTGGAACCTTGCATTCTGCAGACGGATGCTCTATCTAGAATTACATGGCTCAGATTTTTTGATCCTGAGTTTTGTGACCTGCCCACTTTACCCGGATATATTGAGGTCATTGTTCCTTACTACTGTGTAATATTCTATGTAATCACTTTAAAAAAATAAAAAAAATATATATATTTATTTATAATTGATTTTTTTCAGAGAGAAAGGGAGAGGGCTAGAGAATTAGAAACATCACTGAGAGAGAAACATCCATCAGCTGCCTCCTACACACCTCCTACTGGGAATGTGCCCACAACCACATGTCCTTGACCGGAATTGAACCCGGGACCTTTCAGTCCACAGCCCGACATGCTATCCACTGAGCCACACCAGTTAGGGCTTCAGGCACTTTTTATTAATTGGAAAATGGAATATAGCAGAGCATTTATATTCCCCAGCAAAGACTACTCCATAGAAACATTGTCTTCCTTTGCTACTGAGCCAACCGGCCATCACATTATGACCTCATGATGCTGTTACAGCAATGCCCGCGGGCCATGCCCACTTGATCACACTGAGAACTAGGGTGGGTGCTGCAGCGGGGAGAGCTGGAAGCAAGCTCTCTGATTGCACGCCTCACTGTTAGATGCACGCCTGCACACGTATGCTTCTGGCTCGAGGGCGCTTCCCCGCGGGTTAAGTAAATACTCCACAATTTACATAATGGAAGTGAATTTTCACGGTGCGGGGAAATGTAAACTGGGGCTGTGATGCCAAGGAGGACGATTTGTACCCTCAGGAAAAGCAGCCTCGGGGTTCGAAGGGGGCGATCTATCTTCAAGTGGGGCTTCTGAGCCTCTTGTGAGCAGCGTGGTTTCAGCTATGAAACTGAAACCAGGAACCCTCAGGGCTCCGTGGCCGGATAGAACAGCCGAACGGGCCGGATCCGGCCCGAGGCTGATCCAGAAGGACTTCCGGTCTGATTAGCATATTCCGCTTTTCTTATACTAGACGGCAGAGCTGAGGTCTGACTCAGGCATCCACCCCGATGGACCTGATTTTTATTTATTTATTTATTTATTTAAAAAATATATATTTTATTGATATTTTACAGAGATGAAGGAAGAGAGACAGAGAGCTAGACACATCGATGAGAGAGAAACATCGACCAGTTGCCTCTTGCACACCCCCTACCAGGATGTGCCTGCAACCAAGGTACATGCCCTTGATCGGAATCGAACCTGGGACCTTTCAGTCCGCAGGCCGACGGTCTACCCACTGAGCCAAACCGGTTTTGGCCTGATTTTTATTTTATTCTTTTTTTAAAGAGGCCAGCTTCCTCCTGGCAAAGCTCCTCTCTCACGGCCTGCGAGCGCCAGGAGGACTGGAGCCACAGCTCTTTATCCACATGTTACCCCTTCCCCCAGCTCCCCCCACCACCACCCCCATCAGCCTCAGTACCGCACATCATACCGGGCAAAGAGCAGACAGTGCTATAGTGGTTGAATGAATGAGTGAGTGAGTGAATGAGTGGCGAGAGGAACTCCGAGAGCCCGTGCAGCTCCAGCGGCCTCTGAGACCCGCCTTCTGCTCTTTGGCTCACGAGGGCTCCCAGAAGCATTCCTCGGGTGAAGGGCGAACCCCCTTGTCCCCCTCTGACCTAGCAGCTAGCGTTGGCCTCCCTGGCGGTCCCCCCCGCTAACGAGGGGTCACAGCCCGAGGGGACCGGGCCTCCTCCGGGCTAATTCTTGGGCGGCTGCTCCGGCCGCCGGATTCGGAACGTCCATCAGCCGGTGTTGTATGTACATCTTGCCACTGACGCCCTTGTCACCTTCCCAGGGCGCCAAGCCCTCACTCAAGGTCATCTTGACAGCAGACACCAACTTAATTGAGCTGGAATAATAATTTCCTCCCCCCCCAACCCCCTCCCACCCCCTGTGCCTGATGTGCAGGTGACAATGCTTAAAATATCGACATGCCTTAATACTTTTAAATTCGGTTGTTTGCTGATCAGCGGCAGCTGCTTAAATGGACCAATCTCCCCTGCCCAGCTGGAGATCAAGGGATCAGCACTTAATTTCATTCCCCGAATAAAGAAAAAAATTTTTTTTCTCCTTCCCCCTTTCTCTATCCACATGGAAATATCAGAACATGAAAGGTTAAATCAATATGGAGTTTTACATCGCTGAAAGGGCATTTGCATCAAAGCAGCCCTGGATGCAATTCACTTGTTTAATGAATTTTTTATGCTTATTTAATGAATTTCACAAAGGTTTGGGTGTTTTTCATAAAACGGATAAGGACTTCCAGTGTTATGAAATAATAAAAAATGGAACTGAAGTTATGAAATGAGCAATCTCATTAGGCCGGCGTGATATATTCATATGAAAATGTACATGTCGCCGTATCGTTGCCGGGGCGCCATCCGGCGAACAGTGGCTTGTTATAATAGCACGGCAAACACTCGCTCTAGTTAAGATATCAAGAAGTGACAGGAGGAAATTGCATTTTCCCCCCCTTCCTCCCCGTTTCTAATAAATGACATAATTAATGCTCATTTAAAATAATTTACCTGGGCATTGTTTCCCAAGAGTGCCGGGGCCCACCTCAATGGCGAATGCATCCCGAGGTGCCTTTTTTATTTTATTTTATTTTTGAGCCTCAATAACTCAAATGAGTTCCCGTGCTTTTTAAATCTGTTGTGGGTTGGCGGAAGAGCCATCCCTTGCCTTTCCATGTTAAGGTCACGGGTGTGCAAACAAAACAGACCCGACTAACATGTATCAACTTACCCACATGCCATAAAAGAAAAAATATCCGTGTTCTGATGTCCAGATAGATAGATAGGTAGATAGATAGATATAGATAGGTAGATAGATGATAGAGAGATAGATGGAAAGAGACATGCATTCATTCTCCCTTCCTGGCTTTTTTTTTTTTTTTTTTTTGGAGGGGGGAGAGTGTACATTTCTTTGGATCTTGGGCTTCTCTTTGGGTGTCCAGAGTTTGGCGAACTGGTCAGGAACTGTACTGTAGACTCATCTTTTAAAATTATATATATATATATTTTATTGATTTTTTTTTTATAGAAAGGAAGGGAGAGGGATAGAGAGTTAGAAACATCGATGAGAGAGAAACATTGATCAGCTGCCTCCTGCACACCCCCTCCTGGGGATGTGCCCGCAACCAAGGTACATGCCCTTGACCGGAATCGAACCTGGGACCCTTCAGTCCAGAGGCCGACGCTCTATCCACTGAGCCAAACCTGGTAGGGCAGAGGCCGGCAAACTCATTATTCCACAGGGCCAAATATCAACAGGATGATGATTGACATTCTCTGAAGAGCCACATTTTTTACACCTCCACTTCTTCTGACGCCACTTCTTCAACATAGACCCGCCCCAGGCCATGGTGTTTTGTGGAAGAGCCACACTCAAGGGGCCAAAGAGCCGCAGTTTGCTGACCACGGGGTCTGGCTATAGGCTCCTCTTGGATGTCCACAGGTTGGAACGCGTCCTGGGGAACCCTTTGGGCCCTGAACCACAGCTCCAGGCCTTCCAACTGCTCGGCCCCGGGCCAGTTTCTGGTCCTTAACCTCTCCGATCCTCAGCTGCAACGCAAGGAGCATCCCTGGCAGCTAGGACCGTGGGCGAGACGGGGGAAGTGCGTGGGGGAGCAGGGCTGAGCACGGTGTCTGGCGCTGGGGAGACGCCCCATCAGGTCGGCTGTCACCACCGAGGCGGCGGGTGAGGAGCTGGGCCTGGAATGGACTGCGGGCTCTGCCAGGGAGCCCGAGCCGCAGCCATGAATCCGTGTGACGCCTGGCTTCTTCTCCCTCTCTCTCCCCGTCCAAGAGGACAGGCTCGTCTCCTCGGCAGTCGACGCTGATTGAACTCTCAGCAGCATTAATAATATAGGGTGACCGCATCCATTCCGCTCCTCTGGCTTCAGGGGGGGCACCCACGCAGCTGGGCACGGCGAGAGTGTGTCCGGGGCACCCCTGGGTGCTGGGCCCTGCGAGGGGAGGCAGACTCCCTCTTCTCAGGGCGTTTGCAGCGCGGACAAGGTGACGAGAAACAGCCGGGCTGCGGCGTGACGGGCAATCCCAGTCCTGGTGTCTGTCTGTCTGGCACTCTGTCATTTTTAAAGACCTACCAGGGATCACGTACGTAGTTGGGCCGGCAGATCCCTCAGGGCTCCTTCGACGGCAGGTGAGATGATGCCTTGGACACAGAGAGGCACTTACTGTAAGGCTGTGGTTAGCAAACTGGGCCCCGCGGTTGGCATGGAGGCTCGGCTCGGCTCCAGCTGGGCCCAGCTCCAGCCGCGTGGCCTCCTGCGAGCACTTCGCCTCTCTGGGGGTCCGTTCCCTCCTCTTCCAAGTGGAGGGGGTGGAAAGGGCCACCGCGTTTGCTGGCCTGTAAGACACATGCCCCCCCCCCCCTTTCCTCTAACACCTCCCGGGTTACCGCACCCCCATGAGCCCATATTCCAGGTGGAAATGGGAGGAAGAGAGAGAACAACGCAATGGGTGGTGCTGCCCCCTAGTGGTGGAGGAAGGCAATGCAAAACTTCGCAGTAAAGGTAAAAAAGTACCATTGCCTTCGGGTGGTAGTGGCCATTGGTAAATGTTTACTTTGGTTGATTGTAGAGTTGGAGTTATTTCTTCTACTTTCGAGATTCACACACACACACACACACACACACACACACACACACACTTTTTAAAAAATATATATATTTTATTGATATTTTACAGAGAGGAAGGGAGAGGGATAGAGAGATAGAAACGTCGATGAGAGAGAAACATCGACCTGCTGCCTCCTGCACACCCCCTACCAGGGATGTGCCTGCAACCAAGGTATATGCCCTTGACTGGAATCGAACCTGGGACCTTTCAGTCCGCAGGCCGACGCTCTATCCACTGAGCCAAACCGGTTTCGGCCACACACACAATTTTTAATGCTGTCATTTTATACTCTTGAGAAAATCAGTTATTACTGAATACCCAGAAATTATGACTTTCTACTCAGTTCTAATACACACACACACACACACACACACACACACATATATATATGTGTATATATATATATATATATATATATATATAGTCTGCTGTGTTTATAATAATACAATATTAAATGATAAAATTATAAAATAATATTTCCCCCCTCTGCAACTACATTAACACCACCTTTTAACACAGACAGTAAAAAGGCCCGATTACTACCCCCTCTTCCAAATTTCACTCTAACATGCAGGCGAATCTTAGTATATTTTGTTACTAACCACAAACTGGGGAGAAAAAAAAATGTCTTCAGACTCAGGCCTTCACCCCACGGTCAGAGCTCCTGCCCCTCGCCTCCAGGTTTGCATGTTCCCCCTGAAGTCCCCAGGGTGCTGGGTCCCGGGTACACACGGGACCCGCCTGGGGACGTAGACCTACAGCTCTGGCCAGGGAGGGGACTCTCACCCCTGGGGGAGGGGAGGAATGACAACCCTCCCCTGTCATTCCGATCGGTGCCCCCGAGAGAAACCACGGCTCTGAAGCAATAGGTACAAAACCCTGGAGGGATGTGGCGGGATTCTGAACAAGAACGAAGAGGGATCAAGGTAACCTCCCCGGAATCCTGCAGGGCTTAAAACCTGCCCCCACTGCGTCTTCTTGCTCATCACGGCAGCCCCTCCAGGCCAACGGTGACCTCATCTGATGTCACCGGGGGAGACGCTTAGATTCACAGGCAAACTCACCCGTCCGCCTGCATCTGCACCGGGACACCGGGCCTCCGGGCTCCGGCCCGTGCCTCGGAGCCACCCTTGCCATCTCTCTGACTCTCTTCCTCCCCCCACCCCCGGATCCCCGCACATCCTGTCCATGCCTTCAGCTCGCCATCACATCTACCTGCCTCTGCAACCACCTCCTACCTGCCCTTCCCCTCCTCACTCTAGCCCAGGGGTGGGCAAACTTTGTGACTCGAGGGCCACCATGGGTTCTTACACCGGACCGGAGGGCCAGAACAAAAGCAGCCTGACCACGCTGGCACTCTCCTCTTGGGCTGCTGGTGAAGGAGCGGAGGGGAGAGCAAGAGAGCCCTCCGCTCTTTCGGCTCCGCGGGCCGGATAGAACAGCTGAATGGGCCGGATCCGGCTCCCGCGGGCTGTAGTTTGCCCATGGCTGCAGTCTAGCCCTTCAGCCTGTTGCCCGTAGAGAAGCCGGGCTGGTGCCTTTAAGATGTACATCAGGTCCGATGGTGCTCCAAACCCATCTTCTGCAGAGTAAAACCCTAAATCCTTAGGTAGCTTTCCTGGGGAATGCTCAGATGTTTTCTGCTGCCAGAATTAATGATATAAGAATTAATGATTGTGCTTGTTGGTGATTGAGAAGGTGGGGAGGTTTTATATATATATACTAGAGGCCTGGTGCACAAAATTTGTGCATGAGTAGGGTCCCTGGCAATCCCTCGCCCTGGCCACCTGCTGCTGCCAGCCGGCCTCACCCCCTGGTTGAACTCCTGGTTTAAGGCACAATTTGCATATTAGAATTTTATTATATAGAATTATTGATTTTTTTTTTTTAGAGAGAGAGAGGACGGGAGAGGGAGCCAGAGATAAAAAACAAACAAACACATCAGTGATGAGAGAGAATCATGCATCGGCTGCCTCCTGCACACCCCCCACCTGGGGGTCAAGCCTGCAACCCGGGCCTGAGCCCTGACCGGGAATCGAACCCGTGACCTCCTGGTTGCTAGGTCGACCGACGCTCAACCACGGAGCCACGCCGTTCAGGATGCTTCCTGCTTCTTGAGCTGTGAGCCGCCTTGTGAGAGAGCTGACACGTTAAGTAATCGCTTCATGGTTGTTTGCAGCTATGACATCCCCGGGGGGGGGGGGGTGTACACCCTGCAAGTGAACCAAGCTGCGATTCTTACTTGCCTAGCATCTCCCTAGATCAGTCCTATTTTATTTATTTCATTCTGGTGGATGTATGTATATCACTTTCGATGGAGTTAATTTGAAGATTGCAAAAAAAAAAAAAAAAAGCACCATCCTCCTCCACCCCCCTCCCCGCTGCTCCCACATTATCTTCTCTCTAAAGACTGTAGCTGGGAATATTTCGCCCTCCGCTCTTTTTCTATTTTTTTCTTTTTTTAACGAAATTGAGATCCTACTGGGCTCAGTGCTGTGCAATCTGCCTTGGTCGCTGAGTGCGCGGTGAAAATGCTCCCATGGGGTGGGCCGTTTTTTCCAGTGTGATTTCCAATGGCTGAGCGGAAAATTCGCGTTGCGGATATGGGATGATTTATGCGGCCAATTTCGTGTTGTTTGAATATTTAGTTTGTTTCCAGATTTTCTGCGTATGACCGCTTCTCGCCATCGGTATCTGCGCCCATAAACAGCAGCTCGTGTCTCTGATTATGTTTTAGGGTGCCTATGTGTAAAGGAAATTGGTGGGAATAAAGTTTATGGAAGCCAGTAGCTCCTATCTCTGATTATGTTTTAGGGCGCATATGTGCAAATGAAATTGTTGGGCATAAAGTTTATGTGCATTTTCAGGGCTTTTGGACTCCGGGAAGTGGCTCTGCGGATGAGCGATTTTGAAACCGACAATTTTTCCAGGATCTTCTCAAATACGGAGTGTTAGCGTTATCATTTTAAAATCCCTCCTTTTGCCGAAACCGGTGTGGCTCAGTGGATAGAGAGTCGGTCTGCGGACTGAAGGGTCCCAGGTTCGATTCTGGTCAAGGGCATGTGCCTTGGTTGTGGGTACATCCCCGGTAGGGGGTGTGCAGGAGGCAGCTGATCGATGATTCTCTCTCATCGATGTTTCTAACTCTCTATCCCTCTCTCTGCCTCTCTGTAAAAGATCAATAAAATATATTTTTAAAAATTAAAAAATAAAATCCCTCCTTTTTTTTTTTCTTTTTTCTTTCTCTTAGCTATCATTTATCTGGTCTGCCGGGCACTACTAAATGCTGACAAATCTGCAAAGTAAGGCATAACGATTAGGCATGCCTTACAAAGAAGGAAAACAAGTGTGGTGAAATTCTTTGCCTGAAGTCACACATGCATCTGAATCCAGGTTTGCCTGACTCTGCCCTCTTAACTCATCTAATACGCTGCCTTTTAGTAGTTGAAAATGTGTTATTTTTTTTTAAATTATGTTTCTTTGATGTGGAGGGAAGGCAGACAATTGTCCATAGCTGAGAAACATTTGCAGGGCTCCTATTGAGAGGTGCCTCGTCACGCCTCTTGGCAATGTTTCGGTACGACGTTCACGTTTTTTCTCTCTCATTTATTTGCAGGTGCTCTTTATATATTAAGGGCACTGACCTTTCACATCTGTTAATCGGCATTCTCTCAGTTTGCCACTTTTGAGAATTTCGTGAAAGCTGCTTCTCTACTTATACATTAAAAAACACACACACACACACACAAAAAAAACTAAAGGTATACTTTAGTGACCAATTAGAGAGTCTCAGAGCTTGCAAAACTTCAGCGCTGGGAAGAACTTTTGAGGCTCCTGAAGGTTCGCCTTAAGAAGCAGAGAACCGGCGGACGCGGGGACTATTCCTCCTGGTATCCCAGCAACACCGTCTGCTTCAGGAGCGATGGCTTGTTAGCTTGTGCCCCTGTGTATCCTACGGGTGGAGGAATGAAGCATGAGCAACCTAACACATCAGCGTTTCAGAAACAACCTTTTTTAAAAAATATATTTTAATAGATTTTTTTTACAGAGAGGAAGGGAGAGGGAAAAGAGTTAGAAACATCGATGAGAGAGACACATCGATCAGCTGCCTTCTGCACACCCCCTACTGGGGATGTGCCCGCAAACCAAGGTGCATGCCCTTGACCGGAATCGAACCTGGGACCTTTCAGTCCGCAGGCCGACGCTCTGTCCGCTGGGCCACACCTGTTAGGGATTTGAGGTTTATTTAGTGGAGCGGGGATGGCCTCTTTCCAGTCCTGGTCCGACCGGGTCCCCTTGGGGACACTGGGTGACTTCGCCTCTTGGAGCTTCAGTCCCACCCACCCCGACCCCCCACCCGTGTCCCAGACGCCCGGCCGGCGCATCTGCTGGGACACGGGACAAATGCCTCACTGCGCCTCGGCTCCCTCTCCGGCCCGACCCGCCTCTGATCTGAGCGGCAACAAAGGGGGCTTTTGATGGCCGGGGCCCACGGCTGGAAGTGAAATCTCCATTTCCAGCACTGACGCTGCTGCTGTAATTCGCCGTGGTTTCTGTCTCTTTTCATGGTGTCTGACAGCGGCCGGCCCATCGGCGGTAAGTGGCCGCATGCGAGTATGTAAATGCCCAACATGAAAAGACGTTTTTGAAAAGTGTGTGGGGGGGGGGGTAGAGGGGGTGATTGGGGTGGGGGTGGGGGGGGAGGGCAGGACAACAGTTGAAGTAGGAAATTGGAGCGGTTACTGGATCCCATGCCGTGGTTAACGAGTGGGCAGAAAGCAAACAGCGCCTGGCTCGGGGGGAAGGGGGGGGGACCCCGAGAGTTCCCGCCAGGCCAATTTCCCCCCCCCCGCGCCCCGTTTTTGGAAGGAAATCAGTAAGAGCCTCCACACCCGGGGCCGCCAGTTGGCATTTTTCATCGCCTCCGGGGGGGTGGGGGGGACACACACACACAGGGTTTCTGGTTTCAGATCGGTTAAAAAAATGTCCTTAAAAGACGGGTTTTGTTCGGGAAACCCAAACAAGAATTAGCATATTGGGGAATACAGGCAGGTCACGTGCCTGCCCCGGTGCGGGGGGGGGGGGGGGGGGGGAGGTTTCACCCAGGGTGGCTGGCCAAACAGGAGCGGGAGCCCGAGCAGCTGGGTGGGACGCAGCCACGTTTGGCCCAATTAGGTAAAATCCCTTACACGCTCCGCACCCTGTCCTTATGGAGGATCATGGATAGGACATCTGGCCAAATGCCCGTCTCTGTGTCTTGTGGGGGACAGTGGGGGGGGGCAAGAGGGGGGGGAGGGCAACATCTTCATTGGCTTCCTCTTGTTTTTCTGCCTTTTCCTGAAGTTTTTATAACAGGAGAACGTGGTTTTAGAAATAAGAGAAATAGCCGACACCGGTGTGGCTCAGTGGATGGAGCGTCGGTCTGCGGACTGAAAGGTCCCAGGTTCGATTACCGGGCAAGGGCATGTACCTTGGTTGTGGGCGCATCCCCAGTAGGGGGTGTGCCAGAGGCAGCTGATGGATGTCTCTCTCTCATCGATGTTTCTAACCCTCTATCCCTCTCTCCTTCCTCTCTGTAAAAAAAAACAATCAAATATATTTAAAAAGAAAAGAAATAAGAGAAAGAAAAGGGGCATGAGACACAGCAGAGTCCAAACTCATATATAGTTTTACTTTTTATAATATAACTAGGGGCCTGGTGCACGAATTCTTGCACCTGGAAAGGAACTGTGGGCCACGAGGCTGTGGTGGGCACAGGGACGGGTCTCAGCTCATCCTCCACTGCCCCACCCAGCTCCTCCAGCCACGGCCCCCAGTGCCATCTGCCTGTGGCCCTGCTCCCCCTTCCACTGCTCCCACACACTTGCACCTGTTGGCTGCGCAGAGCAATTGGGGCCATCATCGGCAGTAGGTACAAGAGGCAGCTGCCAGCCCTGATCGCTCCTTGGGAGCAGGGGGAGGTAGAAAATCCCTGAGAGTCAATTGGGGCTGGCAGCTGCCTCTCTCACCCACTGATGGCACAGAATGATTGGGACCGGTGCCGAATACCAGCAGTATGTTCCAGCACCAGGCAGGACTGCGGTGCTTGGGAGCACAGAATTTTCAGTAACCACCAGAGGCTGGCCCCGATGACAGTGAGCGGTGCCCCACCTTGGTCTGCTGCCCCCGTTCACCCACTCTACCATCTTGCCGTGGCTGACACCCGCCATGTTCTGTGTGCACCCCCTGGTGGTCAGTGCACGACATAGCAGCCGGTTGTTCGGGTTGTTCCGCCTTTTGGTCTATTTGCACATTGGGGTTTTATATCCATAGATTCCCGGGACACAGGATGCAACTTGAATTAGATTCAAATGAACACAACTGCTTTTACTGAGCACCTTCTAAGTGCGGCACTGTGCTTTCCTTCTGTCTCCAGCATTCATCTCTTGTTTTTCTCTTTTACAGGTGAGTCTTTCTGAGTGACCCCTTCATGCCATCCAAAGACCGGATGAATGGCTGTGGGAAACTGGCTTGAAGGTAATGTAGAAAAGGATGGAACCACTTTAAAGAAGCCTTGCCCCCTCCATGCCCATGCTGTAGAAGCTTGTGTGTGTCTTATTGCAGTGTGCTAAGGGTTGGCGCTATCACTCCTAAAAACATGCTTCTTCAATTAAACTGTGGAACAGGGTGGTCCTAAAGTCATGAGTGAGCCCCACTCGGCCGTGTAACACAGGGTGAATCATTCTGTTAGTTGTGGTGAACTCTGACTTGGTCACTGGGTTAGGTTCTGAAACACTGGAACCAGGAATGGGGCATCCAACGAGGGAAGAGGAGGAGCGAGGAAACAGAGGGAGAGCTGAGACAGTAGAGATTGGTAGTTGATCACTAAAAAGCCTCTTTCTCTCTCTCCTCCTCCTCTTACTCCTCCTTCCCCCTCCTCCTCCTCCTCTCCCTCTTTGCCTCCCCTCCTCCTCCTCCTTCTTCTCCTCATCCTTCTCCTCCTCTTCCACCTCTTCCCCATCCATCTTCTCCTCTTCTTATTCCTCCCCTCCTCCTCCTCCCCATCCATTTTCTCCTTCTCTTACTTCTCCTCCCCCCTCTCCCCCTCCATCTCTTCCTCTCCCTTCTCCTCCTCCTCCCACCTCCTCCTCCTTATTCTTTGCTAGGTTACTCTAAATGAGCTCAATGAAAACTAAATACTAATTTCCAACTGAGTTACCGCACAGTTCCAACCAGATGAAGACCTTAACAAGGGTGAGGTGATGTGGTTGGTCAGTGGCTCTGAAGTGAGCACGTATTTGTGACCTCCCTTGGAAAGATAAGCCACTCCACCCAGGTGGCCCAGAGGAAGGGCGTGAACTCATCGTTCTAAACCCCGGGAGAGTTGTGCCATGCCTTTAGGTTAGCGACCAGAGGGCCAGGAGGCAGGGGCATAGGTCCAACCTCGGTGCCCACTTGCTGGGTGGCCTTAGACAAATGCCATCCCTCCTCCAAGCCTCAGTTTCCTCATCTGTCAAATAAGGGCTTTGGACTGGATCCATGGTTTATAAATTTCGTGCCTTGGACCCCAGAATTCACAGGGAATGTACCTGGGGGGCGGGGTTGGCTGCTGAGCCTGTGGGGCCCTGGCTCCCCTTCCTGGTTCCCACCAGATGACCCCCCTTACACCTAACGTGGCGTTCCCACCTGCAGACATTGGGACGTCCAGGTAACTGATCTAGAAGACCATCCAGTATCACTGTTGGCTGAAGGCACGCTCAGAGCCCCATACATATCCTTCTGAGATTAACAACCCTGCCCGGCTGGTAGGGGGCCGTGGTTGAGTGTCCACCTAGGAACCAGGAGGTCACGGTTCCAACCCCCAGTCAGGGCACATGCCCAGGTTGCAGGCTTCGTCCCTAGTAGATGGCGAGCAGGAGGCAGCCGATCCATGGTTCGCTCTCATCATTGACGTTTCTCTCTCTCTCTCCCTCTCCCTTCATCTCAGAGATCAATAAAAATATGTTTAAAGAAAGGTTAAAAATTAAAAAAAAAACGCGGTGCTCTGGCGACCCCCTCCCATTCCCCAGCTGGGCAGCCCTCGGTGCTGAGAGACGGGCCCATCCGACCACAGGACCCTCCCTGGGGAGCTGAGCGGAGGAGGCAGCGCGCGGGCTCGGCTCCAGCGGCCCGGCTGCAGGCCGAACGCCGAGCAGCTGCCTAAATATTTTGCCTCCAGGTCCCTCCCCGCAGCTGCCCCGGCTCGGGTTCATCTTAATTAAAGGGGCTCTCTCATTCCGCCGCCGGCGTCGGCGGGCGCATCCCCACCCCTCGACCGAACTGGGATATTGAGTTCCCAGCTTTGGCGGCGGTTTTGTTTGGACCTGATTGTATTAGGGCAACCACAGTGGGAGCATTCACATAGGGATCATCATAACGTACCGCAGTCCTGGGTGCACAAACCACTCCACGTTTCAAAGGTGCTTTTGCCTGCATGAACCCATCTGCAGGCAGACAGCCCATCCCCATGCTGCCTTTTTCTCTTTTCCTCCCACTGCCAATGTGCTAAACAGTTATATTTCGTTAAGAACACCCATGTTGGCCCCCAGCTGGTTTGGCTCAGTGGATAGAGCACAGGCCTGTCAACGGAAGGGTCCCGGGTTCAATTCCGGTCAAGGGCACAGGCCCAGGTTTCAGGCTTGATCCCCAATAGGGGGCGTGCAGGAGGTAGCCAATCAGTGATTCTCTCTCATCATTGATGCTTCTATCTCTCTCTCCTCCCTTCCTCTCTGAAATGAATTTAAAAAAAAATATCTGCACTAATAAAAGAGAAACGTGCAAATTGACTGTAATTCCGCTGTACCCACAAGCCACGCCCACCAGCCCACCAGGAGCAAGTATGCAAATTAACCCAACCAAGATGGCTGCAGCCGTGGAGTGAGCAGGAGGCTTGGGTTTCCCTGGCAATGGAGGAAGCCAAGCTTCCCGCCTGCTCTGGCTGGCCCTGGCCTCTGCTCAAGGCTACAAAGTTATCTTCAATTACAGAAGATAAATAAATCCCAAGAAAAATGGCAGCAGCCACAGAGCTAGAGAGAGCAGAAGGCTTGGGTTGCCCCTGATGATGGAGGAAGCCAAGCTTTCTGCCCATCCTGGCTGGCCCTGGCCTCCGCTCAAGGCTAGAAAGTTTTAATTATGGAAGATAAATAAATTCCAGATACCAGGGCCTCATCTTGGGTCCCCAGGGGACGTGGCTGGTCTACAAACCACTACAGGTCCCTTGCTCAGGCCCACCCACACCCCAAGGGAATCCCCACCCTGATCTGAGACACCCTTCAGGGCAAACCAGCTGGCCCCCACCCATGCACCAGGCCTCTATCCTATCTAATAAAAGAATAATATGCAGATTGACCATCACTACAACACACAAGATGGCTGCCCCCATATGGACACAAGATGGCTTCCATAAGATGGCCGGCAGGGGAGGAAAGTGGGGGTGATCAAGCCTTTAGGGGAGGGCAGTTGGTGGGGAGGGGGGTCGGGGGGGGGCACCAGACCTACAGGGGAGAGCAATTAGAGGTGACCAGTCAGGGGCAAAGAGGCTGGCAGGGAAGCAGTTAGGCAGGCATCAATCAGGCTGGCAGGGGAGTGGTTAGGGGTGATCAGGCTGGCAGGCAGAAGTGGTTAGGGGCAATCAGGAAGGTAGGTAGGCAAGCATTTGGGAGCCAGCAGTCCTGGATTGTGAGAGGGTCCCAGATTGGAGAGGGTGCAGGCTGGGCTGAGGGACACCCCCCCTCCCCGATGCATGAATTTTGTGCACTGGACCTCTAGTGTATATATATAAAAAGAACACCAACTTTGGGTCTAGACTGCTATGGTTTAAGTCTTGGCTCCCTCCCTCACTAGCTGTGCATGCTTGGGTTAACACTTACCATTGCCCGTCAAGCTCTCTGTGGAGTTTGGAAAGAGTACAGGGTCTCACTATGTCTGGGGTCTCTTCTGGGAAGATCCTGTCCCCCAATGTCAAGGATGGGGGTGACCTGATATCTGGGGCAGATGTCTTTGCTCACACATCTGGCATTTGATGCTGACTGTGGCTGGACCACCTGCCTATGGCCTCCACATGTGGAACGGGCTTCTTCCCATCAGGGCAGCAATCAGCCTTCCTCCTCCTCTTCCTCCTTCTCCTTTTCTTCTTCTTCTTCTTCTTCTTCTTCTTCTTCTTCTTCTTCTTCTTCTTCAAAAATATATTTTATTGATTTTTTTACAGAGAGGAAGGAAGAGGGATAGAGAGTTAGAAACATCAATGAGAGAGAAACATCCATCAGCTGCCTCCTACTGGGGATGTGCCTGCAACCCAGGTCCATGCCCTTGGCCAGAATCGAACCCGGGATCCTTCAGTCCGAAGGCTGTCGCTCTATCCACTGAGCCACACCGGTCGGGGCAGCATCAGTCTTCTTACGTGACAGCTCGGGGCTCCAAAGGCTGGGGCTCTATTGCCAGTCAGGAGCGGGCCTGGCTGTCACATGCCACGTCCACCCTAAGTCCCGAGCCTCCCCAGAGCCAAGGGGGAGACACACAGACCCCCACCGCCCGATGGGAGGAGTGTCCAAGGCCCACGGTAAGAGCGTTTGGGGTGAAGATGCGTTATTTACAGCGAACTCTGGAAAATGCCACCTGTCACCGTCCTAGACGCTTCCCCTCTGGGATGCAGACCCCGACTCCACCCTCTCCGCGTCTTCCCCAGCCCCATCGCTCAGCCTCTTGAGGATCACACACGCTTACGGGTTGACTAACTGGCCGGCGATGGAGACGGCCACGTGGCCATTGCTGGTGGACACAACCGGAGTTAGACAGCGTGTTATAACGGACACAACGCCCAGCTCTCGGCACCGTCCCCCCATCATTTAACCTCGGCAGGAGCCCTGCCAAGGAGGTGTTGGTAGCCGCGTTCGGTTCCCCGGGGCCTCGGGGAGTGTAGACAACTCGTCTCGGGTCTCGTGTCAACACAGCTGGCCGGGGGCGGATCTGCACCCAGTGCGTGCCTCCCCGTCCCGGACGGACGCGTCCCCACGGAGGGTGGCACATGCCCAGTTGAAACAAAGTTGGGGTGAGGGGGACAAAAAGGCAGGTGAGCACGGCTCTCCAAATGTTTGTCCCGCAGGCCCTGGCAGCCCCTCGTCCAACATCTGCGGGCTGAGTCTGTTTCCCGCCATGGTGTCCTCTTTCCAGAAGGCACCGCTAGCACCCCGTCCAAGTTCAAGTGTCGAAAGCCGGGCCCCCGGTAACCCACGACGGTTGGCACATGGTCTCTGAACAGACTCCTTCTCGCGACAGGCCGGGTCGGTTTCACAAGTGCATAAAATAGCAAGGGAATTGAAGAGGTAAACACGGACAGAGCGGGGCGGGCGGGGAGGGGAAGGGAGGGGAGGGAGGGGGGAGGCCCTCGGCCCTCCTGTTTGCTTTGCCGGCGATTCCTGCGCTCGCTCTGGCCATCTGTTCCTTGTTGTGGGCGGCTAAGTGAAGGGGGGCTGCCAATGCAAACAGCCCCACTGGAGGTTTGTGTGCATACGCTGTTTTTGAAAGCTTCACGATGAGGTTTTGGGATTACCTGCCGTGGTGGGGGGGCCTCACCGGGGGCGGAAGCATACATTCAGAGATGCCGGTTGGAATCTGTTTGTGTGCCTGCGGGCCCCACCACCCTGGCTCTGCTGCTCGACCGGGCTGCTGTGTGACCCGGGGCAGGTGAATGAACCTCTCTGGTCTTTGGCTCCCTGATCTGCTCCATGGGAGGCGAGAGGTCTAAGTTAGCTCCCTTGTGGGATGAGGGATACTAACCAAGATGATGCAGGCAAGATGCCCGGCACGGGAACGGGCGCGTGTGCGCGCTCAGTACGTGGAAGGGACTGGGGTCTTCTGGTTGGGATGAGAAGGACAGGCCCATGTGGCGGGCAGAGTCGGCCAGCTCTGGGGTCGCGTCCCAAGCGAGGTGACCTGGGGTCTGGGTGTCCTCGGGAAAGTTGTTTTTCTCTCTCTGAGCCCCAGTTTTTAAATTCAAGGGGCAGGGCTAACCCTCGGTTTATTTTTTTAAATATATATTTTTATTGATTTAAAAAATATATTTTATTGATATTTTACAGAGAGGAAGGGAGAGAGACAGAGAGCTAGAAATGTTGATGAGAGAGAAACATCAACCAGCTGCCTCTTGCACACCCCCTACTGGGGATGTGCCCGCAGCCAAGGTACATGCCCTTGACCGGAATCGAACCTGGGTCCTTTCAGTCCGCAGACCGACGCTCCACCACTGAGCCAAACTGGTTTCGGCATGAGGCCCAGTTTTTAAATTCGAGGGGCAGGGTTAACCCTAGGTCTTTTTAAATATATATATATATATATATATATATATATATATATATATATATATATATTTATTTATTTTTTTACAGAGAGCAAGGGAGAGAGACAGAGAGAAACATCGATGAGAGAGAAACATCATCGATCAGCTGCCTCCTGCACACCCCCTAATGGAGATGTGCCTGCAACCAAGGTACATGCTCCTGACCAGACTGAACCTGGGACCCTTCGGTCCACAGGCCGACGCTCTATCCACTGGGCCACACCGGTTAGGGCCAGAGCGTTGTTCTTTAACATCATAGTTACTCCTCATTGTGGTGGCCATGGGACCCCGGGAAAGGGAGGGTCCACGGGAGTCCCTCCGGGGGGATCCAATGAGGACGACTCCCCGAGAGCAGAGCACGGGGGTGTCGGGGTTGCTGTCCAGGTGCGGGTCCCGAATTCTGGAAGCCATTCCGGCGAGCACCTGGGAGGCGGCTACGGGGGTCAAGTGCACGGCACTGAGAATTAGCCGGGCGGGGCCCTCGGCCTCTTGCTACCGGTGGACAGTCTGCACACACACCTGTCTTCCCGGCTCCCCGGCATGAGAATGGCGTATCCCCTGCCCTCGTTGCATTCAAGTTCATATACCAGTGGTGATGGACTAGTCAGATACAGGTGAGGGCCGGCAGGTGTAATTTGCTGCTAAGTTGTTTCTCTCATAGCTCGATGGTGTAAAGGGCGGTGCGTGTGGCCGCGACTCAGGGAGGGAGCCGGCGGGCCTGCCCTCGGATTAGGAACTTGACATTGTGTCCTGGGACGTGGGTGGCCTTCAGCGAGAGAATGAGAGGCCAGCGGTGTGAATGGCACCGCCTTGCAGAGGTATTATGAAAATGAAAGGACTTTGCCCAGGGAAAGTGCCTCATCGTAGCCGGCAGGAAGCACGTGCTCGATACGCTCAGTGCCTCGGTCCTCACCACCGTTACCCCCGTTCCTGCCCTCTCTGCTCTCTGCCTCAGGGTCCGAGAGGCCGCCCTTCCAACCAGTGGTGTGTTCTGTGACAACGATGCTCAAAGGTTGGACACAGACGGTAATTCTGGCCTCAGCTCTCAACACGGTCGTTTCTTCTTCTGCTGTTTGAAATGTCAAGGGTTCTCCTCCTCCTCCTCCTCCCCCCCTCTTACCCCTCCTCTTCCTCCTCCTCCTTCTTCTTTCTTCTTTCTCTCCTCCTCCTTCTTCCTCCTTCTTTCTCTTCTCCTCCTTCTCCTTCCTCTTCTTCCTCCTCCTTCTTCCTCCTCCTTCTTCCTCCTTCTTTCTCTTCCCCTTCTCCTCCTCCTCCTTCTTCCTCTTTTTCCTCCTTTCTCTTCTCATCCTCTTCATCCTCCTCCTCCTCCTCCTCCTCGTTTATTTATTTATTTATTTATTTTTTAACAGAAGGTTCAGTGTATAGAGTTAGCATTTCCTTGAACCCCCCCTCCCACCTGCATCTGCATGTGGGGTGGCACCCGGGCTCAGTCAGCTCAGAGTGGAAGCAGCCATTGGCGGCGGAGGGCACAGCGGGCCTGGGCAGCCCACCGGGAAAGGCCTTCGGTTATGCCCAATAAGAAGAGCAAACCTGCCGGGACCGGTTTGGCTCAGTGGATAGAGCGTCGGTCTGCAGACTGAAGGGTCCCAGGTTCAATCCCGGTCAGGGGCATGTACATTGGCTGTGGGCACATCCCCAGTGGGGGGTGTGCAGGAGGCAGCTGATCGATGTTTCTCTCTCATCGATGTTTCTACTTCTCTATCTCTCTCCTTTCTTCTCTGTGAAAAATCAATAAAATATATTTTTTTTAAAAAAAGAAGAGCAAACCGAAAAAGAAAGGGGAAAAAAAAACCCCACCACACCCCACCTCACTTAGACAAAGGTATTTAAATGCATGTGCTTTGAAGGAACCTGGGATAACTCAGAGGAGGGAGATGACAAATAGACGTTTCCGGAAAACATTAGCTGAAGCCCCGACGCCAGATGGAATTCTGCCTTCCGCGGCTCCCGCAGGAGGAGCCTGCCGCCCCGGCCTCGCCGTGTGGCGGTGGCATCCGTACGTGACAGACACCGCGGCGATGGACGGCCCAGGGAGGGGGCGGGGATCTGCCGGTTTGGTTTTACTGCCCAAATGTGTATTTCATGGGCTGGCTATTTAAATGAGCGGCTAGAATGCAAATCAGCTGACCAAAAAAAAAAGCCATCTTTCCCCTCCAAGAGGAAATATGTGAATCCATCACCTAAGGGTGATGGACTGTCGCCGTGAGGTGTGCACAAAGGTGAGAGGAGTTCCCGCCGTGGAACTGGGAATGGCCAGCTTGCCCCTGGCCCTCTCCTAGGCACTTTTCCCTGCTGTGTCTCATTTAAATATATTTTTATTATTGACTAGAGGCTGGTGCACAAATTCATGCACAGGTGGGGTCCAGCTAGCCTGCCCTAGTTGGGGCCAATTGGGCTGGGCTGGCCACACAGAGGGGCCACAGGAGGTTGGCTGGTCAGCCCCGCCCCGATCGGTGTGCGGAGTGGGAGATTGAGGGCATGGCTGGCCTTGGGAAGGAGCCATGGGTGGTTGACCAGTTGACCACCCCCCCACTCCAGTCTGAACTCCTGGTTGAACTCTCAGTTGAACTCCTGGTGGAGGGGACGATTTGCATATTAGCCTTTTATTATATAGGATTTCAGAGGGGAAGGGAGAGAGAGATAGAAACATCAATGATGAGAGAGAATCATGGATTGGCTGCCTCCTGCACGCCCCCCACTGGGGATGGAGCCCACAACCCAGGCCTGTGCCCTGATGGGGAATCGAATCTGCCTCCTGGTTCACGTGTCAATGCTCAACCACTGAGCTACCCCAGCCAGTCCAGCTCTATCTCATTTAAATCAACACAGGACAAACTCCGGTGTTGTCAGGACTGGCTGCCTTTGTGCTAGTGCTGTCAGCGGTCCGATGGCAAGAGATATCGCCAGTGATGTGTGTGGAAACCCTCCCAACTCCACCTTCCTTGAGTCAAGCAAGCCCTATGTGGCCCCACCGTGGGTCCGTGACCTCCCTCGGCCACCGGGTGGTGCTGTGCCGCTGGGCTGGGCCTCGGAGAGCATTTATCTGGCTGTTAAAAAACCCTGCCTCTTAAGGAAAACAGTGGGGCATGACAGTTGTGGGTAACTACCCCGATGATGACGGGGGGGGGGGGGGGGGGGCTTAATTATAATGCAAACCTTCTCAGAAAGATGCTGTTGACTGTAGGAGGCACTTGACAGGACTAAACTTTCGCACGCGAGGAGGAGACATGTTAGATCTAGTGTCAAACAAAGCGAAAAGGAAGGCGGGCGAGGAGCCACACGGACATTCCCCACCCGGAATGGCCCGGATGGTGAGAGCCTGACATGGAGGCGGTCGTGTTTCGGGATGATGAATGCCAGGATGTTTTTTTTTTTTTTTTTTTTTTTTTTTTTTTTTTTTTTTTTTTACCTCCTCCACCTCCTCCTCTTCCTTCTTCCTCCTTTCTCCTCCTCCTTCCTCCCTCCTCCTCCTTCCTCCCCCTCCTCCTCCTCTTCCTCCCTTCTCCTTCTTCTTCTTCTTCTTCTTCTTCTTCTTCTTCTTCTTCTTCTTCTTCTTCTTCCTCCTCCTCCTCCTTCTTCCTCCCCTCCCCTTCTTCTCCTTCTCCTTCTCCTTCTCCTTCTCCTTCTCCTTCTCCTTCTCCTTCTCCTTCCTCCTCCTCCTCCTCCTCCTCCTCCTCCTCCTCCTCCTCCTCCTTGCCTTTTCTTTCTGACAGTTCCCCCTCTTACCCCTCCCCTCTTCCAAAAGCCACACACACATTAAAAAAGAAAAAGTGTTTCAGATGAACCAGGCAGGGCGGTGTCACGGGTGATGGATGGCTCATTCTGGTGCAGCTTTTGATAATTAAGCTCCACTCCTCACAGGCGAAGAGTGTTCTGCCAAACCCAAACGACCCTGGAGGAAAAAAAAAAAAACCCAACACGTAAAATGAGAACCTTATGAGGAGAAAGAGATTAAACGAGTTAAATATATATGTGAGGAGTTGGGCGAAGTGGAGATGGGGCGGGGGCATGCCGAGAAGGGGGGTGGCGTGAGATGATACCTGCCTGCCGACCTTTGCGGGGACACATGGCACAGAAGAAGAGGGACATTCAGACACCGGGCCAGCCCGGATTAGGAGTACGTAGACGACCTAAAGACAAAAGAGGAACCCGTGGGACCAACCTTGCAGGAGCAGGCCTGATGGGCAGGTCCCGGTACGTCCACTTGGGGGAGCCCTCCCAGGGGGAGGGTAGGCAGATGCTCTGACGCTGGGCATGGTCTTGCCTGGCCACGGGCTGGTGGTGCTCCCCCGAGACCACAGAACCCCTCCTGGTCCTCCAGGCGGGGGTGCTCGGTCCTCTTCTAACGCCGACTTCTGCCCTGACCAAGTTGGCACGTGGGGGCTGCAGGTTACACACCATTACAAAGCCATCGGCTCCCTGGGATGCTCAGCCCCTCCCCGAGGACTGGGTCTGAGCCAGGAGCTGCCCCCGCCCCCCCCCCCCGTGGCCCCTCCAGAAGTCCAGGCCCCTTGGCGTGGAGGCTACCTACCATCTTGGGCTGCTGCCCCTGTGGCTCCCCTGGTGGAAAATCCCTCCCCCCACCCCCCAGGCCGGCCGCCCGTCCTCTCACCAGAGATCAACACACCGACGGCAGCGAGCAGCAGGAATGGCCGAGCGACTTATTAGAAGAGACGGCAAAAGATACTTGAAAAACAAATTTCCTTAGCCCGGGCCATGTACCGTGATTGGGGGTGTGTGTGTGGCCGGGGTTTGGGGGGGGGGGGGAGGCCAACAACCCACGCGGCCATCGCGTTCTTGGCAGGGAGCACCTCTCGCTGGCTCCTCCATGGGCGGGAGCTGGGTGCCACCAGCCCTTCCTATCTGGAGCACTCCCGGCATTCAGATCACCCTTCTCTGCGGGGCAATTTCTCTCTCTGGGAGGAGCGGGGCGGGGCAAAGGCAGATGCGGTGGATAAACACACTCCTTGGCGTGTACCGTTAGCCCCTGTGAAATGCCCGACTGCGGCCCCCCGGGGGGGGGGGCTGCTTTTGCTGTGAAACTGATATTGGAACTGCCCCCTCCCCCGGGAATCTTCCTCCTCCCCACCCCCCACTTTCTGGGGGTGCGGGGAAGAGGGGGTTAGAGAGGAAAGAGGACGTGGCCAGGCCAGGCCTGGGCCGGTCTTTGCTCTTTGGCCAAGAAGCCCTTGGATGTTGCCTCTGATTTTTTTTTCTTCGTTTTTCTTCTTCTCACCGGATTGCAAGCCCGGCCCGGAGGGCGGCCGGCCTGACCCCGGGTGCGAGGGGAGGGAGATAGCGCACACCTGCTTCTCGTCAGCGCGCCCTCCCCGCCGGCTCCCCGGCGGCTCGGTGGGAACGGAGAGATAAGGAATGGGAACGGGCTTTTCCACGGGGCCAGGACAACAACCCAGAGGAAGAGCCGCTTCCTGCTCCCCTCCGGCCGCCGATAGCCTGGCCGGCGGGGTCGGCCTGCGGCCCGGCGATTAGACTCCCGGGGAAGACCGGGATGGGCACTGGGTGGGCCGCGGTGGGACCCATGGCGTTGCCGTGGCTGCCTCGGCCCGTGGCCCGGCTTCGTAGCGTCCTGCCCGGGGTCAGAGGTGGGAAGCAGGCACCCCGGTGGGTCGGGAACCTCAGAAGGACTGTGGGGCCGCTGCCAGGGGCTCCCCACCCGGGGTAGCAAAGATGCCAGCGTTGGATGCGGGAAGAACCGAGCCACGAACCCTCTTCTTCTGAGCGTGGTTGCTGGTTTACATTTTATTTTTATTTTTTTAAAAAATATATATTTTATTGATTTTTTTTACAGGGAGGAAGGGAGAGGGTAGAGAATTAGAAACATCGATGAGAGAGAAACATCAACCCGCTGCCTCTTGCACACCCCCCACTGGGGATGTGCCCGCAACCAAGGTACATGCCCTTGACCGGAATCGAACCCAGGACCTTTCAGTCCGCAGACCGACGCTCTTATCCACTGAGCCAAACCGGTTTCGGCATGGTTTACGTTTTAATTAAGCTCCAATTGCGTTTTAATTAATGAGAATGCAGAGCCCTCAGCGAGCCGGGGCCGGCCGCCTGCCCTGTCTGAGCTCCCGTCTCCCCCACCTGTGGGACGATTGGGTTCCTATTAAGTGATAGGTCCGGTGGAGGCGTCTTCCGGTCCTGGCCACGTGGGTTCCCCCTACCAGCGGCTCTCAGCCCGCTGCCGGCTCCATCAGAACTCGCGGGGGAAGGACCAGAGCCCGAGTGCAAATTGTAAGTTAGTCTTTCATTACCTTTAAAAAAAAAAAAAATATATATATATATATATATATATATATATATATATATATATATATATTTTATTGACTTATTTCAGAGTGGAAGGGAGAGGGAGGGAGAGAGAGAGAAATATCAATGATGAGAGAGAAGCCTTGACTGGCTGCCTCCTGCATGCTCCCGACGGGGGATGGAGCCTGGGAATCGAACCATGACCTCCTGGTTCGTAGGTCGCTGCTCAACTCCTGAGCCACGCCGGCTGGCGATGGATCCCTTTAAAGTTTTAGAACATCCTGTTTCCTTCCACAACCCGATCTCATTCTATCCCAGGGGTGGGCAAACTTTTTGACTCGAGGGCCACCATGGGTTCTTACACTGGACCGGAGGGCCGGAACAAAAGCAGCCTGACCGTGCTGGCACTCTCCTCTTGGGCTGCTGGGGAAGGAGCGGAGGGGAGAGCAAGAGAACCCTCTGCTGTTTGGGCTCCTCCGCTCTTTGGGCTCTGCGGGCCGGATAGAATAGCTGAATGGGCCGGTTCCGGCCCGAGGGCCATAGTTTGCCCACGGCTGTGCTATCCTAACAACACCCCTAAGTGGGCAGGGCAGCTGACGCTGCCTTCACTTTACTGACCTTCGTCCGTACAGCGGCTCGGTTTGGGGTGAGGGACTAAGTCACCTCAGGAGACACAGCGCATCATTGGTGTGGACACTGACCCCGCCCAGAGGCCACGCCCTTCAGCCCACCCCTTCCAGATGGCGCTCCGGTTGGATCCCCTGACGCCCAGATGCCCTCCTGGTCCTTAGCCCCCCCCCCCCCCCGATCTCGGTGATCTGCAGTGGGTTCTCGACCAGATTTGGGTCAAAGGAGCTCCTTGGTAAGGACCCTGGCCAGTACAAGAGCCTGAGGCGGGGGTGAGGAGCGGCTGGCTCCAGCCAGTGCGTTGCGGGTTACGCTGGGCACCCTGGTGCAGGGCCATGCCTTCCCGGAAGAAGTGAGACTGTTTCCTAATTCATCGCCCCAAAAGGAGTGTCACCCCCATACCCCCCCCCCCAATTTCCCAAAGGCATAGCATAGCAGCTCCCATCAGGAACCCCCACGAAATGGGATGGAAGCAATGTGCCTTCTCAGAAAAGTTCACATCGCCACACAAAACGGTACATGGTTTTAGGGGTTCGCAGGCTCCCCTGAAGTCCAAGGGCGTGCCCACTCCGGACCCCTGGCCTTGTGTGGTGGTTCAGGAATCCCCAAATGCCGCTTACCCCCTAGGAGAGCTGCAGCATATCCCCACCGTGCCTTCCCATCCTTTATTTTATGTGTCCTTCCCACCGGCTTCCTATATATTTTGATGTTACCCTGCCGTGCCTTTCCCGTCGTTGATTTCACATTTCCTTTAAACCCACTTCCTGTATTTTCATTTACCTGTAAAAAAAAAAAAAGGGTGCGTGAGATCCCTATCATGGCCCCTGTGAGATCACAGGTTTGGTGTGGAGCTGGAGAGCCGGCCCTGGAGCCAGACGGCCTGGGCTGCAGGCCTGGCTCCAGGCTTTATTAGCTGTGCGACCTCGCGCGCGTCCTTTGACCCCTCTGGGCTCCGCCTCCCGTCTGGGAAGCGAGGCCAGGGGGAGTCCCGTCTGCATGGAGTTGTTTGGGGCGGGGGGGTGACAGGAGGCAGCGAGCGCATGGAAAGTGCTTTGAACAGTAAGCACGTCATCAATACATGCCTCGTGAATGCTTCCAGTACCCTCGTGAAATGATAAAACAAATGATAAACGTATCGTGTGTGTGTGTGTGTGTGTGTGTGTGTGTGTGTGTGTGTGTCTACGTGTGCGTGCCACCCCAAATCACCCTGAGGACACCTTACACTTTGGGGAGTGATGCTGAGTAGAGAACATGTGTGTGGGTACATACACACACACACACACACACACACACACACACACACACTCACTCCCCAGCGCAAGAAGCCGGAAATCCCCAGGAGGAGATAAGGTGTGTGTGATCCCGGCTTTGGGACGAGAAGGAGAGGGCAGCTGAGGGTATGTTTGTCTCTGGATTACGGTGACAGGGCAATAAGGAAAAGCAGGCTCTGTTTGTCATCCGGCTCCGTGCCACCCTCCAGCCAGGCCAGGAAGGGCATCCGCCCCATCTTGTGACCAGCGGGCTGGTGGGATCTCCTGGGTCCCTGTCCTCCCCCCCCGGGCTGGCTGCTGGGAGCTGCTGAGGCCTCCCTCCGGTGGCTTGGGGGTGCTGCTTCCCCCATTCAGGTGGGGGCGCTCGCCTCCCCCCACCCCCAGGAGCCTGGATCTGTGCACAAAGAGATGGGCTTCTGGAAGGGGCGTGCTGGCCCTGCAGGCTTACATCGCCTCCCCTGGTGGTTAGTGGGGAGGGATTTGGACCCAGCCATCCACGCTGCCATGTGTCATATTTTTAAAAATATGTTTGTAGCCCAAACCGGTTTGGCTCAATGGATAGAGCGTCGGCCTGTGGACTGAAAGGTCCCAGGTTCGATTCCGGTCAAGGGCATGTACCTTGGTTGCGGGCACATCCCCAGTAGGGGGCGTGCAAGAGGCAGCTGATCGGTGTTTCTCTCTCATCGACGTTTCTAGCTCTCTATTCCTCTCTCTTCCTCTCTGTAAAAATCAATAAAGTATATTATTAAAAAAATATGTTTGTATTGATTTCAGAGAGGAAGGGAGAGGGAGAGAGAGATAGAAACGTCAAGGATGAGAGAGAATCAGGGATTAGCTGCCTCCTGCACGCCCCCTACTGGGGATCGAGCCCGCAACCTGAGCATGCCCCCTGTTTAGGAATTGAATCCTGACCTCCCAATTCGTAGGTTGATGCTCAACCACTGAGCCAGTTTTTATTTTTGGTTATTTTCTACACCTTCTTCTTGAGGCAAAAACACCCTGGTTTTATTCTGGTTAGGCTCACCTTCCTTTGCTTTTGGGACTTACCCAGGAACATCCATCTTCTCCCGGCTCTGGAGCCCAGAAGTCTGGGTGTCCGCAGGGTAGGTTTCCTCTGAGTCCTGTCTCTGCGGCGCGTCCCCGGCCGCCTTCTCCCCGTGTCCCCGCGTGGTCTCCGCTCCGTGTCCATCCGCGTCCTAATCTCCTCTTCTAACAAGGGCACCGGTCCTCCTGGGCGAAGGTCCACCCCCATGACCGCACTGGGGCGCCTCTGCAAAGACCCGCCACCACCTGCGTCCCCTGCTGAGGTCCTTGGGGTGAGGGGCCGGGACTTGAACACAGGAGTCTGGAGGGAAGACAGTTCAGCCCATCACGTCCGGCTCAACGGGTTCCTCTCCCTTCTCCCCCAGATGGGTCCGTAGCACCGTCAACGCCCCAGGCAAACAGGATGAGAGCTTCGCAGTCAGCCTCCCTGACCTTTGTCCCCCACCTCTTACCCAACCCATCGGCACACGGAGCCAAGGCTACCATCAAAATATCGGTCACAGCCGAAACCGGTGTGGCTCAGTGGATAGAGCGTTGGCCTTTGGGCTGAAGGGTCCCAGGTTCGATTCCGGTCAAGGGCATGCACCTTGGTTGCGGGCACATCCCCAGTGGGGGGTGTGCAGGAGGCAGCTGGTCGATGATTCTCACTCATCGATCTTTCTAACTCTCCATCCCTCTCTCTTCCTCTCTGTAAAAAAAAAAAAATCAATAAAATATATTTTAAAAAATATTGGTCACATCCGTGCAGAGCTCTGCCCCCCACAACCATCTGAGTCCTCGTCACGGTGCCCCCAGTGGCCTCTCCCGACCTCCCAGTCCCTCCCTTTCCACCTTGTGGTCCTGTTTCGTGTCCCCCATAGCACCAACTGCTCTCTGCGGTCACCTGGTTCTAGCCGTGTCATATCCGCCTCCTCGCAGCGGATGGCAAATGCCCTGAGGACAGGAGACCTTGTCTGTTTTGGTTCATGCTGGATCCCCGTGCCCAGGAGTGTCCTGGGATTTGGTTAGAGGTACAGGTTCAAAGCTGGACAAGTGGAAAGGGGTGAGTCGCAGAAGAGAGACATGGCTGCCGGCTCCCCACTTCCCTGCAACCTCCTTGTCCTTCCCCCCAATGGGTGAGACGCTCTCGAAAAGAAAAGAAAAAGAAAAGAAAGGACATGAGCGAGCAGGGGGTGCCTTCAAAGGCATCGACTGCAGCCACAGATGCCACGTCTGGTAGAAGAGGCAGGGCCAGCCCTACCGTAGCCGGTGGAGCTCAGTGGTTACAGTGCCGGCCTGCGGACTGAAGGGTCCCAAGTTCGATTCCCATCAAGGGCACGTGCCTGGGTTACGGCCTCGATCCTGGGTAGGGGACATGCAGGAAGGCGGCCGATCCGTGAGTCTCTCTCGTCGCTGATGTTTCTATCTCTCTCTCCCTCTCCCTGCCTCTCTGAAATCAATTTAAAAAAATAGTTTGTTTTTTAAAAAAAGAGGTAGGACCAGGGCCTTTACTGAGCCCATGAAGTCAGGGTTCCCCGCGCCCTGCACCCCGTGAGCAGGACGGGGCGGGAGGCGGCCTACTTGTGAGGAGCAGCGAGGGTGCCCGTGCGGTTGGCACAGCCGCTGGCCTGCAATTGGCACGGGAGCCAGGACTCTCCTTCAGCCAGCGGTGCCGTCCCGGCAGAGCCCGGCGCAGACATAATTTGTCAGCAGTTAGAGTCACAGAGCGGCGGCGCCGGGGAGTCCCCGAGAGCGATAAAGCCGCATCCGCTTAAGACACGTTCCGTAATGCTGCCTTCTCCCCGGCCCAGCCCCAGCCAACCTGACTGTGTCTGTTTATGATGCCTCCTTCCTACCTTCCCAGCGGTGGCTCACATTAGAGGCGCAGTGAGGACGGGGCGGACGCAGAGAGAGAAGGGACCAGGACAAAGGCGAGGCCCCCCCTGCGAGGCCGGAGGGGCCGGGAAGACAGGATGGGGGACACTCTGGCTTCGGGGCTGAGGGAAGCCAGGCAGAGGGGTCGTCACGGAGAGTGGGAGGTGCAGAATTTCGAATCCTCCTCTGGTCATCCTGTGTGTGTTGGGGGGAACCGGGAGGTGGAATGTGGGGGTGCATCTTGCAAAGCCCCTGGCGGCGAAAGGCAGGGGTGGATGTCAGTCACTTCTTCTTCTTCTTCTTCTTCTTCTTCTTCTTCTTCTTCTTCTTCTTCTTCTTCTTCTCCTTCTTTTAATATATTTCATTGGTATTTTACAGAGAGGAAGGGAGAGGGATAGAGAGCTAGAAACGTCGATGAGAGAGAAACATCGGCCAGCTGCCTCTTGCACGCCCCCTACTGGGGATGTGCCTGCAACCAAGGCGCATGCCCTTGACCGTAATCGAACCCGGGACCTTTCAGTCCGCAGACCGAAGCTCTATCCACTGAGCCACACCGGTTTTCGGCAACAGTCTCTTCTTTCTCTTCTATGGGCCGATCGTACCGCGTGGGGGCTGGGAGTGGAAATATACTCTGCCCTTGGGGAAAGGCCTCCAAAGTCATACGCGAAGGGCCCGGGTACAAGAAGGGTGAAAGGTTAGGGCCATTCGTGCCATCAGTTGATTCCATTGATTATTGGTGTTATAGATAGCAATAACAGAGGCCCAGCGCACGGCATTCATGCCCCCCCTCAGCCCGATCTGCCCCCTTTCGCAGTCCGGGAGCCCCCAGGGGATGTCTGACCGCCATCAATCGGACATCCTTAGTGCTGCGTGGAGGTGGGTGGCTGCACTCACCAGCCGTCAGCCTGGCTCGGGGCTGAGGGGCCCTCCCCCTGTCGGAGTGCACTGACCACCAGGGGGCAGCTCCCGCGTTGAGCGTCTGCCCCCTGGTGGTCAGTGTGCATTATAGCAACCGGTCGTTCCGTGATTTGGCTGATTTGCATATTACCCTTTTATTGCTGCCCAATCGTGGGAAGTGAGGTCCCCACCAGCCCCCCAGCTGCCAGCTCTGTCAGCGCCTGAGCCACAGAGCCACGTGGCCCAAGGTCATGCCCTTCCTGGGGCAGTGGGCAGCGGAGGGCGGCAGAGGGTCCAGGGCTGATGCCCACCAAGGGGCGCTGCTCACTCCAGAGCTCCCTTCCCGGTTGGGGTGTCTTTGTCAGGCTGTCCCCCAGTTTCTCCTCTTCCTCTGACCAGCCTTGTGTCCCCCCTCCCCCATGACCGTCACAGATGCTGATTCTTAAAAAAACCACACACCATCTTGCACCCCAACCTCTGTCTCAGCATCTCCTTTAGGAGAACCCACCATCCGATGGTGGGTGGGTGGGGGGGTCAATGGCCCAGGTGGTGGCGTGGCGGGGGAGGACTTCGGCCGTGGTGAGTAGGGGACACGGAACGGCGTCGCCCATAAAAGGCATGCTTTTAAGGAAGGCTTGGCCGACAGACGTGCCGGAGACACCTCCCCGTTTAAATCACCTTTCCCTATTGATCAAGGTAAATACTTTACTGATGGCACTAATCAATAGCCCTATAAATCCTCCCCCGGGTGATGGTTTTACTGTGCGTTTAATGTGTCTGTCTTTAATTGAGTTACATCCCTCTCAGCCCCAAACGATGGACTGAACGTTGGAAATCATCTTGGCTCTGACAAAAGGGGGGAGCGTTGGGGGGCCCCCCCCATCCCCGCTTTGTGTTTGATTTGAAGAACTCACCCACCCCCCGGAACATCAGTCAGCCAGGCGGGCTCGGTCACCGGGGGCTGGTCTCCTCTCCTGACGGCTCGGGGGGGGGCTCCGTGTCTGACCTGGAGGCTGGGGGGGGGGGTGATGGCTGTGCGGCCCATGGACAGGGATGGTTGGGAACATCCAGACACTGTAAGGGAGCCGTATCGCTGACCAGAGTCCTCCGTGCTGTGGCCAGGGCGTGGCCACCGTGGTCCCCAAACCCTCCTCCTCCCCGGCCCTCTCCCCGCCCCGCCACCCGCTGATGGATTTGCCCGTGGAGTCGGCCGGGTGTAAATATCCGCCCGTCAGTCAATCACTCCATTACGTTAAGTGCCCAGAGCGGGCTGGGCTGTGATTTACACGCTCCCCCGGAAGGCCTGGCCCGCTGGCAGCCGGGCCGTGTGCACGGGAGGCAGAGGGGGGCACCGCGGGCTGCACCGCCAGCTGCGCGCCCCAGACCCTCGGAGATGTGACCTTGTCCCCAGAGGGAGGTCGAGGGGACCGATGGGACCGATGGGACCAATGGGACGCGTGGTCACATCCCCCTCCAGCCCCAGGGATGCTGAGGGGCTGACCTCCAGCAAACCTCACAATCTAAAGGAGCTGACTTCTTCTTAGGGGGAAGGATATGCCACATGGGTGCCCACTGGAAGCCAAGCCCCCCCTAAGGGGACCTTGGGCGGTGTCTGGAGGTGTTTGTGTCAGGCCTAGAGGTGCGCTCTTGGCACGTGGTAGGCAGAGGAGGCCAGGGATGCTGCCAAACATTCTACATTGGACCAGACAGGCTCCCGTACAGAGAACTGCCCAGTCCAAATTGTCCACGGAGCTGCTGTGGAGACACCCACACCTATAGGGAGGACAGGGAGGCACGTAACGGGGCCGCAGGCAGCTGAAGGACACGCCCGCAGGCGTGGGTTGATGTGTTGCAAGACTGCTTTGGGAGTGGCAGCTGCTCATGGGGGATGGGGGAGCACGCTGGTGGAATCAGGGCATGGAACCTCGCGGGTCGGCATTTCCCAGAGCCGGTGGAGTCTTCTGTCAGAGGTAGTATGGTTCTGAGGCTCGGAGTGGGGCCCACCTTACGGGCTTGGTGGTAGATCGAGCTTGGCGGGGCTCTTGTAACATTGGCGGTGGGGTGTTATTTCAAGGGATTAGCTGGTCGAGGTCCCCCAGAGTGCTGTGCCTGCTGAGCATCTGTGCCAGGCAAGCATGCTGGGATTGATTTGTGATGTCTGCAGAAGGCACAAGATGGGAGCATGCTGGGATTGATTTGTGATGTCTGCAGAAGGCACAAGATGGGAGGATTGGTAGCACTTGGGAAACGTAGTTACCTTCCTTGCACTTTGCTAGAGTTCTTATCCTGAGCTAGAGGCCTGATGCATGAAATTCGTGCACCGGTAGGGTCCCTAGTGGTTGCCGGCTGCTGGTCAGGTACTTCCTCCCTTCCCCAGCCGGCTCTGCCCCCTGGTTGAACTCCCGGATGACCTCCCAGTGAAGGAGACAATTTGCACACTACGCTGTTATTGTATAGGATTATCACAGTTCAGCACAAACACATTTAAGGACACTTAAAAACACGTAGACTATTGTTAAGCTAAACAAAAAGATATGCTTTTAATATCCTCTTTGCCTAACTCTGCATTGTTCTGACTCTTTAGTAATACATGTCATATATATATATATATATATATATATATATATATATATATATAACAAATAAAGAGAAAAGATAAAAATTCCCCATATTCTAGAGATAACCATATAACCATAATGGATGTTCTGATCATTTTCTTTAGACTTTTATGTCATACCATATATATATATATATATATATATATATATATATATTCTTCCCCTAAATTTCCTTGAAATCGAATTCATGTTGGTTCACTGCTATTTTATTTTTAATTCTAAAATATGTGTGCTATCTGGGCCATTAGGCATATTTGTAAGCATTGTGAGTTCAGGATTATAATGATATTGGAGGCCTGGTGCACAAACTTGTGCATGGGTGGGATCCAGCCACTGCCACCCCCACCCCCTGGTGGAGCTCCCAGTTGGTCGAACTCCTGCCTGAGTGGACAATTTGCATATTAGGCTTTTATTATATAAGATATCACTTTATGGCTGTGTTAACATTTACTTAATAAATATTCTCCAGGTAGACACATGGGTTCCCCCCCCTCAAGTGTTTTTGTTGTTGTTGTTACATGATAAACAACTTATAAATAATTTTTTTGCACATGAATGATTATTTTCCTAGAATTAAGCTTTATAATGGAGTCATGACTGGCTCAAAGGTAATGAGAGGTATTAAGGTCCTTGATATCTACTAGATTTCTTTGAAAACAAAAATAACTGCATTATATTCCTATCAGGAAGAATCCTAAAGATCAGTGTCTGAAAATTCATAAAAAATGGCAATTCTTTGAAATTTTTTTTTTAGCAAAAGAATAGTACCTTGCTTTAAAATGTTAATTCATTAGTGAGTGTGAACTTTTCCAAATGATTGCAATTATTTATTTTTCTTGTTTAAATGGTCTGTTCATGTCCTTTATCTATTTGTATTTTTTTATTATTGAATTTATTGGAGTGACATTGGTTAATAACATCATTTAGGTTTCAGGGGTACTATTCTATAATAGCTCATCTGTATAGTGTTATTGTGTGTTCACACCCCCATTCTTTATCTATTTTGTGTGTGTGTGTGTGTGGGGGGGGGTTTCCTGTCTTTCTTTTATATAAAATAAATTCTTTAGATTCTGGTAGCCTTTATTAAGACTAGTATATTAGTTACAAATATTTCCCCTAGTATATTGCTTGACTTTATGTGTGTATGTATGTATGTGTGTTTACACTAGGAAATTTTAATATGTTCAGTCAAATTCTTTTTTTTTCTTTTGAAATGTATCCTACTGATTTTAAGGTCAATCATTTATAACTTAATCATGTATAAATATGATTAATATACACACATATACAGAGAGAATTTTATTTTAATCATATATAATATGATTTTATATTATTCAATATAATATTTATATTATTTAATATTAGTTATATTATTTTAATACAATATTTATAGTATTTAAAATTATTTTATCATATATAATAATATAGTTACATATCTCTAGTTTCTTCCACCATTTAAGAGTTTTTATATTTTGTATATTTAGCATCTGAAGTCTATTTATGGGGCAAGGTAAGAAGTTAAAAAATATATTTTTTGCCCTAACTGGCTTGGCTCAATGGATAGAGCGTTGGCCTGAGGACTGCAGGGTCCCAGGTTCGATTCCGGTCAAGGGCATGCACCTTGGTTGCAGGCACATCCCCGGTGGGGGGTGTGCAGGAGGCAGCTGATCGTTGTTTCTCTCTCATTCATTGATGTTTCTAGCTCTCTCTCCCTCTCCTTTCCTTTCTGTAAAAAAAAAAATCAAATATATATTTATAAATATAAAATTTTTTTTACCTCAAATATTAAACCAGTGTTCCCAGTGGTTTTGTAGTGTTGACCTAATCCCGCTTTCTCTCTGACGTGAGGCCATCACATATGGTATTCTTTCTCCTTAATAAAGCTTGTGGGTTAGCTGCTCCTTTGCTTTTTTAATGCAAGTGTCCACAGTTGTTTTTAATGCCCTCACCAACATGTCTGGTTGCTGGCTCACAGGAAGGTGTTTAGTTTTGCACTCCCTGGCAACCATGTTCCTTGTGGAGTCCTTTGACTAGCTCTGGCCAATGAACTATGAGCAGATGTGGGGTGGGTCTTTCCTGGGCTGGAACTGTTAGCTGCCAGGGGAAGACCTTCCAGAACTCCGTTCTTCACCACCCGTTCCATCAGCTGGAGTATGAGGAAGTAGAGTAGCGCCCCCCAATCAACATCTGCTGAGCATGCATCAGAAACACGAACGCATCTCTGTTTCTAAGACACTCATACTGTTGAGTTGTGTGTTACTGCAGCAGAATCTAGCAGGGCTGGGCAAACTACGGCCCGCGGGCCGGATCCGGTGAATAAAACTATTGAATTAGAAAAAAACACAAAAAGACCGTACCCTTTTATGTAATGATGTTTACTTTGAATTTATATTAGTTCACACAAACACTCCATCCATGCTTTTGTTTCGGCCCTCCGGTGGTCCAGTTTAAGAACCCATTGTGGCCCTCGAGTCAAAAAGTTTGCCCACCCCTGATAGTGTGTACTAACTGAGATATTGGCTACTCTTTTAATTATTGTTTCTATAATGCATTTTTAACACATGGTCAAATAAACTAATTCTTGTTATCTTTTTCCCCCCACACCCCTGAATATGTTCTGAATAATTTTTACCTAGCTCATCCTCCAGAAAACGTTTGATTCATTGCTTCAAATGTTAACCTCTCCTTGCATTCCCAGGTGAATTTCAGTAGGATTTTATTTGAATTATATAAAACGTTATTACATTTAAAAATACCTGACATCCATTTAATATTTCATATTCCCATCCAGAAACATGGAATCTTATTAATTTTATGTATACATTTTTATGGACCTCCTTATAAATATTTTTATATAGAGTTCTGTATATTCCTTATAAACATTATTCTTAAAAATTTTTTCCCAATATTTTATTGATTTTTTACAGAAAGGAAGGGAAAGGAACAGAGAGTTAGAAACATCAATGAGAGAGAAATATCCATCAGCTGCCTCCTGCATACTGCCCACTGGGGATGTGCCCGCAACCAAGGTACATGCCCTTGACCGGAATCGAACCCGGGACCTTTCAGTCGGCAGGCCGACGCTCTACCACTGAGCCAAACCGGTTAGGGCATAAACATTATTCTTAAACATTTGATGTATAAGATAGCTTTATATCTGGGGTCACTGTATTAATACTATTTTGAATTGATTTTTGCCGGTATTTAAGAATGCTTTTTATTTTGTACTTTTTTGTTATGAATTCAGCTACCTTGGCTGGATTTTGATTGGTTCTATAGTTTTTAGTTCATTTTAGATTATTTTTCAAAATGTTTATTTTTTTTCAAATTTAAATTGTTCACTCTAATTTAAACAACTCATTTTTATTATGCCAAGCAGAGATATCATTGTGAGTAAATTAAGAAAGACAAAGTACTTTTGAAGTTATTAATTTGGGAACTGTAATCTATATACCACTATATGTTCTTTAAAGCCACATATTCCATTTTTTAACTCTTTATGGAGAAGGGTACAATGAACTCACATACCCCCATGGATTTATTGCTGTAAAATCTCCTTTAAATAGATATGGCTAAATTAAACCCATTGTTTAGCCCATACCTGAGATAACTTATATTTGGAATCAAATTTAGTTATTATAGTTTAACATACTGCTGTTTTCCATTTGTTATATATTTTCTAATTTAGGAAATAGTTGTCTATATTTACAAGTGTGGCTAGGCTGTGGATTTCTATGTGATCTTTGTCATATTTTGCTATGCCATGAAATGAAACAGGGAGCTTTCTAGCTTTTTCCAACTCTGGACACACGTTTAGTGTGGAACTAACTTGACCCCTGGAGTGTGAGAATATTTATTCATAAGACAGTCTAGCCGAGGGGTGGGCAAACTTTTTGACTCGAGGGCCACCATGGGTTCTTACACTGGACCGGAGGGCTGGAACAAAAGCAACCTGACCATGCTGGCACTCTCCTCTTGGGCTGCTGGTGAAGGAGCGGATGGGAGAGCAAGAGAACCCTCCGCTCTTTTGGCTCCGCGGGCCGGATAGAACAGCCGAATGGGCCGGATCCGGCCCGCGGGCCGTAGTTTGCCCATGGCTGGTCTAGCCCTTGACATATTTTCTTTTTTTATTGAGGTATAATTGACGTACAATATTATATTAGTTTCAGGTATACAATATAGTGATCAGCATTTGTCGACATTACAAAATGACCCCTGAAGATTTTTTTCCCCCAAAGGTAATTGTTCGAGAGTAGTGAAATGTCTTAAATCAATTTTGATCCATGATATTTTCTTAGAAACTGTCCATTTTTTTTTGGAGATTTTCTCAGGAAACTTTACTTCATATTTCAATTTACAAAACATAGCAGGGAGGTTTTAACTTGATTCCAAAGATGAATGCCTTAATTTTGGAACATTTGGAAAGCATTGAAAAGTAAAATTAAAAAATAAAAATCGCATATATTTCATGTTCCTTTCAACATTTCGGTCCCTATACTTTGTATCTATTTGTCTAGCGAGCTCCTCATTTTGCTTCATAAAACATAAAAGACGTTGTATGTCATTAGTTTTCAAAACGTAATTTTAAAGCAATATACTATGCTGTAGCGATGCCATAACTTATTTACCCATTCTCCTATCATTAGGCATTTAGGTTACTTCTATTTTTTTTTTCTTATGAGTAATGCTGATACACATAGCTTTTACAATGTACATATGTAATTATTTCCTCAGCATATATTTTTATAAATAGAACTGGTGAGCCCAAGGTTATAAATATTTTAAAGCTTTGTGGCCCTTATGCCCAAGCCCATTTGCCTATACCTTTGCCAATTCTGGCTAAACCGTATTACCTTTCAAATATCTGTCTTGTGGTTTTATTATTTTCATTGTTATTCAAATGAAACAGTTTTTCAAATATGAATTGGGCATTTACAATTTTCATTCTCCGAGCTGCTCCTTTGTATTCTTCTTCTATTTCCTATTGGGCATTTATATTATTCTTATCAACTGAGATTACTTGCCATATGCTTTTAATTTTTAATTTCTGGGAATACAGCAACTTTTCTTGTTTATACAGTCTCTTAATTTTTTTTTTTGCCTTTATGCTTTCCTTCCTGACTTTTATACTTAGAAAGGACTTCGTTATTTCATCTTTAAAAGATTTTTATCTCCTGTTACGTTCCCTTTCTCATTCCTAGTTTTATTTGGGTTGATTCTTGCTCTCCTTTGTGTGGTTAAATTGGCCAGGGTGCAGTCTGTTTTCTTATAGCTTTAATGAGTCCTCTCCTTCATGTATCCTGGGCTTCTCCTCCTTAAATCAATCATGTTGTTCCTCTTTTTATCTATTTCATCTTCCTCCAGCTTTCCTTAGATTTACTTCGCTGTTCATCTGCTAAGCTCTTGGAGCAAAGATCTAATTCATTTATTTTTTATTCTTCCTTGTTTAACAATAAACCGATTTATTGCTTTACATTTCTTTTTCTCTAAGTGTAGCTTTGGCCTCTGCCCAGCAAACATGGACAAAGCATTGTTTTATTCCGGCTTTTATTATTTTCTAAATAGTTCTGTAACTGGAGTTTTTATTTCCCTTTTGACCCAATAACGATTTATGAGAATTTTTAAACGTATTTGTTTACTATCTGAGTTTCTAGTATTTTCTTTGTGTCCATTAGAAATATTTCCATTTGATTGTGGTTCTACCAGGGCCGTGGGCCCGTAAACTTTTCTTTTTCATGGAGACTTGCTTGACAGCGCGGGGCGTGGAATGCTTTGGAGAACGCTGGGCTAACACGTGAAAGAAGTATTTATAGGGAACAAAGTTGGGGGTGCCATATGTCTTGAGTCTTATTAACTCCGCTCTTCAGGGTAGATGAAGTTTGTTAACCCTTTCCTAATCGTGTCTGTAAATTCCTGGTTACCTTGAGACATTTTGATGGTTCCACAGGTCTCTGATCTCTTCACTGGAGATCTTATTTTTATTGTCATAAAACGACTCTCTCTCTCTCTCTCTCTCTCTCTCTCTCTCTCAAATATATATTTTATCGATTTTTTTTTACAGAGAGGAAGGGAGAGAGATAGTTTGAAACATCCAAGAGAAACATCGACCAGCCGCCTCTTGCACACCCCCCACCGGGGATGTGCTCGCAACCAATGCACATGCCCTTGACCGGAATGGAACCTGGGACCTTTCAGTCCACAGACGGACGCTCTATCCACTGAGCCAAACGGGTTTCGGCTCTCTCTCTCTCTCTTTTTTAATTTAAAGATTTGAATGATCATTTTCTCCTTCCTTCCTTCCTTCCTTCCTTCCTTCCTTCCTTCCTTCCTTCTTTCTTTCTTTCTTTCCTTTGTGTGTGTATGAGATTGTCTTGTTTTTTATTATAATGCCTTTTTCACCCCAGTATCTCATTTTCTTGAGGCAGGGTTCATGGATGTAGGATGCAGTCACCTGTGACTGTTCCTTCCGTCTGTGAGTCCTTTCCTGGGGGGTGTAAAGACATTTCCTTAAGGACCTTGGTGACGGTGTGCAGCCATCGGTCCCAGGCGAGGCAGCAGGACCATCCACTGCCCCTGGTGGGCACCTGGCTGGGAGCATTGACGTTGAACTTGGCGATCACCCACGCTCTCAGAGGCTCCAAGGAACCCTTGGCCATGGGGGGGAGGGTGTCGTTCTGGGACCTAGAACCCTGCGTGCGGGGACAGAAGCAAGCACAGCCCCCTGGGTCCGGCACCCTCTCCTCACCCTCACGGGTTGATGTTGCCCCGGGGAGATGCGAGTTTCCTCTCGGAACTGGCCCGCATGTTCTTTCTTTTCTTTTGTGTTTTTCCATGTCAAGATATGTTCCTTGATCATCTGCTGTAGGGCACCACACATTTTTTTCTTCTTCTTCCTGTTTTTACCTCCCATGATTTGGAAAGTTTAATTGTTTTCTTTCTTTCTTTTTTTTTTTTTTTTTAAAAAATAGTTTCACGATTACATTTTCACGGAAGGGCTCTGGCGTGAGTTTGAACCACGGGCTGTCCAGGGGTTCAGACACGTCTGGCGAGCTCCGGGGAGGCATCTGCCAAGAATCTGTTTTCGTAAGGGTCCGAGGCATCTCCTGGGAAAGAAGAAAAAAATGTATTTTATCTATATTTATCATCTTCTCGGCATCATTCTCATCCGTGCTTTTCCCCTAAGGGAAGAGGGAATCTCGGCTAATGAGCTGTAACAGCTTGGAGGTGGGGCCGCGTGTTTTGAGGCATCTTCCTCTGAGAACTGGGGGGGTCAACATCCTCTCTGCTGGAGCGTGGGTGGGCTCCGTGACCGTCTGACCAGCAGGATACGGTGGGAGAATCCCTGAGCCCAGGCAACTTCCACCGACTGAGTCTTGGAACACGGGCTCTTGTTACCCGAAGGTGCCAGTCAAGAACCACCATTTCTCTACGCCCTGTGAAGAAACCTGACCCACATGGGGTGCGCGAGGAACCCCACCGAGCCCATCCCTCAGCCACGTCACCAAGGCACCAGGGTGGGAGTGAACAGAACCACGTGGAAGGGGCTCCTCCAAGCCCCACCCACTCCACCCACTACGCTGACACCATGTGGCTCAGAGATGAACCAGCCAGCTGAGCCCTTCCTGAATTCTTTCCCCCGAGAAAGAGAAGATGCTTTTGAAAGCCACCCCGTCGTTTGGGGCCAGTTTTTTTACCCAGCGATAAAGGACACTCGGCTTTGGATCCTGGGGCAGACTCATGATGGCGAGTGATGATAACCGTTCTTTTCTCTCTGAGCCCAGCCCCGCGGGGGCTTCTGTCGATGTTCCGTGGAAAGCAATAAAACCCAGAGACGTCGGTTTTTATTAAAAACCCTCTAGCAACCCTGTGCTAAGAAACCCACTCCCAAACGGTAGCAAAAAAGAAGAAAAATTTAGAGAAGCAATTTTTCTCACCTTTCCTTGTATTTCTCATCTTCCTTACATCGTTTTCATTGATTCTCTCCCCCCCCCCCTTTCTTTCACATTCTAGAGAATTTCTCTATATCGTCCTCCGTTCCACGAGTTGATATCTGCAATAACCATTTTGGTTTGTGGGTGGTGTTTACTTTTTGTATGAAATCTGAATTTCAGGCCTTCCTTTAAACATTAATAAATCTTTAGTGCCGGGGAAGGTTCTAGGTGCTCTTGTGACATCTTTCTGCTCGCCTTCCCAAGCACCTCACAGGACGTCAGGTATGTGCTTGCCTGGATCTGGGCGCGGAAGCTGAGGCGCTCTCCGTTCAGCAGGCCACCCGCCATGGGAATTCACCCTAGGTCTGGCAGCTTCCGGGCGAGGTCCCCAGTTCGGTTCCAAGCAGAGGCCACGAGGGTTTGGAACCCCTTTGACGGCATGGAGCAGCCACGCATAGGCGCGTGGCACACACATCCCCCACGCGTGCCACACACACCACAGGGCAAGGGCGGCACCTGCAACGTGCCACCCCAGCCCCCCACCCTCCCTCCCTCTGCCCTCCGCCCTCCACCGCCCACCCTCTCGGTGGGGAAGGCAAGGGTTCAGCGTCCGGCGAGGCCCCGTTTGCAGATGAGCATTTCCATGCTAATAGGACATTTAAGGGGAGACGCTCTCCGTCGATTGATTGTATAAATATTTTATCCGGAGGCGGCCAGGAGGGCCCGTGGAGGTTTCTCCCCGAGAGCTGGCGGCGTGAGGGATGAAAGCAGGGCGCTGTCGGGGGAAGACGTAAGACACAGCGGGGAGCTGCGGGCACTCGATCGGGGTGTGAGAAATGGTCCCCTGGCCTCGGTGCATGGAGTCCATAATGGGATGCGTAGGTCTGGGCCACGAGCATCTGTCTCCCTTCCCCAGGAGCTGGGCTGGAGGGACCGAGGGATCCTCGCACATAATGAAGTGTGCAGCCCCGGCACCCACTCCTGAATTTATTGCGGTGTCCCCGATGGGGCCGGGCGGCGGGGACATCTTTATAAATCCTGCATGGAGCACCCCCCGAGACGGGCACTCAGTCCTAATGGCGGGCCTGATGGATCACCGGGGTGCCCCCCTCCCCATCCCTCTCCTCCTCAGCCGGCCCCTCCCGGCACTCCGGGAAGGAAATGCGGGTGGCCCCGCTGATGGAGATGGAATGTGAAGGTGATTAGAGGGTGCCAAATGGAGCCGGGAGACGGGGCACGGCAGGCGTTTTATTTAAACATGCCGGTCCTCCTCCTCCGTGGGGCCACGGTGGCAGGCTGATTTATTCGCGCGGTTTATAATCACTTAACTACTACCTGTGGCTGGGGACGTTTTTCTCTTCAACCTCTGGCTCGGGAGCAAGGGACGGGCTTTTGGTGTCTCTTTTCTTAGGAGGGCAGAACGGGGGATTCATTCTGAGCGCCCCCTGTTTGTCCCCCCCCCACACACACACTCCACGTTCCTTTGCAGCTCTCTAGCCGGAGCAGCAGGCTGCCGGGAGAGTCCAGGCCAGTCCCTGTTTTGGGGGACCCTGGTTGTGTGGAGCCCCCCTTGGTGGGGTTTGGGGGCCCCTCTGCAGGTGAGATGCGAAAAATATCGACTTTGCTCGGAAGGTCACAGGGGCTGGCCCAGGACAGGTGGAAGGTCAGAAAGACCGATGAGTGTGCTGACTGATGGTCAGGGACTGTGATCCTGGCTTCTCCTCTTCCTGGCTAGCCTATTGGATGTCTTACCTCTCTTCCCTAAGCCTCAGTTTCTCCATCTATTGCATGGGTATGATGGTAGGATCTCTCTTAGGCCTTTTGTCAATAACTTAGGGCCATCGTCAGCAAACTGCGGCTCTGGAGCCACATCGGTTCTTTGGCCCCCTTGAGTGTGGCTCTTCCACAAAATACCACGGCCTGGGCGAGTCTATGTTGAAGAAGTGGCGTTAGAAGAAGTTTAAGTTTTAAAAAAATGTGGTTCTCCAAGGACATTTCAATCGCTGTCCCGTTGATATTCGGCTCTGCGGACTGATGAGTTTGCCGACCACTGGTCTAAGGCATGAGTGCAGGAGCACATGCTCCAGCCCCGGTCAAGCCTTCAGATGACTGCAGCCCCTGGTCCATGGTCTGACTGCAACCTCAGGAGAGAGGCTGAGCTGGAACCACCCAGCTAAGCCACTGCTGGATCCCTGACTCCCAGAAACCGTGCAAGGGAATATACCTGTTTGTATTTACCAGGAGCAATTTGCTGCTGACTATCAGGGTAATTGGTTATGCAGCCCAGTGTCATCCATCCTGAGAGGTTTTAGAAAGTCCTTACACGTGGCATGAGGCTGAGTGGGCAGACACCACCGCTGGGCAAATCCATCACTCTGCTGTGCAAAGAAAAGACCACAGTCTGACCATCTGCATGTACCCATTAGACATTGGAAGACGAGATTCTATTGTTAAGGGCTAAATTATGGGAAGCCGGAGGGGGCCAGGTCAGCAGCATTTGAAAAGCCAGTCACGGAGTCCCTGGGTGTTCTTTGGATGGGGATCCCTTTCCCACTTGAATTTACAAAGGATGCTGGGTAATGGCAAGGCTTGTTTTGGCCTCGCACCCAGTTTTGACTGGAACATTCCCGAGTAGGAAGAATACCGTGTTTCCCCGAAAATAAGACATCCTCCGAAAATAAGACCCACTTCATGGAAGCATAATGCATCCCCTGAAAATAAGACCTAGCGCATTTTTGGGAGCAAAAATTAACATAAGACACTGTCTTATTTTCGGGGAGACAGGGTACCCCAAATCCCCACAGGTTAGTCAGCAATAGCTCTCTTTGCAAGTTCTGGGTGCTCTCCAATTATGTAGAGCTGGCGAAAGGAGACATATGAGGCCTTAGATATGTTTATATGTGTGCATGAGGCATGGCACATGGACATAGATAAGGCATTAGAGATGTGTGTATGTATATATGTAACAGTATTTATGTATGTGCATTTCTCCAAAGGGAGTCAAGGCCTGAGTAGGGGTGGAGCTAAGGGCATTGATGGATGCACTAGTGTGTGTATATATGTGTGTGTGTGTGTATATATGTGTGTGTGTGTATACTTGCTTGAGACTATATATACCATCATTTGAGGATTTACTAGTTATCATATTCGGGTTGGATTGCCAGGTGCTGCTGAATTTTCATGCTTTAGTCGGTGAAGAATAAAACCCGAGGAGGCCGAAGAGGTTTGGTCTGAGTCTTGGCGGCCCCGGGAATCGTTGCAGTGGTGCAAACTGCTCGTGCCAATTCCAGCTGTGCCCGCCTTTCCCGACCTCAGCACCAGTGACTCGATCCGGGTGGATGGTGTTTGATCCGGGTGGATAGTGTTTGCGCTGAGGCTGTCCTGGGCATCGTCCCACGTGGAGCCGAGTTTCTGCGGTGTACCCGCCAGACTCCAGGAGCAGTCCCCGTCCTCACCCCCCCCCCACCTGATCCTCTCCAAGTCCCATGGCCAGACACAGCTCCCAAGGGCACGCCAGCCCGGCGAGACCTCTGCTCTAGAAAACACCAAGCTCAGGCCACTGCCGCTGCCCTGCAATGGAGGACCGCTAGTTCGAGGTAGTCTTCTCCAACAACAAGGCACATTTTTTTTTTTTTTTTGTGAAATGATAAAATTTTCATAAAAAATCCCAATTTTAGAAATGGGGAAACTGAGTCCCAGAGGGGGGGGAAGGTGCTTACACCGAGGGTCAGGGACCAGGATTTGAACCTTTCCCTGATGGACAAGCTCCCCATCTTCTCTGTTTCTCTTTTTGTCTGTCTGTCTGTCTGTTTCTCACACACACCCCTCATCCTCAACCCCCACCCCTCCCCGCCCCACCCCCGGCCCGGGAGTCTGCACCGATTGGGGCTCACACCAGTCCTAGGCCAGAAGGGAGGCTCTGTCCCATTGACTAATCAAATACGCATAAAAGCTCTTTCTGAACTATAATTACGTTTGTTCGCTCCTTGGGTTGATTTATTTTTTATTTTAATTGTCAGCCCTGCTCCGCCATGATGCTAATAGAAATGTTATTGCAGCCAATATGCACTAAAATGATGTCTAAAGATTATTAATGAGAGCAATAAGAAGGTGTCTTCATAATAAGTCAGCATTAGCGGAGTAATTCATTTTACCTGATGTAATTGGATTGCAGCGTCTCAATGGCCTGGGACTTCCTCCTAATTGGCATTAGCGGCAGCTTCCTCCTTTTAGGAGCGCATTTAACTCTTCCTCTTCTACTTTCCAGTTCTTTTATGAACTAATTAAACGTGAACTGTCAGGCGTCTCTGGAAAGGGGCCCAAGATCTGAGTGGATGCTGGCGGGGGAGGAGGGAGGGGAAGGAGCTGAGACGTGGATGGCCTCCGGCTGAGAAACCCAGGCCGCCCCTCCCCCCTGCTCTTGCACAGCCGCACAGTACCGCAGTGGAGGAGCTGTTTAAGTTTCCTTCTTTTTTAAAAAAAAATATTTAAATTTTTTATATTTTATTGATTTTTTACAGAGAGGAAGGGAGAGAGATAGAGAGCCAGAAACATCGATGAGAGAGAAACATCAACTAGCTGCCTCCTGCACACCCCCCACAGGGGACGTGCCCACAGCCAAGGTACATGCCCTTGGCCGGAATCGAACCTGGGACCCTTCAGTCCGCAGACTGATGCTCTATCCACTGAGCCAAACCGGTTTAGGCTAAGTTTCCTTCTTCACCGCGCCCCAAATCGGGGATTCCTGTCGGCGTTGAACTGGCGCCCATGACCATGGGTTGATCGGTTGACAATATCACGTGTGGTGCATAGGAGCCCTCAATCCCTGCGGCCTTTGGCACCCTGACCTCTGACCTTCTGCCACGCACACGGCCCGGGGCTGGCGGGGCTGCAGTCACTCCCGTTCCGGTGTGTCAGGACCCTCCTCTCTCGTACCCGTCCCCTGCCAGAGGGGACACTGATTCTCCTAATCCCCCGGGGACAAAATGGCGTGATAATGACAGGCGAGCCTGTTTAACAGGGAAGCAGCATATAAAAAAAAAATGTGTTGATTTAAAAAGTCATTCCCATGAGCTCAGCCGGTGTGGCTCAGTGGTTGAGCATTGACCTGTGAACCAGGAGCTCAGGGTTCGATTCCCAGTCAGGGCACAGGCCTGGGGTGTGGGCTCCATCCCCAGGGTGGGGTATGCAGGAGGCAGCTGATGGATGCATCCTCTCTCATCACTGATGTCTCCCTCTTTCTTTCTCCTCTCCCTCTCTCTCTCCCGTCCTCTTTGAAATCAATAGAAATATATTAAAAAAATTCATTCCCATTGTATATGAGTGTGCCAGGCACCCGGCTACTCAAGGACCACGCTTTCTGCCTCCAGAGATAGGCCAGAGAGAGACCACGTTCAAATCCTGGCTTTGACCTTGACTGCCTTCGTGTCCTGAGCCCTTCGTTTTCCCTCTCTGAGCCTCGGGTCACTCGGCTGTCTACTGGGTTAGCACCAGAGGCCACGTGAGGGCTGGGTAAGACAACATCAAATACCTGGCAGGGAGTTCACACAGGGCAGATCCTCACCAGGAGTCTGAACAAGCTTCCCCGTCTGAGGATGCACCTCGTCACACAAAGAGGCAGCTGTAGGGCCTGCCGTGAACATAGTAGGGCCGTGCACATAGTAGGGCCAGCTTCTAACGTGCGTGGGAAGGTGCACACGAGACAAGATTAGAAAATGCTGGACGGGTATCAGCCACTTCCGTCATAGGGGCGGGCATGGGAACAGCCGGCGTCAGAGCCAGGCCTGGAGCGGAAGCCACGGGGCCAGAGAGACGAGATTCCTGCCCGGAACTGGGGGAGCTGGCAGCCCCGCCTGGGGGCAGAGCACAGGGCACAGAGGCAGGCTGTCTGTCTCGTGGCTGTGGCCGTGGCCCGGTGCTCAGGCAGGAAAACAGGAATTCATGTTGGGGGGCCCTCCGGATGCTGAGGAGGATCCCCCTGCCAGGCTAACCCCCGATTCTGTCCAAAGCCACATGCAAGGGGGGCTGTGGGGGTCACCGCCAGGCCCTGTGAGGAGGGGCATGTGGCCTCCCTTTGCTGGGCATTCCCTTGGGGTGTCCGTGACAGTCCCTTCTGGAGTCTGGCTGTTATGGGGGGGAGGGGAGGGAGGAGCTTGGGCAGTGGGGTGTTTCCATCCCCAGAGTCTTTCTTTCTCAGGGGTCACGGCAGGAGCCAGTGAGGTCTGGGCAGGAAGCACACATAAGGATGTCCTGACGACCCCCGTCCGGCGCCCCCGCGGCCCCCCTTCCCGCCACGGCCCCGATGCAGAGCCTCAGATGGTCCCGCTATTGATCCCCCCCCCACCTCCCCTAATGAACTGTGACAACAACCCCATTACTCTCGGCCCGCCCATTGGCTGAGGGTAATGTAAAATTAGCCAGCGTGCACGGGCCGCCGAGGATCGATCTCCCTACTCAGATTACTTGTTACGAAAGAATAAAGCTGTCTCCCCCGTAATTGAACAAGTTAACTCCTTGTCTCATAAAATGTAAGCCGCTATTGATTGGCTGTTGTGGCGTAGGGGGGGGGGGGCGGGGAGATGACAGCTGGGAGGGGGCGGGATTGCTGGATCTGGGGATGCTCTTCCCCTCTGGACCCTCCCTCACGGCTCCACCCCCCTCAGCTTTAGAGTTGGGACACCAAGCCAGAAGCTGATCCTTCTCCTAAATGGTTATGGGGAGAGGGGGTCCCTGCACCCCAGTTCAATACCCTCAGACTCCCCCCCACCCCACCCCTTTCTGAGACCAGGATGTGAATACCTGTCTGAACACTTGGGGAGGTCCAGCCACCCGGGATCTGGGTTCAAATCCTGGCTCCACCGCCACGTGCTCGCCGGCTGACCTTGGACCCGGTCTCCTGCCCTCCCTCCGAGCTGTGGCTTACGGGGACGGCGCCAGCAATAGCGTCTCCGGGTTACTGAGAGGATCGAGGAGCCAGCCCCGCACAAGCCAGGCTCACAGGCAGCGGCTCCACAAACAGGAATGGCTCCTGGGGGGGGGGGGGGGAGGGTTGTTTTCATGTTTGTGAGCAAGAGAAACCCATCCAGGTCGGTTGGGGGTGAGAGCATCCTGTGAGGAGGGCCGTCAGTAAGCGGTGCTTTCAAAGCCATCACTCCCCGTGGTCAGGAGCCACCCGGACAGGATTACCCCCGAATGTTTGCGGACCGGAGAGCTGGCCGCCGATCCCGAGAGGAGGGGCTCCCCTCGCCGGCCACGGGAGCTCGCCAGCGCCACCTGACCCGTCCCCGCCCCGCCCGTGGCCTGGCCAGCGGGGCCACCTGCCGCCAGGCCTCGGGGCTCATGTTCGCCGGGTCTGGGACCGTTTCCCAGAGCCCACCCATCCGTCAGCGTGTGCCCGGGAGAGCCGGGCTTTCAAGGCGATCATGTCCTGCTGACTTTGGCCGGGATGTCAGGAGGGGGTGAGGGAGCGGGAGAGGGGGCGAAGAGAAGAAGTAAACAGCAGCTTCGGACCCGGGTCTGGCTGGGTTCACGGCGTACGGTCACGGACAGCCGTCCCCATCCATTCCGGCCGAGATGGAGATTTTGCCTGGACCGACGTGAGGGACGAGGCTCCTTCTGGAGCCGAGGGGAACAAGGAGCTTGCTCAGGACTTGCTGCCCTATTAGCCATGCAGTTTGGGGGATTTCTGTGCCAGTGAAATGCCAATGACGATAATATCAACACTCGCTGGGTGGGCTCGCCCTGGGCCAGGTTCTGTTCCACACACGGGGCCAGTGTTCCCTCACAGAAACCCGCCGGCAGCCCTCCAGGTGGGTGCTGTCACGACAGGCGTCATTTGTGGGGGACCTACTATGTGCGTGCGCTAAGGGATGTTGAGGGACACCATCTGTTTTCTAGATCAAGCGCCTTGCACACAGCGAGTTGGAAGGGACCAGAGTTTGCTTTTCTTGCCGGGTGCTTGAATGTCACGGGCACATGCAATGCGTCCTGGACAGAGAAGGCAGCAGGAAGTCGGATTCTTGCCTGCCCCCTCCCCAAATCAATATTTAAATACAAATAAAACAAAATGAATGGCATTGGCTAGAATAGAAACATATCAGTGTGAATGGCATTAGGGAAGGTTCAAAGTCTGTGGAAACATGTAGGTGTGCTAGAGGCCCAGCGCATGAAATTAGTGCTCAGGTAGGGTCCCTAGGCCTGGCCAGCCATCAGAGCCAATCTGGGCTTTCAGGCTGCCAGTCAAGTTTCCTTCCAGCTGCTGGCTGGGGCCTGCCTTCATTCCAAGTAGCCCCCTTGTGGTCAACGCACATCATAGCATGTGATAGAACTCTCAGTCTCCCCCAGGGACACTTTGCATATTAGTCTTTTATATATATACATACTGAATGGTAATACTGGTGTAATATGTATTTCTTGTGTGAATACCAGTCAAACAAAGTCTTGCAAACTTACAATATGCTCCCAATAGGATTGATCAGAGTCTGTTGAACCCGCCCCTTATTACTGAACACTTACGTAGTTTGTATGGGGCATGATTTCCCTAGGGTTTCTGATGGGAGTAGAGTGGGGCATAAGGGTGTGTCCGTTTTTAATGTCTCCATGTGGAGATAATTGTAGGTTCAGGCGGCTGTGAAACAATATCAAGACATCTTGTCTACCCGTCACCGAGTATCCCTCAATGGCAACATCTTGCAGGATCACAACCAGGATATTGACATGGATGTAATCAATACACCAAACATTTCCATTATCATAAGTACCCACAGTACACACATCTACGCCCTCCTACTCCTGCCTTCTCTTAACCTCTGGCAACTACTAACCTATTCTTCATTTTTATAAGTGTGCCACTTCAAGAATGTTATAGCAATGCTATCATTTAGCACATACATGCATCTGTAAGTCTCCCTTTTATAGTTTTTGTGTTATTTTTTGTGTGTTTGTTTGTTTTTTTTTACAGCGTTCTTCAGGAACCAGGGCTAAGCTTGTAGATAGTATTCCGAAGTTGACACAGCGACACATTTTCTGTGTCACATTGGTCTGGCACACAGATCCAATTTATTTTATGATCCAATCACCCCTTGAATCATCAACCTTGTCATGGATAGAAACTCATCCAAAAACTTGCTGAATCAGATGGGATTTCCTGGAATCGGAATCTGAGGTGAGACTTGCACGTAAACAAGATGCACTGGGGTTTGGTCCCAATGGACACCCCGTAAGGAAGTGAGGAGGCAGGATGGGGCATCGGAAGCTGCCACAGGGCGCCCTCGCCCCTGCTGCCTCCGCCTACCCCACAGGGGGCTCTGAAACCAGAGGGCTCTTCAGAGTCACCGCAGGTGAAGGTAGGGGCTGGACCTCCAGCACATATATGTTCCAGTTCCTTTCATCTCTCAGACACATCCAAGAGCCAGCCTATAGAGTTCTATAAAAGCATCCTGCTGGGATTGGGGTCTGTATTGCATCTAATCTATAAATGTATTTGGTTAGGAATCGACACATTAAGAATATTGAACCTTCCGGTCATTAAACATGGCATATCTGTGTTTACCTAGGTCTCCTTTGATTTCTCTCATCAGTGTTTTGTCGTTTTCTGCGTGCAGTTCTCCACCTTTGTGGTATTCTGTCAACTGGAAGCAAAGGGTAAGTCCCTTCTGCACGCCAGGGGAGGAGGTCACACCAAGGAGAGCCAGGAGACAGCTGGAGGCCAGTTTAGAGTCTGCACCCCATATGTCTCTGGGTGGTGGTGACCCTCATAATTCCCTGGTGTTCATGGGCCCTGTGGTCTAGGGATAACACTCTGGTTCAGAGGGAGAAGAAATGAGAGTGTGTGTGTGTGAGTGTGTGTGTGTGTGTGTGTGTGTGTGTGTGTGTGTGTGTGTTGTGGTGGTGGGGGGGGATCCCAGTATATTCTCTTGGTATGGTCTCTCCCAGTGTCCTTTCATGCTACTCTTTGTACATACTCTGTGTTCTCTTGTTGGCCTGGCTGAACCTTCAGTCTGGAATTATATCTCCTACTTTCTCCATCGGTCAGAAGCCTGAAACCCTTCGGAGCCCAGGCTCTGAGACCACCTCCTCTAGGAAGGACTCCGCGAGTCCCTGGCAGACTCGGGCTCTCCTCTGGGCTTCTACAAAACGCTGGTCATGCAGGATGTGTGACATGTACTTCAGCCTGTCTTCTGTAATCATGTGTGCAGGAGTCAGCTGCATTCTTTCTGTTGTCACAATAGAAAAGAAAGCACCGGACTGGCTCATCCAATGGGAAAGTCCAGAGGCAGACTGACCTCTGAGTGAGTTGGAATCAAGGACTCAAATAGTCATCATCGGGACCTGGTGATCTCCAGCATCTGCTCCATTCTCCTCTCTGGGGTCTCTATCACAGGCTCCCAAAGGCGTCCACCTGCTTGGCATGGTTCTGGACGTAAACCAGCTGAGTCTAACTCACTCCAACTAAAAGAGGGAGTGCCCCTTACCCCTGAGGAGGCTCTGGCTTGTGGCTCATGGGCTCTGAATGGACCATGCATCCATCCGTCCATCCATCCATACATTCATCAATCCATCCCCATCCATCCATCCATCCATCCACCCATTCATTCATTCACTCATCCATCCATCCACTCATCCATCCATTCATCCATCCATTCATCCATCCACCCATCCATTCATTCATCCATCCATCCATCCATCCATCCATCCATCCATCCATTCATCCATCCATCCATCCATCCATCCATCCATCCACCCATCCATCCATTCATCCATCCATCCATCCATCCATCCATCCATCCATCATGGCGGCCAGGTGACATGCCATGAGTCAAGGTGAGGCTGCTTCCTTCAAAGAAATCCAGGACACAGTTCCCAGAAGAAGCAGGAATGGATAGGTCCTCAGTGATGCTGGCCAGGTCTGCTTCCCCCACAGACTGTGAGATCCTGGAGGCAGGAACTATGCCCCTTCCTTTTTGTGTGTATTCCCAGCACCTGGCCCAGGACCCTGCCCAGCCAGTGCCAACTCAGCGTTCGTTGAAGGATTCCACGAAGAGATGAATGAATGAATGAAGGAATGGCTGAGTGGATGAGGGGTCCCTCTGCCTTTTCTGTAAAGGGCTACCCGGGACATATTTTCAGCTGGGTGCCTCTGTTGTTGTAGCAGAAAGCAGCCCCAGACAATGCGAAAGGTTCAGTGTGGCCGTGTTTTAAAAACACTTCTCTGAGGCCCATTGAAACCTGAATCCCATGTGATTTTTACACGTCACCAAACAGACCACGCTCACGCGTGGACAGCAGGAGGCGGCACGCGCTGTGGCTCGCTGCCTCTGCTGATAGCCCTGCGTGTCAGTCGCCGGAAACAACCCCGCGGTGGCATCTCGTGAGGCCCATTGTTGTGTCATAAACTCGTGAAAAGGTAACATTTAATTTAGGTCTGGCCTCTGGGGCACCGAGGAGCCTTCACCGGGCTGTATTCAAATTCCGGCGTTCCACGCCAGCGCCTCTGCAATGGTCAGGCTGCGTGGCCCTGGCAGCTTTATCAAATCTTGCCCGGGGCAGCCACGCTTGAGGGACGCAGCAGCGCTTCCCCCCAAGTGGATATGCCAGGCGGGGTCCTGCCCCCTCCAGCTGCTCCTGGGAAGCCACTGTCCCAGCCCCTGGCCCTTAGTGCCAGCACCCAGCGTCCAGCCCAGCACCCAGGGACAACATCCAGCACCTAGCACCCAGCGCCCAGCACCCATGCCCAGTGCCCAGTGCCCAGTTCAGCACCCAGCATCTAGCCCAGCACCCAGCGCCAACACCCAGCACCCAGCATCCAGCCCAGCAACCAGGGCCCAGTGCCCACACCCAGCGCTCAGTGCCCATCTCAACGCCTAGTCCAGTGCCCAGCGCCCACGCTCAGCGCCCAGCAATTGCCTCCCTCATCAACGGCCTCTGAGCAGGTGAGCATTTACCTCAGTCAGTTACCCCGTATAATTACTGTATTGAGCCTAGTTGTCTATAAAATGAATGGTTTGTTCAGACACTTTACCCGAAGAGTTCATTAGGGGTTAAACAAAATGCAATCCCATTTGCGAAGAGCATAATAAATTGTTTCATCTGTGAGTGTGGCTGTTCTCTCTAATGCAGACATGGGTGTTACAGGGCTCCCCTTGATAGGGTTATGGGTTAATGAAATGCCTTTTCTGTTGCTTATTTTGCTCTCTTCTGCGCTGAGTGATAAGTAGCTAACCAACGAAGCTTGTAATTACAATCTTACAGAAACCGGGCCGATCTGTATATAAATCTCACCATCCAATTACAAGATGTAATAATTTTGCACTCAAGCTGGTAATGAGGTCTAATACTCGTGCATGCGATAATCCCCTCTGGATGCCGGCTTGATCAGATGCCGGCTTTGTAATTAGACGGGCAGAAAATCATTATTTCATGTTCAGGAAAAAATGAGGTTGGTGGGAAGTTAATTTTCTCACCGCTCTCTGAAGCGTAGACAAGAATTTAATGATTTAATCATGATTGTTAGCTCTTTTGCAATCAATTTGTAATGATTGTGTAGCAACTCTCTTCAAGGGAAGCTGCTTTGGAAGAGGAGTTTGCAAACAGCGGGCCGGGGGGGGGGGGGGGCGGCCTCCCAGGGCCACGTGACGCAGGCCCATTAAAGCCGTGGTCGTGAGCGTGGCTGTGATGGGGGGAGCCCCGGCCTTCCTGCCTGCGGGAGTCCTCCCGTTCCGGCGGGGTCTGAGGGGAGGGAGGATCTTAGACGGCGGCCGGGGACTCCCCACTTAGGGGTGGGGGGCGGGCTTCTCCAGCTGGGAGAACAATGCTCTTGGTGGCGTGGCGTGGCATGTAGATCTGCACACAAACTCAAGTGTGCAAGAGAGAGTGCATCCTTCCACGTCCTGGAGATGGACTGCATTCTGCATGGTTGGGGCCCTGGATGCTTCAGATGGACGGAGTTCTCTATGCCCACCAGGAGGGGCTGACCTCCAGGGTCTCACACAACACAGAGGCCCTTCGTGGATCAGCCCTCGCGGTCCTTTTAGGTCCAAGGCTCCCCGCTCCGTCTCTGAGACCCGAGAACGTTGGGGAGGCTGAGAGCAGGGACCTCGGGCCCAGCCTCTGCAAGTGGGTAGGCCAGGTTGGGGTGCCGACGGTCTCCACAAAGCCCCTCCCCGACCTCAGCCGGCTCCCTGGCACCCCCGGCGCACCCCAGCGACCCCATCTCTCCAACCACGTACCTTTTCCCAAGAGCAGAAGAGCCTGTAAGTGCTGGCAGCTTCCGTGCGCAGCCTTGTTCAGACTCCCGAGGCCGAGGGGGAGATAGAGACGGAGCTGTAATTAATATTTCCATGAATTGTCTTCCCGCATTGACTCGCTCTCTCTCTCTCCCTGTGTGTTCTCTCGATGATTTATATTCTGGGCGCCCCCAAACACATCTTCTTCTCAGCGTCGGAGAGTGCGATCTCTCAGAGGTGTCTGGTTGTTCATTCAAGTCAGTTCTCGAGGTTTTTTATTGAGCTCTAGCCCGATGCTTAAGGCCGAGCAGAGGATATCCTGTGTGTCCAGGGTGGCGGAGCGGGAGGGGATAAACAGGGTGAACGTTTAGTGCTGCGTTTTATGGAATTTCATGGACTCCCTCCGCTGTAAAAAGGCATCATTATTTTATGTGCGGGGAAAGTAAAAAGTCATTTCCCACTAAAGTACGTACCGTACTTCTTCAATCACTTGGGCTTTTTATCTCCTACTTAGCGAAAGTGCTCTCTCCTACTTATCCAAACATGGATTTCTACCATAGATCATTCACTTGCGCAACATAAAACGGAAAATCTGAGTGAAATAAGTTGGCAGAGGCGTTCCTGAGCTGTCTTCATACTCGAAGACCCAGCTCTCTGAGCGGAGAGTCATGGGTGCATGTGATTTCTTCAGAGAAGTTTGCTCTACTGTCTCTGGGATGTTCTTCTGAGCCAGTGGTGCTCCACCTTCCTCATGCCGCGACCCTTTCATAGGGCTCCTCATGTGGTGGTGACCCCAACCATAACGTTATTTTCGTTGCTACTTCAACCCTGTGATTTTGCTGCTGTTATAAATCATAATGCAAATATCTGTGTTTTCCGATGGTCTTAGGCTCTAGAGTAGCGGTTCTCAACCTGTGAGTTGAGACCCACAGGTTGAGAACCGCTAGCAGGGTCGCCTAAGACCATCGGAAAACACAGATATTTACATGAATAAAAACAACACATACTCTCAAGCATGGGAGAACTTAGTTATGTAGAACAACCTGGGGACTCTTCTTAGAAATGAGAGGAAGAGAGAGAGAGAGAGAGAGAGAGAGAGAGAGAGAGAGAGAGAAGAGAGAGAAGAGAGAGAGAGAAAACCAGCCAACTTGGAGATGAATTGAAGGGAGAATTTTGAAATGGGAGGTCATAGAAAGGACTGGTAGGGCTACTTGGCCCCATTTCAATACATAAACCCAAACTAAAGAGCTGGTAGGATGGTGGTTCAGAAGACCATGCCTGTTATTGACCCAAACTATACAAATAACGGTAACTAGACCGACCAGCCTGGCTCAGTGGTCGATCGTCAACCTATGGATCAGGAGGTCATGATTCGATTCCCGGTCAGGGCACATGTCCGGGTTGCGGGCTCAGTCCCCCGTGTGGGGCGTGCGGGAGGCAGCCGATCCATGGTTCTCTCTCACCATTGATGTTTCTATCTCTCTCTCCCTCTCCCTTCCTCTTTGAAGTAAAAACGTATTTTAAAAAATAATGGTAACAACAAACAAACAAAAAGGCTGGTGCCTTGGCTAGCTGGGGCTGCTGCACCCGTACCACAGACTGGCTCCACCCACAGAAATGTGACTCCCGGCTCCTGGGTCTGGCAGTTGGAGGTGGAGGACTCACAGAGTGGGATCCTCCTGACGGCTTCAGCGGTTCGTTGGCACGCTTAGCTGTGTCCCGTCTCCCCCTTTTCCCTCCCAGGACGTTCTCCCTGGGTGGGTACGTCTCTGCATCCACATGTCTCCTTTTAAGCAGGACATCCATCCTACCAAATTGAGGGCCCACTCGCTGGATCTCATTTTTAACTTGATTTTCTCTGTAAGGACCTTCTTTCCAAACAAAGTCACATTTCTGAAGTTATTGGGGTTAGAACTTGAACATGTGGATTGGAGAGATCTAATTCAATCCATAACAAGCACAGGGGAGGAGGCTTGGGACGAAGTTTAAACGTGCAGGCCGTTTATAGCTACCCCATAAAGCTGACGTCTGTAGCTTAGGAAAGAAAATGACTTCGCCGAAACCCGGGTGGCTCAGTGGATAGAGCGTCGGCCTGCGGACTGAAGGGTCCCGGGTTTGATTCCAATCAAGGGCATGTACCTTGGTTGTGGGCACATCCCCAGTGTGGGGTGTGCAGGAGGCAGCTGGTTTGTGTTTCTCTCATTGATGTTTCTAGCTCTCTGTCTCTCTCCCTTCCTCTCTGTAAAACATAAATAAAATATATTTTAAAAAAAGAAAAAAATTGACTTCAATCTCTTAGTGTTTGTGGGTTTTTTGTTTTGTTTTTTGGTGGTTTATTTTTGTTGTTGTCATTTTCCCTTTCTCCACCTTCACTTCAGGTAGGTTTTGGACCGAACAGGCCTTGTAGCCAATCAACGTTTAGCTGGAAGGTTAGCCACTCCCTTAGGTTTGCGTCCACTTTGCCTATTAGAACTCAATGAAAATGGGTGGTCTTCTCATTTTTAGAATGCGATGAAAAGTATTTTAGATTTTAATCGAGGAAATAGATCCACAAGTGATCATTCCAGCACCTGCTGAGAGGTGTTAGCCCAGAGCAGGGTGCTGAGCCTGGGGTAGGTTCTCGAGCCCGGGGCAGGAGTGGGGGCATTTGGCCATGTCAGGGCAGATCGTTGATGGTCATGACTTGGGGAGTGGGTGTTGCCGGCGTGTAGCTGGAAGACAACGGGGAGGCGGTAAACATCTTACAATGCCCTGGACAGCTGCTCGCCTCCCCCGGCGAAGAATGACCCAGTTTAAAATGTCAATCTCGCCGAGGCTGAGAAATCCTTCCCCGGTGGGTGACCCCCAAGCTGTGGGAAAGGAGGGGAATTTTGATGTTTTGCCCTAACACTGCCCAGAATTCACTTGCATGGGGCCTCATTGACAATGCTATGCCTCTCAAAGGGATATATATATATATATATATATATATATATATATATATATATAGTTTTATTGCTTTCAGAGAGGAAATGAGAGGGAAAGAGAAATAGAAGCATCAGTGATGAGAGAGAGAATCATGGATCGGCTGCCTCCTGCACGCCCCACATTGGGGACCAAGCCCACAACCCAGGCATATGGCCCTGCGCTGGAATGGAACCAGGACCTCCTGGTTCATAGGTCAATGCTCGACCACTGAGCCACACCAGCTAGGCAAGGGACTTTGATTTAAATAAAACCCGCGCTGGGATAGGGCACTGCCAACCCTAAAGGAATCATCACTCACGGACATCGTAGGCCCCATTTCAAGCAAACCGAGGCAGCTCGGCAAGGTAACGCCTCCTCTTCCAGGTCTCAGAGCTGATACAGAGGAAAACGTGGCACAGCCGGCGTGGCTCAGTGGTTGAGCATTGGCCACTGAACCAGGAGGTCCAGGTTTGATTCCGGTCAGGGCACATGTCCGGGTTGCAGGCTCCTTCCCCAGGGCGGGACGTGCAGGAGGCAGCCGATTCATGATTCTCTCTCTCATCATTGATGTTTCTCTCTTGCTCTTTCCCTCCCTTCTGCTCTGAAATCAATAAAAAAAATTTAAAAATAACAATAGAGAAAGACCTGAACCCAAGTCTTCTAAAACCCTGGTATGACTAGGTTGGTCTTCTGAGGTCGGCAAGCAATGGTGCTGGGTGCTGAGTGCTGAGTGCTGGGTGCTGGGTGAGCACTGAGGTAGACCCAGAGATAAGGAATCGAGGTGATCACCATGGCTTCCCTGCATCACATCTGACAGCGAAAGGATCTCTTTCGCTTGCAAACTCCCCTCTAGCTGGTCTTCCCAGGACCGGTGCCACGCTCAGAATCTGGTGGCTCCTTTTGGGCCAACGTGTTACTGCGATTCTGAGCTCCGTCTCCACCCGTGGGGAAGGAGGGTGGTCACACTTAGCTCATCCGGGTTCTTCCGAGGTGATGGCTTTCCGAGCTGAGCCCAGCTCAGCAGTCCCTTCCCGGGATGGCCAGCCAGGCTCGGTCTCCCCCGAGTGGGCCCACGTCTTGGGGGCCAGCATCTCAAGGCCCACGTGGACCTGTATGGGTTGGGGGCAGCCCCCACCCAGGGATCCCCCCCCCCCCCCCGTCTTTGCGATGGAGGCGCCAAGGAGGCGTTCATTCTCTGCATCCGGGGCCCTCCTCCCGATTACCTATTCATCAAAAACCGCCCGGCGTGTGTGCATTTTTCATGACAAAGAGTCAACACGCGCCGTGTTAATAAGGCAAGGTGCTGCGTTTCTCCTCTCAGAAATGGGATATGGAGCGGCCCGGCGGCCCCTTTGATGTTTCTCAGCCAAAACAATGCGTCTCTGAGTGGGGATGAGAGGCGGCCAGTTAGGGCCGGGCCTCGGCAGTGCTCGGCGGAGGGGACTCGGGGAGGGGTGTCTCTGGAAGAGGTGCACCGAGGTAGGACGTGGAGAGAGAGAGAGAGAGAGAGAGAGAGAGAGAGAGAGAGAGAGAGAGAGAAAACTCGGAGGATTCTTGCACCTCTAGGGCTGAGCCTCCTGGGGGAGTCAGGACATCCAGGGGCTGTGGCGCGGGTGCCCGAGGCGATACCAAAGCCCAGTGCCCGGACCCGGACCCCGGGCTGGAGGGAGGTCAGCTGCAGGGTGGGTCACGGTAATTTGGAGGGAGGTGGACAGGGGAGGGGAAGAGGTCCCTTCCTTCCAGACTTGTTTGTGTGCATCACGCGGGCCTCTGGACGTGCCTTTGAGGTGGGCATACTCGTCGGGTGGGACACGATTGTCCTCAGAAGCAGTCCCAGGCCCCAGGCGCTTACAATGCCAGCGCCGTGGAAGGTGCTCAGGGAGATGAACTGGCGAGGCCCTCCCCACCCTTGTCCCCACCGAGCCAACAGTCCAACTGGGGAGAAGGGCCCACCACCAGATGTCAACATCCAAGGTCCCCTTCAAAGTCTGGATGGTCCAGAAGCCAGGGTGCAAGGCAGGGGGGACAGAGCGCCGGGGGACCCTGCAGCCAGGCCTGGGCGAGTCTATGTTGAAGAAGTAGCGTTAGAAGTTGTTGAAGTTTAAGAAATTTGGCTCTCAAAAGAAATTTTAGTAATTGTACTGTTGATATTTGGCTCTGTGGACCGATGAGTTTGCCGACCACTGACTTAGACCCTGCAGGTCATGGGCTCTGTCACAACTACTGGCCTCCTCCGCTGTTGCCGCAGAGCTGTATGCCAATAAAACTTTATTGGTGAGGAGAGGGGACAGCTCCGACCCCAGGCGGTCATTGGCCAACCCTGCTCCAGGGAAAGCAAGTTCATGGGTGGATTGTAAGCAAACTAGCCTGGCCGTGGCACCCCTGCTCTGGCTGATGCTGTGAAAGGACCCTCTCCCGTTGCCCGGAGGATCTTGGATGGGGGTGGGGCAAGAGGAATCCCTGTTCAGACACTCCTGCGAGAGTCAGGGATTCCCCGATGGTGCCGGAGCTAGCCGGGGAGACCCAGAGATGTGACAGATCTGGAAGGGACGCAGCCCAACGGGGTGAGTAGTGAGCTCTGTAGCTGAGACGTGTGGGTCACACACGGGGGGTGATCCCCGGTGCTGTCCTCGCTGCCTTGGCACTTGCCATCGCGGTTGGCCGCCACCAGGCCCGTGCAAGCCAGTCTCTTGCAGACATGGCCTCCGCCGCCCCCATCCCTTACGCAAACCCGGGCTGCAATTATAAGGCTTCGGAGCTGAGCGGCATCCATAAAACGAGGTCATTTTAATATTTGGTTCCACTTCAAAGCGGGAACTTAGAATTATATATACCCCATTAAAATATAATGTTTTCTCCCCCCCCCCTAAAAAAACTAATCAAATGGCTAAATCAATTGTTGGTGGGTTGCCAGTGGCCCGAGGATCAATGGGAATAGAAAATGTATTCTATATTTTTCCTTGTTACATGGAGTTAGAGAGCATATTTTATGCATGTTCTTCCTTCAGAGGCCAGATTTGTGTGCTCGCTAAAATAAACGCTGCGCTCTTTGGGGCTCTGTTGGAAGGAGAGAGCGGAGTGTAAGGGCAAGAGCAGGCTTCTCGGGGTGGGGTGGGGGTGGGGGGGCGGTTGGGGGATGGGAAGCTCCTGGGGCTGGTTCGCAGGCCCCTGAGGCTTTCTGGCATCTACCAGGGATGCGCATTGAATGACTTCGGAATATGTCCTTTCTCTCCCGCCTCTCTCCATTTGTCACATGAGGAGAGGAGACACCCTCCCCGAAGATAAGTAGGCTTTGGGTTCATTTAGCTCCGTTGGCAGGCCCTGCACGGAGTGTTGTGCAGTGGTGGTGGGGGGCGGGGGGTAGGTCCTGGAGCTATGGCTGGGTTCAGAGGGAGGGCGTGCTGTGATCGATTAGTAATGTCTGCCCTGGCCAGGTGTCAGGCATCCTGCAGGCCCGGTGTTTGGGATCCCTGGGCTGAATAGATTCTAAGGTCCCTTCAGATTCCTGCAGGTTCGGTAAGGGTCTACGGGTCCGGGCAGGCCGTCTTTTCTGTCTGTCACGTGCAGGACCTGTTCGGGCCCTCCATGGATGGCCTCACACCCTTCCCGAAGGCCTGCGTGGCTTGGCCTGTGGTTTCCGCTGTAGATTCTGCAATATCGGGCTACACCAGCGGTGGGCAAACTAGGGCCCGCGGGCTGCATCTGGCCCGTTCGGCTGTTCTATCCAGCTCTTGGAGCTGAAAGAGCGGAGGGTTCTCTTGCTCTCCCCTCTGCTCCTTCACCAGCAGCCCAAGATGAGAGTGCCAGCATGGTCAGGTTGCTTTTGTTCCGGCCCTCCGGTCCAGTTTAAGAACCCACGGTGGCCCTCGAGTCAAAAAGTTTGCCCACCCCTGGGCTACATGCTGTCTTCTTGGCTGGGGACTATAGGAGGCCTCGATTTGCAGACCCACCCAGGGAGGAGAAGGACTTTCCACAAAGAGGGGTACGGACACAGGAGGTGGTGGAAACCAGAGCATATCTGATGTAACTGCCTGTGAGTTCTCCTGCCTGGACAGCCCCTCTGGGCTGCTCTCGCCTTCATTAAGGGTCAGTGGGTTCTGATGGTTCTCACGGCAGCACCCGAGGCCCAGGGAAGGGCAGAGACCTCCCCTAAGCCCCACACAACCCACATCGCCCTCTGCCTTCCTGAGTCCTTCCCCAGACACCCCAAGTAGGCTGCGCTGAGGGGTGTGGGCAGGCCAGATGGGTGAGGGCCTGTACAGACCGCTGGGGAAAGGAGCCCTCCAATTAGTCTGGGGAAATGGCAGGCACGTGAAAAATGACCCAGAAAAGCAACCCAGACATGTCAGAAGGAACCTTACACCTCCTCGCAGCCTCAGAATGGCCCCCATCAGGCACCCTGGCCAAACGCCTCCGAGAACTCGCGACAAGCCGCGATGCCGCGATGCCGTCACAGGCTCTGCTTAAATGGTTTCACCTGAGGCAGAGCTTGGTGGGTTTTGGTGTGTTTTGTGTTTTTCCCCCCCACTTGAAACGTCAAAAGGATCAACTTGCGGCCTCACAGGAAATGCCTTTTGGAAGGAGACCCATTGTGTTTGTGGAGCATAATTCATATTCATTCATTCATTCATTCTTCCCTCATGCTCTCACTCATTTATTTAATAGGCTTTTTCAGAATGTGATGACGCTAAGCAGCAAGATTGGTGAACAGAAAAAGAGCACACAAAAAGGATGATGATGATGATGACGACGATGACGTTGAAGGTGGTGACGATGGTGACAATAGGGTGGAGGTCAGGCCTTTCGCTGCTAGTAAGGGTGTCCTGTGCTATGCTCCTTCCTGATCGTCTCACGGTATCTCTGCATCATGAGCCCCTTTTACAGACAAGCAAACTGAGGCACAGAGGTGTCAAGAATCCAGAGACCTCTCCAGAGTCTACAAGCTTAGCCATCAGGCTATCCTGTCAGCTGGGATCAGCAAAAAACAAACAAACAAACAAACAAACAAACAAACAAAAATGTGAGACGGGATACAAGATCTCGTTCACAAGAGACAAACAAAGCCAGCGAGCCACCCACCAGGAAGTGGGCAGGAACATCACGAGAAGAGCAAAGACGATTCTGAGACGCCAAAGGCTCGGCATGGCAGCCCTCCCACGTCCCTCCGTGGAAAGATCTCGCACGAAGCCAGCCATCCCGGGCGTGGCGACCGAGACGTTTGCGATGACCTCGAACAAGGGTCTTCTTCAAGAACCGGGTCACGCGACCCTCGGGGGCACACGGGAGACTGGGGGGGGGCGAGAAGAGCCGGGAGGGTTTGGGGAAGAGGAGCTCGGGGAGAATTTGCTCCTCGCCGTGTGCGGGGGGCCGTGCTCTGGAGCCGCGGCAATGAAAACAGCGCGCCACGGGCCTTCGAATAGCAGGAAGGTGAGGTCCACGCGGCCGAGCATCCGCTCCATGATAAAGAAGGTGTTTCATATAAGTGAGGAAAAACATAGAGTTTCTACCAAAATGAGTTCCAAATGGACTCACGGTTTTCACGTAAAAATAACACTGTGATTTATTCCAAAAAAAAAAAAATCCCCCGCATAACCTGAATGTAATCAAAGGGGAACATCAAACAAACCTGGATGAGGGACTTTCTACAAAACGGTTGGACTGGAATCTCCTAGCTGTCAGCAGCGAGGCAGGTGGTGGTGGGGTGGGGAGGGGGTGGAGGGGAGTAGGGGGAAGGGATGAGCACTGGGGAAGCAGAGCAGCTGTGGCAGCCATTGTGCGGGGAGGGGTGGGTATGGCGGGAGCTGGTGATGCCACGCGTGGGAAAGTGGACCATGAACCATGGTATTCTGGGGGCAGCCTGTGCCACCGACGAGAGTCCCTCCCCCTGCCCCCCGCCTTCCTGGTTTCGGGCGCCCTCCTCCAGGATTGCTGACGCATCCCTTCGAGGAACCTTCTGGGAGCTCCGAGAAACGTCTTGGAAAAGCACTTCTAACGCTGCCGAAAGAGACGCTGAATATAAATGTGGAGCGGAAACGCTGTGTGGTGTTTTCTGTGAGGCAGGCACTTAGTCTAATTCCTTTCAGATGAGTTCCTCACACCTCTCCTGTGCGGGAGGCACTGTCATTGTCCCCGTGTGAATCTGAGGAAACTGAGGCAGCCAGGTTACATGGGGGCCAAGGGTCTGGGCCAAAGACACGTGGCCCTAGACCAGCCGTGGGCAAACTACGGCCCGAGGGCCGGATCCGGCCCGTTCGGCTGTTCTAAACTATTGAAATAAAAATAATTTTAAAAAGACCATACCCTTTTATGTAATGATGTTTACTTTGAATTTATATCAGTTCACACAAACACTCCATCCATGCTTTTGTTCCGGCCCTCCGGTCCCGTTTAAGAACCCATGGTGGCCCTCGAGTCAAAAAGTTTGCCCGCCCCTGCCCTGGACGCTCAGCTGCCATGTGACTAGAGGTGGTGGGACTCCTGAAAATATTCTCATAGCCGCTCGTCAAACCAATCAGGTGGCCCTAACCGGTGTGGCTCAGTGATAGAGCGTCGTCCTGGAGACTGAAGGGTCCCAGGTTCGATTCTGGTCAAGGGCATGTACCGTGGTTGCGGGCACATCCCCAATGGGGGGTGTGCAGGAGGCAGCTGGTCGATGTTTCCCTCTCATCGATGTTTCTAGCTCGCTATCCCTCTCCTTTCCTCTCTGTAAAAAAAAAAAATCAATAAAATATATATAATTTTTTAAAAACCAACCAAGTGCCCAGGGAGGAGTCTGAACGGAAGCTCAGGGGTTGGCCAACTTGCCTTGAAGGTGAGATGAGGGGCATTCGTGTTACAGACACATCCTGTTATTTGTTGAATTTTGAAACACACTCTGGTAAACTTGCATTGCTTTTACTATTGGAGAACATCGCGTTTCCACCAAAGGCAGGGAAGCCACAAGGAGAAGGTCATGCATTTTAACGCGATTCTACTGCTTGACCCAGCGGGTTGGTTTAACTCTCTGCAGTAGCCATCTGGGTGTGCTGGGGGATGCTGTGATCACAACCCCCAGATCTCACTGGCTCCGAAAGCAGAGGCTGACTTCTCACTCAGGCTGTAAGCCCATCCATTGCGGGGGACCCCGTGAGGGGCTGGCTCCTCACGCTGGGACCCCGACAATCCTGGGGGCCACTGTCTTAAATCGGGCCGAGGGAGAGGGGCCTCTGAGGCCGTCCCACTGGCAATGAACTGCTCCGGCCCCAGCGACATTCCTCTCGCCACTCAGGTGGCCAGAACCATCTCACAAGGCCGGACTCAGGGGAACAGAGCTAGGAAGCATAGTCCTGCCATGTGTCCAGAAGGGGGCGAGCTGGAGCCATGTGGTGAACGGCATTCACAACCACCCCCCATATTGGCTGGTCCCTTCGGCATCTGAGCTCCGAGGCCTGTTCTGGTGTGACCTCCCCGTTTTGTAGATGGGAAGATCAAGGACCGGGGAGGGAAAGAGACTCGGTGGTAACGGTATTCTGGACCTGTGCGAACACGTCCCTCGTGTGAGCTGTGCAGTGCTTCCGGGCCTGGGTGCTGCAGATGGCCCGATCCAGGAGTCAAGTCCGGCTTCCCCGCTCGCTCTGTGTAGCGTTAGACAAATCACAGCCCTCCTGGGGGCCCCTGTAGGTGGATGAACCCCCGGACCTGCCTCAGAAGGCGGTTTCCAGGGGCCCGGTGAGGAGACAGGGCATCTGACGTGTCCTGGGCTCGGTGGTAAGCTTTCAGTGCCCACTGGCCACTCCACACCTAACGTGTTTTTCCAGAGGAGACTCCCAGGTTCGGGGAAGCGAATGAACTTGCCCAAGTCCATGCCGCAGAACTGGGCTTTGAAACGAGGTCTCCTGACTCCCGGGTGAATGCTCACAACTGCTCCCTGAGCTGCCCATCCTCACCTGGCAACGTCCGTCTTCACAGACTGCTCCCCCACCCCCCGACTCCCCAATCGCTGGCCTCGCTGGCCTCCTCTTCCCCGTCACTGCTTGCCTGTCACGAGTCTCAGAAGAGAGTGCACGCTGCTCTGGTGAGCAGTCCAATGGGGATCCACATGCCTGCACCTCTGCTCCTGGTGCAAATGGGAGACCTCGGGGCTGGAACTCAGAACCCGCTGATGTTTCTTTCTTTAAAAAAAAAAAATTATATTTTATTGATTTTTTTTACAGAGAGGAAGGGAGAGGGACAGAAAGCTAGAAACATCGATGAGAGAGAAACACCGATCAGCTGCCTCCTGCCCACTTTCTACTGGGGATGTGCCCGCCACCAAGGAACATGCCCTTGACCGGAATTGAACCTGGGACCCCTTGAGTCCACAGGCCGACGCTCTATCCACCGAGCCACACTGGGTTGGGCCCGCTGATGTTTCTTATGCAGGGGTGCTGTGTGACCCTGTGTGGCCCTGCGCAAAGCCATTTGACCGGAGGCCTCGGTGCACCTCACCGGCACGGGGGGAGGGGGCAGCGGGGGCTCCAAGTTCTCCAAGTGTCCCCTCCCCAGAAAGCTCTCTCGGCGACGGAGCTTCCTTCCTTCCCGGAGGCAGTGGGAGGGCTCCTCGGAGAGCAGGCGTGGAAACATCTCGAAGAGTCAAGCACCGCACCATGACAGAGAGAAGGCCTTGGAGGGCTGTTGGACCCGGGGCAACTTCCTGAAGTCCCCCCCCCCCCCCACCCCTGGCTCAGGCTCCTCCTGTGCCAGGAGGGTGTAATAAAAGCACCGCCCCCCCTCGTATTGTTGTGAATTTGAAACCAGCGATTGTTGGGAAAGTGCTCCAAGCCGAGCCTGGCGCCGAGAAGTGCTTAATAAATATTAGCCGGGAGCCGGGAGCCGGGAGCCGGGAGCCGGGAGCCACTGAGCCAGCCAGGGCCTCTGTGCTGGGAGAGTGTCAAACTCGCGAGGAGCCGAGAAGTGCCTCTGAAGTGCAGTCTGGGGACCACAGGCCGGCACGGTGCTCTACACGACCTCAGAGGGCGGGGGCAGGCCGTGGGAGCTGCAGGGAGCAGCCCCGGTGGTGGTGGTGGTGGGGGGAGTTGGAGAGGTTTCTCTAAGAAGGGCGCAGATGGGGAGGGTGTGACTGGGAAGAGGGGCCGTCAATGGCAGGGTGTTGTGTGGGGCGAGAGGAGGACGAGGCCCGGCCCCCCTTCGCTTGGTCGCTCAGACCCTCCCGGAGGCCTCCTCCGATGCGTCCGGCTCTGCGTTCGGTGCCAGGGACGCAAGATGAATGAGTCAGCAGTGTTGGAGCTAAGATAGAGCATCGGATTGTGGTCTGAAGGTCCCAGGTTCGATTCCGGCCAAGGGCATGTACCTTGGTTGTGGGCACATCCCCAGTAGGGGGTGTGCAGGAGGCAGCTGATTGATGATTCTCTCTCATCCATGTTTCTAACTCTCTATCCCTCTCTCTTCCTCTCTGTAAAAAATCAAATATATATATATATATATATATATATATATATATATATATATATTTTTTTAAAGAAATAACCCTTTCTTTCTAAAAAAAAGAAAAAGAAAAAGAATGACATCTGATGATGGGGTCCCTATGAGGATTCAATGAATTAGTGACAAAAAAAGGGAGAAGAAGAAGAAGAAGAAGAAGAAAAAGGAGGAGGAGGAGGAGGGGAAGGGGAAGGGGAAGGGGAAGGGGAAGGGGAAGGGGAAGGGGAAGGGGAAGGGGAAGGGGAAGGGGAAGGGGAAGGGGAAGGAATCAGCCCCTGGTAGGGGATGGCCATTGTTGCTCTCCTTATTACATGTGTCTTTTGCCGGGAAAAGTTCTGGAGAACAGGCCTGGGTGAGAAATGCAACTTCCGTCTTGGAATTGTTGGTAACCCACAGGATACATGATCGGTGCTGCACCCAGACTGCCCAGGCGAGGTGACGGGCCCACAATGAATAAGAAGAACCCCAGGATAGGGCCACTCAACACGGGGTCTGTGTGCCCCTCTCAGCCCACAAACTGTGGGAGATCTGTGATGAGACAGCTACAGAGGTGGAGGGCAAAGGCTGAGACAGTTTTATGGCAATGTTACATTACTGTGACATCCCCAAGCACGCTTGCTGGGCGAGTCTCACCACACAGGGTGTAGACCAGCTCAGTGGGTGTGGAGCTTGCACAGTGAGTTGCATGTGGCTCAAGCTTCATACCAGTCATGGGAAGTAGGACCATGTGTCAAATTCATGATGAATTGGAAATACTTTAATTTTTAATTTATTATTTATTTATTTTAAAATATATTTTGTTAATTTTTTACCGAGAGGAAGGGAGAGGGATAGAGAGTCATAAACATCAGATGTGAGAGAAGCATGGATCAGCTGTCTCCTGCACACTCCTTATTGGGGATGTGCCCGCAACCAAGGTACATGCCCCTGACCAGAATCGAACCTGGGACCCTTCAGTCTGTAGGCCTATGCTCTATCAACTGAGGCAAACTGGTCAGGGCAAATTTTAATTTATTATTATTATTATTATTTAATCCTCACTGAAGATATTTATTTATTTATTTATTTATTTATTTAGTTAGTTAGTTAGAGAGAGTGGAAGAGAGAGGGAAAGACAGAGAAAATCATCAATGTGAGAGAAACACACTGCTTGGTTGCCTCCTGCACACGCCCTGACCAGGGCCCGGATTTGGGGAGGAGCCTGCAACCAAGCTACATGCCCTTGATTGGAACTGAACCCTTGACCCTTTGGTCATTGGCTGACACTACATATAAGTATAAGGGCAGAAGGAACAGCAGGAGGACATGGTACCAGCCAAACTCAAGATTCAGGGTTGTCCTGAGGGAGCTAGGCCCATGATTAGGGCTTCGGAGCAGGTGATGGAGCCATGGAAGAGATTTGGCCATGACATAGATGCCAGTGGAGAGAGAGAAAGAGAAAGACCTTGACTTTCCTCCTCTTCTGATCATAGTGGTGGTGGTGGTGGTGGACTAGAACTTCTCATCAGCCCTCTCTCTCGGGTCACGGAGAAGGCCAAGGAAGATGGCACCCCCTTGAGAACCCTAGAGTTTGGAGGCACAAAGAAGGTGGAGTTTCCGTACCTCCAACCTCATGGGAGAAACAAGATTATGATCTGTACCTCTAGATTACTTCCCCTCCAACCTCCTTCTCGTAGCTTCCAAGGGGGGAAAAGAATCCATGAGGTCTGTGATGTTCTCTGTTTCTAAAATGGAGCGGTTAGAGTCACAAGATGTGTGCATTGGGGAGGAGATTTAGGAGAATGTCTAAGGAAATGGAGAATGAGTTCCAGGAAAAAGTTACACACACACACACACACACACACACACACACACACGAGGTCGCAGGACTAGAACACTTGTACAAAGAACCTGCCAGGCTGGGATTCAGGACGAGCATGGCTATTAATGAAACATCCTGAGTGAATTAAGACAGCCAAAGTGCTCTCAGATGTCCATGGGGACTGCTCTTCTCACTGGCTTTTTTTTTGGAGGGAAAAAAGTTTGCATGTAAAACTTCCTCATAAACAAAAGTATTTTAAGAATTCCTACTCAGGGACATTCCTGGCTAGCATCGCTCGTACAGTCGGGAATACCTTTGATTAATTCCGGCTGGTAATTAGGTTGGAGAGTGTTTGTGCCAAGCACTCCCAAGAGACGCATGCGTGAAGGGAGAGGCAAGGCAGGGCACCCTGGGATAGCTCTCACCGCCTGCCTCCCGCCCGATGTGAGCTGGATGGGGAGGTCACTCTCAAACTGGCTCGGGCCCTCTGTAAGACTTCCCCGGAACCCACCCTGTGTGTGTGCCTATAGAAAACACCCATTGGGGTGTCTCTCCGGCTCCCGGCTCCTTTGTCAGAGAACAACCTCTCCTCACACGACAGCCAGACTTAAATCGCAAGGTCCCAGCCCTGCATGTTGCCAATTGGACCAGAAGTATCACCTGAAGCTGAAGCTGAGCCAATCAGATCCTCTGATTGGAACTAGCATTGGCAGATGCTGGTCAGTTTCTACATGTTGCTTGAACTATCCTATATAATAAAAGGCTAATATGCAAATTGTCCCCTCCAGAGTTAGATCAACCGCGAGTTCAACCACTCGCTATGACATGTGCTGACCACCAGGGGGAGGTACGGAATGAAGGAAGGCCACTGGCCAGCAGCCAGAGGCCCTGATTGGCCCCGATCGCCAGCCAGGCCTAGAGACCCTACCCATGCACAAATTTTGTGCACTGGGCCTCTAGTGGAAGTATAAACTCGGGAAATGCTGGTGGCTACCTTTCACAGAGAAGCCAGTATACAGAGAAAGAAGGACGAAGAAGATTCAGAGAGGAAAAAGGTGATGCAGGGCAACAAGGCTCAAGAGAGAAGCTGGCTATGGAGTCCTAGTTCCTGTCCTCCGTGAGGCCCAATCCCGTGGCCTCTCCTTGGGTTTTGAGAGATGCATTCAGTAAACACTCTCCTTTGGATTGCTCCTGCAAAGTTGAGTTCTGCTCTTTGCCAGGAAGAAACCAACAATACGAGGACATGGTGGTCACCACCTCATGACCTAAGACAGTAGTCGGCAAACTCATTCGTCCACAGAGCCAAACATCAACAGGACAACGATTGACATTTCTTTGGAGAGCCACATTTTTTAAAACTTAAACTTCTTCTAACGCCACTTCTTCACGATAGACTCGCCCAGGCCGTGGTATTTTGTGGAAGAGCCACACTCAAGGGGCCAAAGAGCCGCATGTGGCTCGCGAGCCGCTGTTTGCCGACCACGGACCTAAGATCACCCAGGTGGGACTAGCTAACAATACTTTCTTCCTATTCATGGGTGAATTTGTGGTGCAACTTGATGGTTCCCCCGAAGCTGAAGTCACCCTTCCCGCCAGCCATCTATCCTACTATTAGAGTCCTTCTACTCCATGTAGATCCACGCAGGATGCTACTTGGGGAAGGAGAGAGTCCATGGTACAGATGACATGACCGAGGCTCGGAGCTTAAATGACTACTCTTTGCAGCACCTAGCAAAGTTCTGGGCACCAGGTTTGTACTTGGTCATACCACCTTACCACCAGCACCAAACTCACCAGCTGGTGTCATCTCATCAACAGGCCGTGTCCCTCAGAGGGATCTGGCAGCTGTCTTGGGCAAATGATATCAGTGCCTCCCAATGCTAGCCACACCTTAGAATTAATTGGGGAGATTTTTTTTTTGGGGGGGGGGATCTGATGTCTGGACCACACTCCAGACCAATTGAAGAGTATATTCTCTGGTGTGAAACCTGTGCATCATTACCCTTATAATTTCTCAAGACGAGTCTAAGATGCCGTCAAGGTTGAGAAGCGCTGAGCTGGGTGAAAAAAAGCAGAGACGAACTGAGCTGGTGAGAGCTGGGTCTTCGCTGTTGAGCACCGAGGATGACCCCCCCGAATGCCTTCCCAGGGCTGGGTGGGAGGAAGGGGGAGGAGGAGAGAGGCCGGGGCAGAATCAAGTTCAGATGTTTCCTATCACCACTGGGGTTAGACCAGCTTGGAGGGTCTGAAGTTCATCAGTCATTATTAATTTGGGCTCACGGTGGGAATTTTTGAATGTTCTCAAACTATAACGAAATGGCTTTGTTCAGTAGAGAAAATATGTAAATAAGTCAGCCAGCTCCTTTGGCCTGCTTATGGGAACCATCCACACATACACAGGCACACACATACACACACCCCCACACACACTAATGCGCGCGCGCGCGCACACACACACACCAATGGTGGGCGCACTACTAATACAGTGGGTTTTTGTTGGTCATGAAAGTAGGTTCTTGGGGACCACTGTTTGCCAAACACCATTCCTGGCATATGGTAGAGACTCGGCTGATGTTTGTTGAACTAATGAATAAATGAACATATTGTCACGGTAGCAATCACCCACCATGCTCTTTGGATTATGGGAGGTTTTGACAGAAATGTAATATTTTGAGGCCCAAACGAAAATAAGCTGACCTGCTTCTGCCCACAGCCTGCGGGATCAGATGCCAGAAAGCCCAGAGTTTAATGGGGGCAGCTTCCATTGGTTTTGCTTGCAAGCTCCCAAGCCTGAAACTATCTCCTCTGTATGCTCCCCGGTCGGCTCCAGCCTGGCTCAGTTTTGGCCAAAACCAAAGGAGGGTAGGGTGGGATGTCTGCACCTTGCCTATGTCCTGCACAAGGAGGCATCAATCAGCCCCCTCCACTCAGCTCCTCTGGGCATCACGCTGTCAGGGCACACACGAGAGCTCAGACTTGCCGACTGCAACACCGCTAAGGGCAGAAGGGCATGAACTCCTGATCCCCAGGATTGAGGGGCATTTGCTGAAGCCGCCAGTGCTATGGATCAACCTGAATTGTATCCCCCCTCCTCCTGCCTAGTGAAAGCCCTAACCCCCAGTGTGACTGTATTTGGAGACAGCGCCTACAAGGAGGTAATTCACGATTAGTGTCTCTATAAGAAGAGACATGGAGAATGCTGTGTCTTATGAGCAGAGAAAAGGCCATGTTAGGACAAAGCTAGGTAGTTTCTTTAAAAATTTTTATTTTTTATTGACTTCAGAGAGGAAGGGAGAAGGGGAGAGAGAGAGAGAGAGAGAGAGAGAGAGAGAGAGAGAGAGATCAATGATTCAATGATGAGAGAGAATCATTGATCGGCTGCCTCCTGCACACCCCCTTCCGGGGACTGAACTCGCAACCTGAGCATGTGCCCTGATTGAGAATTGAAATGTGAGCTCCTGGTTCATGGATCGGCGCCCAACCACCGAGCCACACCAGCCAGGGCGGTAGTTTCTTAGACTAGTGAAAAAGTTTATTCTGGTGTTGTGGTCTACCTGACATAACCAAGTCCTTGTTTGTTGTAGTATTTAAAATAGTTGTTATTTGAAAGAATCTTTCCCCCCCCCCTGAAGTTTCACCGTATCTCTCCACCTTACCTCCAATTGCCTTCCCATGAGCACATGCCCTGTTTGAAAAGTATATGACGACCTGCGTGCATTGGGAAGAGGACTCATTGGTCAGAGACTGGGCCATGTCCTGGCCAGAAGTGTCTGCAGGAACTGGGGCTGACTGCCCCGAAGAGGAAGGGGCTGAGGGACAGGTGTCAAAAGGGGAACCTGAAATATGGATCCAGCCAGGGTCTTCAGCTTAGCAAACACTGCACCCTCTTTGGAAAACACGAAAATCTAGTCTGTCCCGGGAGTTCTGTTCCTCCTCTGGCTTTTGATTAGGGCTTTGGTTGGGCAAAAAATAGCTCTAACCTCTAGGTATCCGAGCAGCCAAGGTTTCATCAAGTTTTGTATCCTGGAAATAGTGCTTTTCGTTTTTCATTTTCAGCTTCAAGTATCATAACTTGAATGGGGCGTCTTCAAACCACTTGCACCCTTGACCCCATCTCCACTCGAGAGATTCCAGTACACCCCCACCCCTCTTCCTGACCTCCCTGCTTAGTTCTCCTGATTTAAAGACATAGCTCCACAGAGCGGATTCTCTGGATGGAGCAGACAGTACCAGCTTCCTGGGTCCTCCCCCACCCCCCCCCCCTCCAGTCTCGCTCTTTCCTCCTGGCACATTTTAAATCCCCCAACTCCTCTGCTCTCTTGTTCACCCTAAGATGAACCAGCCAACTGGTTTGGACAGGCGAGCTGTGGGGGGAAGGACGAGAGGGGCGGGGTTACCAGCCCTTTCCTAAGTCAGGGCTCCAGGTCTGGGCCAATCCAAAGGGAGGCCGCTAAGTGCTTCCACCTTCGCTGCCATCCCTTTGCTGAGCCGGGGAGCAGCAGACACCAGGAGGTGGGCCCCGACCTGCTCCCGTGGCCACGACATTTCCTGGAACCAAAGGCCTGGAAGTCTGTGCAGAGGAGAGGGGCACGTTCTGGGCCAGACCCTGCGAGGAGGGGTGCTCGCCTCCCCCGTGCACGGGCTGTATTCCTGCCTTGTACACCCCAGCAGATGGCTGTTGTTTGCAAATCGCAGGGATGTTGACGGTGCCTCTATCAAGGGATCTATGATTTGGGGAGGTTTAAACTTTAGGAGCCATGGCCTCCAGCCCCTACTGGGTTCATTCATTCGCCAGTGGTGCCGGCCAAAAGGGAAGCTTTGTCCCCTCCCCCGCCCCGTGTCTTTGCACCGCAGGGCCAGAGCTCAGGACTGACTGCAGCCCCTCTGGGTCCAGTGAACGTTTTCTGGTCCCTTCTCATCTTGTTCCCCTTTCTTAGAGGCTATACACCGAGGCCGGGGGAGGCCATAGCCCATCAGATGCGCCCCAGGGTTCTTGCCGCCCAGGGGGTGTAGTTACCATGAGCTCCATGTAGGGGGGGGCAGGCGGAACCGGAAGTCATGCAGCCACAGGCGCAGGCCTTGAATCGTGTTGCTGAGAGCACAAGGCTCAGCTGCGTGTCCTTGAGCAAGCCTCCATCCCAACGGTCGGCAAACTCATTCGTCCACAGAGCCCAGTGTCAACAGGACGACGATTGCAATTTTTTCGGAGAGCCAAAGGCCGTTCTGTTTTGCGGAAGAGCCACGCTCAAGGGGCCAAAGAGCCACATGTGGCTCGAGAGCCGCAGTGTGCCGACCACGGAACTAGGGGGACCCTTTTCATCCGAGCAGGGAGTGCGAGTGGTCCGGGTAAAATTCTTCTTTCTCAGGTAAGAGAATTCCCCTTTGGCCCGAACAATACGGCCAACACGACCACGGGCTTGGACGTCCCGTGTGTCAGATTAGATCCTCTGCTTCGGCAGCAAAGCTGAGGTCCCCGCCTGGAGCGGGAGGGTGGGGCGTTTCATTGGACGGCATGGGATTGGTTCAGCCCCCTGGAAGAGGCCACGGGTATGGGGTCACCTCACCCCCCGACCCCAAGCCACGGAGCTGATAACCAGCCGCCGTGGCCTACGGGGGAGGCGAGCCGCGCGGCGGAGGCGTTCAATAAATCCGCTATTAGCCGGGAAAGTGCTTACATGCACCTTGGAAAAAAACCGAAACAACAAAATAAGAGCCGTTGATTGACAAGGCATCAATAAAGCTGTGCGGGCGCCCTCTGACCTCCCCCTACTCCCAGCTGCCAGCCTGTGTTTATTAGAAATCAGTTCCTATAAATAGCTCGTGGCGGGGAGAGCAGTGAAGGCAAACTGTCTTCTGCTTGGCTCTCGGTGCGCTTCCTCGGCCACCGGCTGCGGCTGAAATGTGGGGTGTCAGTAAAGGGGGGTTGCCAGGAGGCAACTGATCATTTTTTATCCCACCTTTGAAGCAGAATCGCCAGTCCCCGCCCCACCCCCCTCTCCCCACCCCTCGCCAACTGCACCAGATCTAGTATTCCTTTGTGCTGACCAACTGAACCCAAAACTTGTTTTCCGGTTGGCCATGTGGCGTGCCAAAAACATGGACGCCACATGGCCAACCGGATAGAGCGTCGGCCTGCGGACTGAAGGGTCCCAGGTTCGATTCCGGTCAAGGGCATGTACATTGGTTGCCGGCACACCCTTGGTGGGGGGAGGGGGATGGTGCAAGAGGCAGCTGGTCGATGTTTCTCTCTCATCGGTTTCTAGCTCTCTATCCTTCTCCCTTCCTCTCTGTGAAAAATCAATAAAATATATATATATTAAAATAAATAATAAAAATTGAAATTAAAACATAGACTTGCCCGTACTTCTCCGAAGCCCGGGCTGGCCACACAGTTCTTGCCGATGGGACACAAGCTGAGGGGTTCTGGGAAAATGTTTGCCAACCTGACACGTGAGCCACCTCTTTCTCTTTCTTCCTCCCACATTCCTCCTGCGTGTTTGTGGGTGCACGTCTGGGGGAGCAGCACACACGGGGGGATGATGAGGCTCCAAGCTTGAGGAGGAAGCCCAGTGAGCCAAGGATGGTGGGGTAGCAAGATGGATTCAGCCAAGTTCCTGAAGTTGTCGTTGAGCCGCTCACGGCTCCAGGGTGGGCAAACTTTTTGACTTGAGGGCCACCATGGGTTCTTAAACTGGACCGGAGGGCCAGAACAAAAGCAACCTGACCGTGCTGGCACTCTCCTCTTGGGCTGAAGGAGCGGAGGGGAGAGCAAGAGAACCCTCTGCTCTTTCGGCTCCGCGGGCCAGATAGAACAGCGGAATGGGCCGGATCCAGCCCGTGGGCCATAGTTTGCCCACGACAGGTCTAGACGCTTGGTTGTGTGATATGCATGACTTCCATCTGATTAGGCCACTACAGGAGGGTTGTCTCTTATTGCCGCTGATGAGACGGGATTCCAGAATCTCATCTCCGATGCATGCTGCAAGTACGTGTGGACTGTGTGTACGCGGCAACAGTAGCCAAGGTTCAATGCGGGCCAAATGGAGCAACATGGTGCTTCCGAGCCTGGTGTGGTGGCTCTTGAATCGGCTAGACTGGATTCAAGCCCTGGAGCCAGCTGCCACGTCCCAGCTGTGCGATCTTGGCCAAGTCTCTTGACAGGTCTTTGCCTTATCTGTAACGTGGGATAATAATAATAATAGCATGTGATATGTAGGTTGTTAGGAGTATTCAGCAGTGAACAAAAAAGCACTGTCTTGCCCTGACCGGTTTGGCTCAGTGGATAGAGCATCGGCCTGTGGACTGAAGGGTCCCAGGTTCTATTCCGGTCAAAGGCATTTACCTTGGTTGCCTAGGAGATTAAACTCCTCCATCCGGGAGAGCAACCTGCAGTAGATGATTGACGGACAGGAGGGGACCGGAGCCTGCACATGTTGCCTGCGGGCGGAACCCCCTCTGAGCTGTAAGTCCTGCTTCCGGCTTCCCTGAGGCCGAGCAACCTCCTTCACGCTCCCCGACCTCCCGCGCTCTTTATCGCGAGGAAAAGGAATTGCCCATGTCCACGGTCCAGGCTTTTCCTAGGGAACCTGACCTAAGGCATCTGGGTGAGACCTTTGAGATAATCTAGTCCAGTGGTGGGCAAACTGCGGCTCGCGAGCCACATGCGGCTCTTTGGCCCCTGGAGGGTGGCTCTTCCACAAAATACCACGGCCTGGGCGAGTCTGTGTTGAAGAAGTGGCGTTAGAAAAAGTTTAGGTTTAAAAAAAAGTGGCTCTCCAAAGAAATTTCCATCGTTGTGCTGTTGATATGTGGCTCTGTGGACGAATGAGTTTGCCGACCACCGATCTAGTCTACCTACCTCTGTTGATAGAAGTTATCCACCCTGTTCCCAAGCCAGGGGGCCGGAGGGTAATGCTTATGTGTCTATCTCTCTTGATTCTCAAGGACAGGACTGAGTCTTAAAAAAAAATTTTTTTTTATTAAATTATATCTGTGTACATATCTTACCATTGCCCTCCCCCCCCTGTCCCAAACATGCCCTCCCTCCCCAGAGTTTTGTGTCCATTGGTTATGCTTATATGCATGCATACAAGTCCTTTGGTTGATCTCTTATCTCCCCCAGATCTCCCTCCCCTCCCCTCCCCACTGTCATTTGGTCTTGTCGGCCAGAGCCAGGACACATGTCCACCCCTAGCTGCAAGGGAAGCTGGGAAAACCGAACATGACCTTCACGATTAGTTGAACACCCGTTCCTGTTTCATCCCCTGGGACTTGGCATGTTGCCTTCTGGAACGCAAACAGGATTCACGTAGCAAGGAGGAAGGGCAGGAAATGGAGACGGAGTAATCAGCTCCTTGAACCTCTCACATGGATTCAAAAATCTGTTCCATCAGCGTCGTTGGAGCACATGCTCTGTGCTGAGCACTGGGCCGGCTTCCTGGAGAAGCACCCATCCTACTGTCCATCCCAACTCCCACCCAGAGTCCTCCCCCAGGGTCCCAGGGGACTGGAGAGAGATCAATCGAGACACACTGGCGAAGGCTCTTCCTTCACCTGGTGGCCCATTCGATGCTTTTGTCAAGTCTAAGTCATCTCTCTCTCTCTCTCTCTCTCTCTCTCTCTCTCTCTCTCTCTCTCGGGGTGGCCAGAAACAAATCCCAGGGGCTCAGGGTCCGAGTGCTTGCCTGTGGAGGTGTTCTCCATCAGCAACGGAACGGGGCTGAGCCAGGAGCCCTGCCCACCATCCGCCCCCTCTGCCTGCCCCCCCCCCCGAACCCCCAGGGACGCTGGGAGGGGCCTTTCCCATCATTTCTGATGATTGCACCAAGTCCATGTTCAGAATGTACCTCAAGTGTATGTGGGCCAAATTCCCATAGTAACTGTTCAGATCAGAAACGCTCAATGTCAGTTAAATGTGGTTGGGTTATAAGACAACCCAGTCAAGATCAGGAACATGTGGCCTGATTTGATTTAACCCAGAAAGAAGGAAAAAAAAATGCCTTCCCCCCCCCCCCCCCTGCTCCGCTATAACATTATACATATAAAGATACATAACGCGGGCCCCGCTCTCTGCCAGAAATGTCAACTGCGTTTGATCTCTCCCTTTAGATATTAAAGTTTCCCCGGCTCGCCCCCTCGCTCGGCGGGGCCCTGAAGGGCTTTTCGAGCCAATCAACAAGCCCGGAGCTGCCGGGAGGATGGAGGCAGTTGCCTCGTTGGAGCCGGAGCCCCGTGGCCCGGAGGTCGTGTCTAATCAGCCTCAAGGTTTTGGTTAACATCGACGTGGAGTTTAAAATAGCATTTCAATAACCTCAGCCCTTTTCCTGCGCCCCCCCCCCATCAGCCGGGGGAGGAGGGAGAGAGAGAGGCCCAGGGTTCGGGGCCGGGGACGGGGGGCGGCGGTATTTGTGTGTTTGTTGCTAAGGTTCTCAAGCAAATGAGCTGTGCTTGGCTGGTGGCCATGGCAGCGAGCTGCCCTCCTGGGCTCGGGGAGCGGCTGGCTGGGCCCGGGTCCTGAGTGTCCCCTGGTCAGAGGACTTGGGACAGCAGGAAGCCCGCGGGAGGCTGGAGTCGCCTTTCTGTCCTCTCTTCTCAGGACTCCAGGGGTGGATGTCGGGTGGGGGTTCGAGCAGAAGCGCTGCCCCCATTACCTTCAAGCCGATGACGAGCTCAGGAAAGGCCGATGATGGTATAAAAGCGGTCCCTTCTGCTCCCTTCCCTGGGACCCTGAGTCTCCTGAGATGGAGACTTGCTCTCTCTGGTTTTCCTTCCTTTTCCCCTAAAGGATTCTCTCCTCCCCTGGTAGCATCCTTCCTCGCCCTCCCTGTCCTTGGAACCGGACGGTAGACAGGCTCAGTCTAAGACAGGGGTGGGCAAGCTTTTTGACTCGAGGGCCACCATGGGTCCTTACACTGGACCGGAGGGCCGGAACAAAAGCAACCTGACCGTGCTGGCACTCTCATCTTGGGCTGCTGGTGAAGGAGCGGAGGGGAGAGCAAGAGAACTTTCCACTCTTTCTGCTCCTAGGGCCGGATAGAACTGCCGAACGGGCCGGATCCGGCCAGCGGGCCGTAGTTTGCCCACGGCTGGTCTAAGATGAATTTAGCTCCTCTTCATAGAACAGTATTGTTCTCGAGGCATCGTTATCCTGAGAAATGCCCTTCTCATCGGGCCAACCAGTGAGTTCCTAGGCTCATCATCAGTATAATATCAAATAGTTCAGTGTGTCTTCCCCACCCCTCCCCCATTAGTCAGGCTCGGCTAGGTTGTGCAGCAATAACAAAATCACCTCGATACCTCTCTATGCCGCCTCCCCGCAGAAGGTCACTGCCACCTGTGCAAAGTCCCGTGCAAACGATGCGTCTCTCTGGGGCACCTGGCCTCCATGCTGTCACGGTGGCCCACGTGGCTGCTACATCTCAACCCGTGGCCTCCGTGGTCACTGCTCAGACCACGGGGAGGTTGAGGAGCAGCTCTTAACAAATGCACCGGCTCACTGACCGGCGCCAAGCACAGGGCCCTCCTGAATGCAAGAGATCTGGGGGAAAGGGGAGTCGGTAGAGGAGTATAGGACATTCCTCTGGCTCCCCCCTGCCACACCCCCGGCCTCAGAACCCTCAGGATCCCTAAGAGGATTCGTGAGCTCTTCTGGGGGGCAGCAGGAAATCCACTCCTGAACCCGTGGCTAGGGCCGGGCCGGGGTGTGCCAGAACCCCACAGCAGAGGAGGGGAGGGCCATCCCCACCATCACAGCACGTACTGTTGACTTGGTCTTTCTTATGTCAGGCACGTGCCTGGCCTCTGCATACGCGGTCTTGTTCCATCCTCCCCATGGCCCTCCCGGGAAGTCACATTGTGAATTCCCCGTGCACCGCCGAGCCAGGGGAGGCTCGGAGAAGCGACGTGTTGGCCCAAGGTTTTCCGTCCATGCCTGCAAGAGCCCGGGCTGCCAGACCCCCAGGCCCACCTGATGCACGCGGGTCCCAGGTCCCCAAAACCCTGGGCTGCGTGGGTGCCCACTCCAAGGGGTCCTTGTGCCCCCAGAGAGGACTGCTTGCAGCGTCTCCTGCAGAAGCCGATGTGGTCAGCCTCGGCCACCCCCAGGCCACTCCTCGCCTTGAAACCCTGGCCTTCACCTGCTGAGTGAGTCCCAGTCCCCCTCCCCACCACCTCCCTCCCTCCCCGAGTCCAGGCGGGCATGCGCTGCGGTGCCCAGGCTGAGTGAGGCGAGCTCGTAATATTCCCTCCGAGCACGCGGAAGCAGATGCTTCCGAAAGCCGGAGGATTACTTGCCTGGCACACTTGGCTCGCTAATTAAGTTTTTTATTTACCTCTGGAAGGAGCGGGGCTTCTGGGCTCTGAGAAAGGTCTGCCCCCTCCTCTCTCTCTCTACTTTCCATCCTTCCCCCCACTCAGGCCTAGAACCCTTTTAGAATCCGGAAGGGAGGGGGAGGAAGTCTGTAGGGTATAGAAAAGGGGAGAGATGTCCTAGCCTGTGTCTACCCACCCCACCCCCCACCCCCAGGGTGAGGAGCAAGGCCAGGGGGTGGAGGGCAAGAGAACAAAGTGGTTCAGCCAAAGCTAATTAGCGCCTTCTAGCTACTTGACCTTGCTCTCGCTGAAGGTCTTCTTTCTCATCTGTGAAGTGCAGGAAACAATCACATTTCCCGCTGAGGGCGGTGGGGGAGGATTAGAGGGTGTTTATATGGGGGAGTCTGCTAGAGGCCCACCCAGTGTCCATTTTGCCCTTCCTCATCACCTGTAGGCCCATGATGCTTTATCCGGAAAGCCAATAGCATTCTTTATCTGGGAAAACAAACGTGGCTAAACTGCCAAGTGTCCCCTTGGGAGTTCCGTCACTCAATAGGACGTGTGCTGACCACCAGGGGGCAGCACGGAACATGGTGGGCAACCAGGGGGTGGCGATGAGGCATGGAGGGAGTGAGGGAAGGAGGAGGCGGGGAGGCAGGGAGGTGGGGAGTCTGATTGGCCCTGATCATTGGCCAGCCTTAGGGACCCTCCCGGTGCACGAATTTCGTGCACCAGCTCTAATAAGCAGATAAAACAAATACTATCTTTCGATTGGCCTCCCTTGCATCTAGGGATGACTCATGAGAAATGAGTAGGAGTTCCTGGTGGTGGATTTTCCAGGAACATTACAGGAGTTTACCTCACCTGAGGCCTGTTGATACCCCCTCCCTGCTTTACTCTCCTCCCCTCGCCTGGAATGCCAATGTGATGGCTAGAGCCCCAGCAGCCATCTTGGAGTATGGCGTGATCTTGAGAATGGACCCACTGCTGCTGCTGCTGATGATGAGACAGAGACATGGAGTTGTCACACCAGCCCTGACTGTCTTATTTCTGGGTTTCTTCCAGGGGATGGAGAATTAGCCTCTACTTGTGTTCCAGCCAGTGGCTCTCAAACTCGAGCAGGCGGTAGAATGACTTGGAGGCTTGGTTAAAACAAAGGTAGGGTGGAGGCCTCAGGATTTTATTTCTCACACTAGAGGCCCAGTGCACAAAGTCCATGCACGGGGGTTGGGAGGGGGTCCCTCAGCCCGGCCTGTGCCCTCTTGCAATCTGGGACCTCTGGCTCCTAACCACTGGCCTGCCTGCCTCATTGCCTCTAACCACTTGCCTGCCTGCCTCATTGCCTCTAACCACTTGCCTGCCTGCATGATCACCCCTAACCACTCTGCCTGCCTGCCTCATTGTCTCTAACCACTCTGCCTGCCTCATGACCTCTAACCACTTGCCTGCCTGCCTGATCACCCCTAACGGCCTCTGCCTTGGCCCTCACTGCAGCGGCTTCTTCTGGAAGGACATTCAGAATGACGTTCCGGAGGTTGTTTGGCTGTTCAGTCTAATTAGCATATTATGCTTTTATTGTTACAGACTAGAGACCCAGTGCACGAATTTGTGCGTGGGCAGGGTCCCTAGCGGCTACTGGCTGTGGCCGGGGCCTCTCATCCCCCAGTTGCCTGCCACCAGCTGGGGCCTCCCTTCCCACAGCTGGCCGGCCGGCCCCACCCCCGGGTCCAACTCCCTGTCAAACTCCCAGTCCAGGGGACAATTTGCATATTAGACTTTTGTTATATAAGGATGTTCCTGGGTGAGGCTGAAGGTCCTCGCGTGGGTATCACATTCTGAGAACCACTGAGTCAAGCCACCTTCAGTCTGTTTTTTGTTTTGTTTTTCACTTTATGAATCAGAACTCAACCTTCACTTAGCTAGCCAGGTTAATAAATGGGGTTAATATTTTTATACGAGGCTTGAAGTGATGATAATGAGGGGGCCACCTCTTCCCCTCTGGATGCAGCCACCGTGGGAATGAATCAGAAGCTCCATGGGCTGCAAAGAAAGCCAAGCTGCCAAGATGGCCCATTTCCCCACGGAAGGGCAGCCTCGACCTCAAGAACCCCAAAGGATTCTGGGTTGTCCCAAAGCCTTTGCATGAAGAGAGGTGGACGCCGCACCTTGCCCAGGCCTGTCATGCAGCATCCCCTGTTCCTCGGAGTTGCCTAGAAACAAAACAAGTGTGCTCATGATGAAAAAGACTGTTTTGTTATTATTATTTTTTTTTTAAGCAGAGACGACCCGGCATAGCGTCAAGCACCCTGCAGGTATCGTCTCATTTAATTCTCGTTTCTTCCCATTTCACAGATGGGAAAACTGAGGCTAACAAAAGGTAAGCAATTTGCCCGGAGTCACAGACACTCGTGCGTGATGGAGCCTAGATTTCCACCGTCAGTGTCACGCTCCAGATTACTCCTTTAAGGCTGGAGTCACCCCTGCCTTGGTCTATGCTCAACTGTATTCCCAGAGACACAAAAAGCAAGAGGGTTTGGGGACAGCTTTGGGAGGAGGTGGGGGGAGGGAATGGGGCCGCCCCCGTGTCTGTGGACCCTCCCTGAGGGCTGACCACCGAGCCCTGTAGAGATTGAGGGGAGGCGGCCGGGGCCGGGCAGGTGGGCTGCGTTGATGGATTGGAAGCCAGGCCTCTCCCGAGGCGAGGGGGTCAGTGGCCCCGCGCACGCACGTGCGCCGCCAGTTGTCCCAATAAAATATGAAGTTCAGAAACTCCAGGCCGTCCTCCCTCTGCCGCGGAGTGATGACCTTGTAATTGGCGCTGAAGCGGGGCTTGATTTATCCACTCCGCCCCGGGCAGCCGGAAAGGATGGATGAGCTCGGGGGGGGGGGGGGGGGGGGGCGGGGGGACCCGCCGAGGGGAGCCGGGTCCCTGGGAGCAGCCGCGCCGTGGGCGTGGGCGCCGTTTGTCACCGCGGGGCTTTGCTTAATTGTGGGAAGATGAAGCGCGGAGGCGCGTCGGATTGCGCTGCGTAAATCACCGTCTCTTGTCCTGCACCCCGGGGCCCTGTGGGCTGGGGGGACGCGCCTGTTTGGAGGGGAGCTCCTCTGCCCCCCAGCGTTTCAGGAAAGAGGCAGCCTGGGCAGAAGGCCTCAAGAGGGCCCTTTAGGAGAAAGCTAAGTGGAGCTTGGCACACGCTCCAGGCAGTGTTCTGGGTTCAAATCCTGCGCCTGCCATTTCAGCTGCCCCCTGCTGGGGCGCCTTGGTGCGGAGTGGGGGAGCTGAGGCCGGGCCAAGAGCTGGTAGCCAGTGCCCCAGGGCGTGGAGGAGGTGATGGAACTGGGCTTTTGTCCTGGAGCCACCAGCCCCTCTGGACCCTGGGGCTGGGGCAGGGCAGAGCCACGGGGACGCCCAGGGGCTCCCAGAACCCCGTGCTACCTGAGATTTTGCATGTGTGCAGCTGCATGGGCACACACGTGTGCATGTGCCTGTGTGTCTATGTGAGTGTCTGTGGGTACATGCCATGGGCTGGTGTGTATCTGCTCCATAGTGTGTGTACATGCGTGTGCATGTGTGTGGGGTATGTGTAAGGTCAGGTGGGCATGGGTGTGTGGATCTCTGCATGCGAGCGCTGCCACAGGTGTGAGTGCATGCCTGTGTCTGCGGGTGTGTGCACGGCATCGTGTCCCCTGTGTGCCTCTGTGTTCCTGTGTGTGCACATGTCCTGAATCTGTGTGCACTGTGGCATGACCTTGGATGTGCATTTCTGGATGTGCAGGTACATGCTCTGTGCCTGTGTGTCTGTGAGGGGACATGTGCTATGGACTGGCAAGTCCCTGAGTGTGAGTGTGTGTGTGTGTGTGTGTGTGTGTGTGTGTGTGTGTGAGTGTGTGTGTGTGTGTGTGTGTGAATGTGTGAGTGAGTGTGTGTGTGTGTGTGTGAGTGTGTGAGTGAGTGAGTGTGTGTGTGAGTGTGTGTGTGTGTAGGTAGGTGTAGGGGGCAGGGCTCCCAGGATCCACATCCCTCTCAACCCCCCAGGACCCCCGTCTGAGGCAGAAGCTGCTGCCCGGGCTGGACGGCTGGATGGCCGGACGGCCCGGAAGCTGGGAGCCCAGGCGAGCACTCGCTGTCTGGTCCTGGGTTGCAGAGCCACAGCCCACCCGGTGACGCAGCCCCTCGGGCAGGCGGGCCGGGCCGGGCCGGGCCAGGCCGGGCGCGCGGACCAGCTCCCTTCGTGTGGGGCTGCCCTGTTTCTGTCCTGCATGGCGCGTCCCGGCCGGCTGCTCCTGGCGACCTCGGCCCGTTCCTGCACTGGCTGTTCCGGCGGCGGAACGCGCCGTCTGTGTCTCAGGCCGAGCCCAGAGCCCCGTTGTGGTCAGCGTTCCTGCGGCTGGAGCAGCCGCTCATTTATTTCGGTTTCTCCCGGTCTATCTTTGTCCACTCCGACATGGTGAACTTGGAAAGCCCGGGATGGGGGGGACAGGGTCTCTTTTGGGGAGGCTGGAGCATCATCTCGGGGCCTCCCCACCTTCCCAGGCAGCGTGGGACTTCTCCGCTAGGGGGCGCTGGCCTTTGTGCTGTCTGGCCCCTGTCCCCCCCACTCCCGACCCTCCCCATCCCCCCCAATCCCCCCGGGCTGCCCAGCAGCCCCTGTGCCTGATGACACCCCCAGACCTTCAGACTCTGCGTGTTAGAGGTTGTTCAGGCCAGCCCTCTCCTCTCCCCTCCGCCCTCCACCCCCAGCACCCCTGCCCCCCAATCCTCCCAGCCTTGCTCCACCCCCAGAAAAACCGTCTGGTTGAGACCCCGGCTCGGCCACCGCCTGGCCGGCTTAGGTGAGTCATTTCTTGGTGTTGCCACCCCTTCGCCCACGAAGTGGGGATAACCAACCCACTGTGCCCTGGTTTGTTTTTTGTTTTTTTTAAATATATTTTATTGAGTTTTTACAGAGAGGAAGGGAGAGAGATAGAAATATAGAAACATCGATGAGAGAGAAACACCGACCAGCTGCCTCCTGCACACCCCTACCGGGGATGTGCCCGCAATCAATGTACATGCCCTTGACCGGAATCGAACCTGGGACCTTCCAGTCCGCAGACCGACGCTCTATCACTGAGCCAAACCGGTTTCGGCATGTGTATCCTGGTTTTAAGGGCCACGCTTCCACGCGCTGACCCTGGCTTCACGAGCCACGGCATCCTCGTCTAACTGGCCACATCCAGTCTCCGTGGGAACGGCGCCTGAAGCCACGGTGTGCCCGGTCGTCCACCGGGTTCGGGAGCCCCCGAGGGAGGTCCGGCCTGGCCTCTCGCGGAGGCCGCACTCCGATGCAGGTGACACGAGGCTCTCAGGAAGGAGCGCGCAGGTGTGGGCAGGACGTGGGGAAACCGGGGGCCCGTGGTCGTCAGACCCATCGGTCCACAGAGCCAAGTACCGACAGGACAGGGACCGACATGTCTTTGGAAAGCCACGTTTTTTAAAAAAAAAATGTATTTTATTGATTTCTTACAGAGAGGAAGAGAGAGGGATAGAGAGCTAGAAACATCGATGAGAGAGAATCATCGATCAGCTGCCTCTTGCACACCTCCTACTGGGGATGTGCCCGCCACCAAGGTACGTGCCCTTGACGGGAATCGAACCCGGGACCTTTCAGTCCCTAGGCTCTATCCACTGAGCCACACCGGTTCTGGCAGAGAGCCACATTTTTTAAACTCCAACTTCTTCTAAGGCCACTTCCCCGCATGTGGCTCGTGAGCCACGGTTTACAGACCCCCATGTTTACGGACTCTGCTCGGGTCTGTTTATAAATACCCATCGGGAGGAGCCCTCGACGGCTGGCTGGCTCCCGGGGTGCGACAGCGGGCACGGGGCTGCTTGCTTACGGGATGAGCCTCGAAGACGCGTGTCCACCTCCAGGGTGACGGGCATTGGCGATGCCACGTGCTGGCCGGCACAGAGCCCCTCCTCGGGGCCGTGCTGTCGGAGAAGGGATGGTGTGGGAAGGCTCCCCGAGGGTGTGGACGGCAGAAGGGACCTTGGGAAGGAAAATCCTCTTCTTCTGTTTCTGTGTGTGGGTTTTTTTGTTTGTTGTTTGTGTTGTGTTTTTACCCTCCCCTGAGGATATTTTTTCCCATTGATTCTTCCCGACTGGGGCGAGGATCCAGCCTGCAATTGGGGGATGTGCCCTTGACCGGGGGAATCAAACCTGCGACCCTTCTGTCCATGGGCCTGATGCTCTAACCACTGAGCCACCGGCCAGGACACCAACCTTTCTCCTTACAGATGGAGATGCAGAGGTCTCAAGGGACGAGGGGAGGGATAGGCCCAGGATGTCGCTGTGGGTGGGGGCAGAGACAGGACTCGGACCCGTGTGGGACCCTTCCCAGAGCCGGTCACACACCACCCGGGCCTGGGACCCTTTGGGGGGGGCGGGAGCCGAGCCAAGCCAGGGAACCTGGGGCTTCGGAGCCCCACCTAGGCTCTGGCCACGTCTCCCTGGGGCCCGGACCGGCAGTGAACTCCCAGGCGGCCCCGGGGGAGATATTGTTAGAGCGGCTAAAAGCAGCAATAACTCCTCACTTTCTCTCAAGGCTCATTTCCTATTTCTCTATTAAGAGGAATAAAATCCCGCCCTGGAAGGCTGCCCGGCGCCCTCTTTGGGGAAGGGGGTGGGACCGGACGCCGGGCCCGTGCTGCTGGCCAAGGTCAGACGGAGTTTGCCTGTGAAGTTTGCTTCTGGCAAAGCCATTTCCCGCCCCGGCCCCCCAGCTCGGCCAGAGGTGCCGTCCAAGCCCCTTCCACCCCGACCTGGGCGCCGGGGAGGCCTCAGCCATCGGGCCACACGGCCGGCCTCGCTGCCGTGGCTCCAGGGGCGGCGTGACCCCCGTCTCCCGGGCACCCCCACATCACCCCCACCTGCCGGTCGCCCTGGCAACCTGCCTACATTAAGAAGTTTCCTCTTTGGGGGACACAGAGAGTTCCTATCACCCGGACACACCGGGAGCCCTCGCTAAGCCTTCCAACAGGAGCCCTCCCGGGAAAGGAGAGCCACCATCGGCGTGTGCTCAGTGGAGAAAGCGCGTTGAACCCAGGCGCCGAGGCCCGGGTTTGAGTCCCGCGTCCGCCGTTTATCGGCTGAGCGATCTTGAGTGAGTACTTCCGCTCCCCGAGTCTCAGTTTCCTTACAGCCCCCGTGGGAGCAATCGTCCGGGCAGGACTGCCCTCCCGGGGCCCCTGTGCTGGGCAGATTAAGTCGTGGCTTACTTCTCATCATTGGCAGCAACCTGGATGGAATTGGAGAACATCATGCTGAGTGAAATAAGCCAGTCCATGAAAGAGAAACACCACATGACCTCACTCATTTATGGATAATAAAGAACACTATAAACGGATGAACCGTAAGATACATATAGGGACAGTAAAGCAACAAGCAGACTGTCTAATGACAGCGGGGAGGGGAGGGAAATATGGGGGGAAATAAGAGATCAACGGAAGGACTTGTACACATGCATATAAGTATAACCAATGGACACAAAACTCTGGGGAGGGAGGGAATGTTTGAGGGGGTGGCAATGGTAATATATGTACACAGATAATAATTTAATAAAAAATAAATTTTTTTAAAAAGTCGTGGCTTACCCCAGCACCGGGGAAGCTGGGGCCTCGCGTGGGGCTGGGTGAGGCGGCGCTGTAAGTGGCGCACCAGCCCTGCATCCTCCGTGGATTCAACACGGCAGCATCTCTCCCTGCCCAGTTCTCCGGTTCATGCTCTGGCTCCAAGATCTCAACCCACGGTTCCCCAAGTCAGCACGGCAGGGGCGTGAGCGCTGAAGGGTCCACACCAGCCTTTGGGTGCTTTGGACCTGAAAAGCAGTACTGGTCACTTCTGCCCATAGCCCGTTGGCCGGAATGAGTGTGTGGCTGTGCTGGTGGCAATGGGGCTGGGGGCTGAGGGGGACACAGGACTCTTCGGTGGGTCACCACTGTCTCTGCCATAAAAAGCGCTCTACAGTTAAGAGGCGTTGTTGCTGTAAGGGCCGGTGTGGCTCCGTGGTTGGGCATCGACCTACGAGCTGGGGAGGTCACGGTTCGATTCCCGATCAGGGCACATGCTCGGGGCTAGATCCCCAGTGTGGCACGTGCAGAAGGCAACCAATCAGTGATTCTCTCTCATCATCGATGTTTCTCTCTTCCTTCCTCTCCCTTCCTCTCTGAAGCCAATTATATATATATATATATATATATATATATATATATATATATATATATATAGCATTTTCTGACTCTGGCTTATTTCCGTTGGTTACAGGAGCAGAGGGAAGGTGGAGAAGAGAAATTGCCCATGAGACCGAAGGAGGGTTCTGAGTGCTCAGGGCAAGAGGGAGGGAGCCACAGCAAAGCCGGGTGAGTGTGCAAATCTGGGGTGAGGGACCGCAGCCCCCCAGAATGCATTCTCGGCTCGACGTCAGCTGGGCCTTGAGGTGTAGCTGCCTCCTGCCCAGAGCCAGGTCCCCACAGTCCCCTGCTCAGGCCTCACTAAGCCCCCAGGTCCCCCCCACGGCCAGCCAGGGCCCCTTCGTTCTCAAACCACCTGTGGCCAGAGGCCAGTTTTTTAAAAATATATATATTTTATTGGTTTTTTACAGAGAGGAAGAGAGAGGGACAGAGAGTTAGAAACATTGATGAGAGAGAAACATCGATCAGCTGCCTCTTGCACACCCGCTACTGGGGATGTGCCCGCAACCAAGGTACATGCCCTTGACCAGAATCAAACCCGGGACCCTTGAGTCTGCAGGCCGACGCTCTATCCACTGAGCCACACCGGTTTCGGTGAGGCCAGTTTTTTTTTTTTAAATCTTCAACACGTGATGGAATTTGTAAGATACGATGAAAGCGGATTCCTAGGGATGTTGAGCAATCTAGAACACAACAACGCTAGCCGGGCTCAAACACTCAAGAAAATAACCCAGCAAACTTAAAAACAATGTTGGAAATACTCCAGGAAATAATAAAATCTCAGTGTAATCACTGAGAAGGCAATCTAGAGATGAAAGAGGGGAAATAATTTGTGGAGAACGTGTGTAAACTACAATAGAAAAGTGTCACTGGGAGAATGGGTTGAAGAAGGCCCCGACCTGTCTGAATCCTGGTCCACGAGACAATTCCTTTGATCAAGCACTCAGTTGCCATGGCAATATATGCCACTGGACCCTGAACCCCTGGCTTTGGATGAAAGCTCTTTGTGGGCAGAGTCTGTGTTTCCCTAACAATAATACACCGAGAGGTCGGATGATGATGACCTCTGAATGCATAGTTATCTGGCCACTCCGTGTCTGTCCTATAAGATAAAAGGCTGATATGCAAATTGCTCTCTCCACCAGGAGTTCGACCAGCAGGCAGGCCAGCCAACCGCCCATATCCCCTCCCCCTGAACAGGCTAGCTGGACCCCACCCATGCCCATGCATGAATTCATGCACCAGGCCATACACACACACACACACACACACACACACACACACACACAGAGTGGACAGATTATTATGCATTCAGAGATATCCTGTATATTCGTTCAGTGTATTATCCTATATAATAAAAGGCTAATATGCAAATTGTCCCCTTGACCAGGAGTTTGACCAGCAGGCAGGCCAGCCAACCACCCACGTCCTCTCCCCCTGGCCAGGCTGGCCAGACCCACCCATGCATGAATTCATGCACCGGGCCTCATATATATATATATATATGTGTGTGTGTGTGTGTGTGTGTGTGTGTGTGTGTGTGTATTCCTCTCTCCAGATCCCCTGTGTCCCCCCTGCCACCCCACCCCCACACTCCAGGGCCGCTGCCTCGCCTGCATTTACGGGTTTTGCCTACTCAAGTCCGCAGCCCTTAAGACGCGCACTGGGGACGGGAGAGCCGAGTGTCTTATTTCATAAAGAGGACGGCGCTGGGGATGTTCACCCGTGGGGCCCGCGGAGGCGGGGGAGGAGGGCCTGTCTGCTCCGGGGGAGCCGCCGAGAGCTTCCGAGCGAGCGCTGAGTCTGGCATCTCAAGCCTCTCCGAGTTGCCATAAATTCTGATAAAACGTCTTCCCGGCGGCGGGAGATAATTTTTATAAGCTATGGAAGGGACTAATAAAGCAGTAATCTACCGCCTTCCATTATTTAAAACCTGCCTCGGGGGATGTGATTTGTAAGGGTTTTTATATAAAAATATATAGACGTATATTAATTATATGTCTCAATCCATCACCCGCGCTGGGAAGGGACCGCGGCGGAGCGCTGGTTTCCCCCGGGGGCCGGCCTCTCGCCTCGGCAGGAGCCAGGAAGACCTGTCCCCGCGCCCGGCCCCTGCAGAGAGAGGTCGGTGCCCCCTGGAGACAGGATCCCAGGTGACCCCGAAGCCCCTCTGCATCTCCCCTGGCCCCGTGTGATCGCCTCAGGGTTGCAACTCCTGTCTGACCAGCGCGACTCCATGGGACAGCCCTGGTGGCCATGCGGGCAGTTGAGTCCGCCTTTGACAACACACCCATGTAGGGGGTTTCCCCAGCTGCCCCTGGCTTGCTCATCTTCGCTATGGGGTCGTTGCGTGCATCCCGTACCGATGAGCTTACGTTCACGGCCAACACAGGCAGCTCCCCCAGTTGGGTGAGGTAGACCCATGTTCAAGGCTGTGGGATGTAGTGGCTTACTCTGTGCGAGCACTCCATGGCCCCATCCAGCATTTGGGATGCCACCGGGCAAGCACAGTGTCCCTCGCGCCCCTGCCTCCCTCAAGCAGCTGGGTGACGGTGCTCCTTCAGGGGGCAGAGGTTGTCTGCTCTGTGATGCCACGTCCCCGGTGTCCTGGGAGCCCACGAGGGGAGCGAACACTGCGAGGATGCCCGCGAGAACGGAGGCGTGGCACCCACCGTCTCTTCTCCTGTCAGCCTCCTGCCCGCGAGCCCCAGTGCGCAGATGAAGAACGGAAGCTCGCGTTCCTGAGGTCCGAGGTGAGCCCCAGGATTCAAATGCGGGTCTGGCTGGCCCCGTGGGCCCGTGTGGTCTCTGTTAGGCACAGTGGCTTACGGATAAGGAGAATCATTTTTTAAAAAGAAGAGGAGTGGGAGGGAGGGTTGGCACCATTTGCATTAGCCTCCTGGACTAGCTGTGCACGGCTGTGTTGGAGGAAGGCTGTAGGGGGGAGCCAGCCCACAGGAGACCCTCCGTGGCAGCTGGCAGGAGAGCCCAGGGCTGGGGGCTGGGGGCTGGGAGACCGGATGGGGGAGAAGAGCAGCAAATTCCAAAGCGAGAGGCGTCCCTAGCGGCTCAGGAGAGGGGCTGCCTGCTGGCCGCTCAGAGAGACTGGACCAAGAAGGAGCTGTGCTCTGGGGCCATACGCCTGACTAGCCCTGGAGTCTGGGCCACGTCACAGGACCTGGCACTCTGTCTACAGCTGCTGGGGTGTGTGTGTGTGTGTGTGTGTGTGTGTGTACGCGTGTTTAAATAATTTACCACTGAAAATTAGCAGGAATATTTTATATGTATTTTTATTGATTTCAGAGAGGAAGGGAGAGGGAGCGGGAGATAGAAACATGAATGATGAAAAAGAGTCATTGATCGGCTGCCTCCTGCATGCCCCACACTGGGGATTGAGTCTGCAACCCGGGCACGTGCCCTGAGCGGGAATCAAACCGTGACCTCCTGGTTCAGAGGTCACCAACGACCTGCACGGGCTTCTTCTAGGCCTATGTCATGTGTTACGAATCTCAATTTGTCATCGATATTTATTTATTTTTAAAAATATATTTTATTGATTTATTTTATTTTATTTTTTTTACCGAGAGGAAGGGAGAGGGATAGAGAGTTAGAAACATCGATGAGAGAGAAACACCAATCAGCTGCCTCCTGCACACCCCCTACTGGGGATGTGCCCGCAACCAAGGCACATGGCCCTCGACTGGAATCTAGCCTGGGACCTTTCAGTTTGCAGGCCGACGCTCTATCCGCTGAACCACACTGGGTAGGGCTGTCATCAATATTTAAAGAGGAGAAGACTTCCTACGAACACCCGGGTTCCTGGCTTCTCTTGAAAGATCAGGAGGTCTCCCCTGGCTGGGGCTGTATGTCAGCGTAGCCACCCTCAGCCCGCACCACCCTTCCCCGACTCCCTCTTGGGCGTCTGGTTCTCCCTCGCTCACCCGGGTCCCGGCCATTGGCCCTGAACTCTCTGGGCCCTTCCGGGAGCACGTGTGCCCGGCGGGCCCGAGGAAGACAGGCCGGCACGGGGCAGCCCAGCCCCCGGGAGCCTGCAGGCAGAGGCGACAGCGCAGCGTGGGTCCCCTTTGATTCCAGGGCCGCCCGTCCCTCCTCCAGCTGCTCCCCTCCCCCGTGACGAGATTGCCTCACGCACATGAAAGCGGATGGATAGACAGCCAGGAAGCTCAGACACTCGATCTGCCTTCTAAGGGCCTCTCTGTATTTGTGTAGAGGAAAGGGATCGTCCCAAAAGATTCCCTTCTCCTCCCCTCTGGGCGTTGGGGATCGTCCCCCAAGACTCTGTCCCCACCAACGCTTTGGACCATCACCAGAGAAGCCAGTGGGCCAAGAGCGGCGGCTTCCTGGGCACCCCACGCCGGCGGCAGGCACCCCAAGACTTCCGCGGGAAGGGCCCGGGCTGGGCATTTATTTATTATTAAAAACTCGGCCTCCAGCTCGGAACCCTGGGCTGCTTTTTTGGCTCTCGCCTCGAGCCTCTCCCGTCACCCAGCTCCTCTGAGCGTGTGTGTGTGTGTGTGTGTGTGTGTGTGTGTGTGTGTGTGTGTGTGAGGAAGCTTCCTCTCTGGGCCCAGGAGGCCGCGGGCCCGTTACCCCACCGCGCCTCCGGCTCAGCCCCGCCAAAGGCAGCCGAGGAGGCGGGAGAGGTGTGTGTCCGCCCGCACGGCTCCCCGCTTCCTGGCTGCGTGACCTGGGGTGAACCTCGGTCCCTCTCTGGGCTTCCGGGTGTCTGTCCCGTGGGCAGAGACGATGGAGCAGAACGTAAGGCTCAGAGGCACTTGGGGTCCCGGGAGCGAGCCTCCGAGAACCCGGGGCGCCCTAGGACTGGGGTCTCGTGCTAACAGAAGTGGGGGAGCGCCGGAACCGGCGTGGCTCAGCGGTAGAGCGCCGGCCTGCGGACTGAAGGGTCCCAGGTTCGATTCCGGTCAAGGGCATGTGCCTTGGTTGCGGGCACATCCCCAGTAGGGGGCGTGCAAGAGGCAGTTGGTCGATGTTACTCTCTCATGGATGTTTCTAACTCTCTATCCCTCTCCCTTCCTCTCTGTAAAAAATCAATAAAATATATATTTTTAAAAGTGGGGGATCAGGGTGGTGGACCTGAGCTCGTTTGGGGGGGCCTGTAGAACCCACAGTTGGACGTGCCCCGTCGGCGGTTGGCCTCCAGGGGCCTTTGAGCAAGGGGTTTCACCTCTGTGTCCCGAGGACTCCCGGAGGAGCAGGCTGCCTCCCTCTCTGGGGTGACGTGGGGGTGACCCTGGAAGACAGCCGGGCCAGCCTCTTTCCTGGGGAGCAGGGAGCCACCTTAGTACCTGGGCTCCGAGGAGAAGGCTTCTGCGTAGCAAGCATTCCTGCCTTGGACCCGGGGTCGGCACACCGCGGCTCGAGAGCCACATGCAGCCCTTTGGTCCCTGGAGGGTGGCTCTTCCGCAAAACACCACGGCCTGGGCGAGTCTGCGTTGAAGAAGTGGCCTTAGAAGCAGTTTACGTTTAAAAAATTGGGCTCTCCTTGCCAAAACCGGTTTGGCTCAGTGGTAGAGCGTCGGTCTGCGGACTTGAAAGGTCCCAGGTTCGATTTCGGTCAAGGGCATGTACCTTGGTTGCGGGCACATCCCCGGTAGGGGGTGTGCAGGAGGCAGCTGGTTGGCGTTTCTTTATCTCTCTCCCTTCCTCTCTGTAAAAAGTCAATTAAAAAATAAAAAAAAATAAAAAATTGGGCTCTCCAAAGACATTGCCATCTTTGTCCCCTTGGTATTTGGCTCTGTGGGCGAATGAGTTTGCCGACCAGTGCCTTAGACCAGCACGGTGTGGGCAAAGGCACTTCGATCGCACCGGAGCCGCGGGCAGGCTAGGGTTTGCTTATGACGGTGGAGAGAGCGAGTTCTCGGACCCGCGGGGCTGGTGTGCTTCCGGCTCGAAGCCCTGGATGTACGAAGCCGGGCAGGCGGGGGAGCGGGCACTGCCACCTGGGGATTGCCGGCTCCTACCGGTCAGAGCGGCTGCTCCGGGCAGCACAGAGCGCCTCGTGCCCGAAGGGGCCTGCTCTCAGGGTGAGGGGAGCCCAGGGCGGGAAGGCACGTGCCCCCCGGGTCTGGGCACCGGGAGGGGAGGCAGCTTCTCCCAGGGGATCGTTGCCGTTGGCCGGGGTTCCGGGGCTCCACCCATTCCTGCTGTGGCTTTAACAACAGGCTTCGGGGTGCAGAGGTGGGAGGGGGGGTGGGTGGGTCTACAGAGCTCGGCCTGCAGGAATTCATGTCCAAATGCCTTCCCTTTCTTATGGCCTAGCGATCGAAAGAGCCCTTATTCCGCTAAAAGTCTCCAGTGGCAGGATTTTTCTTGGGAGGGGGTGAGGGTGGAATAAGAAGGCTTGTTTTCTTTCCCTTTCTCCCTCCCTCTCCCAAAATGGAGCCACTTTCCCTTGAGTAATGGGGACCCATCAAGCGTCCTCTGCCTCCACTGCAGCCCCGCCACCGCTCTGCTAGGACGCAGCCCGGAGAAGCCAGGGGCGGCCGCCTCCCGCCCAGGGCCTGACTCAGGGCTAGCTGACACTCCTGCACCGCGGACCCACACGCCGCCCGGCAGTGTTTGTTTGGAGATCTCGTGTCCGCCCCCTTCCCGCAGGCCGGGGGCTCGGTGACACGCACGTCTTTTCTGCAGAGCTGGAGTTTTCGAGGGCTGGAGGGAAGACAGCTGGAAACCACCCAGACCCAGTACGGTGTCTCCATCCACCCCATGGGCGTGCCGCTCCGAGGCCTGGCCACCTCCAAGGGTGGTTAAGAAATAGGGGGGAGCCCTAGCCGGTGTGGCTCAGTGGATAGAGCATCGGCCTGTGGCCCAAAGGGTCCCCGGTTCCATCCCGGTCAAGGGCATGTATCTTGGTTGCAGGCTCCTCACAGGCCCGGGCGGGCCCTGGTTAAGGTGCATGCAGGAGGCAAACAATCCATGTGTTTCTCTCACATCCATGTTTATCTTTCCCCTCTCTAAAAAAGTCAATGGAAAAATATCCTCAGGTGAGGAAGGAAGGAAGGAAGGAAGGAAGGAAGGAAGGAAGGAAGGAAGAAGGAAAGAGAAGGAAAGAAAGAAGGAAAGAAAGAAAGAAAGAAAGAAAGAGAGAGAGAGAAAGAAAGGAAAGGAAAGGAGAGAGAGAGAGAGAGAGAGAGAGAGAGAGAGAGAGAGAGAAAGAAAGAAAGAAAGAAAGAAAGAAAGAAAGAAAGAAAGAAAGAAAGAACAGTGGTCAGTGGTCGGCAAATAATAGCTCGCAAGCCACATGCGGCTCTTTGGCCCCTTGAGTGTGGCTCTTCCACAAAATACCACGTGTGGACCTGCACGGACAGTGCGATTGGGACTTCGTGGCCCATGCACAGAAGTCTGTTTTCGGCCTGGGCGCGTCTACTTTGAAGAAGTGGACTCAGAACACTCAAGGGGCCAAAGGGCCACATGTGGCTCTGGAGCCGCGGTCTGCCGACCACCGGTGTAGGGAGTATCTTTGCCAATGAGGAAGGCCCACAGCTTCAGGGATTGGAAGAACCTGCTACTCGGACCCAAATAAGTGAGGCTTCCTGATTCTCCCAGAACAAGATCTCCCAGGCAGCTGGCTCGAGGGGGATGGATCGGCAGCTCGATGATGAACCAGGAGCTAAGGCCTGTTTCGTGGCCAAGTTCCACCGTCCTTAGCGCTTTGACCTCACACGTTTGCTTCCTGCTTTCCAAAGAGCTGCTGGTGATTGGCCAGGCCTCCCACCTGCGTCCGAGGCAGGAGGAGGGAGGTCGAGGCAGGAGCTTCCCCCTGGCACCTGGGGAGGGACGCCGCCCTGTTACGTTCACTGGCTGCAGCCGGACCGGCAGGACGGAAGGGCGTGCGAGTGTGACGGCTGTTGGTCGGGCAGTGAGGGCGTCCAGTCCACCACCGCAGACACACAGATGAAAGGTAAGAGGAGCTGGGATCTGGCTCTGCTTCTGCCCTGCAGGGGGCGCTGTGCGTCCGTCCTGGTTTCCTGCGTGCCTCGGTTTACCTTCAGTCCCAGGCAGGCTCTGGGCTTGGTGATCTCAAGGACGCGTCCTGTGGCGATGGTGCTGTGGCCGTGGCGGTGGCTGGCCGATGGTGACTGAGCTGCGACACGAGGAGAGGGTAGTAGGATCACACCTCCTGCGTGTGACCTTGGCTGAGTTTTCAGCGGCAGCCTCAGCTGCCCTGGGGTCCTGCCTCCAGGAGTGGAGCCGGGGCGTGTGCAGGCGCCGCCTGGGACAGAGGAGGCGCGAGTGTTTGGGCCTCGGGGAGCGCTGGGGTCTGGTCCCCGGGGAGGCTTCGGGTGGGCGCGCTGGGCGGCCTGGGACCAGGCTCTGGCTTGCTCTGCGCCCCAGAGTCCGTCCCATTTGTTCAAGGAGAGAGGGAGCTGGCGAGGGGGTCCGTGCTGGGTTTTCCAACTCTTTAGTGCCACTGCGGGGCCCAGGAGGATGGAGGGGGAAGCTGCGGTCTGGATTTCTGGGTCTGTAGGAAGCCCTGGAGGTGGGGAGACATGGGGGGGGGGGAGAAAGAGAGAGGAAAGAGAGAGAGAGAGAGAGAGAGAGAGAGAGAGAGAGAGAGAGACGAGGCCCTCCTTAAGGAGGGATCCGGAGCTGCTTCTGGACTAATGTTCTAGTTTTAACCCAGACGAGACACTATGGCTCCCGGGCCCTCCATGAAGGGGCAGGTCCTACTCAACAGAAGGGGAAACTGAGTCAGTGGCTTGGCCAAGGGCCTCCCACCCAGAACCCGGGCTCCGTATGCCCGGCCTGGGGCCTCCTGCATTAGGACAATCAGAGTCCTGGGTGCCAGGCCAAGAGCGCCACCTCCTCGGCTCAGGACTCGGCGCCTTCGAGTCCTCCCTTCTGCTCGGGTCTCGTGGGAGCGCGGCCCCGCCGCTGAGACTATGGCCTCGGTGAGACTCCCATCCTGGCGGCCGGAGAACCTCCGACGCCTAGCGATCATCAGCCTCGGAGACATTTTTCTTTTTCTTTTTTTTTTTTGGAAAGTTGCTAATGTTAATTTTGCAGAAAGGAAATCTAATTGAATCCCTCCCGGCTTTCCCCCCATTAACTTAATGTTATGGACTTTTAACGGATGTTTTAATTAGGCGCCCCTCGTAATGGGGATATGGCTCCGTTTTCAAACGAGGGGCCTGGGCTGCCAATATTCCCATTTGGGCTTTTAATTGAGGTAAGAAAGCGTTCACCGATTGACGCCGGGTTATTGCCTGGGCTCCGTGGAGCGGGGTGAGGTCACCGTGGATCGGGCTTGCCAAGGCCTGGGGGGGAGGGTGGGAGGAGGGGGGACCAGGGAGGGTGGGAGTTGGGGCTGGGACATTGGGGAAAGGCAAGTCAAGAACCCCGGCATTTGGACATGGGGTGCTGTACCCCGATTGCCTCTCTGTGTGAAGAGGCGGGAGTGGAGGCTGGTCCCAAGTACTTATGGCATCTCTCTCTCTCTCTCTCTCTCTCTCTCTCTCTCTCTCTCTCTCGGACTTTTCTGGCTTCATGGAGGGTAGCCACTTGGCAAGAATACTCAGGCTACTTTCTTTCGCGGGGTGACAACACACCCCCGAGCCCCACCGTGTATCCTTTCACGCACAACAATTTGGGGTGAGCTTCGCTGGGCCTTTCTTCTGGTCTCGGCTGGATTGGGCTGGTCTTCTGCCAGTCTTGTTCCCCGCATCTGTGGGGCCTCGAGGGGGCTAGCTGGGGCTGGCTGGGCGATGCTGGTCTCCGTGGGAGAAATGGGGCTTCATGCCATCGGGGGGAGGGGGGTCCCCATCTCCCAGAAGGCGAGCCCAGGTTACAGGGTTCTAGGAGCGGCATGAGGGCAAACCCTGGTGCCCCAGGGCTTTTCACATCTCTGCCTGCATCACAGTGGCCGCTGTCCCGCTGGCCAAGACAAGTCACGTGGACGGGGCCTTCTAGACAGCTTTGAGGTGACAAGGAGGCTCCAGCCCGGGCTGGACCCCGGGCACCTCCAGGTTCCGGTCTCCTGTTGCAGCCTAGGATGTCACACAGCCTCTGTGAAGGGGGCTGGGGGGGTCGTGTGTCACCGAGGAGGGGCTTACGAGGCCAGAGTGGGAACGGGAACGAGGCAGCTGTCCCCGGAGCGCCCGAGCCGAACCCGGGGCACCCGGAGACGCCAGGCGGGCGGCCTCGGTTTGTGTTGGACGCCTCACAGCCCGGCCGTGGTAACCGGACCGGCTTTTGTTTGTTTGTCTGCATAGGAAGACAGAGGCCAGGCCCGCCCGGGACGGCTCCACAAACAGCCCCGCGGCGAGAGGCGGCGGCCGGGCCAAGTGGGCGGCCAGCGGCCTCGGGGACTGGGGACGGGGCGCCCCGAGGCCAGGCTGGCGGAGCCTGCGCGGGGCCTGGGGGACTGGGAGGGCGGCGGGTGGTCACCTCAAGTTCCCCTTGTGGAAGCAGCAGGAAAGGAAGGGAGAGGCGGGGCGGGCTGGGCAGGGCCTGGAGTGGGCCGGCCTCCCTCCACCCCGGCTCTGCCCTGCCCATCCCGGCAACTCAGCGTCAGCCGGTCCACTGATCTGCCCCTTCTGGCGTGGAGGGGGCAGAGGGCAGCGGGTTAGGGCCTCCCCTGGCCAGTCCAGGGAGTGGGGGGAGTCTCCTAGGTTCCCCGAGGCTGAGCGTCCTCTCCATCTCAGGGCGGCCAGGCTGCAGTTGGGGGGGGGGGGGTAGGAATGTGGGGTGCCTCCTGGGTTTAGTATGAGAGGTATCTTTTTTTAATGGAAAAAATGGAGATACAGGCATAGATGATATAGATTAGGTGTCATTACAGGTACAGAGCTGAACGATTGGAAAGAACCATTGTTATAGACCAGCCGTGGGCAAACTACGGCCCCCGGGCCAGATCCGGCCCGTGCGGCTGTTCTCTCCGGCCCGCGGAGCTGAAAGAGCGGAGGGTTCTCTTGCTCTCCCCTCCGCTCCTTCCCCAGCAGCCCAAGAGGAGAGTGCCAGCACGGTCAGGTTGCTTTTGTTCCCGCCCTCCAGTCCAGTGTAAGAACCCATGGTGGCCCTCGGGTCAAAAAGTTTGCCCACCCCTGTTGTAGATCAAAAATTGGCCCAATACCGTCTGCTTTGTGCAGTTCGGTCCAGTCACTGCAGCTCTTGAGGCTGTCCGTGCGGTGATGACGTCGATGCAGACGTAACACAGACGTGCCCTCACACGGCGGCTTCCTCAGCGGACGCACTCCGGTCGCCTCCGCCTCTCCTTATATTTATGGTCCTATCGGGTGGGGGACCCCACCTTTAGGACCTCATTCACCCTTCACTACCTCTTCAAAGGCCCCTCCTCCGAATGCAGCCACATCCGGGGTAGGAGCTTCCACCGATGGGTTTTCGGGGGCCACGCGACTTGGTCCGTAACCTCCGGGACCTGCCGTGTTCCATCTCTCAGCCTGCTTTCCTCTGCGTGGCTCGGTCCTTCGGCGGACCAATGGCCAGCAACACTAGGCTGACCCTGTCTCTCCTGGCTCAGCCTCCCGGTTTCCTTCGACGAATCACCCTGCTCCTGCAGCTTGGGCAGGGTGGCAAATGCAGGCGCAGGCCGGGCTGGGGGAAGCCACGGGGACAAGAGCAGCAGCAGCAGCGGAGGGCAAGGTGGGGCCTAGGCGTGGACCAGCCGGTGCTCTCAACAGGACGTTCTTCCTGCCACCAGCGATGCCAGGATGGCGACCGGGAGGGCTTGCCTCACCCTGCTGGTGGCTTGCTTTGTGGCCAGGTCATTCCTATGGTGACCCCGGGGCGGTGGCGGCTGCCTCCCAGGCTTTCAGAGCAGCCCCCTCATACCCCACGCTGGCGACTCCTTGACATCCTGCCGATGAAATTCCCAACGACAGTCTCTCTGTGTAACTTGAGGCCAAAGACCTGAACTGGTCAGCGTTCTTTCGGTTCCTAGTTGTCTGAGAGAGGAGTGTTCTGCTCCTGAACACTCAGTGTCCCCCCCCCCTCCCCCCTGGTTGCACCTCTGGATGGCATTGCCCAGACTCCCTTGCAGCTAGACGAGACCATGTGACTAAGTTCTGGCCAATGTGCACCCACAGAGTCTCTGTGCAGTTCTCTCTCTGAAGAGAATGCCGAGGCCCCCATGACTAGCGGGGCCACGAGACAATGGACATTTTTGCCTTAAGCACAGGGTCATCCTCACCCCCGCTCCCTGGCACCATGTTGGGCTCCACACAGCCTCTGGTGTTGTAGGCCCTAGACCAGGGGTGGGCAAACTTTTTGACTCGAGGGCCACCATGGGTTCTTGAACTGGACCGGAGGGCCAGAACAAAAGCAACCTGACCATGCTGGCACTCTCCTCTTGGGCTGCTGGGGAAGGAGCGGAGGGGAGAGCAAGAGAACCCTCTGCTCTTTCTGCTCCGCGGGCTGGATAGAACAGCAGAACGGGCAGGATCCGGCCCGCGGGTTGTAGTTTGCCCACGGCTGCCCTAGACATACAGACAGCAATTATCCAGGTAGAGGTCTGAGTCCTTCATGTTGACAAAGCAGACACCCATCAAAGCCAAGAAGGGGCCACCCGCTGCTGCTTCCCTCGTCAGCCAGAGGGCGCGCTCCCCCGGACCAGGGGTCAGGGGTCGAGCCATGTCTCCCGTAGCCCAGGAGAGGCCGGAGGAAGGAGAAAGCACAGCCTGAGATGGGCCACACGGGGCCCGCGCCCTCACTTCCTCCTTCACGCACATACAGCCTCCAGTTCCCCGGAGAGGGGCTGGGCTTCATCCGGAACCCACGGGTGTTGGGAGTGACTTCCCGACATTCTGGAGCCTTCCCTTCCGAGTCCGCTGGGCCGGGCCCTTTTCCCAGGGCACCCTGGGAAGATCCTTCCCCGAGTAGCTGGAGCAGATGTCGATTTGCATACATGCATGTTTGTGGCCTCTGGTGAGATTAGGAGGTGCATTTTTAATCAAAGCCTCCAGCGAGGAGGAGGCCTAGGAGGCAGCCGGGTGGTGGGATGAGGGGTGATGGGGGGGGCGGGGCTGGGGGACGGAGGGAAAGAAATGTCACAGCGAAGAAGGGGTGGGCCCAGGAGAAAGAGACTCTCAAAGGCCAGCCTTGCTTGTGAAACGGGTGTGGGGCTGGCGGGGCCGGATCCGGCCCGTTCGGCTGTTCTCTCCGGCCCGCGGAGCCCAAAGAGCGGAGGGTTCTCTTGCTCTCCCCTCCGCTCCTTCCCCAGCAGCCCGAGAGGAGAGTGCCAGCACGGTCAGGTTGCTTTTGTTCCGGCCCTCCGGTCCAGTGTAAGGACCCATGGTGGCCCTCGAGTCAAAAAGTTTGCCCACCCCTCGGCCAGGAGGATGCATTTGCTCGGCTCTGCTCTGTGCATGCAGGCCAAGCGTGCTCCAGCCACTGCGGGGCAGCCGCTGACCAGACCAGGTGCTGGCCACCAAGAGACAGCGCACCCGGAACAGAGCCCAGTGTGCAGCGAGGAGGGAAAGGGCGGGGCGGGGGAGGGCCCTGTGGGGGGGTCGCAGGGGGTCCTCTCACGGTGTGGGCGACAGGAGGGTGCTCCATGCTCCTTGAATAAACACGCTAGCCCAGCTCCGTTGCAACGGGAGCATGCTGGTAGCTAAAGAAGTGACTTCGTTTCGTGCGCCCACACCACCATCCCCTGCTGGTCGCGATTGCCACTGAAGTGAGGAGGCGGGCACCGGGCCGCAGAGCCTGGCGCAGGCTCAGGGATGGTAGACGAACCCATCCCGGTGCTCCCTGGGGCTCAAGGCTCCCTCGGCGGCTTTGCATCTGGAGGTGGAACCCGCGGGGACCCTGCCCCCGAAGCAGGCCTCCTTTTCCGCTGCTTCCTCTGCTGCGGCTCCGGTGCATTTCTGATTTGTCCTCCTGCGCATCCACGCCCTTGCAGATTCTGTGCCCTGCCTGGCACTCTTGACCTTGAAATACTTGGCCCTGCCGAAACCGGTGTGGCTCAGTGGTAGAGCGTCGGTCTGCGGACTGAAAGGTCCCGGGTTCGGTTCTGGTCAAGGGCATGTACCTTGGTTGCGGGCGCATCCCCGGTGGGGGGTTGTGCAAGAGGCAGCTGATTGATGTTTCTCTCTCATCGACATTTTCTAGTTCTCTATCTCTCTCCCTTCCTCTCTGTGAAATATCAATAAAATATATTTTAAAAAAGAAAGAAATGCTTGGTCCTTCCTCCCTCCCATCCCCTCCCCTTTCCCTCTCTCTCCCTCCTTTCCTTCCTCCCTCCCTCCCTCCCTCACTTCCTACCCTCCTTTAGTTCAAATTATGCTTCTGAAGTAAGTGAAGCTTCCTTACCCCAGCATTTATCTCCCCATTTGTGGCCCTCTGTCCCTCTGTCTGTCCCTCTGTCTGTCTGTCTGTCCTTCTGTCTGTCCCTCTGTCTGTCTGTTCGTCCCTCTGTCTGTCTGTCTGTCCCTCTGTCTGTCCCTCTGTCTGTCTGTCTGTCTGTCCCTCTGTCTGTCTGGCCTCCCCGGGCCTGCTCGGTGCCGGGCTTCTAGGACACGTGAGGCCCATGCTTGGTAGACGAACCCATCAACCAACGGCCCCCAAAGGCGAGAGAGGAAGCAGGATGCTACTGAACCCCAGCGGGGCTTCCCTGCGGCCTCTTCTCCCGGCCCGCGCGGGCCTGGGACCGAGCATTCAAAGGCCGCGCTGGCCCCTGAGGTGCCACCCGGGCCCCTCCCTTCCAGGGGCTCCCCTTTCCCCTCCCCCTTCCCCAGGTCCCCGGCCCGCAGGAGGTCAGGCCTGGCTCCTTCCCCCACTCCGCCAGTCCCTGGGGTCCCCGGGCCTTCTCTGGACTTCATCCCCTGACCCGGAAACTTCTGGAACCCAACCGGACAGACGCCAGTGCCCCAAGAGTTAACCGCTGGCAGCCTCAGCTCCAACTGTTCGCTGTCAAATGGATTTCTTGGGCCAGCCAGAGCCTGGGCCGAGCTAGGTCTAGGGTGTGTGTGTGTGTGTGTGTGTGTGTGTGTGTGTGTGTTTATTTTTCTTCGGAGGAGCATCTCCCAATTGAGCATCTTTCCCGGGACAAACCTCCAGCCCCGCGCGCTCTCCCCGGATACAAACAGCTTCATCTCTAAAGAGCAAAACAACGCCCCGCGCTCATCACCGATGCCAAGAGCCGTTCCCCGTTTTGATTTTTGAAAAATAAAAATTCAGCCGCGTTCAATAAAAACTCGGGAGCCGCTTCCCTCTGTGGAAATTAAAGGCGGCCGAGACGCCGGAGAAGCCACCGACCTCCCTAATTAGAGCCGCGGCGGCGGCGGGGATCCGCGCCCCGCCGCCCGCCCGCGCCCAGAACAAAGCCGGCCCGCATCAATATTTCATCCCCGCTTTTCTTCCGCCCTAACAATGCCGCGTGTTCCGAGCGCGCCCCCCAAAAAGGCATGCAGAGCTATGTTAATGAGGCTTAAATAATTGACGTCCCGGAGCTCCCCGCGTTTCCGGGAGGGTGCGGCGTGGGCCGTGGGTCCGGCCAGGAGTGGCATCTGTCCCTGGTCACAGCCTGTCTGTCTGTCTGTCTGTCTGTCCAGCCAGAGAAAGGCGAGTCCCAGTCCTCAGAAATTGCTTTCGTCCTGAGGTTTTTTTGTTTTGTTTTGTTTTTTGTTTTGCTTTGATTTGGAGACTGGAGTGTGGTGAGGTGTGTTAGACCGGAGCCTACCTACGCAGGGGGGAGGTCGGTGTGTCTTTTTCTGCCACCCCGGGGTCCTGACCTGGTTCTGGGCTGCTTTCTGGATGTCTGTCCTGCAGGAGACGCATCGCAAATGGTCTTTCAGTGGAAGGGAGAAAGGAAAGAACGAAGGGAGAAAGAAAGGAAGAAAGAGGGGAGGATGGGAGAGAAGGAGGGAGGGAAGGAGGGAGGGTAAATGGGAGGGAGGATCAGTAGGTGGGTGGGTAGCTGGATGGATGGGAAGATGGATGAGTTTCCGTGGGACACGTGGTGATCTGTCTCCTCCTAGGTGGGATATAAACACAGGGAGGACGTCCATGCTTAGGTCCTTGTGTGCAGATGGTCCCTTAGTGCCTCGTTCTATACCCAACGGAGGAGATGGGGCGGGGGGGGGTGGGAGGCGGATAAGAGCATGGACTCTGGGCCGGGCTTCCAAGGTCTGAGTCCAGCTCTGCCCCCGACCCGCTCTGCAATCTGGGACAAGGCAGTTGGCCTCTCCGCCCCTCACGTTTCTCATCTGCAAAGGGAGGCCGAGAGTCGTGCCTACCTGGTGGGGTCCTGGTGAGGATTAGATGTCCTCACATCACGTACAGGCCACTCCCACCGGTCTTGTTCACTGTACGGGACTGAATTGCAGGCAGAGCCGCTAAGAGGGTAGGGAAGGAACCTCTCGGGGGACTTCCAGGGACTCCAATGCATAGAGGCATACAGGCACGTGACAGGGGCTCATCACCTTTTATTGAATGAATGAATGAATGAATGAATGAATGAATGAATGAATGAATGAAATGGCTGCATACCTTGTACTTTCCTACTTGGCAGGGAAAGGCGGAATAGAGTTACCGGGAAGCTGGGAGGTGACCCCCGACCCACCATCTAATCACCTCCTCTGAAGACACCTTCGGTTGCCACTTCCGGCACAGAGCAGACATCAGACATGCGGCGAGCACAATCAGAGTCTCTTCTCGCGGGCCATCTGATGTGAAGAGCTGGGCGGATGCGGCTGGAGTGTAGGCTCCCGGGGAACAGGCTCCCCCGGGTTCCCAAGGCCACCCCGACGTGAGAAGGCACCTCCCCTTTGCGAGGAGCCAGCCCGTTGTGTCTCCACGCTGTCACCCGCCGTGTCTGGCTAGCGCCCGTGAGGCCCCCAGGGGACACCCCCCGACGGTGGGCAGGAATGAGGGACAGACACGGAGTGCAGCGAGCTGCGAAGAGTTACCCTCTGGGAGGCCCATGGCATCCTTTATTTATTTGCATTAAAATATTTATCGGGATGTGATGCATCTATAATAGATATGTCTGCCACGCGGGCAGGCCTGCTGGGGAGGCAATATGGGTGGCCTCTCTCCCCGGCATCACTGTATTCGCTCGGTGCATAACAAACTGAAAATAGCTCCTGGGGACTGGCTGCAGAGCAGGTTCTGTGCTATGGCATCGGACTGGGTCCCTGTCTCTGGGAGCAGAGCAAGACGGGGGGGGGGGGGGGGCAGTGAAACTAGGATTTATTGACTACCTACGGGGTGCTAGGCAGCTTACAGAACAAAAGAGAAACATGCAAATTAACCATCACTCCGATACACTCACAGCCAATCAGAGCGAGTATGCAAATCAACCCAACAAAGATGGAGGCTAATTTGCATGTGCAGGCAGAGCTGCTGGGAGGAGCATGAGGCCTGCTATGAAGGGAAGGGGTGGTGGTGGAGGGAACTAAGGGAGCCGTGCTCAGGACAGAAGCGAGGACTTGCTGGCTCCAGGCAGGCTCGGAGCTGGGACCTGCTGGCTCCCGGGCAGCTGGGAGTGGAGCCAGGGAAAGAAGGCCTATTCTTGTACGAATATCCAGCAAGGGGCCTCTAGTTTTATACATGATATCTCACTTCCTTCTCGCAGCGGCCCCACACGTTGGTGGTATAATCATGCCTCTCATACAGATGGAGAAAGCGGGGCTCAGAGAGGTTAAGTAACTTGCCAGAGGTCACACGGTCTCTTCATCTAAAGTCAAGGTCTTTCCATCATGCCACGCTTCGGGAGACCGGAATAGAGAGCTCTTTACAAATCTCAACAATGGGAGGAAGTCTGGGTGTGTAGGGATAGGCAGCAGACTTGGGGTGGGGCACAGGAAGGAGATGGGGGGTGCAGTAAGCCCAGTAGAGAGGCTGACGATGGGAAGATCATGGTGGTCCTTGTTTGCTGACCCCTCACTTGTGCCAGCCCCCTCATCCCCCTCCCGGGGCATTCCATTCCCCAGCAACCCTCTAGGGCAGCTATTATAACCTTCATTTTATGGGGGTGACAACGGGGACTCACAATGGGGGAGGCAGCTTGCCCAAGCTCACCAAATACAAAGTAGGCTGCACTGGGATTCGAACCCAGGCTCCGGTTCCCATGGGCATCTCAGAAACAGCCACAGGCTCGCACTCTGACCTGACAGCTGTCCGGGGCCTTCTCTACCTTGGCTCGTCAGTCGTCATGAGCGCCCCTGGGAGACATGCACTACCAGTAGCCCCATCTCATAGAGGGGGGACTACACCACAGAGAGGTCCAGCCCATCCCACGTCTGGGGAGGAGGTCCGAGCTGGGGTTTCCGTCCAGACCGTTTGAGGCCTAGAGCCAATCCGCCTAAACCTTGTGACTTACCTACCGCCTCTCTGCTAAGTGCCCGGATATCCAATCATCCTCCATCACTTATGGAAAAGTTTCTTCATTAAATTCTCTTTGCATCTTTGTTGAACATTGATTGTCCATATATGTGTGGGTCTATGTATACACTCTGATCTGTTCTGTGAATCTACTTGTCTCTCTGAACGCCAACACTACATGGTATTGATTACTGTATCGATGACTTGATGTCAGGTAATGTTAGTCCTTCAACTTTGATATTCATTTTCAGCGTTTTGGCTATTCTAGCTCCTTCGCATTTCTAGATGAATTTTAAAATGAGCTTGTCAATTTCCATGAAATTTGTTTTATGATTGAAATTTTATCGGATTTAGAGACCAATTTGGGGATAATTGAGATCATGGTGACATTAAATCTTCTAATGCAGTGGTTCCCAACCAGTGGTCTATAGACCACTGGTGGTCTGTGAGGTCTGAAAAGTTGGCGACTGCTATTCAATGCATAAACCTGATATATCTCTTCGTTGATTTTGGTCTTATTTAATACTTTTTATTAATCCTTTGTAGCTCTCAGTGCACAGATCTTGTACATCTTTGGTCAGACTTATCCTCAAAGTATTTTATATTTTCTAGTGCATGGCTTAATTTATTCTCATTTTCAATTACTCAGTGATAGCATGGAGAAATACAGTTGATTTTGGTATATTCATATTGAATTCTGCAACCTCTTTACATTTACTTATTAATTCTGGTAGCTTTCTTGTAGAGGTCATTGAATTTTCTACTTAGATGATCGAGTCATCTGTGAATAAGGGCATTTTTATTTGACACTTTATAATATGAAAGTTTTTTTGGTGTTTTTTTCTTGCCTTATTACATTGGCTAGCCCCTCTAAAACAATATTAACTAGAAATGAAAAGGGAGGACTAAGTTCTGGAACTTAGAGTGAAAGCAATCAGTGTTTCACCATTAGATGTAATGTTAACTGTGGGGTTTTGTACATGACCTTTATCAAGTTGAGAAGTTTCTTTTCATTCAGTTTGCTGCAATTATTTTCTTAAAGTCAGGAATCAATATTGGACTTTGTATGTCTCTATTGAAATACTCATATGGTTTTTCTTTGTCATTTTGTTAAGATAGTGAATTGCATGAATTAATTCTCAAATCTTAAACCAACCTTGCATTCCTGGGATAAATCTTACTTGGTCATGATGTAGTATCCTTTTTATTCATTGTTGGGTTCAAATTGCTAAAATCTTGTTAAGAATTTTTGCTCCTATGTTCATGAGGTTAATAGGTCTGTACTTTAATGTCCTTATCAGATTTTGGTTTCAGAGTAATTCTGGCCTATGAAAGTTGGGAAATATTTTCTCTTCTTTAATTTTCTGGAATAGTTTTTGTAGAATTGATATTATTATTATTATTATTGTTATTGTCAAATTTAATAGCATTAGTCAATAAAGTCTCATTGGCCTTGAGTTTTTTTTTTACATGAGGCAGATTTTTTAAACTAAAGTTTAATTTATGACTTCAGAATATCCATCTGTTTTTGCATGAGTTGTGGTGGTGGTGGTGTGTTTTTAAAGGAATTTGTCAATTATTATCTTATATCAGTAGACTCTGTAGTGATTTCACCTCTCTCACTGCTGGTAAGGATCATTTATACTTTGTTTCTTTGTTTCCAGATTAGCCTGGCTAAAATTTTATTAATTTTACTGACATCACAATATCAGCTTTTGATGTTAATGATTTTCTCAATTGTTTTTTTCTCTTTTCTGTTCATTGATTTCCACTTTGATCTTTATTGTTCAGTTTTCCCTGCTTGCTTTGAGTTTAATTTGTTTAACTTTTTTTTAGTTTCTTAAGATGGAAGTGGATGTCATTTATTTGAGACCTTTATTGTTTGGTTATATAATATATAATATATATATATATATATATATATATATATATATATATAATTTTCCCTTTATACTCTTTTAAGATGCATTTCACACACTTTTATATTTTGTATTTTAAAAAATATATATATTTTATTGATATTTTACAGAGAGGAAGGGAGAGAGATAGAGAGCTAGAAACATCGATGAGAAAAAAACATCGACCAGCTGCCTCATGCACACCCCCTACTGGGGATGTGCCCGCAACCAAGGTACATGCCCTTGACCGGAATCGAACCTGGGACCCTTCAGTCCGCAGACTGACGCTCTACCACTGAGCCAAACCAGTTTCAGCTATATTTTGTGTTTTTATTACATGTATTTCAAGAAATCAAATTTACCTTTCATTTTTTTCCTTTGACCCATGGTTTATTTAAGAGTATGTTATGTGATTTCCAAAGATTTGAGATTTTTCCAGGTTTTTTCCTGTACTTAAGTTCGACCGTAATTTCATGTGGTCAGTGACCACCACTTTGAATCTATTAAAAATGTCCTGAGACTTGTTTTGTGACCCGAACGTGGTCTCTCCTGGTGAATATTCTGTGTGCATTCGTAAAGAATGCATATGCTGCTCTCGCTGGGCAGCGCGTTCTATAAATGCCAATCAGGTCAAGGTGATGGATACTGCTGTACACGTCCTAGATAGCCTCACTGATTTTCTGTCTCCTTCTTCCCTCAATTATCGAGAGGCGGGCACTGGGATCTCCAGCTGTAGCTGTAGATTTATCTATTTCTCCTCGCAGTCCCATCAGGCTATGCCTCATATATTTTGAAGCTGTGTTATTAAGTGCATCGGTGTTTAGGTTTCCTGTATCCTCTTGACGAATGGGAGCCGTTACTGCTAATAATGAACTTTGTCTCTGGCCTGCCACAGCGAGGTTCATCAAGGGATAATCACTCCCTGCTATTGAGGCCAGGCCCTTCTGCGTCCCCTTCTCAACGCTCCGTGAGTTCTAAAGGGTTTCCCCTCTGCCCGGTGGAAAGAGGTGTCATCGCAGACCCTGTGTGAGCTCCCAGTACTATTCTCTTTCCTCCTTCTGGGTGCATCTCTGCCCGCCTCGGGATGGGTTTCTCACATGCATGTGCTCGTCAACACCCTACTGGGGGCTTTTCAGGAAATCTTCTGCAGATCTATGGGCAGCATCCGCTCCCATGCTCCCATTATATATATAATTGATTTTTTTTTACAGAGAGGAAGGGAGAGGGATAGAGAGCTAGAAACATGGGTGAGAGAAAAACATTGATGAGAGAAAAACATCAATCAGTTGCCTCCTGCACACTCCCCACTGGGGATATGCCCGCAACCAAGGTACATGCCCTTGACCGGAATCAAACCCGGGACCCTTGAGTCCACAGGCTGACGCTCTATCCACTGAGCCACACCCGCCAGGGCTCCATACTCTTCTCTATGCATCTTCACCCCCTATTTTCCCCAGGTTCTTTGTTCCATCTCCAAACTCGGGGCTTCTACGGGTCCTACCTGGGTTTCCTCCACCGAGGCTGCGTCCCAGAAACTCTCTCAAGGCGGTAAGCTCGTTTATTGTGAGCTTCCCTCCTTGGTTTATCATTTCTTGGGGATCTGTGTCCTTCATATCTCATGTGCAATGTCTTAAAAACCATCGCCTCGATGAAACCGGTTTGGCTCAGTGGATAGAGCGTCGGCCTGCGGACTGAAGGGTCCCAGGTTCGATTCAGGTCAAGGGCATGTACCTTGGTTGTGGGCACATCCCCAGTAGGGGGTGTGCAGGAGGCAGCTGGTTGATGATTCTCTCTCATGGATGTTTCTAGCTCTCTATCCCTCCCCTTCCTCTCTGTAAAAAATCATGAAAATATATATATTTTAAAAACCATAGCCTCATATATTTTGCCTGGTTTTATCATTGTTTAAGGTGGAGTATGAATCCAGTTCCTGCTGTCCTATTTTGGCTGGAAATGGAAGTCTTCAGCTGTTTTTTATAATTTATTCATAGATGTGTGACCATGAAAGCTTAGGGCTTATATTTCTAACTGAAGGTTCTTCCCCCTTTTACTCCCACACCTTTCCCCTTCCCCAGTTCTCCGGATGTAGATTTGATTAAAATAGCATTAAAAATTCACATTATTATGACTTTGAAGATATCGCACTCAGCTGACTCATAGGGTATACTGGGGCTGCTATTCTTTCTTTTATATCTTTTAGTTGTCAGGAGCGTTAATTTTTTGCCTTTCTAAAAGGCTTGCTTTCTCGTCTAGTGGTTTATTCTTCTAATTGGGAGACTTTCCTACTCAAATGGCATGAACATCCGCAGTGTCTGGAGGAGAACGCTTCCTGAGGGCTCGGGGTTATGTGGGCTGAGGCTGCTGTTGTGTCCCCAGCAGAGCAGAGGGGTGGGGCAGGGACCCTGGCTTTGACACGGAATGCCTGGCTCTCTGCACACGCCCTACCTCCCCCTGGCATACTCTTGGAAGAAAGAAAGGAAAACATGGACATTAGGGTAACTAGAGAAGGCGAGAAGCGTGAGCACAGAACCAGAGACAGAGTGGTAGTCTTACCTGTGTTACTGAGGTTCGGTGTAGCCTCGAGCAAGTCTCCTCTCTTTTGAGGTCCCCACTTACCGGTGACATGGGCATGAGGTTAGGTCCGTGGTCGGCAAACTGCGGCTCGCGAGCCACACGCGGCCCTTTGGGCCCTTGAGGATGGCTCTTCCACAAAATACCACGGCCTGGGCAAGTCTATGTTGAAGAAGTGGCGTTAGAAGAAGTTGAAGTTTAAAAAATGGGGCTCTCCAAAGAAATGTCAATCGTTGTCCTGTTGATAGTTGGCTCTGTTGACTAATGAGTTTGCCGACCACTGAGTTAGGTGATTACAAGGGTCTCTTCTAGATCTCCAAGGTGGTACAGGGATGGGGTGGCCATACAGACACTGGGGTGCGGTGGGGGTGTGTGTGCTGAAATGTCCCCCAAGCCCCTGTCTCAGTTCTGCCGAGACTCAGGCAATTCTTTGTGAATAATGGAAGCCCGCGTGGACCCTTGGAGCCATCAGCAGCTCTAGCGATGAGAACCACAGGGGAACTGAAAATGGAACTCCCATTTGACCTAGTGATCCCACTCCTAGGAATATAACCCCAAGAAACTAGAAACACCAATCAGAAAGGATACATGCACCCCTATGTTCATAGCAGCACACTTTACAATAGCTAGGATTTGGAAACAGCCTAGGTGCCCGTCAGCAGATGAATGGATCAGAAAACCATGGTACATCGACACCATGGAATACTACGCTGCCATAAAAAGGAAGGAATTCTCATCATTAGCAGCAACCTGGAAGGAATTGGAGAGCATCATGCTGAGTGAAATAAGCCAGTCACTGAAAGAGAAACACTACATGACCGCACTCATTTATGGATATTAAAGCACAGTATAAACTAATGAACAGAAAGATAGATATAGTGACAGTAAAGCAAGAAGCAGACTGTCCAATGACAGCGGGTGTGGGGGGTGGGTAGGGAGATCTGGGGGAGATAAGAGATCAACCGAAGGACTGATATGCATGCATAGAAGTACAACCAATGGACACAAAACTCTGGGGAGGGAGGGCATGTATGGGGGGGAGGGGGACAATGGTAAGCTATGTACACATATAATACCTTAAAAATAAAGAACCACAGGGAACAGGTTTCAGACTGAGATGGTGATGGACCCCAGGATGATAAAACGTCTGCAGGCAGCGAGCTCCCCATCACTGGAGCGTGTGAGCAGAGCCTCGGCCAGCTTGAGGCCACGCTCTGCATCCCTCCATTACAGTCATCCCACTGCATGGCCATTGGCTCTGTCCGTCACTGGGCTAAGGACTCTCCACCGAGGCCCCCGTGGGCCCAGGTGTCACTGGGCAAGGATTGGAGGCAGTTTCGGTTTCCCAGCTTAGGGTGGGAGTAGGGGAGGTGCTACCGGCGTCTCGTGGATACAGGCCAGGGATGCTGCTAACCATCCTGCAAAGGACAGGAGGCCCCATACCATAAAGAATGATGGGTTCAGCCAAAACTGGTTTGGCTCAGTGGATAGAGTGTCAGCCTGTGGACTGAAAGGTCCCGGGTTCCATTCCAGTCAATGGCATGTACCCTGGTTGCGAGCACATCCCCAGTAGAGGGTGTGCAAGAGGCAGCTGATCAATGTTTCTCTCTCATCGATGTTTCTAACTTTCTATCCCTCCCTCTTCCTCTCTGTAAAAAGTCAATAAAATATATTTAAAATAAGAATGATGGGTTCTTTCTGCTCCAGAATATTCCTGGTGCCGAGGTGGAGTAGCCTGGACCAGCACACGGGAGGGGCCCGCGCATGTAGGGGGAATGAACTCCGATGCTGGGCAGGAAATCTGCTTGCCTCACTGCCCCCCATGCCTACCCTGGGGAGAGTTGCACAACATGGTTTTTTTGGGGGGTGGGAGTGACCCCCAATCTACCTACAGCACCCGAAGTAAGTGGACTCCTGGTCCCCCCGGGTCATCTCCTCCTGAGGTTTGGGACCCATCCTGACCAGACAGGGGCTGGGCTGCGACCCCAACCCTTCCTTGGTCCTCTGCGCCAGCTGCTCCCTTGTCAGCTGAGTGAGCCCACACTCTGCAGAAGGTCAAGTGTCAGGGTCCCCTGCCAGTGCCGCAAGCCGTGCCAGAGCACACCCTCTGCCTCCGCCAAGCTCCAAGGGGGGAAATGCTTCCTTAAGGAGTGGGACCAGCTCTGGTCCCCTAGGGCACCCCGGAATGGGCCTTCCAGGCCCCCCTCTCCCAGCCCACAGCCTGTTTAGACCCTGGTCCAGGCATGGGCAAACTATGGCCCGCGGGCCGGATGGCTGTTCTAAACTATTGAAATAAAAAATTAAAAAATAAGACCGTACCCTTTTATGTAATGATGTTTACTTTGAATTTATATTTGTTCACACAAACACTCCATCCATGCTTTTGTTGCGGCCCTCCGGTCCAGTTTAAGAACCCACGGTGGCCCTCGAGTCAAAAAGCTTGCCCACCCCTGCCCTGGTCCCTGGTTGGAGGGGAGTGGCTACCGGGGAGGAATTTCAGACCTGGCAGCAATAACAGGGGAGCGGGATTATTCCTGGGGTGGCTCCCGGGGCCTGGAGAAGTGGATTTCTCCACACCAAGGTTTGGCCCAGAGGTAACTGAGCCCAGCTGCAGAGGGGCTTAGGGAAAGGCATGCACAGTTTCACCTCGGTGGGCTTGGGTTCAAATCCCAGCGCCTCCCCTGGCTAGCTCCTTGACTTCCAATTGGATGAGCTGGGGCTCCAGCTCTCTCTGCGCCAACCCTCTGAGGCTGAAATCAATCGTTAAAGCCCCAGCAGGCACCTGGTACACAGGCATCCTTCCTCCAGCCCCCCTCCCCTCTCCCGCCTGTCTTCTTATGGGTCCTCCGGAGACCTTGCCTTCCTTCCTACCTACCAGGGAGGGCAGGAGCCAGACAGGCCCACCACCCTCTCTCTCCCCCTGCATCAGCCTCTGCGTCTGAAAACTTCCAGAGCAGGAAAACTTTTCTGCCCAGGCCAGCTCAGCTCCGTCTGGCTAGCCACCATGAAAGCCCCTGGCAGCCCCCGTCCCCCACGGGCCTGCACCACCCGGCAGTGAGGAAGCCCCTCATCTCCTCCCCGCCTGCCTGGGGATCCAGAAGCCTCCCCGGGAAAGGAGGGAGCCCAGAGGGGGGGACGCCCTAATGGGGGAAACCTGGGCAGAAGAGGAGGCACAATGGATGAAAGACAGAGCGCATCCGAAGGCGCGTTCCGTGGAGGAGGAGGAGGAGGAGGAGGAGGAGGAGGAGGAGGAGGAGGAGGAGGAGGGCCGGCCGCCGAGCCTGGTTGGAAGGCAACCGCTTTGGGAGAGGCTGCAGCGGGCGGGATTCCCCGGCGGAGGTGCCGCGGGAGGGATCAATAAGCGGGCCGCTCCGTTTGGAGAGGCAGCAAGAAAGGCCACTAACGAGGCCAGATTGTAACAGTTCTGCGAGCAGCCACAATGCCCGCCGTCCGCCGCGCGGGCGTAAATAATGAATCACAGCGGCCGGCGGGCGCCCGGACGGACAGGACGCCGAGGCGCGTTTGACTGCAGAGCAGACCCGCGGCCATGAATTATTCAGCGCCGCGGAGATAAAACACGGCCGCAAACAGGTGCCCGGCGCGGAAACCTGCCTTTTGATTAGGAGCCTGGGCTGGGATGGGCCGGGCCGGCGGGCCGGCGGGCCGGCGGCGGCTCCTCGGCTCGGGGCACGGGCGCTCGGGGCGCGGGAAAAGCTGGGATTAATCAGGGGTGGCGGTCGACGCCCCGCAAGAGCGATTTGCCAGACTCCGGGGCTGGGAGCAATTAGGGGCAGGCCGCAGGAACCTGAGAGCGCAGGCGCGTGTGCGTGCGTGTGGGTATGTGTCTGTGCCCGTGTGAGCTCGCACGTGCATGTGTGAGTGTGTATATGACGCACTTGTGTGGTATGCACGTGTTCCATGTGTTCCATGTGTGTGTCCACACGTGTGTGCATCTATACTGTGGTCCGTGAGCATGCGTGCACGTGGGTGGTGCACACCCATGTGAATGTGGATGCTTCCAGGTATCTACAGTGCGCGCCTGCAAACATGTGTGTGTGTCCATGTGGTGTATTTGCCTGTGCATGCCTGCTGAGTGTGTGGGTACGTGTGAGGTTACATGTTCATGTGGGCATGTATATGTAGTGTATGGGTGCTTACATGTGGTGTTTGTGTGTGTGTCTGTGCGAGTGTGTGCTTGCACGTGCATGTGTGAGTACGTACATGATGCACTTGTGTGGTATGCATGTGCTCCATGTGTATGTCCACACATGTGTGCATCTATACTGTGTGCATGTGTGCGCGTGTGTGGTGCACACCCATGTGAATGTGGGTGCTTCCAGGTATCTGCAGTGAGCACCTGCAAACATGCACGTGCACGGTGTGTGCCCGTGGGGTGTATTTGCCCGTGCATGCCTGCTGCGTGTGTGGGCACATGTGAGGTTGCATGTTCATGTGGGCATGTATATATAGTGTATGGGTGCTTCCATGTGGGGTGTGTGTGTACATAAGCCGATACGTGTGGTTCCCTCTGCACAGACAGCATATGCAGACATGCATGTGGGGCTCCATCTCAGAGAGAGAGTGACAGGGGGGCAAAGAGGGGTCACTGTGGGACAATGAGAAGCCCAGGCTGACCTCCCCAGCCAAACCCCCACAGGAGAGCCTCGGGGAGGGCCAGGAGGTGCCCACCCACTGGACCGGAAGCTAAAGTCTCGGGCTTCTGCCCCCTGGAGTCAGCTCTGTGGACCCAGCGCCTGCACGCGTTCTGGGTTCCACGAGCTGCATTAAGCCTTCCCCCACTCGGACCCTCCGTTTTGCCTTTTGCCCCGCGGGCTGCCCACCTGCAGGGAGAACCCCGAGGAGGGTGCCCGGCCGTAAGAACAGCCTGTGGGCAGCAGGATGGGGGTCCCAGGGCCAGACCCCCTGTTGGCTTGCACTCTGACCCCAGTGGCTCTCATTTAGAAGGAGCTTAGCACGTGCTGGACACTGACCAAGGCTCCCGGCCGCTGAGGCAAGCAGGGACTGAAAAGCAACCTGGAGTCCTCCCTGGAGGAGGTGACGGTATCTAGTTCCTACAAGAGCACTCTCAGGGCTGGTGCCGGAGCTGGAGGCGGAGGGACCCGGGGCAAAGGACATCGCCGCAGAGACCCCGCACATGTCTGCTCCCAGGGGCTGAGCGGCCCTCGCCCGCGAGAAATCTCCGAGCAGGAAGGGCCTCTCAGCTATTCTCGTGGCCAACGCCCTTTTGTCTACCTGCCCACACCAGCCAGGGAGGCCTCAGAGGCTCAGAAAGCAAGAGGGAATCCCAGGCCTACACTGTCAAGGTCGCCCCCGGTGACCTTGAGCTCTACAAGGGAGAAAGACTGTCCTGTCTTCACAGGACGGTGGCGGTGGTCAAGCCCGGCCACCTCTGTGTGCCTTTGGGCGGATGGCCTACCTCCTCGGTGCCTCAGCTTCCCCTTCTGTGAAACGGGGATGACCATAGCTCTTCCTGGAGCCACCGTGAGGACCAGACGAAGAGAGAAGGAAACCAGCTCCCGCTCTGCGTGAGCTAACCCGAGCTCTTCACACGCACACACTCATCCGACCCCGGAGACCCCTTTGGGGAGGAAACTCTCAGTAGCCCCATGTTAGAGGTGAGAAATCCGAGGCTCGGAGGGGATTAAGTAACTCACTCAAGGTCACAGCCACTCCGGAGGGCTGGGGCCCGAACCCAAGCAGGCTCTCGCTGCCGCCACGTGACGCCGAAATAACACGTGGAAAGCTGCCGACTCCATGCCAGGCCCACGGCCAGTCGTCCATAGCAGCAACTTCCGTCCTGCTCCTTGGATGACAGACAATAGGTCCCGTCCAACCTGGGGTCATCTCTGTCCACCAGGGTGCCCGCCGCTGCTACGGCCCCCCAGCCAAAGCCCAATGCCAGCGTTCCCAAGGCCAGCCCCCGGGTCCCCAGGAGCTGTGGGCCCTGAGGTCCCAGCTCTCAGACCCAGGCCCGGACCCATCCCTCCTCCTCCTGGCAGGCGGCTGTAGGTCGGCAGCTGACATGCAGTAATTAGGTCAGCCACCTGCTGAGCCGGGAGAGCGCGTTATCAGCCTCGCTCTGGCTCGGGCGGCGATGGGCAGCTTTGGAGGGAGACGGGGAGAGATCTGAGAAGCACATTTCCTCCCTCTTGTTCGCCTGTCAGGGGACCGCTCCCAATCCCCAGGCCTGTGGCCGCCCGGTGCCACCCTGATGCCATGGGCTGGTGGCAGGGCCTGGGAGGGGAGTGATGGGCCATGGCCCCCCTGGCCGGGTGCAAAGGGGCCCAGTGGTCAGAGGAGAGACACTGTGTGGTCCTGACCACCCCCCCTCCCCCGCGCCGCTGTTCCCCATCCAATCAGAGGGCCAGCTGTGCTCCGTAGGCCAGGCCCTCCCAGGATGCACTGCGCTTTGGGCAGCTGTGTGGTCTCCTGGCGTAGGGCGGGCCTGGAAGCTCCATCGCGCGGAGGAGTGGCTCGGCGGATGTTCACTGTCAGGAAACAGTGTTGTTCCCGTGACCACTGGGCTCTGAGTCTGGTTCCTCCTCTGAGAAGCTGCGTGCCCTCCAGCAAGGGGCCTGGCCGCTCCGTGCCTCGGTTTCCCAGCTCGCACCACGGAGAGTGGAGAGCTGCGGGTTGTCTGCCGGGTGAGGGGTGTTCTGTGGGCAGCGTCTGGAGCGGCGCCTGCAGAGGGGCAAGTGCTCAGTGCCACGTGCTGCAGGGTACAGGGCCGTTGCCACGGAGGGTGCTGCTGGCAGGTGGTGGCACCCTCAGCGTGTCGAGGGGCCTCTCTTATACCCTGTCTGGGCGATGGCTGCCACTGACCCCATGAAAGGAGGTCCAGGGACAGAGTTTTGGGTACCGGGGCCCACTGATCCAAGGATGACGCCTCACGGCTGCCCAGAGCCGGACGGGGGAGGATCCTGAAACGAGGATAGATGGATGGATGGATGGATGGATGGATGATGGATGGATGGATGGATGGATGGATGATGGATGGATGGATGGATGGGTGGATGGATGGATGGATGGGTGGGTGGGTGGATGGATGGATGGATGGGTGGGTGGGTGGGTGGATGGATGGATGGATGGATAGGTGGATGGATGGATGGATGGATGGATGATGGATGGATGGATGGATGGATGGGTGGATGGATGGATGGATGGGTGGATGGATGGATGGGTGGGTGGGTGGATGGATGGATGGATGGATGGATGGATAGGTGGATGGATGGATGGATGGATGGGTGGATGGGTGGATGGATGGATGGATGGATAGATGGATGGATGGATGGATGGATGGATGGATGGACAGATGGATGGATGGATGGATGGATGGATGGATGGATGGACAGATGGATGGATGTCTGTCCAGGCCCAGGACGAGACAGGCAGGAAAAGGCTGCGATGTGAGGGTGGCTTCCCCCCCAGGGCGCGGAGACAAGTCCAGGGCAAGGAATGTATTTGGGAAGCGATGCCAGCAAGCCCCCTGCGTCAGTGGGCCAGTGAGACCGGGGAGGCGGAAGTCCAGTGAAGGGGCCCCGGCCCACCCTTGCGGAAGCTTCTGGAACAGGGGTGGGCAAACTTTTTGACTCGAGGGCCACAATGGGTTCTTTTTTTTTAAATATATATTTTATTGATATTTCACAGAGAGGAAGGGAGAGGGATAGAGAGCTAGAAATGTCGATGAGAGAGAAACATCGACCAGCTGCCTCTTGCACACCCCCTACCGGGGATGTGCCCACAACCAATGTACATGCCCTTAAGCGGAATCGAATCTGGGACCTTTCAGTCCACAGACGGACGCTCTACCACTGAGCCCACCCGTTTTCGGCCACAATGGGTTCTTAAACTGGACCGGAGGGCGGGAAACAAAAGCAGCCTGACCACGCTGGCACTCTCCTCTCGGGCTGCTGGTGAAGGAGCGGAGGGGAGAGCAAGAGAGCCCTCCGCTCCTTCGGCTCCACAGGCCGGATGGAACAGCCAAACGGGCCGGATCCGGCCCGAGGGCCGTAGTTTGCCCACGGCTGTTCTAGAGGCTGTAACACACAACCCAGACCCTCCTCCCTGCCTTCCTTCTGCAGCCGTAGCCAGAGCACCACTGACTTGCCCGGCCTCACACGAGGACCCGGGAAGCACAGAGTCAACAGGAGCGGGCCCGGCCCTCGCTGCTCTGCCTGGTGGTGGAAGCGGCGGAGGCCACGCGCCATCCGCAGTGAAGACGACACCCAGAGCAGCTGGTAAAAGGCTGCAAGTGGCTCCCATTCCGGCACTTTTACTTTTAAAAGCCGGGCCCAGGAATTAGAGGCTGCTTCTGTGTGTGTGTGGGGGGGGGGGGGGGGGGACCTGGGCACCTTGGAAAAAGTAAACTTATTAGGCAGAGGAGGATCTGACAGGGCATGAAATTTAGAGAAGCTCCATCGGAAGGCGCGCTAATGATGGCCACTTGATTGATGTTTAATTCAGAGTCGGGAGCGGAGGCGGGGAGTTGGGGGGGAGGGGGTGCGGCGGGGGGAGGCCTCCTTCCTAATCATTTGCTTAAACTGGGTTTCCTACGGGAAGCTAATTTGCCTGGAAGGAGAGCAAGGCGTCCCGAGGAAGGAGAAGTCGCCCTGAGTGAGTCTCTCCCCTCAAGGTCAGCTCCCAGTCCTTCAATGTCAGAGCGTTCCTTCCCGCAGGCAGGCCAGGGGTAAAGCCCTGCTGTATTTGGGGGTTCTTGGGGCAGGGGGAGAGTGTTGTTGTATAACGAACAGCCACCATTTTAGAAGTCCAGCCCAGGGGTGGGCAAACTTTTTTTTTTTTTAAATATATCTTTTATTGATATTTCACAGAGAGGAAGGGAGAGAGATAGAGAGCTAGAAACGTCGATGAGAGAGAAACATCGACCAGCCGCCTCCTGCACACCCCCCACCGGGGATGTGCCCGCAACCAAGGTACATGCCCTTGACCGGAATCGAACCTGGGACCTTTCAGTCCGCAGACCGACGCTCTACCACTGAGCCAAACCGGCTTCGGCGGCAAACTTTTTGACTCGAGGGCCACCATGGGTTCTTACACTGGACCGGAGGGCCGGCACAAAAGCAGCCTGACCATGCTGGCACTCTCATCTTGGGCTGCTGGGGAAGACGCGGAGGGGAGAGCAAGAGAACCCTCAGCTCTTTCGGCTCTGCGGGCCAGATAGGACAGCCGGATCCGGCCCGTGGGCCGTAGTTTGCCCACGGATGGTCTAGACCAACACCAGTCGCCTCTCTCATAGTTTCGGAGCGTGGGCCCGCTCAGGCCTCGTAGGGCCGCTGACAAGGTGTTGGCTACGGGCCGGGTCTCGGGGGGCTCTCGGGGGGCCCCCTTTCAAGCTCGTTCAGGTTGTTGCCAGCATCCAGTGCCTCGAAGCCGTGGAGCCCGTGATGGCGTTCCCATGTCTCCGAGGCCGGCAGGAGACGCGTCTCTGGGGCCGCCTTCTTCGACCCATTAGGCCATGCCCACCCGGGACCGTGTCCCTCTGGTTCCACTCGCAGCACCTGGCTTAGAAACCCCGTCCCAGGACCGGGATCTCAGACTCGCCCACACCCCCACGTTGGGGGTGGGAGCTAGACAGGGTGTGTAACCCAGGGGGGCTGGCATCTTGGGGGCCATCTTGGAATCCTGGCTCCCACAGAGGCAGTGGCAGCGGGGACTGGGGGACCCTTCTCGGGCTCTAAGACTATGGACCAGCCACTGCGTGCTGCGCAGCCTCCATGATCTCGCCTGTAGGACAGGCTGGCAGTTCTAGCCCTGCTTACCTGGAACAGCAGGAGCATCGTAAAGGATTAGCTGAGTCACACGGGTAATTCGAGGCATCACCCACGGCAGGGGACCATGGCCGGTGGGCCTCGGTTGGATGGGCGTCATCCCTGTGAAGTCACGTGACCAGGCTTTGGGCTCTGTCTCCAGTGGGACCCTTCAGCCTGCAGGCCGGCGCTCTACCACTGAGCCAATCCAGTCAGGGCAAGAGAGTTGTCTTGAGTGAGACCTTCCGCAGCATTCACCTCCTTGGTGTCGCACTCCCATTTCATTAGTTTGTGTCCTATTTGATGGAATCGGGTAATTACGTGGACAAGCAGAACTAGCCTGTGACCAAGTTGGGGAATAAAAATAAACTAAGTTGGGAGGAATTTGCCCGGTTCTACCATGGCGCGCACACGTGTAGGCATGCTGAGAGCGATGTGCCAGATGGGACATTCGGAGAAGAAATGGATACTATTGGCCAATCTGCCAAGTTAGTTAGGAGAGGTTGGTTGGCAGCGCTTCTAATGAGCTCTGAGGGTGGGACACACTTTGGCACGCGCGAGGTTGGGTCAGAGTCTGAATGCTGTCGGGGGCCGGTCTTCCTGTCTGAGGTCTCTTATTTATTTGAATGCCTTGAGGTCAGGCCTCCTGCTTGATGGCACGAGGGTGGGGGTAAGGCACCCAGAGAAGGAGAGGCCCTTTTGGGGGGGCCCTGTGGGCTTAGTCCAGGCTTCCCCTGACCAAGCGGTTACTGTCCTATGGGGGTGGTAGGGAAAGCTACTTGAGGACAAGATCACTAGCTGGGTCCCCGATCCAGCAAAAAGCATTTAGTCAATCTGTCCAGATCCAGAAGGAGTGGGGATGGGCAGATGGCCCTGTTCCCATTGCGCATAAGGGCAAACTGAGGCCAGAGAGAGCCCCCAAAGCCCCTCAGCAAGCTCCAGCGTCAGAGGCAGGAATCAAACACAGGTCCTGGGGTTTGCAGCTGCAGCTTAGAGTTCAGTGGAGAGCTCAGCAGAGCGCCCAACCCATGGGTCTGCACAGCTGAGTCCACTCTGGTTGGTCAGTGCCCAGGCCTGACTGATTATTACATATTCTTTTTTTAAATATATTTTTATTGATCTTTCACAGAGAGGAAGAGAGAGGGATAGAGAGTTAGAAACATCGATGAGAGAGAATCATAGATCAGCTGCCTCTTGCACACCCCCTACTGGGGATGTGCCCGCAACCAAGGTACATGCCCTTGACCGGAATCGAACCTGGGACCTTTCAGTCTATCCACTAAGCCAAACCAGTTTCGGCTGAATTCGTATTCTTAATATGATTATGAATAGCATATTAGTAATACTACATTGCATAATATCCTACATAATAAAAGCCTAATATGCTAAGTGTCCAGTCGTCCGTTCAACCAATCAAAAAGCAATATGCTAATGATACGCTCAACCACTCCCTATGACGTGCACTGAGCACCAGGGGGCAGTCAGTCGACCAGTTGACCAGTTGCTGTGATGTGTACTGACCACCAAGGGGCAGATGCTCCGACCTGTAGGTTAGCTTGCTGCTGAGTTCCGGCCAATCAGGACTGAGCGAGATGGGCCGGACATGCCCTGGAGCCTTCCCATGACCCCACTCCTGCTGGCCAACCTCTCATGTCCCTCCCCGGCCCCATTAGTGCACCAGTGGAGTCCCACGGCCTGGCCTTGCCCCCTCGCAATCCAGGACCCCTAGGGGGATGTGGGAGAGCCAGTTTCGGCCTGATCCCGCACGCCAGGCTGAGGGACCTGAATTTGTGCACGGGGCCTCTAGTGTTAATACAATCATCATTGGTGTGGTTCATAATAATGTTAATGCCTTCCCGATCATTAAATCCCAGACCTGGCCTCGGGCGGGGCATACTGTGGGGGATGGCGGAGGTTGGCTGGGAGACGCTGTAGGGCTCCAACTCTGCCACAGAACCCCTCTCTGAGCACATGCCTAGGGCTTGGCTTAGCTGATGAGGTTTGGGGGAACCCCCAGCCCCACTTCCAAAGGGGTTTCTTCCGCAGAGGTGCCCACCAGCGGGAAAGACCCGTGCCCCCGCCACTTCCTGTCTTCAGTCCCTAAAACCGAGTGAGTCGCCTGATTCCCGGGGTCCCCGCCCGGGGCGGTCACCCCATTGGACCTGCACCGTGGCCTCTGATGGATTTACAAGGCCGGCCCCGGCCCCCGGGGTCTCCGTGCCTTCCCCGCGTGCTGCCCGCCGCGGACGTCTTAATGCGCCAGCTGAGACTTCTTAAACCCACATTGAAACAACTGTTGGGTTTTTATACCGTTGTAAAACTCTTTGTAGGGTATTCATAGAAAATGTTTTATTAATTGCCATATGTTTATTGATTTCTCTTTCATGTCGGTTCTTTTGTTCTCCCTTTGTAGTGGCAAAAGATCTCTCTGCATCATCATTTGCAAGTTATCTAAAATGTCAAAGGTGTTCTTTTGAAGTTTATTACAGATCGCATGCCACACGGCCCTGGGACGCGCAGGGTCTTTACAGCGAGGGGGGGGAATTCCTGCACGGGAATTTCAAAGCTCGCGAAAGAATTGAGATCATATTGGTTTCAAACAAGACACACACACAAAACCCCCATTTATCATGTTTTACAATTTGTCCCATTTGTGCGGGGGGCTGAGGGGGGGGGCACGGCAAAAGAAATCTCGGCGGAGAGGAAGGAACAGCCGTGTTGGCCTATTTCTATGGGGGGGGGTGCCTCCCCATCTTGCATTCCTTAGGGTCCAGGGAGGAGCTAACTCCGGCACCCCGAGAGAGGGGGATAACCATACCAGCCTCCCCCTCCCCAGGTCAACAGAGCCTGCTCCTGCTGAGGCACTTGGGGTCCTGGGGGGTGACCCTAGGGAAGAGCAGCCTCCTTACCCACAGAGCAGAGGTCTCAGGGGTGCCCAGGCCCTGCCCCGGGGCCCAGGGGGTGGGGGGTAAGGGCTGGAAGAGGGCCCGTGAAAAGTTAATAGGGCAATTTCCCTAGTTTTACATGAGCTATTGATGTCTCAGTTATCAGAGCATTTTCTTTTGAAAACCCAAAAGTCATTTTTTTTTTTAAAGCGTAGCCAGGAAACACCGGCACTTTGATCTAGACAGGGCTCGAAGGGGATCCACGCACTTGGCGCCGTGATCGGCAAACTGCTGCGGCTCGCGAGCCACGTGTGGCTCTTTGGCCCCTTGAGTGTGGCTCTTCCACAAAATACCACGGCCTGGGCGAGTCTACGTTGAAGAAGTGGCATTAGAAGAAGTTGAAGTTTAAAACATGTGGGTCTCCAGAGAAATTTCAATCGTTGTCCTGTTGATGTTTGGCTCTGTGGACCAATGAGTTTGCCGACCACCAACTTAGCAGGAAAGCACGAGGAATGATTCCTGACTGTCCTTCCCCTCCCGAGGGAAGGGATGGCTCCAGCAGGCTGGCATCCATCCGGCCCAGGCTTGGCCTCCACCATGCTGGTGCCCACCATGCTGGCGGCTCACTGTCCCTGCAGGAGCCTCAGTTTCCCCCTCTGTTAAATGGGCATCGTGACCCCTAGCTGACCCAGGTCCCCAAGAATTTGCGAGGATCCAGTGAGACCTAAGAAAATAATGCGCTGCTGAAACCGGTTTGGCTCAGTGGTAGAGCGTCGGCCTGCGGACTGAAAGGTCCGGGGTTCGATTCCGGTTAAGGGCATGTACATTGTTTGCAGGCACATCCCTGGTAGGGGGTGTGCAAGAGGCAGCTGGTCGATGTTTCTCTCTCATCAACGTTTCTAGCTCTCTCTCTCCCTTCCTCTCTGTAAAATATCAATAAAATATATATATATTTTTTAAAATAGAAAATAATGTGCTCTCTGGAACTTCTGCCTCCTTGGTCTCCTCTGCTCGTTGTCCGTGTTCTCCCTGGGACCAGTTATCACTGCTTGGCGGCGGGGCCTGAGGGCTGGGGATAAGGTTGGGGGGGGGGGAGTAGGGATGGGTGAGTATTCAGGTTGAAAACTCGGTGTTTTGTTTCCATATTCTCCCATCAATGCCTCCCTCCTTGAGCCTGGGCACCTGGGCCACCGCTGGAATGTGGCCTTTTCCCCTGTCCTCACCGGTGTGGCTCAGTGGATAGAGCGTCGGCCTGCAGACTCAAGGGTCCCGGGTTCAATTCCGGTCCATGGCACATACCTTGGTTGCAGGAACATCCCCAGTGGGGGGTGTGCAGGAGGCAGCTGATGGGTGCTTCTAACTCTCTCCTTTTCCCTTCCTCTCTGTAAAAAACCAATGAAATATATATATAGAGAGAGTGCCTTGGCCGTCATCCCCCTGAGTTTTGTGTTCTGGCAGACCAATTACTGTGTGTGTGTGTGTGTGTGTGTGTGTGTGTGTGTGTGTGTGTGTGTTTGGGGAGGGTTGCATCCAGGCTCTGGAGCCCCATCCTGGCCCTCCCACTTGCTAACTGTGTGACTTACCCCTTCTGGCCCTCCGTGTCTTTGTCCCTGAAAACGAGGTGTGATGAGCTTCTCCGTTGCAGGTGTGTGTGTTTGTGTGTGTGTGTGTGTTTGTGTGTGGGTGTGTGTGTGTGTGTGTGTGTTTGGGGTTGGGGGGTCTCAAGAAGCTAACAGAGGTAGCGGGCTCAAGCCAGCGCCTGCTGCCCAGGGACGTCACGGCTGTTACACCTCCTGCCTCCTGGGCAGGGGCTCCGGGGCCTCCAGTCCTTCCTCCCCTCTCCTCCCTTCTGGCTACGAGAGGGGGTTCCGACCCCCGCCTGCCGGGGCTCCTTTGCCCGCCCTCTCTGGGCCTTAGGAACGAGGCTGTGCCCACCGCCCTCCATGCCCAGGCCCAGGGAGTGGGGGGAAGGGACTTTGGGGAGGTTTCTGGGGCTCCGTCCCAAGCCCCACGGCAGGCCTGGGCAATAAATGGTCCCCAGCCCTCATCCGGAGACTCCCTCCAGCCCACCCCCCTGCACGCACACCTCCTGTCCCACCCCCCATGTCGGAGCTGTCGGGGGGCCCAAAAAAGAACCCAAGCTTAGCTCCAGGGATTTGGCACATTCGCCCATTACGTGGCCCAGGGCCTGTCAGCCAAGGGGACGCAGAGATGACCCCCCCCCCGCCCCGTCCAGGAATGAGCTCTCTGTCTGGGCCTGAACTCCACCCCGTGGCACCCCGGTGGGTGGTGAACTTCCGGTGGGTGCAGCAGTGGGTGCAGGAGCCACGGCAGAAGGGTGGCCTTTGAGCGGGGCCTTCGAAGGGGCAGCGTGTACATGAACTGCTGTGACTTTAAAACCTTTCGTTGAGGTGGACACGCGTGCAGGGCCTGGAAGGGGGACGAGGCCTGCACCCAGGCGGCCTGTGGCTGCAGGAGAGAGCTTCCGGTCACGTGACCTCTCGGGCTTTTGTTCGGTAGCTAGGGGGTGGCCGATGTGCCTCAGGGAGGCTCAGAGAGGTCCACGCTCTTCCCCAAGGCCACATGCTGGACAGAGGCCCGCTTGCTGACCATCACCCCCCCCCCATGTCCCGGCTCCACCTGGAGAGGCAGAGCGGGACCCGTCCTTCCAGATCCCACCCTGAGCCCAGCGCAGCGTCGAGCGCGGGGTCACGGAGTAGTCTCCTCGACGAATGATGACCTTGAGGGCCACGGGAGGACAGCACTCTGGTGTTAGTTGCTGCTGGGACAGGGGGCCATTTTGTGTAAGGTGGGCATCGGCCAGCATTCTCTGTCAGGGTCCACATCGGGACAGTCGGGGGCTGTGTGGGCCGCACACAGGCTCTGCCTCCACGGCTCCGCACAAAACCACGAAGCACAAAAACCACCACGGGCAACAGCTAAGTGAATGGGTGTAGTGCTTCCGATAAAACTTTATTGACCAGCCGAAACCGGTTTGGCTCAATGGATAGAGTGTCAGCCTGCGGACTGAAAGGTCCCAGGTTGGATTCCGGTCTGGGGCATGTACCTTGGCTGCGGGCACATCCCCAGTAGGGGGTGTGCAAGAGGCAGCTGAGCGATGAGATTCTCTCTCATCGATGTTTCTAACTCTCTATCCCTCTCTCTTCCTCTCTGTAAAAAAAAATCAATAAAATATATATTTTTAAAAAACCTTTATTGACCAAACAGCAGACAGAGGCACCTAATGCTAAGTCTCTGTAATGAGAGGCGATCCAATCTTACCTAATAAACATGTAAATTGACCATACAGCTGCTACACCCACAGCCAATCAAGAGTGAGTATGCAAATTAACCCAACAAATATGGTGGGTTGATTTGCATATGCATGCATGGAGTGGCCGAGTGAATTTGGCCCATCGCTCTTAGTTTGCCAATGCTTGACATAAGGAAACAAGTCTTCACCAACGGTTACAACCCGGTTCTGGTTTCAACACCCTCCCTCCCCACGGGCCTCAGTTTCCCTGTGAGTACTCCGAGAGCCTCAAACTAGACCTGGGATCTCACGCTGAGATTCCCCCAAGGGCAGGCCAGGGTATAGGTGTGGGGCACTGTCAGGGTGGGAGTGGGAGGGGCTGGAGGCCACCTCTGTCCCCGCGGTGGCCAGATCTCCCAAGAACCTGGGCGAGCAGCGTGTATGGGAACCGCTGTGATTTTTTAAAAAAAAACTTTTCATTGAGGCGTAGCACACGCACAGGAGCGTGCACACGTCTTCCTTATCCAGCCTCGAGGGTTTTCTTAAGGGGCCCACGCTTTTCTTAAAGGGCCTCCCCAGGTCAGGAGCAGGTGGCCAGCACGCACTTGGCGGCCCCGCCTGCAGGCACTGACCCCAAGGGCACCACGTTCCTGACTTTGCTCCGATCTCTAATGCTGCACCGAGCCCACCGACGTGCCGCTCTCCGTGGCTGGTTACTTCCGGTGACACTTCCAGGCACATAAAGTCCAAGGCGGATGCGAGGGCAGGTGGGCAGGGCCCGGGGAGCGAGGGGGGCGGCGTGCCTGCTCCCCCGAAGGCGTGTGCAGGGAGCAATCAGAGTGACAATGCGGCCCCAGGGGCGTCCTAAGTGCCTTCGGAGGAGGCGGCGGCGGCGGCGGCGGCGGGAGGAGGCCGGCCGGCCGGGCAGGCGCGCCTGGCTGGCTTATTAAAACGACTTTGATCCCCGGCCGCTTTGATATCCTGGGTCTTATAAAGAATTCACTTTCAGGAGTAAATATAGGTAGTTCAGAGAGATTTTATGACATACCGTACCGGCTCCTCTTCCAGAGACGCGTTTAATGACGGGTGGGGAGGGCCGGGGCGGTGGGAGCTGGGGGAGACGGGCCGGCCTCGGCCTCGCTGCCCACCAGCCGCCCGGCCGGCCCTGCGTGAGGGGCTCGGCCCAGGCTCACTCCCGCCCCCGCCTGAGGAGCCAACATCTGCCCCGCGCCGGCCTCTCCACCCCGGCTGCCCAGGAGGTGGGGACCCCGGGGGTGGGGGCGAGCCAGATTCTGTAGCATTTCCAATGCGGCTGGTTGGCGGTCTGCTCTTGGGGCATCGAGGGGAGATGACCCCCGGGGTCTCCCCCATGCCTTTCCCCAATGGTGAAATGCATGTTCCTATCTGGGCCACTCAGTCCAGAATGATTCCCCGGCTCACGGGTTCCAGGATCTGGGTCATCGGGAGAGAGGATCCCGGGCCTGGATTAGGGTGGACGCTCAGAAATGGCGAGTGAGATTATGACTCTACTAAAGGCCCAGAGCACGAAATTCGTGCACATGTAGGGTCCCTAGGCCTGGCTAGTGATCAGGACTAATCTCTGGGGCAACTGGTGGGGGTATTTGGGGGACAACTGCCTCGGTTGGCCTGGTGCCACCCGCTAGCTGGCCCTGCCCCCTCACCCCCACCAGTCGCCCAGGGGGCCCTGCTGGCACCCAGCTTGGCTGGCCTGGGGCCTGCGGGCTGGGGGACAGCTCCTGCACTGAGCATCTGCCCCCTGGTGGTCAGTGCACATCATAGCGACCGGTCGTTCTGCCCTTCGGTCAATTTGCACATTAGGCTTTTATTCTATAGGATTGGATTGCCTGTCATTACAGAGACTCAGCAGCAGGTGCCTCTGCCCCAGCTCCTGTTTGTTGGCATCTCTGCGTATTGGGTGCCGTAGAAAAACTCATGAGGATGATGGGGTGTCGGAATAAAAACCTCAGAGGGCGCTGCCATCGCCAGAGCCATTGTATGGGTGAGGAAACCGAAGCTCCGAGCGATGAGGGGACACATGCCGGGTCCCAGAGCTGATCAGGGACTCGGCCAGCTGGGAGCCAGCTACGGCTGCCGTCAAACCCAGCGTTTTCTTCTTCTGCGACACGTCTTCACTAATGCCTCCCACCTGCCACACACACACACATAAACACACACACACACACACACACACACACACACACACACACACACACACAGGGCGGCACCTGCTTGGAGGCTAAGGGAGCCTGGCACCCATCGTCAGGGGACTGGAGCCCTCTGTGGTGCTTTCTCTCCTCCTCCTCCTCCTTCTCCTCCTCCTCTTCCTCTTCCTCCTCCTCCTCCTCCCGCCTGCTCTCCTTGCCCTGGAGCTGGCGCAGTGACTAATATTGTTTCCCGGCCTAAATAGATAATTGCCCTTCTGGCTGGATAAAAGCTGTCTCGCGGAGCCGAGTGAAATATCATTAATAAAGGAGACTGATTTGCTCAGGAATTCCTCCTGAAGTGAGATTAATAAGCCATCCCCCGGCGTTAGATATAATCTCCCCGTTCCCTCCTCGCCGCGTGTGACTTATTTCTGCAACCATCGCACCATTCCGCCATTAATCATCACGGGGAGGCCAACAGTTTATCTCGGCTAATGGGGCCCGATACACAAACACAACAACGCCCTCCTCCCCGCCGGCGCGGGGGAGGCTCGGAGGGAGGAAGATTAATCAATTGTGCGCTTCCTTGTTAAGGAAATCAGCTCCCGCGTTATCCAGGAATCGGGGCAGGTACACGCGGCGGTGTAAATGAAGATGACGCGCGGCTGCCGACGGGTACGCAGGGAGGGAGCACCGCAGTGAGCACGGGCCTGCCTCGGAGAGGCAGCGGGCTCGGTGCCCGCCCACCCGCCCGCCCCAGCGGAGCCAGTGTCACGATAAAGTGAGTCACAGGCATCCCCCCCTCTGCCCGGGGCATACAAAAGTTATGTTTACACTCTACTGTAGACCATTGGGAGAGCAAGTAGCATTATGGATCAACAACAAAATGCATGCCTTCATGATAAGGGGGGGATAAATGGTGATGGGGGGGAGACGTGACTCGGGGTGGTGAACACATGATACAGATTGCAGAGGATGCATGATAGAAGTGTGCACATGAGACCTGTATAATTTTACTAACCAACGAGAGGCCCGATGCACCAAGATTCCTCCAAGAATAGGCCTTCCTCCCCCTGGCTGCTGGCACCCCGTTTGCTCCGGCCCTGAGCTACCTTCTGCCCCTCGCCTTGCTGCATCAATTTGCATAATCCCTTCTTATTGGTTGTGGGCGCCGCCAGCCTTTGTCTCGGAGTTACGGTCAATTTGCATATTCCATCTTTATTAGATAGGATGTCAACCCCAATACATTTGATAACAATTTTAAAAATTAAAAAAAAAAAATCAAAGACCATTTTATTGCTAAAAAAAAAAAAATGCTAACCATCCACTGAGCCCTCGGCGAATCACAACTTCTTGGCTGGCGGTGGGCCTTGACTCAGCTCATTAAAAATGCAGTATCTGGGCAATAAAAGGACATCTGCCTGTATCTACATGGGTGTGGCTCATGACCTTGAGTGCATTCACGTCACATCATGGGATTTTGTGTATCTAAATTGTGAGTAAGGCGTGTCAGGGTGTGGAGAATCTAGGGTCCAAACAAATACATACAAAATAGCAGAATTTGCGGCTATATGGTATGGCATTACGTGCTAAGCTTTACATGTATGCAGGCATGTGGCATGGACCTGTGTAAGGGGAAATGTGCACAGCATATGACTTCGTAAATGTGTAAAATGCCCGTGTATGGTGCTGTGTGTGTAAGTATGTGATGGGTGATTTTAGCATGTACGTGCCAACTAATTACTGTATGCTCCATAAAGGTTCACAACACAAACTTGAAAGAAAAATTCTTCAATCTAAAAAAACATTCATTACCAGCCTTTTTACTTCTGCTCCTCTAAATTTTCTTCCTTCCATCTTCCTTCCATCCTCCCTCCCTTCCTCCCTCCCTCCCTTCCTTTCTTCCTTCCTCTGCTCCTTCCTTCCTCTTTTCCTTCCATCTTCCTTCTATCCTTCCTTCCTTCCTCCCTCCCTTCTTCCTTCCTTCCTTCCTTCCTTTCTTCCTTCCTTCCTTCCCTCCTTCCCTCTCTCCCTCCTTCCCTCCTTCCATCCCTTTCTCCTTCCCTCCTCTCTCTCCCTGTCAGTTTGTCTCTCTAGTCTTAGGCTGGACTCCTAGAAACAGAAAAGCAAGACAGGGCTTCCCACCCAGCGGTCCACGGGCTGGGGGAGAAGACTGCCTCCCGGCATGTCGGCAGAAGGCAATCCCTGCAGAAAGGGGCAGCTGTGGGCCGTTAGCAGCCAACGCGCACGGCGGGGGGCGATGGGTGCAGCTGCCCGGTGTGGGGGGGACCTAGGAGTGGCACCTTCGCCCCGAATGTACCTCCGGTTCAGGACCCCGAATTTCTCAGGCTTACTTTGGGGGTCAAGGGGAACCGACGGGCTTTAAGAACTCCAAGGTCAGAGCTGGGCTTCGGGACAACACGCTGGGGGACCTCCAGGCTGGACGGAGGGGGCCGGGCCGTGACGGTCCAAGACAGACCTGGGGCCCGAAGGAAGCCACAGCCAGGGCACAGAGCCCACGGCCATCCCTGCCGTCCCTCCCACGGCACGTGGGCAGCTCTGGCCGCCGGCAGTGGCACCGTGCGGCCGGATGGGCGCCTGTCCCCGTGGCCACAGAGACGCTGGTCCCGGTGGGAAGGAGAGAGGCCAGCGGGGTGCGCATTTATAAACCAGCCTCCGGTCCCTGTGGCGGGCAGCGAGGCAGTGCCCGTGCGGACGACGGGCCCTAGGCCTCAGCTCCGACAGAGCCGGGGCCAGTCCGGGCGCGGAGGGCCGCCAGCCTGGCCCCGGCTCGGGCAGGAGAGGCCGCCGGCCGCCCACAGCTCGGGTTGCACCCTCGCCCCCTCCCCGGGCCCCGGAGGAGCCGGCGGTTCCAGAGGCATTTCTGGTGTTGGTTCAGGAAACCCGAGTCCTAAATCCCGAATGAGGGCCGCGCTCCGGCCGCGCCGCCGGGCGGCTGGGCGGAATGTGCGATGGGCGATCCGGCCGCCCCGGCCTGCGGTGCTCGGAGAATGCGGCGTTTGTCCCTGGGCTCTCAGGCAGCTTTTCATGTGAACACGCTGCGACGGGCAGGGGTTGGTTTTGCAAAGCAAACGCCTCTCCTTGGGAGCCGGCTGGGGTGTCCCAGGCTGCAGGCACCCCACTCTGACTCACACGGGCACTCACACCCACGGACACACACTCTCACACCCACACACTGACACCCACACACACACACACTCACTCTCACACCCACGCACACACACACACACTCTCTAACACCCATGCACACACACACTCACACCCACACTCGCATACTCTCATACCCACGCACACACACACTCTCACACCCACGCACACACACACTCTCACACCCACGTACACACACACTCTCACACCCACACACGCACAGGGGGGCCACCGGCGTGTCTCTCTGAAGGGCAACAGCTCGGTCCCGGGGCTGAGGACCCCAGGGCCGGGCCGGGTTCACATCCCAGCTCCGCCACTGCAAGAAGCTGGAGGACCTAGAGCCGTGGTCGGCAAACCGTGGCTTTCGAGACCCTCCCAGTATCGGGGCGCAATCGGAACCCAAGTTCTGCTCGAGGCAGCGGAACCCAGTGGCGGGCTTGCCACACGCGGTGAGCCAGGGAAAGAGAGGCTCGGGACTTCCCGCCCGTTCTCCCCATGGAACCTGCCTTCCGCCCCCACTTTCTGGAGGTGGAGACCAAGCTTGAGAGTCCGGGGGGCTCCCCGGTGTGGCTCGGCGGCCTGATTTCAAAGCCCGGGGGTGTCACCGCTCACCCCTGCCACCTGTGGGCGTAGCGGTGGCCGGGTGGCCCCTGCCCGTGACGGTAGATCCAGCCACCGCGCAGTGAGCGGGGACGGGCTTCCGTTTCCGGCTGACGTCGGAGGGGGAGACCTTGGTGCTGCAGGGTCTCCACACTGCCCTGACGTCTGCTCGCGTTTCCACTCGGCAAAGAGAGGGGTCTCGGCCTTGGACTTGGACCTGGGGCAGCCGAGGAGTGGGCTGGCTGGTTCTGAGACTGCTTCCTATTTTCATGGTGCGCATTTTTCTTTTTTTTATCATGATCCGCTAGCCATGCCAAGTGGCATCGATTTTTCCGTTTCTGGGAGCAATCAAAGGCTTCTTTCCATGTAAAGTTTAAGAAATGAGTTGCCTTAACGAGAAGTACTATAACCAGGAGTGGTCGGAGCTGGGGGTCACGTGAGGAGCAGGGGGGGGGGTGGGGGGTGGGGGCGGCTGTGCAGGGCTGAGCTACGGCAGCCGCGGCCTCGGGCTGGGCGGCTTCTCCAGGCCGGGCGAGCGTCCGCTGGCCGCTCCGAGGAGCGAGCGCTGGGGCGGCCCTGGATGGAGCCTCCCGGATGGGTGGGGGGCGGGGGGCGGTGTCAATGGGGCCTGGACCTGCCCTTCACCCTCAGAGGGTGGAGGGCTCCTTCCCTGCGCCCGGCTGAGCGCAGTGCCCACCTAAGCAGCCAGCCCCTCCCGCCCTGAGCTGGGTTCTAGGCGGTGAACCGGACATCGAGCTGGAGGCGAGGCTGCTTCAGGGCCCGGGGGATCCAGGAAGCGGCGGTGCCTTCCTGGAGGGAGGGCCCCAGTGTGGGGAGAAGAAGAAAGGGGGGTGCAGAGGGAGGGACCCCCCACACACACATGCACATCGCATATATACATGACCTGCACACATCACATCACATACCGACGTGCACGCACATACACACCAGACACATCACACACATGCACACATCACACACATATACATACATCACACACATGCACATGTACACATACCACATCTACACACCATATACATATACACACACATGCACACATACCACATGCACACATCACATCACACACCCACATGCATGCACATACACACCAGACACATCACACACACATACCATATACACACATCACACGCATGCACAGGTACACATACCACACCCACACACCATATACATATATACACACACATGCACGCACACCACATGCACACATCACACACCCACATGCATGCACATACACACCAGGCACATCACACACACATACCATATACACACATCACACACATGCACAGGTACACATACCACACCCACACACCATATACATATATACGCACACAGATGCGCACACACCACATATATACATCACACGCACACATCACATCACATACCCATGTGCACGCACATGCACACCAGACACATCTCTCTCACACACACATACCCACATGTGCACACATCACACACACACGTCATATACACGCATCACACACACACAGGTACACACACCACATCCACCTATCACACATGCATGTACACACACACAGCACACACACGGCTTGCTCCCTCCAGCGACCAGCCCCCGGTGCCGGTGGGGTCAGCGGGTGAGAGGCCAGCCCCGGCTCGGGCCCGGGGCCTCTGGTCCTCCCACCTCCCAAAATGGAAGGCACCGGGGCGGCCAGAGAAGGCATTTGGCCTAATTACAGGGCCGCCCCGGGCCTGCGCTGGCCAGCCCGCCCTGCCCCTGCCCATCCCTGCCCATCCCTGCCCATCCGCTCTCCGGACGCCGGCAGCGTGGCCAGGCCGCTGCCCGGACCCGTGGCCATCTGGCCCCGATACCTGGCAGGCCCGCGGGCTTTGAGGTGGCCGCGGAGGCCGCCGGGGGGCTGCTTTCCTCTCACCTGTCACCGCTTATTTTCCCGGGCCGCTGGCCCGTGGCCCGGCCGCCTCAGCTAATGGGGATTAAATAATCCAGCTGGAACACCGGCGGCCAGCCCGGCCCGCGCCGCCATCGCAGTCATTAAGCCCTCCGCCCGCCCGGCTGGCACGCCTGCCCGGACTGCGCGGCGGCGGGCGGCGGGCCGGGCGGGCAGCACGCCGGGGACTTTTACTGCCGCCTCGTTATGGCCATTATCCACAAACACAACCGCTAATGAGAGGCCCAGGAACTCGGGGAGGACCGGTTCCATTGGGGGGGGCCGGGGGAGGGAGCCATCGGCTGCCCTGAAATAGCAATGGCGGCCTGAGGCCACCCTCCCCATCTCCCCGCATCCCGCATCCCGAATCCCCCCAGGGTGTGGCAGGGGACATGGGCAGGGGCGTGGGGCGGAGCCCTGACCTCTGGGCTGTGGATGCCTGAGGAGGAAGGATGCCCACCTGTGTTGGGGGGCAGCATCTCCTGCCGCCGCCAAGGGCCCAGGTCTGCGTGAGGGCTGGGGGGGGGGTAACCGTACCATTTGTCAGACCACCAGGGCCCCTCTGAGAGGGAAGCAAAACGGCTCAGCGGCTTCCCTGCTGGGCCTCAGCCGCCACCATCCTAGGCTGAAGTAAAGCAAGGCCCGCACCTCGGGTGCAAGGTTTCAGAGAGCGCCCCAATAGTCACCAAGATAAATATTTTAATGCCCTATTTCTTTAAAAAAAATAAAATAAAATAAAATAAAATACAGCCAAAACCGATGTGGCTCAGTAGATAGAGCGTCGGCCTGCCGGCTGAAAGGTCCCAGGTTCGATTCGGGTCAAGGGCATGTGCCTTGGTTGCGGGCACATCCCCCTTGGGGGGTGTGCAGGAGGCAGCTGGTCGATGTCTCTCTCTCTCGTCGATGTTTCTAACTCTCTGTCCCTCTCTCTTCCTCTCTGTAAAAAAATCAATAAAATATATTTTTAAAATAAATAAATAAATGACATACTTTAGAGAATAAAAACATCTAAGAGTGTGATTAAACATGGGAAATTCTAAGGGCCATCGAGAACATAGCTGTGTGTGAATGTACATCTGTGAGTGTGTTGTAGCTGTGTACCCATGCGTGTGCTGCGCACATGTGTGAGCCCGTGTGGCGTGGCCAGCTCTTGCCGTGTGTGGGTAGGTGGAAGGGGAGAGAGATGGCAACCCGTTTCCCAGCCTCTGCTCTCTGCCTGGGGCCCCCGTCTGTTCAGCCGGAGGATGGCACCCAACCCCAGCCCCACCCCCAGCCCGCCAGCGTACCTACGGCCCGTCTGTCCTGGTGGCGCTGTGGCCCCGTGTCTGCGTGCAGAAAGGTCAGCCTGGGGTTTTAGACACACTCGTGATTACCTCCTGGGTGACCGCCGAGACCAGCCGGTCGGGGCCGACACCTTTCTAAACATAGAGGCCTGCGTCCCGTTCGTCACCAAAGCCACTGGCGTTCCCACCCAGACAGGCCCACACGCCGCCGCCGGGAGCCGCTTATAGCCGCTTTCAAAGGTCCCGGCGGGCGTGTGTGTGTGTGTGTGTGTGTGTGTGTGTGTGTGTGTCACGTCTGGGTGTGTGTGTGTGTGTGTGTGTGTGTGTGCAGTGCCCGGGCCAGGGAGGGCGCGACCCCGTGCCCTGGGGCCTCTGGACCAGAGAGGAATCTCTGGGGCGTGGCATGTCGAGGCCGCAGGACCGGGGTTTGAACACTCGCCGCTCCATGGAGCCTCCTTGGTTCCCGCTGGGAAAAGGGGGAATGTTATCGTCCAGACTCTGCCCAGGACGCGGGGCCCGCTCTGGGGCTGGGACCCCGAGCTGAGCTCGCCCCTCCCTCGGCCCCTCTCGGGCCTCGCAGACGGCCTCGGCTGAGGCAGGGACAGTGGGGAGCGCGGGCACAGCGGTGGGCAGGCACAGACGTGGTTCCGGTTGAACTCCCTGTGTGCTGTGTGTCTTTAGGAGAGTCACGCCCCCTCTCTGAGCCGAATTCCGGAGAGCCGCCGCCTCCTGTGCTCCCAGACCTACCGTGGGGGGTGCCTGAGCCACCGGCCCCCGATGCCCGGATAGGAGAGAGGTTCACGGTGAGTCCGGTGGGTCCTCACGGCCGTCTCATGGCCGCGGAGCCAGAGGCCCAGGAGCCCCCCGTGCTGCCCGCAGGCTCCTGTCAGTGCAGATTATCCCACTCCCCGCCAGCAGGGCGGCGCTGGGCCAGCAGGACGAGGAAATGGGTGGAGGTATCTAGGAGCAGAAGGCCTTCCTCAGAGGCCCTTGAGTCCGAGGTCGGAGCTAAGAGCCATGTCCCCCAGCAGGCCCTGGTGAGCACGATCCCCCTGCCCGCCCAGCACCAGCGGGTGCCGAGAGGATGGGGCCCAGGGGGGTGGACACAGGAGGGCCCCCCGCCCCATCCTCCTCGGGCAGAGCTGCTGGGGCCGAGGCTCAGCCTCTGGGACTCGGGTGGCAGCCCCAGGCTCTGGGGTCAGAGGCCCTCACCTGCGCCTTCCCTCCGCCCCAAATCCACACGCGGCCTCGGTCAAGCGATGCCCCCTCCGCGCCTCAGTTTCCACATCTGCAGAATGGGATGGTTCTCCCTACAGCACAGGTGGTGGGGAGCCCGGGGTGGGACCCAGCGGGCAGGCAGGAGGTGGTGGGGGCGACGAGGAGGGAGGAGAGGACGAGGGGGGTCAGGAGCCGGTGCGGGGGGCAGGCCCTCCCCCGCCAGCCGGCGCTGTAGGGGCGGCCGCTCCCCCGCTGCCCACGCTGCTCTCTGCCGGCAGCGACACCGGGCTCTGGGCGCTGGACGTGTATTGGGAGTGACTGCGTGTCCCTTTGCATTCCAGGAGCTGTCGAGCTGTCGCTAACAGGTGCTCCTCTGCCCGGGGTTTCAGCTCCCCGTGGTCCTGCCCCTCTCTCCCGGGAGGCCGGGGAGGAGGCACCTGCTCAGTGTGTCACTCCCACGGGGGAGCCGGCTTCCCGGGAAGGAAGGGCCCGTGGGAAACGCGTCCCAGGTCACAGACCCCACCTGGACCCCGGGCCCTGCCTTCCCAGGGAGGGGAGAGCGGCCAGTGCTGGAGCCACAGGGAGCCCGGCGTGTGTGGACACTTTCGGGGGGCAGTGAGGGGGGGGTGTGGAAGGCAAGAAGCCAGGCCCATGGCCGAGGCACCACCTCTGGACCTGAGCGTGGACCAGGAGCCACTCCCCCACCAGCCCCCATGGAGCTGAAGATCAGAGGGGACGGTGCCCATCCCGGGCCTCAGTTTTCCCATCTGTCAGTGGGGACAGTGGCGGTGCAAGGCGGGGCACCGAGCACCGTCCCGGTCACCTGGTCACCTCACCGGCATGCACGGCACGGTGTGCGGGGGCTCAGCTCCCTGGGCCCCCACCAGGGAGGCTCAGCTGCCCCGCCCCCCGGCCTTACGCACACCGGCCACCCCCCTCTGCTTTCCGCCCCCTGGGAGCCCCGCAGTGCTGTCCACCTGGGAAGCGCTCTAGGGTTTGAAGATAACAGGGGTGGCCCAGTCCATGGGGCTCACGTGGGTTGAGCATGGACCTACGAACCAGGAGGGTCACGGTTCGATTCCTGGTCCGGGCACATGGCCGGGTTTCGGGGCTCAGTCCCCAGGGAGGGGTGTGGAGGAGGCAGTGGTCCGTGATTCTCTCTCATCGACGTTTCTAGCTCTCTGTTACTCTCCCTTCCTCTCTGTAAAATATAAATAAAATATAAAAATATCAAAAAAACCTTTAAATATATATATATATATATATATATATATATATATATATATATATATATATTAATGATACAGGGAAGAGGTGGGGTGAGGCACACGTCTCAGGTAGCCCACGGGGTTGTCAGCCGCACCATCACTGATCTCGAGGGTCGCAGCTGTGGCCCAGATGTGGTGGCGGCGGCATTGAAAAGGCTGAGGCTTGTCCAGGCTGCTCAGGAGCTGGCCCCTCGGAGGGGACAGAGAACAGGCCTCAGAGCTCTGAAGAGAAGGTGGGAGGGCCACAGGGAGGCAGGCTCCCCCAGGCCCTGCCCCTGCCCCTGCCCCTGCCCCTGCCCCTGCCCCTGTCACGCACCAGCCACACACAGGCCCTGGGGAGGCAGGTGTTCCCCCGACCAGGCCATTTCTCGGTGTCTCCGTTCGGTGGCCACGTCCACGGTCTCGGGCTCCACGCAGGGTCATGGAGCCCGCGGTTCGCCGCAGCGACCCCTTTGTCTGCGGGGCCAGGGCTGGCGAGGGCGACTGTGCCCGTTCAGGCCCAGCCTGGAGGCCCCGGCGGGCCCCCCGGCTCCCAGACGCGAGGCCGCGGCCGGGCGCGCGCTGCCTGAGTCTTAATCAGCTGCCATCGGAAGCGTGCGCATCATGCGGATCATGCGAGGTGACGGCTGACCCAGCCACTTTCTGTAATTGGGATCAAGTGGCCCCGCGGCGGCCGGAGAGCAGGCTCGGGGGCTCAGAAGGCCTGCCAAGGCCTGGCCTCTCCGCTCCCCGGGGGCAGAGGGGGCCCAGGCCACCCCCACTGCCGGCGGGGACCCCAGCCCCCTCCCCTACCTACTTCCTCCCCTTAGCTGCCAGGCCCGGGGGCTGGAGATCAGGGGGTGGGGTGAGCTGGGAGCCCACTCCTGCCCCCCACCCCCCCACAAAGCAGTCCTCCCTCTTCCTCAGGCCTCTCCTCCCCCGCCCCCCGCTCGGGCACTCTTGGCACAGATACCAGCTTGAGTCAGGCAGACCTGGGGTTCCAGCCCTGCCTACTGGGCGGAAGCCAGTGTCAAGCCTCCCCGAGCCTCCGCTCTCATATCTGCGCAGTGGGCATCTCTAGGTCGCTCAGCCAGCGTGACTGGGAGGATTAAAGAGGTGATGGGGCCAAGGCTGGTGTGGCTCAGTGGTAGAGTGTTGGTCTGCGGACTGAAGGGTCCCAGGTTCGATTCCGGTCAAGGGCATGTACCTGGGTTGCGGGCACATCCCCCCTGTAGGGGGTGTGCAAGAGGCAACTGGTCGATGTTTCTCTCTCATCAACGTTTCTAGCTCTCTATCTCTCTCCCTTCCTCTCTGTAAAATATCAATAAAATATATTTAAAAAATATATATTTAAAAATAAATAAATAAAAAATAAAAATAAAATAAAGAGGTGATGGGTACCCGTTGTCTGTCAGCCCCTCCTGCATGAAACGGGGAGCATAAGGCGACCCCACCAACTCCCTAGGTCAGCAACCGGTGCCCATGTCCTCTGTTAGCGCCGAAGTGCTACGCGATTATGTCTTACCGTATCAGTAATGAAATTTGGCATTATTGACAACGAGAGGCCCGGTGCATGAAAATTCATATAGGGAAGAGCGTCCCTCGGCCTGGCCTGCTCTCTCTCACAGTCTGGGAGCCCTTAGGGGTACGTGACACCCCCATCACATCTCTGCTGCTGCCACTGCCGGCAGTGCAAACCTTGGCCGGCCCTGGGTATCTGAGCTCGGGCGGCCCTGGGCAGCGGGGGGGGGGGGGGGGGGGGCTGAGGGGACTGGGCGCCACCATCTTGTGGCTGTGGGCGCCACCATCTTGGAGGTGGCAGCTAATTAGCATACTCCCTCCTTATTGGCCGTGGATGCCGCGATCCTTGCAACGATGTGAGGGTCCATTAGCATAATTCCCTCTTTACTAGATAGCATAGTCGTGTCTTGTGAGGGTGGAACTCGGTGCGTGCAGCCCTAGGCTCAGATAACACCTTTCCTTGCATCTGTCTACTTGAACTCGAACACCGACTCACTCCGGTGGGTGCGATTGTAACTGGGAAACTGAGGCACGGGCAGGTTGAGGAACCTGTTCAAGGCCACTGGAAGCTGGACCTGACTGGGTTCAGAGCTTGCACGCCTGACCACTGAGCCCCCCCCCCCCACCCTCCTTAGCAGCGCACCGTTTTATACGGAGGCCCTGGGACCCAGCCTCATGCCAGGGCCCCCCTACTGTAGGCAAAGCTGTGCTCGTCCCCTGAGGGTCTGTTCAGCCCAGGTGCCCTCCACTGCCCCACCCCCAAGCCCGTTCAGAGCCAGTGCCCCAAGGTGCTCCAGGGGGCCAGTCCGGGGAAGGCCAGAGGGAGCCTGCTTCCCTCCAGCACCCCCTCTGCTGGCTCCCGCACCCCTCCCCTCCTCCTCCCCCCACCTCCTTCCTTGTCCCGTGGGTCCCAGCAGAGTCCTTGCCTCTGCCAGCCTGCCCGAGGGCTGAGAGCCAGCCACCCCCACCTGCCTCTCACCATCACATCTGGTGGTGCTGGGTCCCGTGGTGCTGAGTGCGGTTTTGGGGGGCATGGGGCCTGTTCCCAGGAGTGCGTCACATCCTCTGCCTGCCCTCCGCGGCGCCCGAGAGGACGGGAGAGACGTTTAGCATTGTACAGAGGCTGAAAACTTCGTGGAGAAAGAAAGAAACACACACACACACACAACACACACACCCCGGTCAGGTGGGAGAGGGAGCCCACGGCAGTTCTGGGAGCCGGTGAAGGCAGGAGAGGGATGTAATATGAATGAGGCTGGTACCCCACGGCGCAGAATGCTAAACGTTCTCGCACCCTCCACCCAGCACCTCCACTTCTTCATCTTGTGCGGGGATGCCTGGGGACCGGGAAAGGAGCACCCACCCTTCTGGCGGCGGGTGGCGACCTTTAGGAAGGTCACATGGGCTTCCGTGGCGAGGACCCCGCACCTGCTACCCTGTTTCCCCGAAAACAAGACAGCGTGTCTTATATTCATTGTTGCTCCCAGAGATGCGCTCGGTCTTATTTTCAGGGGATGTAGGCATTTGTCTACTTGACCCCTCACACCAACTCAATCCAGTGGGTCTTATGTTTCCAGGAAGCAGGGTCTTATGTTCGGAGGATGTCTTATTTCCGGGGAACGCGGTGTGTGGAGGCGCTGGTCCCGGCTCTGGACACCTCACGGTGAAGGGCTGACGCTGTCCTCGCCCTGGTGGAGCTTCTGCTGTCAGGGGGAATCCCGCCTTGCACGGGGGCGGCTGGGCGGGCCCGCACGGGCTCTCAGGGGTTCAGCTCTCTCCCTGCCACTCCCCCCGACTTCCCCCTCCTCCTCCTCAGCTCCAGCACAGCCGCCCTCCACGTGGGCCTGCAGGTTGCAGTCGCCGCCCCTGAGACCAGGTGGCCTTCCACCTCGTGGCCCGGAGCTGCTCGGACCACACGGACCCCAGCCCCCCTTTCGGGAACTCCGGCCCCTTCCCTGAGCCCCGGTGTCCTCCGTGGATTCGATGGGTCCTGGCTACTCCGTGCCCCGTGCCTGCTTGCCGGTACCTTTTTTTTTTTTTTTAACCTGTAGTAAAATACACGTAGCATAACCTTGGGATCCCAAGGTCAAGAATATTTGTAGAGTCTGGCCAGTTTGGCTCCGGTGGACAGAGCGCCGGCCTGCGGACTGAAGGGTCCCGGGTTCGATTCTGGTCCAAGGGCATGTACCTCGGTTGCGGGCTCCTCCCTGGCCAGGCGCTGGTTGGGGAGCGAGCAGGAGGCGATCGGTCGGTGGTTTCTCTCACATCAGTGTTCCTCTCTGTCATCCCCTCTCTCTTCCCCTCTCTGAAAAAGGGGTGGAAAATCATCCTCTGGTGAGGAAGAGGAAGGAGGAGGAGGAGGAGAAAAAGGAGTAGAAGGAGGAGGAAGAGGAGGAGGAGGAGAAGAGAAGAAGGAGGAGGAGGAGGAAAAAGAGGAGTAGAAGGAGGAGGAAGAGGAGAAGGAGGAGGAGGAGAAAAGGATTAGAAGGAGGAGGAAGAGGAGAAGGAGGAGGAAAAGGATTAGAAGGAGGAAGAAGAGGAGAAGGAGGAGGAAGGAGGAGGAAAAGGATTAGAAGGAGGAGGAAGAGGAGAAGGAGGAGGAAAAGGATTAGAAGGAGGAAGAAGAGGGAAAGGAGGAGAGGAGGAAAAGGATTAGAAGGAGGAAGAAGAGGAGAAGGAGGAGGAGAAAAGGATTAGAAGGAGGAGGAAGAGGAGAAGGAGGAGGAGGAAGACAGAAGCTCTGACGAGGACCACTTGCTGCTGCGGGGACTCTGGAACTTTCCTCTGGGGCTGCACTTGAGAACGGCCCTGAGAGTCCAGCCTCAAGACTGCAGGGGGCAGGTTTGGCCTTCGGAACACAAGCAGCTCTCCGGAGGCCGAGCATGCAAATTGCCGCTGCCAGGCGCTAATTATAAAGGATCATGAATTATTCTCCACTGCTCCTGAAAGCCGGTCTTCATCATCACCGCCTCCGTGGCTCCCCGTGCGAACCCAGATGAAGAAGCCTGGGTTCCGGGGGGCCTCTGAGAGGGGGTTCATCCCTGCCCCCACGATCCAACCAGTGACACCCGGGAAGGGGCTGTCCCTGAGGTGGGAGCAGGGGGTCCCGGGACTCTCCCCCGGACCATCTCCCA